>OZ024936.1:8718495-9918495 GCA_964017235.1 Sabellastarte sp. h YS-2021 | reverse complement strand
AACTGCTCAGATGGATGCCAAGTAAACAATCAATTAGGTGGTTGAAAAAAATTAAGTTATCACTCACATGGACGCAAGCAAATACCCATTGCTGAGGTGAATGCAAAGGATTCAGCTATAACTAAGATGCAAAGGAAATAAACATCACTCATATGGATGTCAACAAATGAACTATAAATCATATGGATGCTAAGGTTAAAGCCAGCAGTCATATGCATGAAAAATTCTGTCACCACTCAGATTGATGCATAAGTGTCAGTCATCACTCAAATCGTTGCCAAAGTAACAACTGCTCAGATGGATGCCAAGCAAGCAATCAATTAGGTGGTTGAAAAAAATCAGTTATCACTCACCATGAACACCAGCAAATAACCATTGCTGAGGTGAATGCAAAGGATACAGCTATAACTAAGATGGATGCAAAGGAAAGAAGCATCACTCAGATAGACGCCAAAGAAATTTCCATCATTGAGATGAAGGCAAAGGACACAGCCATCACCAAAACAGATGCTAAAGTAAGAGGCATCACTCATATATATGCCAAGGTACAAACCATGACTCAAATGCATACCAAAGAAAAGACATTACACAGATGAATGCGATGGACACAGACACAAGTAAAATGGATACCAATAACACAGCCAATAGTCAGGACATCAAGTACACAGACGGATAAATTCTCAGTATAGAGCCAGATGGATGCAAAGTGTACAGCCACCACTCACACGGGCACCAAGGGCATAGCCACATATTTAGGACACCAAGGACGCAGCTACCAGTAAAACCAATGCCAAGAATTAAGTAAGCACATGCATACAAGCCATAATAAAAGCCAGCGGTCATGTTGATGCAAAGTTCTGTCACCAATTAGGTGGATGCCAGGGTCTCAAGCCAACACTCAAATCGATGCGAAAGTCGCACAAATCAATCATATGGATACAAAGCAAGTAATCAACGAGGTTGTAGACAAAGGAACAGTCATCACTCATGCGGATGTATAGAAATGAACCACAACTCAGAGGGGTGCTAATGAAACAGGGATAACTCAGATGGATGATAATGTAAAAGCCAGCTGTCAGATCAATGCAAAGATGTCACCACTTGGATGAATGCTAAAGTCTCAGTCGTCGCTCAATTTGACGCCACAGTCACAGCAATCCCTCAGATGGATGCCAAGTAAGCAATCAAATTAGGTGGTTGACACAAAAATCGGTTATCACTTGCATGGACACGAGGAAATGCCCATTGCTGAGGTGAATACAAAGGATACAGCTATAACTAAGATGCAAAGGAAATAAACATCACTCATATGGATGTCAAGAAATGAACTATAAATCATATGGATGCTAAGGTTAAAGCCAGCAGTCATATGCATGAAAAATTCTGTCACCACTCAGATTGATGCCTAAGTCTCAGTCATCACTCAAATCGTTGCCAAAGTAAAAGCAACTGCTCAGATGGATGCCAAGTAAGCAATCAATTAGGTGGTTAAAAAAAATTAGTTATCACTCACATGGACGCAAGCAAATACCCATTGCTGAGGTGAATGCAAAGGATTCAGCTATAACTAAGATGCAAAGGAAATAAACATCACTCATATGGATGTCAAGAAATGAACTATAAATCATATGGATGCTAAGGTTAAAGCCAGCAGTCATATGCATGGAAAATTCTGTCACCACTCAGATTGATGCTTAAAGTCTCAGTCATCACTCAAATCGTTGCCAAAGTAAAAGCAACTGCTCAGATGGATGCCAAATAAGCAATCAATTAGGTGGTTGAAAAAATCAGTTATCACTAACACAGGGTTCCCACAGACTTTTGATAACTGGATTCAAGATTGTTTCAAGGATTTTCAAGGTCAACAACAATTCTCAAGGATATATTTGAAGGCATGGCCTCCTTTACCTCCCCTTCTAGCCATCCGTTCCTCCCACAAAATTCTTTTTTGTCACATGATTATAACATAAAACTCACTGATGCAGATGCAAAAGCTGGGCAAAAACAAATTCAAGGAATTTTCAAGGATTTTCTTCAAGTTTGGCCAAATTCAAGGCTTTCAAGGCCCAAAAAATGAAGCAATTTTTTCAAGGGTTTTCAAGGATGTGGGAACGCTGTCACATAGACACAAGCAAATACTCATTGCTGAGGTGAATGCAAAGGATTCAGCTATAACTAAGATGCAAAGGAAATAAACATCACTCATATGGATGTCAACAAATGAACTATAAATCATATGGATGCTAAGGTAAAAGCCAGCAGTCATATGCATGAAAAATTCTGTCACCACTCAGATTGATGCCTAAGTCTCAGTCATCACTCAAATTGTTGCCAAAGTAACAACTGCTCAGATGGATGCCAAGTAAGCAATCAATTAGGTGGTTGAAAAAAATCAGTTATCACTCACCATGAACACCAGCAAATACCCATTGCTGAGGTGAATGCAAAGGATACAGGAGGGATGCAAAGGCAAGAAGCATCACTCAGATAGGTGCCAATGAAATAGGCATCACTAAATATCTGTTGATATAAATTAGTTTTATTTTTGTTAATGTTATTCTTATTATTACTAATTTTTTCTATAATTACGTCACTTGCAACACTGGTGTTGGACACGATTAAACAGTAAAACTAAGGCCACTACTGGTGATCTAACCAATCAGTAAAAAACTACAACAGCACAGGTTTCTCATTAATAATATATTTTATAGTTGTACAATTTTAATTTACTTTTAAAATTATAATCTCTATTTAATTTTACTTTTATTACTATTATTTTGTTGATTTCTAACAATTATTAAAATTAGTATTTTTGTATTTTTTATATTTTTTGTATCATTATTTATTGTAATTGTCATTCTTAATTTTTATTTATCAAAATTATTAAATTACTTTCTTCTTTATTAAAAATATCAAGAGCTGAATTGACCTTGAAAGGTACAAGAAACTCAAGGGGATATCATACCACGGCACATCTACAGTGCCGAATCAATAACCCCATCCAGTATTCTATCTCTCTGAGCATTGGACTTTCAATCTAATAATACGCAACAACAAGAGTAATGATACATTAAAGTAGATGATTTTTCTACTGTTTAATGAATCTGTGTGCGTTAAGACTTATCACACTGGCTTCCCAACTGGGCAACCACACAGGGTGAACATTCTTTTGGAGGTTCTCATCATGTCTGTGCAGACTGTCAGACTACTCAGTCATCTGAAAATACAAAACAGAACCATTTCATTCTCACAGTCTTAATTTCCTACACATTGTACCCCAGAAAACCCAGTGTGAGTTATCAGACAGTTTGAACAGTTTCAAACATCGGTTGTCAATGTTCTTATGGACCCCAAAGTGATCATCAATTTACCACAAAGACCATTTACATTTGGCTGAGTTATCAAGAGATACTGGAATGTGAAGCCAAAATTTGGGTTTTACATCCTCTTGAACAGTCAAGCCAAGAGAGACCCATCACCTTACCATTGCCAGTTTCTCAGATTTAGCACAGACAAGACTTTATTGGAATATTAGCTTATTAAATCAAATAAGGTATATGCTTTGGATAATAAATTTAAAACATACAAAAAAACTTTATACGCCTTATAGTTTCAAGGATACAACCCGAAGATTTTAAAGGTCAAGGTCACATAAGGACAAGTGCAAGGGTACAACTAGAGGATCGCTCGCAAAAAAAAAGATAATGTTTTTGCATATCAAAAATAAAGCGTCCCGAAAAGGATATAAAGGTGAGTGCTAAAGTATTAAGAAAATGTTTCGTTTCTAGCCTTATACTGTTGTGGCAACCAAAGTCAGCGCAGTGTGCTCTATCTAGCACGGTTTTCAAGATATAAGCATTTTTGTGTTTTGCAAAAAAAATTTAAAAATGCAAAATGTCCGCTATATTTGGCGAGACAAAAATATTTTGAAAATTGGCATGACTACTCTGCAGAGATACCCAGCAGGTCAAAAATTTTGTTGAGTTTGCTCCATATAGCACGGTTTTCGAGATATAAGCATTTTTGTGTTTTGCAAAAACTTTGAAAATTCAAAATGGCCACCATTTTTTGGGAGACAAAAATTTTTGTCAAGACCACTGCCGCAGTGTGTATCTCCCGCCGAGCATTAAAGCAGAAGAAATAGCTTTTCCGAGATATTCACAATTTTTCATTTTCGTGTGTGAAAGCTCTTCCAAAAGTAGGTGAATGAGTTATTTGAGAAAAATTGGCTATCTGCAATACTATTAAGAGATAATTCGCATTTACTCATTTTGAGTAGGTGAGTAATTAGCTATGGGTCTGAAACTTCACCATGTGAAAGCTCTGCCAAAAGTAGGTGAATGAGTTGAGAAAAATTGGCCCTCTGCAATACTTTTAGAGATAATTCGCATTTACTCATTTTGAGTAGGTGAGTAATTAGCTATGGGTCTGAAACTTCACCATGTGAAAGCTCTCCCAAAAGTAGGTGAATGAGTTATTTGAGAAAAATTGGCTATCTGCAATACTTTTACAGATAATTCGCATTTACTCATTTTGAGTAGGTGAGTAATTAGCTATGGGTCTGAAACTTCACAGAGTGAAAGCTCTCCCAAAAGTAGGTGAATGAGTTATTTGAGAAAAATTGGCTATCTGCAATACTTTTAGAGATAATTTGCATTTACTCATTTTGAGTAGGTGAGTAATTAGCTATGGGTCTGAAACTTCACCATGTGAAAGCTCTCCCACAAGTAGATGAATGAGTTATTTGATAAAAACTGGGTATCCGCAATACTTTTACAGATAATTAGCATTTACTCATTTTGAGTAGGTAAATAATTAGCTATGGGTCTGAAACTTCACCATGTGAAAGATCTTCCAAAAGTAGGTGAATGAGTTATTTGAGAAAAATTGGCTATCTGCAATACTTTTAAGAGATAATTCGCATTTACTCATTTTGAGTAGGTGAGTAATCATCTACGGGTCTGAAACTTCACCATGTGAAAGCTCTCCCAAAAGTACATGAATGAGTTATTTGATAAAAATTGGGTATCCCAAATAGTTCTTGAGATAATTCGCATTTACTCATTTTGAGTAGGTGAGTAATTAGCTACGGGTCTGAAACTTCAAGTGAAAGCTCTTCCAAAAGTAGGTGAATGAGTTATTTGAGAAAAATTGGCTATCTGCAATACTTTTAGAGGTAATTCGCATTTACTCATTTTGAGTAGGTGAGCAATTAGCTATGGGTCTGAAACTTCAAGTGAAAGCTCTTTGGGATAGCTGCTCTGCAGAGATACCCTGAAGATCAAAAATTTCGTCGAAATCGTTCTATGTAGCACAGTTTTCGAAATATTAGCATTTTTGTTTTGCAATTTTTGCGCAAAAATTCGAAAATTCAAAATGGCCGCCATTTTTGGTGAGACAAAATTTTTTTGAAAATTAGCATGGCTACTCTGCAGAAATACACTATGGGTCAAAAATTTCGTCGAAATCGCTCTATCTAGTACGGTTTTCAAGATATAAGCATTTTTATGTTTTGCAATTTTTGCGAAAAATTCGAAAATTCAAAATGGCCGCCATTTTTGGCGAGACAAAATTTTTTTCAAAATTGGGATAACTACTCTGCAGAGATACCCTGTGGGTCAAAAATTTCGTCGAAATCGCTCTATCTAGCACGGTTTTCGAGATATAAGCATTTTTGTGTTTTGCAATTTTTGCGAAAATTTCGAAAATTCAAAATGGCCGCCATTTTTGGCGAGACAAAATTTTTTTGAAAATTGGGAAAACTACTCCGCAGAGATATCCTGCGGGTGAAAAATTTCGTCGAAATCTAGCACGGTTTTCGACATATAAGCATTTTTGTGTTTTCCTTATTTGGAAAATTCGTAATGATTAATTAATCATTAATTACTCCGCCATTTCTTGACCAATCAATGCCAAAATCTAATGATTTCCAGATTTTAATAGAATGAATGTATTTGCCAAGTTTCAGGTGAATTGATAAAATTCCTTTCAAGTTATCATCCGGACAAGCTTCCCCATCGAAAAAAGACATTTTTGGTCATGTGACCTCTCTGATTGGTTGAAATTTCACTGCAGCATATTCAAAAAAATGCCCCAAGGCTACTGCCTAAACCTGCCAAATTTGAAAAGAATCCGCCTAACGGTTACAGAGTTATAAGGAAAGCAAAATGCGGAGCCGGCGGAGCCGCCGGAGCCGGAGGAGCCTGAAGGTCTCCCATACACAAACAAGCGTCCCTTGCGGGACGCTTATTTAATTTCACACCACGACATTACACACTTCCACCTTCAAGCTGATGTCCCAAGTATCAACATCATACCTGTACGATTTTCCAGACTGAGGCCGGACACGATTTTCAAACTGAAGATCACTACAGCAAGGTCAAATGTCAAATCGAGGTTCCACCATGACATTGTACACCTATATCCCTCAACAAATATCCATACCATATATCCACTTCCTACAGTTCAGGATTTCTCAGATACAGACCAGACAAGCTTTTCTTCCGGCCAACACCCCTTAAATTTCATAATATTTCAAGAAAACAAACTTAACCCCTTCACCACCAAAGGAGAGTAATTCCCCTGTACCGAAAGAAAAAATCCAAAAATATTAATTTTCATGAAAATTAGGAAAAAAACAATAAATGACTTGCAAACTGACTTTAGTAAGTAAAATTCATTAACAAAGGCAAATTTTCACTCCTTACTGTAATTTTAAACCAATTCATTGTCTATATTTCATTTTATGTTCACATGTCTCTCAGAGGGTATATGAAAAATTAACTGATAGAAATTAACTCCAGGTTATAGCCTGTGTGGTATATCCTGAAACAGGGATGTATGCGAAGTGCAGGTTCATGAGGACAGTCCTGACAATAATATTTTGTTTCTTTCCTGATATGGTGACGAACTCTACACACTCGGCATCTACGATATGGCTGGTCACGAGCTCTTGTGGCTGCTATTGGTTGTGCAAAGTGCCTGACCGTCAATCTCATCAGGTTTGCATTACCAAGATTCTGATCCACATGACTCTGGAATATCAGGTTTCCACAAACATCCAATTGGAACTTGAAGAAAGTGGTATCTGAGCCAGTAGATTTCACATACAGAATCCAGGCATTCAGCATGGCAATTTGCATCAGGTGGAGTGCAACTTTGCGATACCATTTCAACATCTTCCTTGTGGCATTGTAAGACTGAAGAAACTGGTCAACTTTGTCCACTCCTCCCATGTAAGAGTTGTAATTATCACACAGACTGGCTTCTGAGCTCTAGTATGGTGCCTTCCACGGACATTGACGTGTCTGGTTTGCTCATTGTGTATGGTCATCAGCATATGAACATACTTGTTGACCCTTGGGCTGTACCTTACAACCAGTAGATCATCATTTAATAAACTTTTGGTTTCACCAGTACCAACATCTAAGTGAGATACTTCTTGTGGCAGTCTGTTCTTTCTGATAGTACCACAAGCAGCAGTATTTTGACTTTGTAGGTACCTAAACAACCTGAGGTTGGAGTACCAGTTATCAACATAGAGATGGTAGCCACAACCAAGGAGAGGCTCAAGCATATAAGAACTAAGCTTATCAGTTGATGTAGCTCCTTCAACATTTGGCATCTGGTTCATAATATCCTGTACTGGAGCTAGCCTTCCTGGATATATCATAAACTTGTATGTAAATCCACTCTTGGACTCACACAACTGGAAAATTTTGATGCCAAACCTGGACCTTTTCGCTGGCAAAAACTGCTTGATGGCCAAATGTCCCTTATAAAGCAAAAGTGATTCATCCAAAGCAACTTCCTGTTCTGCTTGAATGGCTGCTTGAAACTTCCTGTTCAAATGGTCAATAACCGGTCTGATCTTGTACATGTGATCGTGATTTGGATCTTGTGGATTGGGTTGCTGGTCATTATCATTGAAGTGCCAGAACTTCAGGATATTCAAGTAGTGTTGCCTGTTGCATGCTGTGCGAAATATGGGTGTATCCATCAAACTGTCAGTTGACCAATAGTTGGTATATTTGGGTTTCTTCACCAGACCCATAAGGAGTGATAATCCCAGAAATTGTGAAAACTCATCCTGCCTCACAGGATGCCAACTCCTTACATTAGAGTACTTTTGAAGATTTGGGTGTTGCTCTATTTACTGATAAGTAAAACGCTTGGTTTCATCAAACATAGTTGTCATGATTTCATCAGCAATAAAATGTCTGAAGAAGTCAACTGGGGTGTTCAGTCTTGTGGTGTCAACTAACACATCAGGCCTTGCAGTGGATCAAGGCAGATTAGGTATTTGCATATTTGGTTGGTACCACTCGGGTACCTGCAGTTATTGTTCATGTTCTGATATATTCATTGATGAATCATCTGAAGCATGATCAATGTCTTGATCTGGTACATTATCTTGGTTATTATTATCATTCGGACCTGTAACATTTGGCCCCACCTGTAGCAGGCCTCCTTCCTTGACCTCGGTATTGACCACGAGCCCTACCATGTGGTCTACCACGGCCCTGACCCCGTGGTTGAACATGGTCCCATGCTGGAGCCTGATTCTGTACATTATGTGACCCACCCCTTGTCCTAACCCCACCCCCTCTTGTCGTAATTGTCATTCCTTCATTGGACCTAACAGGTTCACGAAGTTCTGGTAAACTTTCTGAGGTACTTGTGTCCATATCACTGCTAGTTGGTACAAATTCATCACTACTATCTTGTGAGTCTTCAAAGTCAGTCTAAGATTAAATCCCTAGCTTGTGATGCAGTAAAATTAGCCATTTTAGCACTAAAACACCAAAAGAAATAACAAGATACAAACAAAACATGTGCTAGTAAAACCAAAACAATCCACAACTTATATGTACAGGTTTGGAGCTTCATGATGTCATTTGTGATGTCATTAGCAGTGAACTCGTTTACGTCGTCCCCGAGTTGTTAAGGACGCGTGATTGTAGATGCGGACGAAAGAGAACAAGGGCGACTATGTCCCGGGGACGAAATGATGAATATTCCTGTACTTTTATATAATTAAAATAAGAAAATTTGCGGATTTTGTCCAATTTGCAAACTCTAATATCGCCCACTGCTAATCCGCAAGTAAAAAGCTCGCGAGAACTGACCGCGAGATTTCGTTCAATCGCGAGATCTCATTCCTCTGTTTTACCGCGATGTTATGCAAGTTTGACACAGTGATATACGTGAATCATACATTTGTCTGCATGAACCATACATTTTACCTCGTTAATCATACATTTTCCAGTGTAAAACATACATTTTTCTCTGCAGTCTGCTGCAATACTGTAATTATGTCAGAATCACCAGCTCTCCAGAAAAAATATAGACATTATAACCCATCTTGGTTGAATGATTCAACTTTTACATCCTGGTTATTTGTTGGAAATCAATCACAGGGTGGAGCAGAGGCCAGTGCTTCTGCTTGTAGTTCAGATCCAAGAATGTTTTGTTCTGTATGTCAGGAAGCAGGGAAAAGCAACATTTTTACTCAGGGCTGCCAAGATTATCAAAGGAGTGAACTGCTTCATCAAATAGCCTCCTAAAGCCACTAAGATGGCCTTAAAATTCTTAAAGGAAGGGAAGAATTTCAAAAGGCCAAAGCCAGTCAGGTGCTTAAAACCTCAGATGCACTAGAAAGTCAGCTGAAAACTGCTTATTTCATTGCACAAAATCATTTGCCCGTGACACTTTTTCCTGAACTTACATTGTTTTAGCCAGTTTTAGCTACTTACAAAGTGTTGAAATTGACATTTAACATTGAAATTGGTTTAAGTAGTTTACATGAAATTGGTTTAAGTAATTACATTCAAGGAATTGAATAAAATATTGGGACTCCAAAAATGAAACATAGGACTCATTTTTTTTGAGTCTATTGAGTCCCAGCGACTTAACTTTACCACTTCCGAGTGAGCACGCTGATTTGCCATGTGAATGTGTCATCAGAAATGCTTATATACGAGGTCTGGAGTGAAATATACCAAGAGAAATCAATTATGACGTGCCTAGGGTCTCTATTAAGTAAGCATACTCAACTGCTTGCCAACAGACATGGCACTGTAGAATACACTTTGTTGTCGACTGCTAATCGACAGATAAGGTCTTTCAGGGGTTTATACAATATATATAAATTATCAATTTGAAATTAACACACAGCACCTGCATACAAGAAACCAAACACACATTGCACTAATTAAATTGCATTTCTCTCATACAATCTGGCACACACAAAAACATAACAGGGTCAAAAATGCCCAAAAAGAAACAAGGAAAGAAATGTTAGGTCACCCAGTTAAGGTAAATGTGTTAGAGGTGCTAAGAAATGTAAAAACTTGTAATCTAGGTTACATAATTGTATCTATGCTATAAATTGACAAATGAATAAACCGAATTACATCAATTTCAATAGTAACTTAGCTGCGATGGTGATCTATTTCCCGGTCATGTTTGAATTCGACTGGTCAAAGCGTTTTCCAGTCAGAATCCGGAAACGAAAATGTTAATGGACAAAAACGGACAAACACACGAAATTACACCAATTTCAAAAGGAACCTAACTATGATGGCGATCTATTTTCCTGCCAAGTTTGAATTGGACAGATTGGACAGAGCATTTTTAAGATGGAGTCCGGAAATGAAAATGTTGACGGACAGACAGACGAACATCGGACACATCAATCTACGTGTAAGCGACCCGCCTAAAAAGAGTGATCATCAGCTGATTGGTCTAATTTTGGGTGATTTTTTTACTTTAAATCTGAAAACAAAACATCAAGTATTTGATACAGATTTAATAATCATAGCTCAAATAATATGCACATTGTCTCTTTATAATAGTGCCAGATATTATTATCCTTGTATTTATATAAACACAAAAATATTCTTTCAAATTCTAATAACTGAAAATCATGTTTTCAGTTTATGGGTCTATTTTTAAAACGGTTGAAAATGAATCTAATCTTATTTGATAAATCTTCTTGAAGTACTAATTTCAGTCATTTAACAGACTAAGACACAACTAAACAAACTTACTGAATAATTATTTGCCTGGTCATAACACATGCAATGAAGGGGAGTGCATAGTGGCTTTTGAAAACGGGAAGGTTTTAAGACTTTTCTTGAAGTGATGTGAAGAGTGGAAAGCTGGTAGTGGTAGGTAATGTTGATCAGGGTGACTACGCATGGCACTGTAGGAGCAACTGGACAGAAATAGCTTTGGTGTACTATGGAGAACTTTTTTTACCCTTGTTGCAATTTTGAAGGTATAATGGTACTCAACAGCCATACAGTCTCTTTAGGATGGGTGTTGTATAAACAGACTTTATTGGATTTATAACTATGTGTGAAAGAGTATTCTGAATACACAAGACCCTCTTGACAGACTTCTAAACAGCGAACTAACCACTAACCATTACGACAGAGTTCACATTGTGCTACTTACAGATGGATTTGCTCATGAACAACACTGTTGCCTCAATTTTGTACAAACTTGTCCCATTTAGTATGTCTGCTGATCAGTATTAAAATATGACAGGAGGGTCTGTGATGTCCCAAAAGGCAGGTTGCGCAGACAGCAACAAGGTTAGCAACTGCTGTAATTAAGGATCGATGTATGGTAGATGTATGAAGGCGGTGAAAGTGGTCATGAACATACCAAAAATATGTTCATAATTTTAGAGAATAGATGGAATTACACCAATTTTGAAAGGAACTTAGCTATGATGGTGATCCATCTCCCTGTCGAGTCTGAATTTGATTAAAATAAGTCTGAATTTGATTAAAATAAGCGTTTTTGAGTTAAAGTCCAGAAAAAAAATGTTGACGGACAGGCAAACGGACAAAAGAAGAAACAGAATTACACCAATTTTGAAAGCAATTTAGATATGTGATAGTGGTCTACCTTCCGTTCAAGTGTGATTTTGATTAGACAAAGTGCGTTTGAGTTATTGTCCGGAAACCTAATGAAAAAAGACAAAAAAGAACGGACAAAAAGACAGAATTACACCAATTTCGAAAGCAACTTAGCTATGATGGTGATCTATCTCCCTGTGAAGTTGGAATTTATTTGGACAAAGCATTTTTAAGTTATGTGGGTGTTCCACCACACAACAAATGCCCCTGTTCCACCAAAAGATTAAGCCCCGATCCTGTCGGCGACCCTCAATCGTGGACAGTCGGTGGAAAAAAAGCAAAAATAGGCGGTAATATTGGGTCGGTTTTAAAGTCTGGGATTAAGAACAGATTGTCCCCAGGAAAACTGAGGACGCCTCAGGCGGCCCCAGACAGTCCCCGACTGGTCTATGACTAAGAACTGACTAAGCCGCGTTTCTGGTCGGTTTCAACTGCGATCCTGTTGTAGACAAACCGACTGGGTCCCAGGACACCTCAGGCCTCCTGGGACTAAGCCCCAACTAACGCACGATTAAGTCCCGGCGTCCTGAGGCCTCCTCAGTCTTCCCCAGACCAGGATCGCCGATTCTTGTTTTGCAAAGTTGCTGGATTTTCTGGGTATATATATATATACATATAAAATCAGCAATCTAATATCATTGCTTTTCTGGGAACTCAGAAGGATGCCACCTTTTAATGGAGGACAGATTCAACAACAACTTAGGGCTTTTTTGGTTTTTATTCAGTTACAAATAATCATGTATTTCCTATTTCTACGTCGACCACAGCAACCACCACCACCAGCACCCATACAGAGACCTAGAAGAAGGCACAACATGTGGGTCAGGCCATGGCTATTACAGAGAGAGGAGAGGGGAGCCTACCACAACATTATGGCTAATCTGTATGCCACAGACATACCAGGATTCACAAATTACATGAGGATGACCCCAGAATTTTTTTAAATGATTAAGACCAGATTGGAACCACACCTAGCCAGTCAGGCCACCAACTACAGAGCACCAATCAGTATTGGGAAGAAGTTAGCCCTCATCATCAGATATCTGGCCACTGGAGAGTCCTACACATCATTATCCCGTCAGCTCAGGGTTGGAAGATCCACCATTTCCAAGTTTCTACCAGAGGTCTGCAGGGCCATCCAGGATGAGTTCACCAGAGAGTACCTCAGATGTCCTACTACTCCAGATGAGTGGAAAGAACTGGAGAGGGAATTCAGGATCAGATGGAATGTTCCACATGCCCTGGCAGCTCTGGATGGGAAGCATGTGGCCCTCAAGAAACTCAAGAACACTGGAGCCCTGTACTACAACTACAAGGGGTTCTTTTCCATTGTGATGTTGGCCCTGGTAGATGGACAGTATAAGTTTAGATGGGTGGATGCGGGTACAGAAGGATCTTGCTCAGATGGCCAGATATATAATGCCTCTCAGCTGAAGAGGAGGATTGAAGATGGCAGGATAGGTTTCCCTGACCCAGCACCTATAACCCAGGGTGGTCCAGATGTCCCCTACTTCATTCTGGTGATGTTTTTGCCCTGAAGACCTGGCTCATGAAACCCTATGGCAGAAGGATGTTAACCAGAGAGGAAAGGATTGCCAACTATAGAATTTCAAGGGGCAGGAGAGTTGTGGAGAACGCTTTTGGCATCCTTGCGTCAAGATTCAGGGTGCTGAGGACCACCATTGAACTACCCCCAGCAACAGTCAGGGAAGTGGTCTTCACCTGTGTGGTTCTGCACAACATACTGAGAAGCCAGTATCAAGGTCAACCTTGTGGTTAGCAGCCTGGGGAGGACGATGATGATGATGTGCCTGGTGATTGTGGATTGATTGGTGGTGCTGCTGGTGGTGGCCAAGACAGAAACCCTGCTAGTGAAGCCAAGAGACAGAGGGATTACCTGAAGGACTACTTCAACAATGAGGGAGCAGTGGCGTGGCAAGATGGCAGAATATAAGTCCTGCTGCAGTAACCAGTCCTTTTCAGGACTAACTATAATAGTCTTTTTCAGGACTAACAAAGAGTCCTTTTCAGGACTGCCAAATATTCCAAAAACAATTAATGAGCTATGCTTGCTACAGACAAACCCCATGCCAAACATAACTTGTACCAACGCACAACCAGACAAACCCCATGCCAAACATAACTTGTACCAACGCACAACCAGACAAACCCCATGCCAAACATAACTTGTACTAACGCACAAACAGACAAACCCCATGCCAAACAGAAGCCACCCAACTGAGAAACAGACAAACACAATGCCCAACAGAAGTCACCCAACTGACAAACAGACAAAACCAGTGCTAAACAATATTCTCAAAAACAGGACACAAACCCAAACATAAATTGCTAAGTAGAATAAATATTGCATATAATATGCAAGCTACATCCTCATTTCACTTAATTTGGGATTTTTATTTGCAAATATATTTGAAACAGAAATGTTTTCCTGGAAATCTTAAAAATAAAATCTTCTACTCCACTTGACAAATATTTGATATAAATACTAAACTGGTTTTAATAATGGGAGATTATGTTTGCAAAACAGTTTGTCAGTTTTTTTTGGTTTGGGTTTTGTTTGCTATTGGGTTTGTCAGTTTTTTGGTTGGGAGTTATGTTTGTCAGTGGGTTTGTCTGTCAGTTGGGAGTTATGTTTGTCAGTGGGTTTGTCTGTCTGTTGGGGGTTATGTTTGGTATTGGGTTTGTGTGTTTGTGGGTTGTAAGTGTGTGATAATGCCTTTTAACTCTAGGGAAGGTGCAAGTGTTGGACTTTTCAATTAAACATTTTAAAGTATCCCATGGATTTTAAGCTAAAAATGGGCTGATTATTGTCCATATTGGGAGTTTTTTTTAAATTATTTTTTATGTGGCCATGGGTTATTTATTTCATGTTTGGGGTGGTGTAAGTGTTGGACTTTAATTTTTTTGTGATAAGTATTTGTACTGATCTTTTTTGTTTTGGGAGGGGAATGTGAACAACTTGCAGCTTATTAATTGTTTTTGGAAGATTTGGTGGCCCTGAAAAGGGCCTGGCAGGGCAAAGACCCATCCTGACTGGATGGCTACTGAGGAGGCTGCTGCTGCTGTTGAGGCGGTGCTGAAGTGATAAAGAACTGCTGCTGCGGTTGTTGCATCTGTGGTTGCTCTACGATCTGTGTTGATGTCAAATCAGGTAGCTGGCTTAAAATTCCACTCAGGTTTTGTCTGCTCCCTTCGTCCTGTACAGTTAGGACAGATGTAGGGTTGCTGAAGCCAATGGGGCTTGGTGTATAGTAGACAAAACTGCTGCCAGCTGATGCTTGAGTGGAACTAGACGCCTGTTGAGTGGTTGGAGGCAGTATCCCGACCCTCTGCGACTCCTAGGTAATAGTGGCTTGATAGTTTCGATGTCTCTAAATATCTTGCCCTTTAATTCTTCAAATTCTTCTTGAGTCATCTTTTTGGCCTTTTTCGGTTTTAAGGAAACCCATCTGTTGGTAGACCCAGGACTGTCTCTTGGTCATCTCCCTCGGGGCTTGGCCAGATTTGAGCTTAGACAGCTTGCCATAACGCGTTCGCTGGGACTCGAACCAACGTGGGTCAACTACTGACACAGAACCTCGAGTCATGTGTCCTGAGGGAGAGGAGTCATTCCATCATTTCATCTACACCCGTTTGAACAACAGACTCCAAGATTCTGGAACATTTTGAGCAGATGAGGACACTTATCTCAGGTTTTCTGCAGCAGAAGTCTGACAGGCAGCCCTTCTTCGACTACATGGCATCAGAGGCCGAATAGATGACTCAAGAAGAATTTGAAGAGTTAAAGGGCAAGATATTTAGAGACATTGAAACTATCAAGAGCAACCATAGATGTCAGCAATTACCCAGAAGATCAGCCACTATTACCACGGAGTCGCAGAGGGTCCGGATACTGCCACCAACCACTCAACAGGCGTCTAGTTCCACTCAAGCAGCAGCTGGCAGCAGTTTTGTCTACTATACACCAAGCCCCATTGGCTTCAGCAACTCTACATCTGTCCTAACTGTACAGGACGAAGGGAGCAGACATAACCTGAGTGGAATTTTAAGCCAGCTACCCGATTTGACATCAACACAGATCGTAGAGCAACCACAGCTGCAACAACCGCAGCAGCAGCTCTTTACTATCACTTCAGCACCGCCTCAACAGCAGCAGCAGCCTCCTCAGTAGCCATCCAGTCAGGGCAGGTCTTTGCCCTGCTGGGCCCTTTTCAGGGCCACCAAATCTTCCAAAAACAATTAATAAGCTGCTGGTTGTTCACATTCCCCTCCCAAAACAAAAAAGTTCAGTACAAATACTTATCACAAAAAAAATTAAAGTCCAACACTTACATCACCCCAAACATGAAATAAATAACCATGGTACCACACATAACCAAAAAGGCCACATAAAAAATAATTTTAAAAAACTCCCAATATGGACAATAATCAGCCCATTTTAGCTTAAAATCCATGGGATACTTTAAAATGTTTAATTGAAAAGTCCAACACTTGCACCTTCCCTAGAGTTCAAAGGCATTATCACATACTTACCAACCCACAAACACACAAACCCAATACCAAACATAACCCCCAACAGACAGACAAACCCACTGACAAACATAACTCCCAACTGACAGACAAACCCACTGACAAACATAACTCCCAACCAAAAAACTGACAAACCCAATAGCAAACAAAACCCAAACCAAAAAAACTGACAAACTGTTTTGCAAACATAATCTCCCATTATTAAAACCAGTTTAGTATTTATATCAAAGAAATATTTGTCAAGTGGAGTAGAAGATTTTATTTTTAAGATTTCCAGGAAAACATTTCTGTTTCAAATATATTTGCAAATAAAAATCCCAAATTAAGTGAAATGAGGATGTAGCTTGCATATTATATGCAATATTTATTCTACTTAGCAATTTATGTTTGGGTTTGTGTCCTGTTTTTGAGAATATTGTTTAGCACTAGTTTTGTCTGTCAGTTGGGTGACTTCTGTTGGGCATTGTGTTTGTCTGTTTCTCAGTTGGGTGACTTCTGTTTGGCATGGGGTTTGTCTGTAGCAAGCATAGCTCATTGTTTTTGGAATATTTGGCAGTCCTGAAAAGGACTCTTTGTTAGTCCTGAAAAGGACGGTTATAGTTAGTCCTGAAAAGGACTGGTTACTGCAGCAGGACTTATATTCTGCCATCTTGCCACGCCACTGCTCCCTCATTGTTGAAGTGGTCCTTCAGGTAATCCCTCTGTCTCTTGGCTTCACTAGCAGGGTTTCTGTCTTGGCCACCACCAGCAGCACCACCAATCAATCCACAATCACCAGGCACATCATCATCATCGTCCTCCCCAGGCTGCTAACCACAAGGTTGACCTTGATACTGGCTTCTCAGTATGTTGTGCAGAACCACACAGGTGAAGACCACTTCCCTGACTGTTGCTGGGGGTAGCTCAATGGTGGTCCTCAGCACCCTGAATCTTGACACAAGGATGCCAAAAGCGTTCTCCACAACTCTCCTGCCCCTTGAAATTCTATAATTGGCAATCCTTTCCTCTCTGGTTAACATCCTTCTGCCATAGGGTTTCATGAGCCAGGTCTTCAGGGCAAAAACATCACCAGAATGAAGTAGGGGACATCTGGACCACCCTGGGTTATAGGTGCTGGGTCAGGGAAACCTATCCTGCCATCTTCAATCCTCCTCTTCAGCTGAGAGGCATTATATATCTGGCCATCTGAGCAAGATCCTTCTGTACCCGCATCCACCCATCTAAACTTATACTGTCCATCTACCAGGGCCAACATCGCAATGGAAAAGAACTCCTTGTAGTTGTGGTACAGGGCTCCATTGTTCTTGGGTTTCTTGAGGGCCACATGCTTCCCATCCAGAGCTCCCAGGGCATGTGGAACATTCCATCTGATCCTGAATTCCCTCTCCAGTTCTTTCCACTCATCTGTAGTAGTAGGACATCTGAGGTACTCTCTGGTGAACTCATCCTGGATGGCCCTGAAGACCTCTGGTAGAAACCTGGAAATGGTGGATCTTCCAACCCTGAGCTGACAGGATAATGATGTGTAGGACTCCCCAGTGGCCAGATATCTGATAATGAGGGCTAACTTCTCCCCAATACTGATTGGTGCTCTGTAGTTGGTGGCCTGCCTGGCTAGGTGTGGTACCAATCTGGTCTTAATCATTTCAAAAAATTCTGGGGTCATCCTCATGTAATTTGTGAATCCTGGTATGTCTGTGGCATACAGATTAGCCATAATGTTGTGGTAGGCTCCCCTCTCCTCTCTCTGTAATAGCCATGGCCTGACCCACATGTTGTGCCTTCTTCTAGGTCTCTGTATGGGTGCTGGTGGTGGTGGTGCTGGTGGTGGTGGTTGCTGTGGTCGATGCAGAAATGGGAAATACATGATCATTTGTAACTGAATAAAAACCAAAAAAGCCCTTAGTTGTTGTTGAATCTGTCCTCCATTAAAAGGTGGCATCCTGCTGTGTTCCCAGAAAAGCAAGGATATTACATTGCTGATTTTATATATACCCAGAAAATCCAGCAACTTTGCAAACGATTCGGCGATCCTGGTTTGGGGAAGACTGAGGAGGCCTTAGGACGCCGGGACTTAATCATGCGTTAGTCGGGGCTTAGTCCCAGGAGGCCTGAGGCGTCCTGGGACCCGGTCAATTTGTCTACAACAGGATCATGGTTGAAACCGACCAGAAACGCGGCTTAGTCGGTTCTTATTCCCAGACCAGCCGGGGACTGTCTGGGGCCGCCTGAGGCATCCTCCGGCTTCCTGGGGACGATCTGTTCTTAATCCCAGACTTTAAAACTGACCCAATACTCCCACCCATTTTTGCTTTTTTTCCACCGACTGTCCACGATTAAGGGTCGCCGACAGGATCGGGGCTTAATCCTTTGGTGGAACAGGGGCATTAGTGTCCCAAAATGGAAATGTTGAGTGACAAACAAATGAACACACAAAATTACACAAATTTTGAAAGCAATTTAGCTATGCTAGTGATCTATCTTTCCCTGTCATGTTTGAATTCAATTGGAGAAAGCATTTTTGAGTTAGTGACTGGAAACAAAAATGTTGACAGACAGACAGAAGGACAGACAGATGTCGGACACATCAATCTGATAAGCGGGTTGGTTTCATGCAACCCGCTTAAAAATGATGTAAACAATGTATTTTAACAATGTCAGTTTTCTTGGACAGACTTCTACCACAATATAATAAAACTTATCATATTTCAAAGTGCCAATGCTGTATGCACCAAAATTCTAGAGCATTATATAGGTTTTTCCATTAATCACATCTAAACTTGATCCACGATATATTTAAATCTACAATGAAAAAGTAGGAAACAAACGTGACCCTACACGTGGCAACGTTTTTGCACTATCTTACATTAACTGAAATCAAAGTCTACTCACCCTAGTTTACTTTCTACTCTTCTTGGCTGCCGTGTGAGAAGCAGGCTTGGCCTTGTGGTGGCTGCAATATGGCAGTGTGGCCCTGTGCCAGCATGAGGCAATGCGGCTGTGGCAGTCATGGTGACTGTGGCAGGCATGGCGACTGTGGCAGGCATGGCGGCTGTGGCAGCTGGAGATACAGCTGCTGTGGCATCAGGAAGCATGGCTGCTATGGCAGGTGTGGCAGCTCTGGAAGGCATGGTGGCTGTGGCAGCAGAAGGCATGTGAGCTGTGGCAGCAAAAGGCATGGCGGCGGTGTACAGCAGGTACCATGCCTGCTGTGGTGGCAGGAAGCATGGCTGCTGTAGCAGACATGCCAGTTGTGGCACAAAGAGGCATGGCGGCTGTGGCAGCAGGAGGCATGGCGGCTGTGGCAGCAGGATGCAGGGCGGCTGTGTACAGCAGGTACCATGGCTTTTGTGGTGGCAGGAAGCATGGCTTCTGTGGTGGCAGGAAGCATGGCTGCTGTAGCAGGCATGCCAGTTCTGGCAGCAGAAGGCATGGCAGCTGTGGTGGCTGTGGCAGCAGGAGGAAAGCAGGCATGGCAGCTGTGGCAGGCATGGTGCCGGCAGGTATGGCTGCTGTGGCAGCAGAAGGCATGGCTACTGTGATTCATGTAGTAAACAATGTATTTAAACAGTGTCAGCTTTCTTAGCCAGACTTGGTATTATTTTTCAAATGTAATCCATGGCTCTTCTACCACAATATCATAGATTTTAAAGTTCCAAGTGTGTTTATGTATGCACTGAAATAATACCCTCCAAAAAGCCGGGTTTGCCCAGTACTTACATCTAAACTTGATCCAAGATATGTTTAAATGAAAAATTAAAAAAGATAAAGGTGACCCTACAAGCAGCCATACATTTGCACTTATCTTGCATTAACTCAAATCAAAGTCTACTCACCATAGTTTACTTTCCGCTGTTGGAAGCACTGGCTGGCATGGCAGGCTGTGGCGGCTGCAGGCATGGCAGGCTGTGGCGGCTGCAGGCAGGCCAGGCTGCGGCGGCTGCAGGCAGGCCAGGCTGTGGCGGCTGTAGGCAGGCCAGGCTGTGGCGGCTGCAGGCAACGCAGGCTGTGGCGGCTGCAGGCAACGCAGGCTGTGGTAGCAGAAGGCATGCAGGTATGGCGGCTGTGGCAGCTGCAGGCATGGCACAGTGGCAGCTGCAGTGGAGCCTGTGGAGGTAAAGATTCATGTAGTAAACAATGTATTTAAACAGTGTCAGCTTTCTTAGCAAGACTAGGTAACTTGGTATTATTTTTCAAATGTAATGCATGGCTCTTCTACCACAATATCATAGATTTTAAAGTTCCAAGTGTGTTTATGTATGCACTGAAATAATACCCATAGCTTTGGTAAAACATGTTGCCTATGACCGCCAAAAAGCCGGGTTTATACAGTAATTACATCTAAACTTGATCCAAAATATGTTTAAATGAAAAATTAAAAAAGATAAGGGTGACCCTACAAGCAGCCATACATTTGCACTTATCTTGCATTAACTCAAATCAAAGTCTACTCACCATAGTTTACTTTCTGCTGTTCGAAGCTCTGGCTGGCATGGCAGGCTGTGACGGCTGCAGGCATGGCAGGCTGTGGCGGCTGCAGGCATGGCAGGCTGTGGCGGCTGCAGGCATGGCAGGCTGTGGTAGCAGAAGGTATGCAGGTATGGTGGCTGTGGCAGCTGCAGGCGTGGCACAGTGGCAGCTGCAGTGGAGCCTGTGGAGGTAAAGATTCATGTAGGAAACAATGTATTTAAACAGTGTCAGCTTTCTTAGCCAGACTTGGTATTATTTTTCAAATGTAATCCATGGCTCTTCTACCACAATATCATAGATTTTAAAGTTCCAAGTGTGTTTATGTATGCACTGAAATAATACCCATAGTTTTTGTAAAACATGTTGCCTATGACCTCCAAAAAGCCGGGTTTGCCCAGTACTTACATGTAAACTTGATCCAAGATATGTTTAAATGAAAAATTAAAAATAAGTACGACCCTACAAGCAGCCATACATTTGCACTTATCTTGCATTAACTCAAATCAAAGTCTACTCACCATAGTTTCCTTTCTGCTGTTCAAAGCTCTGGCTGGCATGGCAGGCTGTGGCGGCTGCAGGCATGGCAGGCTGTGGCGGCTGCAGGCATGGCAGCAGGAGGCATTCCAGGCATGGCAGCAGGAGGCATAGCAGGAGGCATGGCAGGAGGCATTGCAGCAGGAGGCATGGCAGCAGGAGGCATGGCAGCAGGAGGCATAGCAGCAGGAGGCATAGCAGCAGGAGGCATTGCAGGCATAGCAGCAGGAGGCATGGCAGCAGAAGGCATGGCTATAGGACGCATGGCAGGCTGTGGCAGAAGGCATGGCTGCTGTAGTGGCTGTGGCAGTAGTAGGCATTGCAGGCATGGCAGGCTGTGGCGGCTGCAGGCATGGCAGGCTGTGGCGGCTGCAGGCATGGCAGGCTGTGGCGGCTGCAGGCATGGCAGGCTGTGGCGGCTGCAGGCAGACCAGGCTGTGGCGGCTGCAGGCATGGCAGGCTGTGGTGGCTGCAGGCATGGCAGGCTGTGGCGGCTGCAGGCATGGCAGGCTGTGGTACCAGAAGGTATGCAGGTATGGTGGCTGTGGCAGCTGCAGGCGTGGCACAGTGGCAGCTGCAGTGGAGCCTGTGGAGGTAAAGATTCATGTACTAAACAATGTATTTAAACAGTGTCAGCTTTCTTAGCCAGACTTGGTATTATTTTTCAAATGTAATCCATGGCTCTTCTACCACAATATCATAGATTTTAAAGTTCCAAGTGTGTTTATGTATGCACTGAAATAATACCCATAGTTTTTGTAATACATGTTGCCTATGACCGCCAAAAGCCGGGTTTATCCAGTAATTACATCTAAACTTGATCCAAAATATGTTTAAATGAAAAATTTAAAAAGATAAGGGTGACCCTACAAGCAGCCATACATTTGCACTTATCTTGCATTAACTCAAATCAAAGTCTACTCACCATAGTTTACTTTCTGCTGTTCGAAGCTCTGGCTGGCATGGCAGGCTGTGGCGGCTGCAGGCATGGCAGGCTGTGGCGGCTGCAGGCATGGCAGGCTGTGGCGGCTGCAGGCATGGCAGGCTGTGGCGGCTGCAGGCATGGCAGGCTGTGGTACCAGAAGGTATGCAGGTATGGTGGCTGTGGCAGCTGCAGGCGTGGCACAGTGGCAGCTGCAGTGGAGCCTGTGGAGGTAAAGATTCATGTAGGAAACAATGTATTTAAACCGTGTCAGCTTTCTTAGCCAGATTTGGTATTATTTTTCAAATGTAATCCATGGCTCTTCTACCACAATATGATAGATTTTAAAGTTCCAAGTGTGTTTATGTATGCACTGAAATAATACCCATAGCTTTGGTAATACATGTTGCCTATGACCGCCAAAAAGCCGGGTTTGTACATTACTTACATCTAAACTTGATCCAAGATATGTTTAAATGAAAAATTAAAAAAGATAAAGGTGACCCTACAAGCAGCCATACATTTGCACTTATCTTGCATTAACTCAAATCAAAGTCTACTCACCATAGTTTACTTTCTGCTGTTCGAAGCTCTGGCTGGCATGGCAGGCTGTGGCGGCTGCAGGCATGGCAGGCTGTGGCGGCTGCAGGCAGGCCAGGCTGCGGCGGCTGCAGGCAGGCCAGGCTGTGGCGGCTGTAGGCAGGCCAGGCTGTGGCGGCTGTAGGCAGGCCAGGCTGTGGCGGCTGCAGGCAACGCAGGCTGTGGTAGCAGAAGGCATGCAGGTATGGCGGCTGTGGCAGCTGCAGGCATGGCACAGTGGCAGCTGCAGTGGAGCCTGTGGAAGTAAAGATTCATGTAGTAAACAATGTATTTAAACAGTGTCAGCTTTCTTAGCAAGACTAGGTAACTTGGTATTATTTTTCAAATGTAATGCATGGCTCTTCTACCACAATATCATAGATTTTAAAGTTCCAAGTGTGTTTATGTATGCACTGAAATAATACCCATAGTTTTTGTAATACATGTTGCCTATGACCGCCAAAAGCCGGGTTTATCCAGTAATTACATCTAAACTTGATCCAAAATATGTTTAAATGAAAAATTAAAAAAGATAAGGGTGACCCTACAAGCACCCATACATTTGCACTTATCTTGCATTAACTCAAATCAAAGTCTACTCACCATAGTTTACTTTCTGCTGTTCGAAGCTCTGGCTGGCATGGCAGGCTGTGACGGCTGCAGGCATGGCAGGCTGTGGCGGCTGCAGGCATGGCAGGCTGTGGCGGCTGCAGGCATGGCAGGCTGTGGCGGCTGCAGGCATGGCAGGCTGTGGCGGCTGCAGGCATGGCAGGCTGTGACGGCTGCAGGCATGGCAGGCTGTGGCGGCTGCAGGCATGGCAGGCTGTGGCGGCTGCAGGCATGGCAGGCTGTGGCGGCTGCAGGCATGGCAGGCTGTGGCGGCTGCAGGCATGGCAGGCTGTAGTAGCAGAAGGCATGCAGGTATGGTGGCTGTGGCAGCTGCAGGCGTGGCAAAGTGGCAGCTGCAGTGGAGCCTGTGGAGGTAAAGATTCATGTAGGAAACAATGTATTTAAACAGTGTCAGCTTTCTTAGCCAGACTTGGTATTATTTTTCAAATGTAATCCATGGCTCTTCTACCACAATATCATAGATTTTAAAGTTCCAAGTGTGTTTATGTATGCACTGAAATAATACCCATAGTTTTTGTAAAACATGTTGCCTATGACCTCCAAAAAGCCGGGTTTGCCCAGTACTTACATCTAAACTTGATCCAAGATATGTTTAAATGAAAAATTGAAAATAAGTATGACCCTACAAGCAGCCATACAGTTGCACTTATCTTGCATTAACTCAAATCAAAGTCTACTCACCATAGTTTCCTTTCTGCTGTTCAAAGCTCTGGCTGGCATGGCAGGCTGTGGCGGCTGCAGGCATGGCAGGCTGTGGCGGCTGCAGGCATGGCAGCAGGAGGCATTCCAGGCATGGCAGCAGGAGGCATAGCAGGAGGCATGGCAGGAGGCATTGCAGCAGGAGGCATAGCAGCAGGAGGCATGGCAGCAGGAGGCATGGCAGCAGGAGGCATAGCAGCAGGAGGCATAGCAGCAGGAGGCATAGCAGGCATGGCAGCAGGAGGCAAAGCAGCAGGAGGCATGGCAGCAGAAGGCATGGCTATAGGACGCATGGCAGGCTGTGGCAGAAGGCATGGCTGCTGTAGTGGCTGTGGCAGTAGTAGGCATTGCAGGCATGGCAGGCTGTGGCGGCTGCAGGCATGGCAGGCTGTGGCGGCTGCAGGCATGGCAGGCTGTGGCGGCTGCAGGCATGGCAGGCTGTGGCGGCTGCAGGCATAGCAGGCTGTAGTAGCAGAAGGCATGCAGGTATGGTGGCTGTGGCAGCTGCAGGCGTGGCAAAGTGGCAGCTGCAGTGGAGCCTGTGGAGGTAAAGATTCATGTACTAAACAATGTATTTAAACAGTGTCAGCTTTCTTAGCCAGACTTGGTATTATTTTTCAAATGTAATCCATGGCTCTTCTACCACAATATCATAGATTTTAAAGTTCCAAGTGTGTTTATGTATGCACTGAAATAATACCCATAGTTTTTGTAATACATGTTGCCTATGACCGCCAAAAAGCCGGGTTTGTCCAGTACTTACATCTAAACTTGATCCAAAATATGTTTAAATGAAAAATTTAAAAAGATAAGGGCGACCCTACAAGCACCCATACATTTGCACTTATCTTGCATTAACTCAAATCAAAGTCTACTCACCATAGTTTACTTTCTGCTGTTCGAAGCTCTGGCTGGCATGGCAGGCTGTGGCGGCTGCAGGCATGGCAGGCTGTGGCGGCTGCAGGCATGGCAGGCTGTGGCGGCTGCAGGCATGGCAGGCTGTGGTAGCAGAAGGTATGCAGGTATGGTGGCTGTGGCAGCTGCAGGCGTGGCAAAGTGGCAGCTGCAGTGGAGCCTGTGGAGGTAAAGATTCATGTAGTAAACAATGTATTTAAACGGTGTCAGCTTTCTTAGCCAGACTTGGTATTATTTTTCAAATGTAATCCATGGCTCTTCTACCACAATATCATAGATTTTAAAGTTCCAAGTGTGTTTATGCATGCACTGAAATAATACCCATAGTTTTTGTAAAACATGTTGCCTATGACCGCCAAAAAGCCGGGTTTGTACATTACTTACATCTAAACTTGATCCAAGATATGTTTAAATGAAAAATTTAAAAAGATAAGCGTGACCCTACAAGCACCCATACATTTGCACTTATCTTGCATTAACTCAAATCAAAGTCTACTCACCATAGTTTACTTTCTGCTGTTAGAAGCACTGCCTGGCATGGCAGGCTGTGGCGGCTGCAGGCATGGCAGGCTGTGGCGGGTGCCGGCATTGCAGCAGGAGGTATGGTAGGCATGGCAGCAGGAGGCATTGCAGGCATGGCAGCAGGAGGCATTGCAGGCATGGCAGCAGGAGGCATTGCAGGCATAGCAGCAGGAGGCATGGTGGCAGGAGGCATGGCAGCAGGAGGCATAGCAGCAGGAGGCATTCCAGGCATGGCAGCGGGAGGCATAGCAGCAGGAGGCATGGCAGCAGGAGGCATAGCAGCAGGAGGCATTGCAGGCATGGCAGCAGGAGGCATAGCAGCAGGAGGCATAGCAGCAGGAGGCATGGCAGCAGAAGGCATGGCAGCAGGAGGCATGGCTATAGGACGCATGGCAGGCTGTGGCAGAAGGCATGGCTTTTGTAGTGGCTGTGGCAGTAGTAGGCATTGCAGTCATGGCAGGCTGTGGCGGCTGCAGGCATGGCAGGATGTGGTAGCAGAAGGCATGCAGGCATGGCAGGCTGTGGCGGCTGCAGGCGTGGCACAGTGGCAGCTGCAGTGGAGCCTGTGGAGGTAAAGATTCATGTAGTAAACAATGTATTTAAACTGTGTCAGCTTTCTTAGCCAGACTTGGTATTATTTTTCAAATGTAATCCATGGCTCTTCTACCACAATATCATAGATTTTAAAGTTCCAAGTGTGTTTATGCATGCACTGAAATAATACCCATAGTTTTTGTAAAACATGTTGCTTATGACCGCCAAAAAGCCGGGTTTGTACATTACTTACATCTAAACTTGATCCAAGATATGTTTAAATGAAAAATTTAAAAAGATAAGCGTGACCCTACAAGCAGCCCTACATTTGCACTTATCTTGCATTAACTCAAATCAAAGTCTACTCACCATAGTTTACTTTCTGCTGTTCAAAGCTCTGGCTGGCATGGCAGGCTGTGGCGGCTGCAGGCATGGCAGGCTGTGGCGGCTGCAGGCAGACCAGGCTGTGGCGGCTGCAGGCAGACCAGGCTGTGGCGGCTGCAGGCATGGCAGGCTGTGGTGGCTGCAGGCATGGCAGGCTGTGGCGGCTGCAGGCATGCAGGCTGTGGCGGCTGCAGGCATGGCAGGCTGTGGCGGCTGCAGGCATGGCAGGCTGTGGCGGCTGCAGGCAGACCAGGCTGTGGCGGCTGCAGGCATGGCAGGCTGTGGCGGCTGCAGGCATGGCAGGCTGTGGCGGCTGCAGGCATGGCAGGCTGTGGCGGCTGCAGGCATGGCAGGCTGTAGTAGCAGAAGGCATGCAGGTATGGTGGCTGTGGCAGCTGCAGGCGTGGCAAAGTGGCAGCTGCAGTGGAGCCTGTGGAGGTAAAGATTCATGTAGTAAACAATGTATTTAAACAGTGTCAGCTTTCTTAGCCAGACTTGGTATTATTTTTCAAATGTAATCCATGGCTCTTCTACCACAATATCATAGATTTTAAAGTTCCAAGTGTGTTTATGCATGCACTGAAATAATACCCATAGTTTTTGTAAAACATGTTGCCTATGACCGCCAAAAAGCCGGGTTTGTACATTACTTACATCTAAACTTGATCCAAGATATGTTTAAATGAAAATTTAAAAAAGATAAGCGTGACCCTACAAGCAGCCATACATTTGCACTTGTCTTGCATTAACTCAAATCAAAGTCTACTCACCATAGTTTACTTTCTGCTGTTCGAAACTCTGGCTGGCATGGCAGGCTGTGGTGGCTGCAGGCATGGCAGGCTGTGGCGGCTGCAGGCATGGCAGGCTGTGGCGGCTGCAGGCAGACCAGGCTGTGGCGGCTGCAGGCATGGCAGGCTGTGGTGGCTGCAGGCATGGCAGGCTGTGGTGGCTGCAGGCATGGCAGGCTGTGGCGGCTGCAGGCATGGCAGGCTGTGGTAGCAGAAGGCATGCAGGTATGGTGACTGTGGCAGCTGCAGGCGTGGCAAAGTGGCAGCTGCAGTGGAGCCTGTGGAGGTAAAGATTCATGTAGTAAACAATGTATTTAAACTGTGTCAGCTTTCTTAGCCAGACTTGGTATTATTTTTCAAATGTAATCCATGGCTCTTCTACCACAATATCATAGATTTTAAAGTTCCAAGTGTGTTTATGCATGCACTGAAATAATACCCATAGTTTTTGTAAAACATGTTGCCTATGACCGCCAAAAAGCCGGGTTTGTACATTACTTACATCTAAACTTGATCCAAGATATGTTTAAATGAAAAATTTAAAAAGATAAGCGTGACCCTACAAGCAGCCCTACATTTGCACTTATCTTGCATTAACTCAAATCAAAGTCTACTCACCATAGTTTACTTTCTGCTGTTCAAAGCTCTGGCTGGCATGGCAGGCTGTGGTGGCTGCAGGCATGGCAGGCTGTGGCGGCTGCAGGCAGACCAGGCTGTGGCGGCTGCAGGCAGACCAGGCTGTGGCGGCTGCAGGCATAGCAGGCTGTGGCGGCTGCAGGCATAGCAGGCTGTGGCGGCTGCAGGCATGGCAGGCTGTGGTAGCAGAAGGCATGCAGGTATGGTGGCTGTGGCAGCTGCAGGCGTGGCAAAGTGGCAGCTGCAGTGGAGCCTGTGGAGGTAAAGATTCATGTAGTAAACAATGTATTTAAACAGTGTCAGCTTTCTTAGCCAGACTTGGTATTATTTTTCAAATGTAATCCATGGCTCTTCTACCACAATATGATAGATTTTAAAGTTCCAAGTGTGTTTATGTATGCACTGAAATAATACCCATAGCTTTGGTAATACATGTTGCCTATGACCGCCAAAAAGCCGGGTTTATACAGTAATTACATCTAAACTTGATCCAAGATATGTTTAAATACAAAATTTAAAAAGATAAGCGTGACCCTACAAGCACCCATACATTTGCACTTATCTTGCATTAACTCAAATCAAAGTCTACTCACCATAGTTTACTTTCTGCTGTTAGAAGCACTGCCTGGCATGGCAGGCTGTGGCGGCTGCAGGCATGGCAGGCTGTGGCGGGTGCAGGCATGGCAGGCTGTGGCGGGTGCAGGCATTGCAGCAGGAGGTATGGTAGGCATGGCAGCAGGAGGCATTGCAGGCATGGCAGCAGGAGGCATTGCAGGCATGGCAGCAGGAGGCATTGCAGGCATAGCAGCAGGAGGCATGGTGGCAGGAGGCATGGCAGCAGGAGGCATAGCAGCAGGAGGCATTCCAGGCATGGCAGCGGGAGGCATAGCAGCAGGAGGCATGGCAGCAGGAGGCATAGCAGCAGGAGGCATTGCAGGCATGGCAGCAGGAGGCATAGCAGCAGGAGGCATAGCAGCAGGAGGCATGGCAGCAGAAGGCATGGCAGCAGGAGGCATGGCTATAGGACGCATGGCAGGCTGTGGCAGAAGGCATGGCTTTTGTAGTGGCTGTGGCAGTAGTAGGCATTGCAGTCATGGCAGGCTGTGGCGGCTGCAGGCATGGCAGGATGTGGTAGCAGAAGGCATGCAGGCATGGCAGGCTGTGGCGGCTGCAGGCGTGGCACAGTGGCAGCTGCAGTGGAGCCTGTGGAGGTAAAGATTCATGTAGTAAACAATGTATTTAAACTGTGTCAGCTTTCTTAGCCAGACTTGGTATTATTTTTCAAATGTAATCCATGGCTCTTCTACCACAATATCATAGATTTTAAAGTTCCAAGTGTGTTTATGTATGCACTGAAATAATACCCATAGTTTTTGTAAAACATGTTGCCTATGACCGCCAAAAAGCCGGGTTTGTACATTACTTACATCTAAACTTGATCCAAGATATGTTTAAATGAAAAATTTAAAAAGATAAGCGTGACCCTACAAGCAGCCCTACATTTGCACTTATCTTGCATTAACTCAAATCAAAGTCTACTCACCATAGTTTACTTTCTGCTGTTCAAAGCTCTGGCTGGCATGGCAGGCTGTGGTGGCTGCAGGCATGGCAGGCTGTGGCGGCTGCAGGCATGGCAGGCTGTGGCGGCTGCAGGCAGACCAGGCTGTGCCGGCTGCAGGCAGACCAGGCTGTGGCGGCTGCAGGCATGGCAGGCTGTGGCGGCTGCAGGCATGGCAGGCTGTGGCGGCTGCAGGCATGGCAGGCTGTGGCGGCTGCAGGCATGCAGGTATGGTGGCTGTGGCAGCTGCAGGCGTGGCAAAGTGGCAGCTGCAGTGGAGCCTGTGGAGGTAAAGATTCATGTAGTAAACAATGTATTTAAACAGTGTCAGCTTTCTTAGCCAGACTTGGTATTATTTTTCAAATGTAATCCATGGCTCTTCTACCACAATATCATAGATTTTAAAGTTCCAAGTGTGTTTATGCATGCACTGAAATAATACCCATAGTTTTTGTAAAACATGTTGCCTATGACCGCCAAAAAGCCGGGTTTGTACATTACTTACATCTAAACTTGATCCAAGATATGTTTAAATGAAAATTTAAAAAAGATAAGCGTGACCCTACAAGCAGCCATACATTTGCACTTGTCTTGCATTAACTCAAATCAAAGTCTACTCACCATAGTTTACTTTCTGCTGTTCGAAACTCTGGCTGGCATGGCAGGCTGTGGTAGCTGCAGGCATGGCAGGCTGTGGCGGCTGCAGGCATGGCAGGCTGTGGCGGCTGCAGGCAGACCAGGCTGTGGCGGCTGCAGGCAGACCAGGCTGTGGCGGCTGCAGGCAGACCAGGCTGTGGCGGCTGCAGGCAGACCAGGCTGTGGCGGCTGCAGGCATGGCAGGCTGTGGTGGCTGCAGGCATAGCAGGCTGTGGCGGCTGCAGGCATAGCAGGCTGTGGCGGCTGCAGGCATGGCAGGCTGTGGTAGCAGAAGGCATGCAGGTATGGTGGCTGTGGCAGCTGCAGGCGTGGCAAAGTGGCAGCTGCAGTGGAGCCTGTGGAGGTAAAGATTCATGTAGTAAACGAAGTATTTAAACAGTGTCAGCTTTCTTAGCCAGACTTGGTATTATTTTTCAAATGTAATCCATGGCTCTTCTACCACAATATCATAGATTTTAAAGTTCCAAGTGTGTTTATGTATGCACTGAAATAATACCCATAGTTTTTGTAAAACATGTTGCCTATGACCGCCAAAAAGCCGGGTTTGTCCAGTACTTACATCTAAACTTGATCCAAGATATGTTTAAATGAAAAATTAAAAAAGATAAGCGTGACCCTACAAGCAGCCATACATTTGCACTTGTCTTGCATTAACGCAAATCAAAGTCTACTCACCATAGTTTACTTTCTGCTGTTCAAAGCTCTGGCTGGCATGGCAGGCTGTGGTGGCTGCAGGCATGGCAGGCTGTGGCGGCTGCAGGCATGGCAGGCTGTGACGGCTGCAGGCATGGCAGGCTGTGGCGGCTGCAGGCATGGCAGGCTGTGGTAGCAGAAGGCATGCAGGTATGGTGGCTGTGGCAGCTGCAGGCGTGGCAAAGTGGCAGCTGCAGTGGAGCCTGTGGAGGTAAAGATTCATGTAGTAAACAATGTATTTAAACAGTGTCAGCTTTCTTAGCCAGACTTGGTATTATTTTCAAATGTAATCCATGGCTCTTCTACCACAGTATGATAGATTTTAAAGTTCCAAGTGTGTTTATGTATGCACTGAAATAATACCCATAGCTTTGGTAATACATGTTGCCTATGACCGCCAAAAAGCCGGGTTTATACAGTAATTACATCTAAACTTGATCCAAGATATGTTTAAATAAAAAATTTTAAAAGATAAGCGTGACCCTACAAGCACCCATACATTTGCACTTATCTTGCATTAACTCAAATCAAAGTCTACTCACCATAGTTTACTTTCTGCTGTTAGAAGCACTGCTTGGCATGGCAGGCTGTGGCGGCTGCAGGCATGGCAGGCTGTGGCGGGTGCAGGCATGGCAGGCTGTGGCGGGTGCCGGCATTGCAGCAGGAGGTATGGTAGGCATGGCACCAGGAGGCATTGCAGGCATGGCAGCAGGAGGCATTGCAGGCATAGCAGCAGGAGGCATGGCAGCAGGAGGCATAGCAGCAGGAGGCATTCCAGGCATGGCAGCGGGAGGCATAGCAGCAGGAGGCATGGCAGCAAGAGGCATAGCAGCAGGAGGCATTGCAGGCATGGCAGCAGGAGGCATAGCAGCAGGAGGCATTGCAGGCATGGCAGCAGAAGGCATAGCAGCAGGAGGCATGGCTATAGGACGCATGGCAGGCTGTGGCAGAAGGCATGGCTTTTGTAGTGGCTGTGGCAGTAGTAGGCATTGCAGTCATGGCAGGCTGTGGCGGCTGCAGGCATGGCAGGATGTGGTAGCAGAAGGCATGCAGGCATGGCAGGATGTGGTAGCAGAAGGCATGCAGGCATGGCAGGCTGTGGCGGCTGCAGGCGTGGCACAGTGGCAGCTGCAGTGGAGCCTGTGGAGGTAAAGATTCATGTAGTAAACAATGTATTTAAACTGTGTCAGCTTTCTTAGCCAGACTTGGTATTATTTTTCAAATGTAATCCATGGCTCTTCTACCACAATATCATAGATTTTAAAGTTCCAAGTGTGTTTATGTATGCACTGAAATAATACCCATAGTTTTTGTAAAACATGTTACCTATGACCGCCAAAAAGCCGGGTTTGTCCAGTACTTACATCTAAACTTGATCCAAGATATATATAAAGTTCTTAATTGCTTTGTCATTGGCAATCTGTAAAGATCTTCTGCATAAAATGTAGTACATAAATTTTATAAATATTTTGTAAAAGATAAATAGATTTATTGGACTCCTTTTTAAACAAGAGGGTCAAAGATGCCCCAAAAGGCGGGTTGCGTAGGCAGCAATAAGGTTAGCAACTGCTGTAATTACATTTAGAAACAAGGAAAGAAATGTTAGGTTACCCAGTTAAGGTGAATGAGTTAGAAGTGCTGAGAAACGCAAAACTTGTACTCTAGGATACATAATTATATCTATGCTATAAACGGACAAACAAAAGGATGGAATTATACCAATTCCAAAAGCAACTTAGCTATGATGGTGATCTATGTCCCTGTCAAGTTTAAATTCGATTGGACAAAGCGTTTTTGAGTTAGAGTCCAGAAACGGAAATGTTGACAAACAAACGGACAAACGAACCGACAGAATTACATCAATTTCAAAAGGGAATCTAGCTGTGATGGTGATCTATCTCCCTGTCAAGTTTGAATTTGACTGGAAGAACCATTTGAATTAGAGTCCGGAAACGAAAATGTGGACATACAGATGGATGGACAGACAAACAGACAAAAAACGGACAAACGAACAGATGGAATCACACCAATTTTGAATGGAACCTTGCTATGATGGTGATCTATGTCCCTGTCAAGTATGAATTCGATTAAACAAATCGTTTGAGTTAGAGTCCGGAAACAAAAATGTGGACGGACAGACGGATGGACAAACGGACAAATAAACACACGGAATTACACCAATTTCAGAAGGAACCTATCTACGATGGTGATTTATTTCCCTGTCAAGTTTGAATTCGATTGGACAAACCATTTTCAAGTTAGAGTCTGGAAACAAAAATGTGGACAGACAGACGGATGGACAAACGGACAAAAAACGGACAAACGAACAGATGGAATTACGCCAATTTCGCAAGGAACTTTTCTATGATGGTGATCTATGTCCCTGTCAAGCTTGAATTTGATTGGACAAACCGTTTTTGAGTTCGAGTCCGGAAACAAAAATGTTGACAGACGGATGGACAGCCAAACGGACGAAAAATGCACAACAAATGGATGGAAATTCACCAATTTCGGAAAGAACCTAGCTATGATGGTGATCTATATCCCTGCCAAGTTTGAATTCGATTGGACAAACTGATTTTGAGTTAGTGTCCGGAAACGAAAAACATGGACGGACATGTCGACGGACAGACAGACGGACGACGGACACATCAATCTAACAGGCAGGTTGTTTACACGCAGCCCGCCTAAAAATTAAATAAATATCTGAATTATCGATCTTTATTTCAAAGAAATTATTTTCATCTGAGTAACTGGACACTGAACGATACTTACTTTATTGGTGTTGAAATGGCTCGGATCGCCTTTTGGACCCAGCGACGGTGTTGAAACGACCCCGAATATTCATACTGTTTTATAGGCAATTTAATACACTTTCCTGTTGCGTTTTATTTGAAGTAAATTCATTGAGTAGTTTCAGAGATACTGACATTTTTGTTACATCCCCTGTACATATTTATGGATTGTCACAGCTTGCAATTACCGGGGTAAGTTTCTATAGTTAAGAATTAAATCATTTCCAAGATTTAGTAGGTCTTTATTTCGATTCTTTACCTCAATTATAATGACTATTCCTGTCAAAATAATATTTCTATTAATATAGTCTTTTTTAATATACTTTCTCAGTTTTGCAGCAATTTTTGAGATTTAGTAGGATTTTTAAGCAGTTGCTTGGCTAGGATCAGTAAGTGATTCATTGACTGACAAAATATCCAGGTACCTTTTAATCAACTGTGAATCTGCAAGGCTAGGTATGATACAACACACCAAAAGGTAGGTGAAGGTATGATTTTCTCAAAGCTGAACTGTCAAAGTGGCTAGTAGTTGTGCAGCTAAGGAGCTACAGCTATATAAATTTGCCATAACACAGAACATGAAAAAGCAATTGAACAATGTACTTCACTGCAGTAATTAAATACTTTTGCAGTTGCAAATGATTTACTTTATGATGAAACTATTACAGTAGCCATTACAATTAGCTATGAAACTACACGAAACATCCAAAAGTAGGTGAACATATTTTGTAAAAATGTTTTTAATAGTTTTGTACAAATGATTTACTGAAACCTGGACTGTTAAAGTAGCTATTACTCAGTTAGCTACACCACACACACACTATTACACCACAAACTAGGTGAACAACATATTGGAGAAGAAGCAATCGGTGCCGAATTGGTCACATAAAAAGCTGTCACAGATCTTGAGGGTTCACAAGAGAAGTCATGCTTGTCCTGGGTGCACATTTTTATTTTAAATCATTGTTTTTGCTCTTTGAGTTAGAGTCCAAAAACTTAAATGAGTTGAAGGAAGGTAAATAATATGAAATAATGTGAAAACAAGAGGGTCAGAGATGTCCCAAAAGGTGGGTTGTGCAGGCAGCAACAAGGTCAGCAATTGCTGTAATTAAATTTAGAAACAAGGAAAGAACTGGTAGTTATGATGGTCTATCTCCCTGTCAAGTTTGAAATCAATTCGACAAAGCCTTTTTGAGTTAGAGTCCGGAAACCAAACTGTTGACCCACAAATGGACAAAAAACAGACAAACAGACAGAATTACACCAATTTGGAAAGCAACTTAGGTATGATGGTAATTTATCTCCCTGTCAAGTGTGAATTTGATTGGACAAAGCGTTTTCGAGTTAGAGTTCGGAAACAGAAATGTTGACGGACAAAAAACGGACAGACATAATTACACCAATTTTAAAAGAAACATAGCTATGATGGTGATCTATCTTCCTGTCAAGTTTAAATTCAATTGGAGAAAGCGTTTTCAAGTTACATTCCAGAAACAGACATGTTGATGGACAAACAAGCGGACAAAAAATGGACTAATAAACAGACGTAATTACACCAATTTCGAAAGGAACTTAGCTATGATGGTGATCCATCTCCCTGTCACATTTGAAAACGATTGGACAAGGTGTTTTCGAGTTAAGAGTCCAGAAATGGAAATGTTGACAAATGAACAGATGGAATTACACCAATTATGAAAGCAACCTAGTTATGATGGTGATTCTATCTCCCTGCCAAATTTGAATTCGAATGGACAAAGCATTTTTGAGTTAGAGTCCGAAAACGGAATTGTTGACGGACAGACAAACGTTGGACACATCAATCTAATAGACGGATTGGTTACATGCAACCCGCCTAAAACCAAGATGGAAGATTTCAAGAAGTACTCATATTTTGGAAATAGTTTACAAACTACTACAAGAAACAAATACAATTGGAAAGGTATTAAGAGTTTTAGCTCTTGTCTAATTTCCCTAAAATTTGTGAAGAAATTGAATAATAAAGCATTTTTAAATGTCAGTTTTTTGCCAACCTTCGTATTCAAAGCAGTTAGTGCACAGTGTGCCAGAAAAAGAAATTAACTCTGTAAATGTGATTTACATTATCTTCCTTATAATCACAAAGGCTTTTGAAAAGATAACTTTGTTAGTAGAGACAGGATATATACAGTGATAATCTCACAACCTGTGGTCAGGGCCATCTCAAAACTGGACAGATTGACAAAACAATACAATAAGGTATTTCACACACACACACAATTATAAGATAAACCTTAATTTGTCTGAGAAAATGATTTGTGTTTGTCACTGCACTGTATATGTATTCTTGAATCGTTTGATTGGCAAAGTCACATTTTCAAGAGATATTGTGCATAATATATAGAAATCAATTTTACCAGCTGCCTGTTCATTAGTTTAATCACAGAAAGTTTACACAGAATTCATTTCCACTGATTAAAATTAACCATACACAGAACAGAAAGCCTGTAAATTCCAACAATGGATTGGCCATGTGATAGGATCTCACTTAAAACCCAGTATATAAAATTTCAGTCCCCTGCAAATGCTAGTATATGGCAGTGATTTTCTAAATGGCAGAAAAGTGACAGAATTCTAGGACAGAAACAGAAAATCGTCTAAGAATCGCCTAATATATGTATTCTAACAAGACCCAGCTATGTCAGTGAATCTGATGGAATATACCCTTGGATTTCTCACTGATACGTAATTGGTCGATTTTTTTCTGTGGGTGATGCTATTCAATACCTTAATTTTAAAATATATTATGCAAAATTTACAATTAAGGTTTCTTTAAACAATTATTCCACACATAATTAACATTTTCGTTCTTTTCTGTTTGAAATTGAGCAAATATTACAAATTATTATAGGGATTTTAACACAGTCTTTGATTTCTCAGTGTTATTGATTTGGGCAATCTTTTCAGTGGGAGTTGCAATTTAATATCTTCATTTTATCCTGGTCACACCTGCAATTCTGGATTACCGACCTTGAACGCCTCGCGACCTCCCTATGATAATGATTTTGTTTAATCAGCGCACCGAGTTCCCCATTGTGGGGAAGATATTGCGCTTGCAGAGCAGTAGATTAGATCGATTAGATTAGATTTTAAGATATCCTATCTTCAGTTTCTACTTTAAATAGTTATAGATCAGCATACTACACAGAAGAAACAATTTGATGGTAGTCATAAGAAAATTACTTATTTATTGAGCATTTGACAAATGTTTTAACATAGCATCTTATTCCCCGTGTTACTGGGTGATTTTTCCAGGAGTGTTGCTTTTCAATATACAGATTTTAATATATATGTTTCTAATTAACATTCAGCACACAACAATTTGGTGGTAATGTTATTAAAACTGTTTCATTGTTGAGCATATTACATGCATTTTAAAATTGCAGTTGATTTCCCTTTATTATTTCATTGGACAATTTTTTATTTTGAAATGTATCAGGTTGAAGCGTCAGGTGTTCAGTGTATTATTTCTTAAATGTCCTTTGCAAGTTTTCCTAATCATGATGTTACACATAATAATGAAGAATTGGTTGATTGATTAAAGTTACCATAATATTAAGCATTTTACAGGGATTTTAACATAGCCTTTGATATCCAATTGCAATTCCCCCCCCCCCCCAACGTCTTAATTTTAAGATATCTCGTGTTAAGTTCTCAATTTAAGTATCTGTAGGCGAGCATTTCACACATAATAATGAATAACTTGGTGGTTGTCTTTGTAGTGTATGACGAAGCTAGCATTATCTCTATTTTAAGGGATTCGTGTAGGTATACAAGGTTATACACGAGAGCTTTATGAAATCTACATCCTGAATATAAGGAAAAAAGTTATATCTGGTAGCATTGAGTAACAACAATGAAATAAATTTATATGCATTATTAATTCTAACAAGAAAACCTAACAGTCTTATTAAAATCTATCAGATATTAAGCATTTTACACGGCTTTTTACATTATCTTGGGTTTCCTAGTAATTTTCAATTAGGTGATTTTTTTCCCGCAAATTTGCCCCTCAATATCTTACTATTAGGATATCTTATGTTAGGTTTCCAGTATAATTATCTATAGGTGAGCATTCTACACTAGTGCTGAGAATCGCCTACAATTTTCATGCTTGATTATTCGTCCATTTTTCCGAGCAATGATTGACCCATAATCAATCTGTAAGAATAATGGTGTTTCGACATTAAGAATCTACCGAAAGAACCCACTTCCTGTAAATATGGCAGTAGACATAGACAAACTCTAAATGCATGACAAATCTGTTGATTTATTAAGTAAAACTTCATAAAATATACGGAAAATATGTGGATATTGATATAAATCAGGAAAGGTAAGATATAAGCTTGATAATCGACCGAAAACGCCAGTGACCGACTGCGATTCTACACTGTCACCGACGATTAATCGACAATACGTCTAATCATCACCCCACTATTCTACACATAACATTGAGTAATATATATATTATTAAACTATCAGATATTATGCATTTTACACGGTTTTTGACATAACCTTTAATTTCTCAGTGTTTTCTGATGGGGCAATTTTTTTTCTATGGATTTTGTGCCTCAATGTCTTATTTTGAAGATATCTTATGCAAAGTTGCCATTGTAATGATTGTGATGAATAATTTGGTAGTTGTCTTATTCAAATCAAGACAAAATCAAGTATTTTATAGGGATTTCAACATAGCCTTTCACTTCCAATGTTAATTGGGTGATTATTTTCCATGGATAATTGTATTCAATATCTTACTGTCAAAACATGTTAACTTATCAGTTTATCGATTGACGAGTATTGTACTCACTAGCGCTGCGCCGATTAATGGTCAATTCGATGCATTGGTCGATGACGGCATCACTTTCAATGCATCGATCATAAAAGCCAAAATTCGGCATGCCGAAAAAGGGTTGAGTTCAATATTTTCCAGTCATATCAAACGAAAGAGGAAGTGATTTTCCGTAAAATAAACATGGAGCAGTTTTGTCCCAAAGATATCGTCTTAGAATTGTTGAAATATACAAAAATATTATATGAAAGTTTGGATTAGTTATTTACTTTAAGTTCTGTATGATTTTAAGGTCTGCTGATGTATCGAATGATGTATCGATCACATGTGGGCGATAATCGAGTGGTTTTTGCGGACAGTCACATCACTAGTACTCAAAATAATGAACAATATAGTGGTTGTCTCATCAAAATCCAGGAAATGTGGAAGCATTTACAGGGTTTTTAAGCAAGGACAATTACTTGGGTTAATGTTTCATTGTAAGATATTTCATATTATGTTTGTACTTTAATTGTTGATAGAGGAGCATTGTACACTTAATAATGAATGACATCCTAATCTTAATTTATCACAGCTATGAAGAAATAATTTTAGTGGTTTTGATTTTTTTTTAATCTACTAGACTTACAAAATTATTTTTTTTGATGTTGCTGTTGAGCATTTCATTTTAAATTAAATTTGGTGATACTTGGGAGATTTTAGGCGATTTCGAAGCAATATTTAGTTGACTTTCCTTATCGCCCAATGGAAATTACAAACTTTAGAAACAACCTTCTTTGGCTAAATACACATTTTATTGCTGTCTGCACTAAACAGTTTATAAAACTTGTAACAGGGTGGCAGAGGGAACTGCAGGAGAATACTGTTTAAATTTACACCCATCTAGCAAATACTACATTCAGTACATACATAGCTACAAGGTAAATAGAGAATTGGCTGAAATTAGGATTTACGCGCAACCATGGGAACTCGCTACTGATAACTCATACCCACAACTTGCACATTAATAGAATTTTAACAGGTTGAATGTTGGAAAATCCCAAGGCTTTCCGTGAATTTCCTTTAATGATATTAATGACTTAGTATGCAAATTTGAAGTATATTGGTTTTAAAATATTTTTTTTTAAAACCCATGAAATTCTGTGATCCCATATTTACTCATTAATATTAAAGAGTTAGGCATACAAATTTCTAGTATATTGCTCATGAAATATGGTCATAGTTTGAATGTTTTTCTTACTAATTCTTCAGCGATATCAAAAAGTGGCATCTTTTATATAAATTAATTACATTATTTAAACATTTGAACTGATGTAACTGCCGCCAAAAACAGGGATTTGTGTACGAGTTGTGGATAGGAGTTACCGGTAACGAGTTCTCACATTCACGTGATGCATGTATCCCGAAATGACACGCCGGCCAAAATACGGCACAGGAAAGATATTGCCAACCTGTGTTGCTTCTGTAACCTTGCAGAGGCTTAAATATTCACACAGTGAGCTTACACTTAATATTAGCCTGTATTTATCTTGCAAAAAATATTATAAATATTCTATATCAGTAGGTAAAATTGTTGGAAAGTCCCTTAAAAGTCAATATGATTTCAGAAATAAGCCCTTACTGTAGGGTTGTTCTATTTGACTCCCTACCCCTGCTTACATAGCCATTTCTCCCGTAAACATGAAAATCTGCAATTAGAAAGTTCTACATCAGTATACTTAACATAAGGCTAAAGGAATATCTAAGTGGAAAACCAGACTGCAGGGATTTATAGATATCAGAGGGTTGTGTGCTTATAGAGTAAGTGCACTAATTACATTGAATGCGGTAATTGCCTTTATGTCTGACAACATTTCTTCATATTTCTTAGCGGAACATACCTGGTATTCAGACTATTGCTTAAACACTCTATCCCAGTTGACAAAGGTTGAGTGTATAGTTACTGTAACCAGTTTGTAGATTGCCATGAAGCAATTTGTTAACTTAATACGTATACCTTAATCAGAAAGCAGTAATTCCTGATAGCCATTCACACTACAGGCGGTCGTCCCGCAGTTATAAGTTTTTCTTGGTGGCCGAACCACCCCCAGATCGCCCAATTTCCTCCGAGTTGGTCATGCTACAGTTGGACGGCCACTGACTGGACATTGAGTGTTTTGACCGTCAACAACAGTTGGATGACAGTACCTACAAACATTGGTCACCACACGACAACCTTCATTAACCTTAACTCCCCTTCGACGAAACGACAAATACCTTAACTCACCTTATGTCACCGTATTAAACCCGAAAGACGACCGAATCACAACCTTATGTACACGATGGACCACACCTTTGGTTACCATAGTCAGAATTTCATACGTGCACGCACAAAATCATCTGTACATGGCCATAATACGAAAATCAAAGGCGGAAATTTTAAACAGTTCAGAACTTCCGTAGGACTTGCAAGGTAATGGACAGTTTGCCACTGACTCGTAAGACTGTATACTGACAACAGACAGTTGACGTTTCCCCAAACGCAGGTTATGGTGCATGATACCTCCTGTAGTGTGAATGAGTAGAACTGACACAAATGCCACGAAATCTGATTGTGTAATTTCCGGATGATTGCAATTTGGTATAAAATTTATGAAAATTTGAATTATTGTAGGACGACTTAATAATGAAACTATTTCTAATGATTGCAATTGTTTTAAAAGATATTTATACCAAAAAAATATTGTCATTTTTTTTTCAACTTAAATTTAAATACAAAGCTACTGCACATGGTTGCATATATGAGAAAGTATTTACTGGGATGTTTGTGTCACATGATCATGACCTCACTACCTTCCTGTTGATTATATTAAACAATTATCCATCTAATAATATCAAAAACACTGGTGAAAGGTGTATATTCAGAATTTTTCATCGAAAGTCGAAGTTCACTCAAAATGATAAGTGCAGTAGTACTTTGATTATCCCAACTCATTGGGGGACATAAAAGCAGACTGGATAATCGAGGGGTTTGGATATCCGAAATTCAACGTCAATGTTACCAAGTGGGCGATAATTGAAGAAAGATCCATTTATATGAATGTGGGGTGGTCATTACTGAAGCATTTTGATATATTTGTTTAACAATATAATAAATGACCCTCTGATTGTGAATTATTTGCTCCATTTCTATGGATATTGTCATTTTCTGTTTAAAATATTATGCTGACTTGAGCTTGATGTGTACCAACCGTTCATTTTTGTTAAATGTCATCATGCAGTTTGTCAACTAAAAAACTCTTGGAGATTATTAACTGTTTTAAAACAACAATCAAACATCCCTTCAGTGATTGGGTTACGATGATGTTTGGTTGGTAATGCATTGTTCACATTCTTTTAATAGCCCTTCAGTCTGTGAAGCAACCTACTCCAGGAGATTTTTTTAAACATATTTTATTAGCAATTAGACAACAATCATACAAGTACAATTATATTAAGTCCTTTTGCATGATGATATACTTACAGATGAATTGAAATGAAAATGAGTGGGATGAACAATCACTGGTATTAAGTTGGTGAGAAACCTTTGGATTGGAAGATAAACTTATGCACTGCATCAAAGATTATTAGGTTCTGTTCATAGCTTAAAATATTAGTTCCGTAAAGTAGGACTTCTGGCGAGATTTCAATATTTCCTGCTGTTATCAGTGCACTTTGTAAGATATGGCGGATATGGTCATACAAAGGGGCAGTGTAGAAAAAAAATGATTTACTGTATTTATCCGTAAAAACACCCCCTCCCTATTAATCGCACCCCCCTCCTCTTCTCCATCTTTGCAAAGTTCATATTTTGGGGTTTTACATCCCTCTTAACAGCCACCAGCCTTGCGATTCCGAAAAAAGATGTGTTTTAGTATTTCCACAATTGAATACCGCTTACGAAAAATAAAGAATATCACAACAAAACCTGGTAATTTTGATCACAGACGCATTAAAATCTGTAACAAATGAGATGAAAGTTTATAATTTCTTCAGATTTAAGGTTGGTTTCTAATATTGTAAACTCTAAGCAATTAGACATGCTGATAAGCGAGATCAAGGCTGTAAGTGTCCATTATCGATCATTGCCACTGGACTCTAGTTTATTTTTTTTATCTCTAATAGTAGCCCCCCCCCCCCCCCCCCCCCTTTTGAGAAATGCATCGTCCCCGGGGCATTTATACGGATAAATACGGTATGTTTCTTGTGCAGAGGGTACACACAAGCTTCATGATCTATTACATAAAGGTTCTACATTAAATGTACATTCAACTTGCTACATCCCATCCTTAAACATGCATGGGTTATATTATCAATACGACCATCATGGCAGTATAACTTATGTGTTGACTTTGAAAGTGTGATTGATGAACATTTTAGCTTTGAGAATTGCGCAGCAAAGGATTTCAAGGAGGATAAATTTTTAAGTTTGGCTGGGAGAACATTCCATAATTTTTATGCCGAATGTGGGGGAACATACTTTCAAGGAGTTTTGTAGGGGTTCTAATTGGTGGAAAATTGCCAAGAACAGCCCTAGATTTAATATTATGTCGCAAGTTCACTGTTTGCACCAGGTATTCTCTAATTGTAACAGGTAAAATATTGTTAAGGTATGTTGGACAAAAGTTGTTCGAGATTTTAATCTCCGGGAGATTATAAATTAGCAAAGAAGTGTAGTTGCAAATTATAACTAGAAATAGGATGCCCTGTTGATAGTAGATGCGAATAGAAACAGGATAGCATAGAAGAACACACATTATCATGTGTAATGTCCACCCCATGAACCTTTTGCCAAAATTGTACAGTAGTCTTACAAGACCCTGTTTCATTTGTAAAATATATCAATGATATATTTATTAAAAAATATTTATTAGTGTAGATGTAAATTATTTCAGCTTCATGCCTTTTTGCATTGGTTGGGTCATAAATTTTGACGAAATCACTATCTTGCACGGTTAAGAAGATAGAAGCAAATTCCTGTTTTTCTATTTTTGGCAAAAATTCGAAAAATCAAAATGGCCGCCATTTTTGGGGAGGGGAAAATTTTTTGAAAATTGCAAGGATACATTCCTTACATACCCTGTGGGTTGAAAATTTCGACGAAATCGCTCTATCTCGCACGGTTAAGGAGATAGAAGCAAATTTGTGTTTTGCCATTTTTGGCAAAAATTCGAAAATTCAAAATGGCCGCCATTTTTGGGGAGGGGAAATTTCTTTGAACATTGCAAAGATTACATTCCTTAGATACCCTATGGGTCGAAAATTTCGACGAAATCGCTCTATCTCGCACGGTTAAGGAGACAGAAGCAAATTTGTGTTTTGCCATTTTTGGCAAAAATTCGAAAATTCAAAATGGCCGCCATTTTGGGGGAGGGGAAATTTTTTTGAAAATTGTAAAGATTACTTTCCTTAGATACCCTGTGGGTCGAAAATTTCGACGAAATCGCTCTATCTCGCCCGGTTAAGGAGATAGAAGCAAATTTGTGTTTTGCCATTTTGGGCAAAAATTCGAAAATTCAAAATGGCCGCCATTTTGGGGGAGGGGAAAATTTTTTGAAAATTGCAAAGATTACTTTCCTTAGATACCCTGTGGGTCGAAAATTTCGACGAAATCGCTCTATCTCGCCCGGTTAAGGAGATAGAAGCAAATTTGTGTTTTGCCATTTTGGGCAAAAATTCGAAAATTCAAAATGGCCGCCATTTTTGGGGAGGGGAAAATTTTTTGAAAATTGCAAAGAGTACATTCCTTAGATACCCTGTGGGTCGAAAATTTCGACGAAATCGCTCTATCTCGCACGGTTAAGGAGATAGAAGGAAATTTGTGTTTTGCCATTTTTGGCAAAAATTCGAAAATTCAAAATGGCCGCCATTTTTGGGGAGGGGAAAATTTTTTGAAAATTGCAAAGAGTACATTCCTTAGATACCCTGTGGGTCGAAAATTTCGACGAAATCGCTCTATCTCGCACGGTTTAGGAGATATGAGCTATCATCACCAAAAGCAATCCCATACAAGCTATTAACCCAATAAACCTGCATGCCAAATTTGGTGAAGATAGGATAAGAACTGTTGCCTCAAATGTCTGGAAACCAAGTGGGACGCCGGACGGCGGAAAAAGCAAAAATAATATGTCAACCCCCCATGGGGGTGGGAAATAATTCTGCCCCAATTGAAACAATGGTATTAAAGATCAAAGCGTTTCCTGGGATGGCTTGTTTTATAAAGTACTAGATTGAATTGTTATTGAGAATGTGTAAAATCCTGTATTATCACTAATGCACGACCCTGCATTATACATTAGGGACACAATGTTTCAGATCGGTTAATCCAAAGATTTGCATTATAGAGGCCTAGATAATTGAGGTTCTACTGTAGTTATTATGCATAAACAACATATTATGTTTCCTTCCCAAAAGCTTAACATACCGTAAATGACCTATTTAGCGCATCCGCCCTTGTAACCGCACCCTATCTCTTTTCAAAGCAATATACTGGACAACTTCTAGTGGGTGGACGATTAGACAGTGACAGTGTACAATCGCGGTTGGTTACAAAAGGGTAATAATGACCGATTATTCAGCTTAAATCTCACCTTTCTCAATTTTCTTTAATATCCACATATTTTTTATATAATTTACGTATTTTTACTTAATAAATTGACCTTTTTGCCATGGATTTCGAGTTTGTTTTCATCTACCGTCATATTTACAGGAAGTGGGTTCTTTCGGTAGATTCTAAATGTCGAAACACCGTTATTCTTACCGGATTGACCTATACTTCATCCCGGAAAGTGTTTCATAATGGGTGCGCTAAAAGGGGAATTTTTTCTCACCAAAAATTCAATAAAAATAGACTTTCCTTAGCGCACTGTGCGCTAAATAGGTCATTTACGGTATTTTAAAAGAACAACTTCATTGGACCACACATGTGTTTTGTTTTGTTGTTCAACTATCTTCATATCACATGATATGTTGGTGCCCTCTCACTTTCACATGATACAACACTAAAGGAGATGACATACATTTATTTATAACTCCACGATTGAATCATAAACCTACTTTCCCACTAGAAAACTTCATGATTAACCTATGTCTTCATGATGCGTTCAAGATGCGTTTCCTATTGATATCACAACTTATTGAAATACGTTTGTAAGTAGTTCTCATGTTGCGACTGCTTTCTGATCCATCCATTTGATTTCCAATTCACTGCCAAATGCACCCAATCAGCAGGTTGCCAGTTTAATTTTAAAAACTGCTTTTTAGATTGGTTTATGAATGGTTACAAATAGTTTGCAAGCATTCAAAATGTAAAGATCAAACACCCAACTGGCAAATATTCAGGATCACAATCAGTTGCACAATAATCAAAGCTTTCCAGTCACCTAACCCTGTCAATCAAAATAAAGTAATTACTTCTGGTCTGTTGTTTGATAAAAAAAAATAATCAAGTAATCAGTGCCCGTGAACGGGCTCTGTGTCAGCTGACTGTGTGTTTTGAGTTTCAGAGTAGAAGTGACAGAAGAAAAGGACACAAAAGTTGCGCCCTGGAAATGGTGTTCAGAAGGAAAGTAAGAAGGTAACTGTTAAGGTGTAAAAAGTAAGTTCAAAATATATTTAAAGAAAATATTGCAAATGCAACAGCTTTCGAGTTACAACTATTTACTCAACAGTGAGAACCTCAAAGTAGCTATTACTCAGCTATGCAAGGAGCTACAGTTCTGCAATTATACTATTTTATAGCTGACCCAAAAGTAGGTTAATAACTTATGTAAACAAAATACTGTAAATGAAAGAGTTTTCAAGTTACAACTGATTCACTGAACAGTGAAAATCTAAAAGTAGCTATTGCTCAGCTATGCCATGAGCAACAGGTCTACAATTTCACTATGTTATAGCTGACCCATAAGTATGTGAACAACATATTTAAACAAATTACTCTAAATGCAATAGTTTTCAATTTACATCTGATTTACTCAACAGTGAGAAACCTTGAAAGTAGCTATTGCTCAGCTATGCCATGAAAAACAGGTCTGCAAATTCACTATGTTAAAACTGACCCAAAAGTAGGTGAACAACATATTTATAGAAAATACCTAAAACGCAATATTTTTAAAGTTACAAGTGATTTTAACTGAACAGTGAAAACCTGAGAATAGCTATTACATAGCTATGCCATGAACTACATGTCTGCAATTTCACTATGTTATAGCTAATTCAAAAGCAGGTGAGTAATATATTTAAAGAAAATTTTCTAAATGCAATAGTTTCAAGTTACAACTGATTAACTCAACAGATAAAACCTCAAAAGTAGCTTTTGCTCAGCTATGCCATGACATACAGGTCTACAATTTCACTATGTTATAGCAGACCCAAAAGTAATTGAACAACATAATTAAACAAAATACTCTACATGCAATACTTTTCAAGTTGCAACTGAATATCACAACAGTGAGAACCTGAATGTAGCTATTACTCAGCTATGCCATGAGCTACAAATCTGCAATTTTACAATGTTATAGCTAGTTCAAAAGTAGATGAATAACATTAAAACAAAATACAACAAAATGCAACAGTTTTTAAGTTACCACTGATTAACTCAACAGAGATACCCACAAAATAGCTATTGCTCATCTATGGAATGATCTACAGGTCTGCAACTTTACTATGTTATAGCTGACCCAAAAGTAGGCGAACAATGTATTTAAAGAAAATACTCTAAATGCAATAGTTTTCAAGTTACAAGTGATTTACTCTAAAGTAAGAACCTCAAAGTTGCTATTGCTCAGCTATGCTATGACCTACAGGTCTGCAATTTCACTATGTTATAGCTAACTCAACAGTAGGTGAACAAATATTTAATGATAATACTCTAAATGAAATATTCTTCAAGTTAAAACTGATTTACTCAACAGTAAAGACCTGAGAAGAGCTATTACTCAGCTATGCCATGAGCTACAAATGTGCAATTTTTACTATGGTATAGCTAATTCAAAAGTAAATGAATAAGATATTTAAACAAAATTCTCTAAATGCAATACTTTTCAAGTTACAACTGATTTACTCTAAAGCAAGAACCTCAAAGTAGCTATTGCTCAGCTATGCAATGAGCTACAGGTCTGCAACTTTACTATGTTAAAGCTGACTCAAAAGTAGGTGAACAACATATTTAAAGAAAATACTCTAAATGCAATGGTTTTTAAATTACTACTCATTAACTCAACATTGATAACATCAAAGTAGATGTTACTCAGCTATGCAATGAGCTACAGGTATGCAATTTTACAATGTTATAGCTAACCAAAAAGTAACTGTACAACACATTTATGCAAAATACTGTAAATGCACTAGTTTTCAAGTTACAACTGATTTACTCAACAGCGAGAACCTCAAAATAGCTAGTGCTCAGCTATGAAATAAGCTACAGGTCTTTAACTTTTCTATGTTGTAGCTGACCCAAAAGTAGGTGAACAACATATTTAAAGAAAATATTCTAAAGTCAATAGTTTTCAAGTTATAACTGGTTTACTCAACAGAGATAATATCAAAGTAGCTATTACTCAGCTATGCAATGAGCTACAGGTCTACAATTTTACTATATTATGGCTGACCCAAAAGTATCTGAATACATATTTATGCAAAATACTATGAATGTAATAGTTTTCAAGTTACAACTGATTTACTCAAGAGTGAGAAGGTCAAAACAGCTTTTGCTCAGCCGTGAAATAAGCTACAGGTCTGCCATTTTACTATATTATAGCTGATCCAAAGTAGGTGAATAACATTAAAACAAAATATTCTAACTGCAACAGATTTCAAGTTACAACTGATGTACTCAACAGTGATATCAAAGTAGCTATTACTCAGCTATGGAAAGCCACAAGTCTGCAATTTTACTAGGTTATAGCTGACCCAAAAGTAGCTGAATAACATATTTATACAAAATTCTCTAAATGCAATATTTTTAAAGTTATAAGTGATTTATTGCATTATTTCAGGAATTTTAATGCATCAAAAATTATTTTAACAAGAGGGTCAGAAATGCCCCAAAAGGCGGGTTGCGCAGGCAGCAATAAGGTTAGCAACTGCTGTTATTACATTTAGAAACAAGGAAAGAAATGTTAGGTTACCCAGTTAAGGTGAATCTGTTAGACGTGCTAAGAAACCTAAAACCTGTAATCTAGGTTACATAATTGTATCTATGCTATAAACAGACAAATGAAAGGATGGAATTACACCCATTTCAAAAGCAACTTAGCTATGATGCATCTCCCTGTCAAGTTTGAATTCTATTGGACAAAGCATTTTCGAGTTAGAGTCCGGAAACAGAAATGTTGATGAACAAACAGACAAACGACCAAACAGAATTACACCTATTTCGTAAGGAACCTAGCTATGATGGTGATCTATGTCCCTGTCAAGTTTGAATTCGATTGGACAAACTGTTTTCGAGTTAGAGTCCGGAAACGAAAATGTGGACGGACAGACGGATGGACAGACAAATGGACAAAAACGGACAAATGAAAGGGCGCAATTACACCCATTTCGAAAGGAACCTAGCTATAATGGTGACCTATCTCCCTGTCAAGTGTGAATTCAATCAGACAAACTGTTTTCAGGTTAGAGTCCGGAAACGAAAAATGTGGACGGACAGACGTACGTCGGACACATCAATCTAATATGTGGGTTGGTTACACGCAACCCACCTAAAAATTCATAAAAAAAATAATCCCGAAAAATCCAGGTCTGACACTCAACACAAGGGAATCTACTTGTGGCCTAGTACCTATGTGCAAGATACGAGAGAAATCCCTGCAATAGTCACTGAGAAAATTGTGATAGAGTGTTAAAATTTTCATGCTAAGAGTGGGGGGACTTCACTTACAATGGCTCTAGCATACAGACGAACAAACAGATCTGCATGCCTTGAACAATTTTTCATGCTAGATAGACGAGCTATTTTTTAAAAAAACAGCATGTCTCTGGGCCTTATCGTTTTGGAGGAGAAGTCGCTCACGCGTACACGTACGTCCACGCCAAAGAGTGACGACATAATAGACAACCCCAATAATGCAATCTACAATTTTTGGCAGAAAATTTAAGAATTGAAATAAAGTATCCGTTTTTTTATATATATTTTTTTTTCCAGGACCTTTTTTCCAAAATTTTACTCATATGGCTATTATACAGGAGATCTTTAAAATCTGAATATACACGTTTAAGCATGGAAATACAGAGAAAACAACATTTGGTCACAACACTGAAAGTAGATATAATAGTTCTTGACTTTGTTCATCTAGTTTTTGATGTTTTGACTTTTGGCAAGAACTGTTGAATCCACCGAGACAATCCACAAGACTGACGATGTCCATAAAGTTCAATAGTTACACTAGTGTACCACCCCGATTTTGAAGTTCAGTTCAAACATCTGAAATTTGCAAGAACTTTGCAAAACATTTCAAAATCAAGATCAGACCACATCTCAACGGATCCCATTTTCGCCAATCTACAAAACCTGCGTTTTAATTAAAATAGCTTGAAATTTATTCAAAATATCCATTAATTTTATATTTTTTGCATATTTTCAACAAACTGACAAGCTTTTGTGTTAGATTTCTGCATTTTTACTGGTTTTGAGAACATTTCGATGATCAGACAGATCGAAGTTCGCTGACCTGTACAGATGCCAAACATCGAAAGTGACATTGTAAGCGATTTCACAGCACTAATATTAGCCATGTTAAAATTGGGTCTCTGTGGGCACTTTTGAGACCTTAAGTCGACTGAACAGGTAAACCTACAGCCTTTAAATTTTTCACAGACAAGGATTACATAAAAGAGTTACACCTAGTGCAGTTTGAGACTCAGAATTACCACTTCCAAATTATAGGGCAAAATATGTTAAAAATATTGGAAAAAAGCCCTAAGTGGGGTCTTTATGGGCCCCAAACACAATTTTCTCCTAAACTTAAAGTCTTGATTTTCGGCACATGTACTAAGAATATATTAATGTGTTCTCAAGTAAAATTTGAGCCAGATAAGCCTCATAGTTTGTGACCTAGAGTCAATTTCTGACCTTAAGGTGGCCATAAGTTCTTTATTACTGGGAGTTTAAGGTCACCTTAAATAGGGATCTTCCTTTGGGCACCCTTAATATGTGTACCAAGTTTGAAAAACAAACACTAATTCGTTTTTGAGTTATCGCATACACAAGGAAATTTCTACGGTGACGGCGGCGCGACGGACCTGAATCCAATATATCCCCGACTTTCATCTGAGGATAGAATAATTTACACACAAGATCCAACAACTAAAGAAACCCTCTAAATTGAATAGTGTTGAAATTACCAGTGATTTACTCATTGGCAAAATGTCAAAGTAGCTAATACTCAGTTAGCTATAGAGATAAAGGTCTAACAATTTCCCATGACAAAGAACATCAAAAAGTAGTTGAATAACTAGTTCACAGTCATCAAACACCCCCAAACCAATGGAAACTTCCTGCGGCTCTCTCAAACGAGTATATAAGAAATATACAGAATTTCAGTTATTTGGTTATAGAAGACAAAATACCTCCACCTTTTGAAGATATTTTCTGCTCTGTTAGTACATTTGTATGGGTTTTTATGTGGCAGACAAACTTTACTTTATGTAACGACCTTTAGTCTTACCTACGAGAGAGAAATGTAGAAGAATGTAAACACTTGTTCCATGTGTTCCCAAATACCTCAAAATAAGGTTCTCAGTCCCTTTGAAAACCAGTCCAATTAGAATAAAATTCTCACTATACGTTACAGATTGCTCAAGCAAATGTCTATTGGCCTGTAAAAGCTACTAATTTTCACCAGAAACTAAATACCAGCCATGAAAAATAAGCAACTTTCAGTAATGGTCTCATAATTTCAAAGCCTATGTTGGCGTGCATTTCTCCCATTAAGACCAGATTTTGGGATAAAATATATATCATTTTTACATCTTTTTTTTTTTTTGCAGATTCTGTACACAATTTAATCGTTACCTCAGTCTGAGAGGCCTGGGTTTGATACCCAGTGACTTAAACAACACATCATAGCTTAGTGCTAGAACACTCAGTCTGTTTTTCTTTTCTGCAATTTTATAACAGTTAATTATACTTTTAAAAAAGTATTTTATATGTTACATGTTACCTTGAAATTTAATGTGCATCCCAACTGTCATCAAAGATTGGGAACTCTATTCACGAGAAAGTCTTTTAACCTTTATTTACACATATAGTCAACTTGAGCCCAAGATTTGGCTTAGACCTTTCGTAAATTACATACCTAGGGACCTAGGATTTCAATGTATTGCCTTGGTATAGGTATTATTGGCACTTTTGGCAATAGAAAACAACCTCTTTCATAAGTAATTGATTTTTTAAAAAAAAAATTATTTTAATGTTCATATATGTATTAATATTCAATGCATATTTTGAAGCCAAACCACAACAACACCAAACTCCCACAAATTACAAAAGGACTTGTCTCAATATTACTGTGGCCATTGAACACACTTATCACTTTGAAGCCAAAAATATTATGAAAAATGGTAATTTATAAAAATAACAGTTGATTCAGAGGTAAATAACAGCAAAGGTAAATGAATTAAACAGTCACTTTTTGTTAAGCTAGCAATAATCATTAATTGTAATTATTATTCTTATTTTTAATTGTTATTAATTAAGTGTATTGTTCTTCAGAAAGTCTGCTATGTTCACAAAAATATGTACTTCAAACTCCAAAACAAGATTGCAAATCACACATATTGCAGGTATTCTTATTGAGCACACATTGAACTGGTATTCATACTATTTGAAAATGTTATAATTTGAATTCAGCAAAATATACCTTCATTAATTTATTGAATATTTCAGGCCTTGTCCCACTAAAACATTACCTATACTTACAGTTCTCAAATTAAATGGATTTTTTTGTCATTTATGTCTTATACTCGTTTGAAAGAGCCGCCAGAAGTTTACATTTTCTTGTAGTCGATTGACAACTGTGCTCTTTGACCAAAGCATTGCCACTATCAGTTATAGAGAAAAAAACCAAATACACACACAAGGACAGATGAAAAACACTTGTCATTGTCATTTATATGAACTTCAAACTGTCCCTGGTATATATGGGGACATATATGTCTTATACAAGGACTTTACATAAACATAACCTATCCCATCTATTCAAGTATTCTTATAACTACAAAGATTCATGCGTTTTATTTCTTTTATTTCACAAACTTTTCCTGTTTTTTCTTTAAGTTTTGCTTTTTTCCACATATATTCAAGTAGAACATAATTTGTTATGAGTGATAAATACTTTAAGAAGATTAATGTCAGAACATAGCGTAACCATGTACTTAATACTCTTTAAAATAGCAGGGTTTCATACAGGAGTCAGAACTAAACTTGGCACAAGATATGTTTAAATTCAAAATGAGAAAACTAAGAAACACAAAGAAACAAATAATACTCACAATAGGAGGTATGGCTGGCTCAGGTGGCCGCTGAGGTGGCTGCAGAGGTGGCCGCTGAGGTGGCTGCAGAGGTGGCCGCTGAGGTGGCTGCAGAGGTGGCCACTGAGGTGGCCGCAGAGGTGGCTGCAGAGGTGGCTGCTCAGGTGGCTGCTCAGGTGGCTGCAGAGGTGGCTGCTCAGGTGGCTGCAGAGGTGGCTGCTCAGGTGGCTGCAGAGGTGGCTGCTCAGGTGGCTGCAGAGGTGGCTGCTCAGGTGGCTGCAGAGGTGGCTGCTGAGGCGACTGTTGAGGTGGCTGCTGAGGCGACTGTTGAGGTGGCTGCTGTGGTAGCTGCTTAGGTGGCTGCTCAGGTGGCTGCTGAGGCGACTGTTGAGGTGGCTGCTCAGGTGGCTGCTGAGGCGACTGTTGAGGTGGCTGCTCAGGTGGCTGCTGAGGCGACTGTTGAGGTGGCTGCTTAGGTGGCTGCTGAGGCAACTGTTGAGGCGGCTGCTTAGGTGGCTGCTGTGGTAGCTGCTTAGGTGGCTGCTGTGATGGCTGCTGAGGTGGCTGCTGAGATGGCTGCTCAGGTGGCTGCTGAGGCGACTTGAGGTGGCTGCTTAGGCAACTGCTGCGGTGGCTGCTGTGGTAGCTGCTTAGGTGGCTGCTGTAGTAGATGCAGAGGTGGCTGCTGTAGTAGATGCAGAGGTGGCTGCTCAGGTGGCTGCAGAGGTGGCTGCTCAGGTGGCTGGTGTGCAGAGGTGGCTGCTCAGGTGGCTGGTGTGCAGAGGTGGCTGCTCAGGTGGCTGGTGTGCAGAGGTGGGTGGCTGCTGTGGTGGTAGCTGCAGAGGTGGCTGCTGTGGTGGTAGCTGCAGAGGTGGCTGCTGTGATAGCTGCAGAGGTGGCTGCTGAGGTGGCCGCTGTGGTGGCTGCAGAGGTGGCCGCTGTGGTGGCTGCAGAGGTGGCCGCTGTGGTAGCTGCAGAGGTGGCTGCTGAGGCGATTGTTGAGGTGGCTGCTGAGGCGATTGTTGAGGTGGCTGCTGTGGTGGTAGCTGCAGAGGTGGCTGCTGTGGTGGTAGCTGCAGAGGTGGCTGCTGTGGTGGCTGCAGAGGTGGCTGCTGTGGTGGCTGCAGAGGTGGCTGCTGTGGTGGCTGCAGAGGTGGCTGCTGAGGCGATTGTTGAGGTGGCTGCTGTGGTGGTAGCTGCAGAGGTGGCTGCTGAGGCGATTGTTGAGGTGGCTGCTGTGATGGTAGCTGCAGAGGTGGCTGCTGTGGTGGCTGCAGAGGTGGCTGCTGAGGCGATTGTTGAGGTGGCTGCTGTGATGGTAGCTGCAGAGGTGGCTGCTGTGGTGGCTGCAGAGGTGGCTGCTGAGGCGATTGTTGAAGTGGCTGCTGAGGCGATTGTTGAGGTGGCTGCTGAGGCGATTGTCGAGGTGGCCGCTGTGGTAGCTGCAGAGGTGGCTGCTGAGGCGATTGTTGAGGTGGCTGCTGAGGCGATTGTTGAGGTGGCTGCTGAGGCGATTGTTGAGGTGGCTGCTGTGGCGGTAGCTGCAGAGGTGGCTGCTGTGGCGGTAGCTGCAGAGGTGGCTGCTGTGGCGGTAGCTGCAGAGGTGGCTGCTGTGGCGGTAGCTGCAGAGGTGGCTGCTGTGGCGGTAGCTGCAGAGGTGGCTGCTCTGGTGGTAGCTGCAGAGGTGGCTGCTCTGGTGGTAGCTGCAGAGGTGGCTGCTGTGGTGGTAGCTGCAGAGGTGGCTGCTCTGGTGGTAGCTGCAGAGGTGGCCGCTGTGGTGGCTGCAGAGGTGGCTGCTGTGGTGGCTGCTCGGGTGGCTGCTGAGGCGACTGTTGAGGTGGGTGCTGCGATAGCTGCTTAGGTGGCTGGTGAGGTGGCTGCTGTGGTGGTAGCTGCAGAGGTGGCTGCTGTGGCGGTAGCTGCAGAGGTGGCTGCTGTGGCGGTAGCTGCAGAGGTGGCTGCTGTGGCGGTAGCTGCAGAGGTGGCTGCTGTGGCGGTAGCTGCAGAGGTGGCTGCTGTGGTGGTAGCTGCAGAGGTGGCTGCAGAGGTGGCCGCTGTGGTGGCTGCAGAGGTGGCTGCTGTGGTGGCTGCAGAGGTGGCTGCTGTGGTGGCTGCTGCGATAGCTGCTTAGGTGGCTGGTGAGGTGGCTGCTGTGGTGGCTGCTGTGGTGGCTGGTGAGGTGGCTGCTGAGGTGGCCGCTGAGGTGGCTGCTGAGGTGCCCTGAGGTGGCTGCTGTGGTGCCCTGAGGTGGCTGCTGTGGTGCCCTGAGGTGGCTGCTGTGGTGCCCTGAGGTGGCTGCTGTGGTGCCCTGTGGTGGCCTCTGTGGTGCCCTGTGGTGGCCTCTGTGGTGCCCTGTGGTGGCCTCTGTGGTGCCCTGTGGTGGCCTCTGTGGTGCCCTGTGGTGGCTTCTGAGGTGGCTGCTGTGGTGCCCTGTGTTGGTGGCCTCTGTGGTGCCCTGTGGTGGCCTCTGAGGTGCCCTGTGGTGGCCTCTGTGGTGCCCTGTGGTGGCTGCCATGATGCCTGTGCGTGCCTCTGTCTTAGTGCTGTAAAACACAAGTAAAACCTATTTATTGTATATAAATGCAAAGTTTCTTAGCACAAAATAAAAAAATCAGCAATTCATATTGAACAAGCATTCTGCTGCATGCATTTATCTCCCACCTTATAAATTAGATGTACTAAAGATAGTGGAAAAAAATTTTGTTATGAGATGGAGGTACACGCAGAAGTGACAACAAGCAAGAGGCACTTTAATGTTTGACTGCAATACTTTTAAAGATAAAAGACATTTACTTATTTTAGTAGCTATTACTCAGCTATCTACTCACTTAGCTATTGACTTAGAACTGAAAAAAAAAAAAAATATAAAGAACACAGGAAAGTAAGCTCATCAAAAAGAGGAAAGTGCCCGTCAATGGGCACTGTGTCAGCTGACAGCAGTGTTTTTGATTTGTAAAGGTGATATTAAGAGGAAAGCATAATTATCAGGGAATGTGCTGTACAGAAATACAGTGAATGGTAATTGAACAGCATGTTCGAAAAAATTCAAAAGCTGACAGAAGAAAAGGACAAAAAAGTTCTGCCCAGCAAATGGTATTATGAAGGTAAGTAACAAGGTAACTAAGTGTAAAAAGTACGTTAAAGCATATTTAAAGAAATACTACAAATGCAATATCCTCGTTCAACCTTGAAGAATGGGTCCAATGTCAAATCGAGTTATAAGCACTTTTAAGTTTGGCCGTCCTCATTTGACCTTGAACGAGGGGTCCAAAGGTCAAATCTGACCACACCAAAAGATTCTCAGCCCAAGATTTCCTATAGGATGGTTTACCATCCCAAACCTGTAGGACTAATCATAAGCGAGTCATAAGCAGTTTCAAGTTTGGCTGTCCTCATTTGACCTTGAAGGAGGAGTCAAAAGGTCAAATCTGACCACACCAAAAGAATCCCAGCCCATGATTTCCTGTATGTTGGTTTACCATCCCAAACCTCTAAGACCAATAATATGCAAGTTATAAGTACTTTAAGTTTGGTTATCTTCGTTTGACCTTGAAGGAGGGGTCCAAGGTCAAACTGACCACACCAATAGATTTCAAGCCAATGATTTCCTATAGGTTGGTTTATCATCCAAAAACTTCTAGGACCATTAATAAGCGAGTTATAAGCACTTTTCATGACTGACAAAGAAACACCTGTGGCGGCCATCTTGTTTTTCAAAATGAAGCTCAATATATTCCCAGTCAAGATTTTATAATGAACATATCCTGCGAATCTGAGATCTCTACCTATAATACCCTTTACTCTAGAGGGCCAACAAAAGCCCTTGTTTAAAGTCCCCTGGCGGCCCTCTTGTTTTTCAAAATGAGGCCAAAAATATTCCCAAGCAACATTTTATTGTTATTAATATATACTGCAAACTTAAGAAGGCTATCTTTTTAATATTTTTTTCGTTAGAGCGGTAATGGTGAAATCTCTACACACTGTGGCTATTCAGTGGATACAATGATTTATTCAACAGTGAGAACCTGAAGGTAGCTATTGCTCAGCTATGCCATGACTTAGAGGTCTGCAATTTCACTATGTTATAGCTGACCAAAAATTATGTGAACATATTTAAACAAAATACTGTAAATGTAATAGTTTTCCAGTTACAACTGATTTACTCAACAGTGATAACCTCAAAGTAGCTATTACTCAGCTGTGCAAGGAGCTACATGTCTGAATTTTTACTTTGATATAGCTGACCCAAAAGTAGGTGAACAACATATTTTAGCAAAATACTGTAAATGCAATAGTTTTCAAGTTACTGCTCAGCTATGTCATGACCTATAGGTCTATAATTTCACTATGTTATAGCTGACCCCAAAGTAGGTGAACAATATATTTTAACAAAATACTCCAAATGCAATATTTTTCAAGTTACAGCTGATTTACTAAACAGTCGTTGCCTGAAAATAGCTACTGCTCAGTTGTGCTATGAGCTACAGGTCTGTAATTTCACTAGGTTATAGCTGACCCAAAAGTAGCTGAATAACATTTACACAAATTTCTGTAAATGAAATAGTCTTCCAATTACAACTTATTTACTCAACAGCGAGAACCTCAAAATAGCTAGTGCTCAGCTATGAAATAAGCTACAGGTCTTTAACTTTTCTATGTTGTAGCTGACCCAAAAGTAGGTGAACAACATATTTAAAGAAAATATTCTAAAGTCAATAGTTTTCAAGTTACAACTGGTTTACTCAACAGAGATAATATCAAAGTAGCTATTACTCAGCTATGCAATGAGCCACAGGTCTGGAACTTCACTATATTATAGCTGAAGTTACAAGTGATTTTACTCATGATGAAAGTTACTGAAAAGCCCAAAAGTAGCTTTTACTCACTTAGCTATTGACACCGACACCCAAGTTACTCACCATGTTGTAGCTATGAAAAAAGTAGCTGAATAACATATTTTAACAAAATGCTCTAAATGCAACACTTTTCAAGTTATAAGTGACTTAGTGCATGATTTCATGAATTTTAATGCATTAAAAATTATTTAAAAAAATAATTAAAAAAATAAGGCAGATCCAGGTCTCATACTCACAAGAGAATCTACCTCTGGGCTAGTACATATATGCAAGATATGAGAGAAATCCCTGCAATAGTCACTCAGAAAATTGTGATAAAGTTTTGAAATGTTTACACTTTTGGTGGGGGTACCCCCTTGTAATGTCTCTAGCAAACAGACGAACAGACAGATTTGCATGCCTTGAACAATTTTTCATCCTCGATAGATAAGTTATCTTTTAAAAAAAAAAACATGTCTCTAGGCCTTGTAGTTTTGGAGGAGAAGTCGGTCACGCGGACGCCGCAGAGTGACGACATAATGTCAGCTGACATAAAAACTAGATGAATAAAATATGAAAAGATTTGCCTAACTTTAATACTTGTGAAGATATTTGACATTTATTTCCATCGTAATTTTGCTACAAATAAGAAAATAGCTATTGCTCACTTATGACATGTAATGGAACCCCAAACGATATGCCATGTTATAGTTAAGGAAAAAGTAGCAGAACAAATTATTTTAGGAAAATACTGTAACTGCAGTAGTTTTTGAGTTACAATGAATTTACTCAACAGTCAAAATTTCAAAGTAGCTATTCCTCAACTATCCAATGTGCAACAGGTCTGCAACTTTACTATCTGATAGCTTACCAAAAACTAGATGAATAACATATTTGAAAATATTTCCCTAACTTTAATACTTTTGAAGATATTTGAAATTTACTTATGTCATTATTTTGCTACAAATAAGTAAATAGCTATTGCTCACTTATGGTATGCAATAGAACCCCAAACTATATGCCATCTTATAGTTAAGGACAGAGTAGCTGAACAACATATTTTAGGAAAATACCCTAACTGCAATAGTTAGCCCTTTACTCCAAGTAGCTAAGATTGCTATTACTCGCTTATCTTTAGGCCCAAGTCCCTAAAACCAAAAAAAATTTAAGGGCGTGAAAATTCATTGGGACAATTAATTTACAAGAAATCTGTAGTTGTAGTAGTTTTGGAGAAATCTGTGTGACTAACGCACACACGAACGCACAGGCATCATTTCATAATCTCCCTCCTGGGCTAAAGCCCAGCGGGAGATAACTATGTGTTATGGAAATACACATTGGTTTTGCCATGTGCGATCAAAAATAAAATCACTAGTGTCTTATAAGAGCACATTGTATAAGCATAATTTAAGTAATCCTATGTATTCAGCAATGCTAACAATTACACATGTTCAACTTGGCTTTGTATTTAAACACATTTAAGAATTCAAGAATGCTTGCATACTTCTAAACATTTAAGTATGCTTGAAGTATGCTGTCAGTGTACTTAAACATATCCAAGTATATACTTGTTACTACATGTACTGATGTATGTATGGTCTTACTCGTATATAAGTGAGCCTATTTTTCAACACACAAAAATGTGCATACTTCTACAAATATCTAAGTTATGACACAAACACTGTGATATAGCTTAGAGTTTGTGACCAACTCCTCGATGATAGTCATTTAACAAGCAGGTTTTTAAATTTGAGATTTATTTTTTTTGTTTTATGTCATTTTCAACAACAGCCAGGGTCATATTGTGATGGGTAGTTTACAGGTGGAGGAAAGCAGTGTACACAGTTGGTCAGAATGCTGCACTGAACCACTAGCTTCTAGAGGTCACCTTTTTGTCTCTGAACTTTAATGGAATCTGCACTTCCACCAATGACTCATGTTTGTCATTACTTCCGAGCTCTGATTTCAGTGGCCTACTGATGGCTTTACAGCTTGCGGCCTCATTTTGTTTTTACTACATTTGGTGCAGAATTAGATGCAGGTGGACTTGTCAAAGCTGTATTTGTATATTTTCATTTTTAAAAACTGAAAATAGACATTTTATGAATATACCTATGGTACAGCTGATACTTACTTTTGATGTCTAGCGCCTCCTGTAATTCTGCCGCACCTCCACCTTAAAAGCCCTGAGGTCCTCCTTTACCTCATCAAGGGCTGCCTGTGACGCACAGCGGCGATGGCCTCGCCTCCTGGGCCTGGCGTCATGTGGTGTGGCTGTAAGAATAGAAACTCAAATCAGAAACTTTGTAAATATTAGGGGCTTCTGTTGTGTGAACTAACATTTATTTAAATGAAGGTTGTTCAATTCCAATAGAGAAATTGATGGTTTCAATATTGACGGGTCTTTTTGGAGATTTTTAAAGATATATTCACTGAAAAGTAATTCAAAACAGGTGATGCCAAGGTTGAGGTGAGACCCATTAAGTGTGGAGTGTAAAACTAAAGTAGTTGGAAGATTTTGTTACATTACTGTGAGTTAATATTGGTGTGCCTTCAGAAGTATGAAAATATCTTTCTTTTTCTAACCAGATGTTTTCAAAACTGTTACCTATGTCAAAGTATTCTGGGCATTTTAACAACAGGTTTCACAAATGAGTATACCTAATTTGTCTACCTTAATAGATAAGAAACTAGACTGAGCTGATTTAACGCTGATATATCCCAAGATGGGGCACCTCTCATGGTATATTTTGTAGCAGCCATCTAGTGCGATTACAGTTCTTATAAATCATTTTTGTCAATCTTCATGTAATGATAAGATTGATTCTTTCTTAATGTATTTAAATGTTTTTTTTTGTATATTGCAAAATAGTAGCACAAAAGTTTTGTAGGGGATGCTTGCCTTTAATATCTTACTGGAGAGATGCAATACCATAAAACACTAGATCTTGGCAGAAGTTATATCTACTTCAGTCTCATGTTAGATTTATTTCAAATTCACAACGCAAAATACATTAAAAATGTCAGAAAAGTCCTGAGATATAGGTTTATGAACCTCATACACAGTTTAAATGTCCACTTAAAGTGACTGAACCACATAGTTTTGGAGCTATAGGGCTTTGAGACATTTTAGAGACTTTACGACTCTAAAATAAAAGCCACAGAGAATTTGAGAATCATCAGAATTACCACTTCCAAATTACAGGGCAAAATATGTGAAAAATGTAGGAAAAAATTTAAGGGGGAACTTATGGGGCACAAACAATTTTATCTTAACATAAAGTCTTGATTTTTGGTATATGTAAGAAGATTGTATCAATGTGTTCTCAGGTAAAATGTTTGTGACCAAGACGGCATTAAGCAGCCAAAGGTATATTTCTGGCCTTAAGGTGACCATAAATCCTTTATTATTGGGAATTTAAGGTAACCTAAAACAGTCCCTTCACCTAAATACATATGTATGCCAGGTTTGAATAAAATCAGTGAAAGCATTCTACACTTATCAGACAGTCAAAACATACTGCAGCAGGATATGATCATATTTGAAAAGTGGATACAACTACCTTCAGGATGTATCAAATATAAAGTAACTATTTGTCAATCACAGAATTAAACACAAACAAAAAAGGACATTTAGTGACCATGCCCATCACTATAAAATTGTCTTGTAATAAATTCCAGAAATCAAATGGAAAACTTGATTGCAATTAATATTTTTTAATGAAGTCTGCAAATATTTTCAATTGTAGCCATTTTTAAATTCACACGTGAGAGTCAATTCCTGTAATCCCCCAAAACACTGGCAAAATAACTGGTAAAAAAAAAACAATTTTAAAAACGTCTCCCAGTGAATATTCCTGATATGTGTCCTTGTTAAAGGGAGAAAAACTTTGCTCAACTCTACTTTCAAGAACGCAATGATAAAACTGGAGTTATCTAAAATTTTAAATCGTGAAACCTGGAGTATTTCAGGGCTTGCTTCTATAGGGTAAATACAAAACGGGACAAGTCAAATATCTATGTGTTAAGTGAATTTAGTGAATCAGCTAGTTCAGGGAGAAGCTGGGTAGGGGGGTGGCTTGTGTAGGTGTAGTTCTAACTCACCATAGGTGTCAACTGCCGTCCGCCTCCTCTTGGTCTCCAGGACCTCGCCTCCAAGGAGGTCCACCTCGCGCTTGCGTGGAGACCTCGGCGTTGACATGGCTTCAGCTATAAAACACATGGCAATTCACATTTAACAACACAAATGAAAAACGAGTTCTGCACAAAGTGGGTTGACCTTTTAAATTTCTGGCATTGTGTACCAAAGTAATCAGAATAACATTTTGGCAAAAGAAAAGTGTCCCTCGAAAGCACAGAAGCACACATTGTAAGGCGCAAAAAGCCATTACTGTATAACTGCCTTGTCTTTTTACAAGCAACATAAAGTAACCACTCGACTCTCCTAATGATATTGATTTTTGTTAACGCACTGAATTCCCCTTTGTGGGGAAGATATTGTGCCTGCAAAGCAGTAGATTTGATTAGATTAGATAAAGTGCATCTTACACAGAGTGGATATGAATCCTGAAACAGATGTGCTTGAAGTCAACTCTTGATTGATTTGGGTTTTAACGTCACTTTCAATGCTGTTTAAGTAGTTTTGTGGGTAGAAGAAACCAGTATATACAGTTGGTCAAGATTCTTTACTGTAAACTAATGACCATCGGTAAGATACTACCAACTTTTCAAAATAGGGTCTGGGGTTTGAACCGCCGACCTCAGGTGGGTCAACTCCTGAAGGCTGGTAATAAATCAATCTAAACCAAATCACATACTTTTTCTACAATTTTTGAAATTTCTCATTAATAAATAACTGTCAATCCAATTGTTTTATATTTGAAAGGACAATAACTCTACAACAGACATAAAAATGGTTCAATGGTCTATTGGATTGGTCACCTCGACTAAGGCAGAGAGTTGAGAATACTTACGTGATGGCCGTGGTGACTGCTGCAGTGACGGCACAGATAGGTCTGCCTCCATCTACAAAACAAAACACAATTATATACTACACTGTTCATACAGGATTTAATACATCTAGCAAAAACACCTCTTCAAAGCTGACCAGATTCGTAGCAGCTCTCAAGTATAAGTCATTTTTTTTCTATGGATTTTGAAGATTTTTGTTTCATTAAGCATTATGTTAAGGTCTGCTCTCAAAATGAACTCTAGTCTTAAATGGATGGCAGTCAGAATGATGACTTCAGTTTTTACAATGTCACTTTTCCCTTATATATTATGTTTGCAAAACTTGTACCATATCCCACAGCAATCTGTTATATTTGCAATATTATTATCAAAGTTTCAATGCAAAATATAATTACGAATATAGTTTAACCGAGTAGAAACTCAGATAAAATACACAATGAAATCAGGTGTTTTTAAACTCACAACAATGAGAGTGCAAGGTTTCAACGCAAAACTTGTGGAGATCTACACCCTAATCCGTACATTTGGTTTTATTGTATTAAGGTGGTCTGTATAGGACCATTTAAGGGATTGGCCAGTTACAAAATATTTCTTGTCCTTAACGAGGCCTACTTATTGATAAACACATTTAAAGAGAAAAATGAGAGGACAAAATTAACAAAATAGAAAACTGCAACATATTTTAAGAGTAAGTTTTTAAGAAACTCAAAGCTTGGTTTTCACATCATTTGGCTGATATTCAAAAACCATGCCAATATTTTGGACAATTGGCCTTTTCAAGCCTGCGATTACTGGGGATATAGTCTGACAGCTAGTGTAGATTTCATAGATAAAGTAATAGTGTCACATTCCAGGTAGATTATCAAGAAAGTTCAGACTGTGCATCTAGATTTTCAGCCAATTGTATTCAAGTTTGGTCTCTGTTATAAAAATGAATAAAGAAGAATTGGAACTTACATCTTCCTCATCCGACCCTCGGAGCACTTCAATTTCTTGATCATCCTGTCAACACACACAAAAAAAAACAATGCACATAAGTAAAGAAATGAAAGATAAAAGGACTGCATGAACTTATGTTGACTACAGAAAACAGTAATGCATTTGATCCCCTGCACTGTCTGTTACCCTAAACTGTACATATGAACCCCCAGGATGTACTTTCTACAATTTGTCAATCAACAGTTTCTCCCCTAAATACACAGATCATTTAGCAATTAATTCCTGATCACCACAATTGTCACTCTCATGTTGTTCAGTGTACTTCTTTAATTCCAATAAATCAGTTTAAATATGTTCCTGGTCATGAGACTGTCTCCATGACAACCAAGACCAGACTAAGGTTCTACCACTTTCAAATGTACTGTACAGAGGACACCCTGGCAAGTGCAGGATAAAGAAAATAAGTGAATTTAGCAGACACTAAAGACTCCGCAATACAAACCATTCTGCTGTACTTGTCAACATTCTAACACTAGGTCTAGGGGTGGGACTTGAACCCACTAAGAGGTGTGACTGTAGTTTTAGTACCACAAGATACACTGAGACAGGGAGACAAGAGAAAGTAGTGCTGGACACTTACAAGCACTGCCTGCTGTGCCCTGGGTCCAGCCGGTGGTGTCCTGTGTGCTGGTTGTGCCGCTGGTGGTGCCGTGGGTGCAGCCGGCTGGTGAACCTCTGCTATTACAACCTGCATGAAGAAACATGGACATCTGAATCTACTATACAAGTAACAAGTAAAAAAATGTTAGACTGTCTACTAGTGTTTGAAATTGGAAAATAAATACCAATTAATTGCTAATTCCTACCGATCGATTATCGATTCTAATAATTTTTCTCCTTGTTTAACAAATCAACAAGAAAATTTCAATAAAAGACAGGCCAATACAAATGTAAGTATAGGATTTATTTTTTCAGGAAAAAAATATTCGGACAATATAACTTTTAGAATTTATACTTAAAAGAAAAAAAAAGGAATTTAAAAGAAATGACAAAACAAACAAAAATAAATTACAAAACTACAAGAAATTACACTGAAAATGGGAGGATTTAGATTTATTTGTTGTTTTACGTCGCGTTCCAACAGCCAGGCTCATATTGTGACGGGTAGTTTACAGGTGGAGGAAACCAGTGCACCCTGAACTGTAAACTACCAGGCATCCGCAAATAACTACCTACTTTCCAACATGAAGCGCCCAGCCCGAGATTCGAACCGGCGGCCTCAGAGGTTGGAGGTGAGAACTCTAACCACTACACCACCGAGCCCGCTGAAAATGGGAGGAAGGTGAAATCCAATACTTAATGATAAATACTCATAAATCATATCCATTTACAAATGACTTTTAATAGAACAAAAACATTAAATCTAATTAATTTTATAAATATAATTAGATAGCCCCTATACCATAACACCTCACTGGAGAAAAGAAACCGAGTATTTACTTGTGAAGATTCTGTCTGAATTTGGGTTACCTGGAGTTTTAGTGTTCACCCACAGGAAGACGGTCGAACAAGGAACAGTATATTATAATTCTATTTATCTTCAAAAATATGAAAACAATTTGGAAATATGAGGAGGCACTATAATTTTTTTATTATGTTTTTCATTATATTAACACGGTAATAAACAATCCCAGAATCGGGTTCAAAAGTGTCTACAATAGCCTCGATTACATTTTCTGTCTGACTGCGTCATAAGACAGATTCCAGAATGACCAACCATTCAGGCTCAGATTCTACCGTACTGTACAGGACAGATCCTGACAGATGAATGAGGAGTTAGAAAATCCTTACATTTACTAGGCACTAAAGACTCTCGCTAGATACCCATTTCCATGTACTTGTCAACAATCTGACACTAAGTCTAGGGCTGGATTTATTTATTTGGGTTTTAAACATAAAGTACACCTTACACAGAGTAGACCAGCATCCTGAAAAAGGATGTGCTTGAAGTCAACCCCTGACTATTGGTAAGGAACTACCAACTTTCCCATATGCAGTCCGGGCTTTGAACCTTGGACCTCAGAGATGGGACACAAGTGTGTTACCACTGCACCACCATGGCCCCCAGGGTCTACATTCAAACCCAGTATGCAGGTGGGAGTAGAGTGTACCACAAGATGAAATGACGAAAGGTAAACAACAGGAAATAGTGCTCGACACTTACAACTGTGGGTGTCACTGGTGGGGTTGCTGTGGCCTGGGTTGCTGCCTGGGTTGCTGTCTGGGTTGCTGCCTGGGTTGCTGCCTGGGTTGCTGCCTGGGTTGCTGCCTGGGTTGCTGCCTGGGGTGCTGCCTGGGTTGCTGCCTGGGGTGTTGCCTGGGGTGCTGCCTGGGTTGCGGCCTGGGGTGCTGCCTGGGTTGCGGCCTGGGGTGCTGCCTGGGGTGCGGCCTGGGGTGCTGCCTGGGGTGCGGCCTGGGGTGCTGCCTGGGGTGCTGCCTGGGGTGCTGCCTGGGGTGCTGCGGCCTCGGGTGCTGCGGCCTGGGGTGCTGGCTGGGTTGCTGCCTGGGTTGCTGCGGCCTGGGTTGCTGCCTGGGGTGCTGCCTGGGGTGCTGCGGCCTGGGGTGCTGCCTGAGTTGCTGCGGCCTGGGGTGCTGCCTGAGTTGCTGCGGCCTGGGGTGTCTGCTGGAGAAAAAACATGGAAATCTCAATCTACTGTACAAGTAACAAATAAAAAGCTCAAAAAATGTGTCCAGTGTAGAATTTCTCTGAAAAATCAAAATCAACTAACCATCAATTCTAACTGACTGCTTATTCATTATAATCAGTTTTCCACTTTTTAACACAATTTGTACTAATAAGTCTTGTAAAGAGAACCTGGGATGATTTCAAATCAAATCCAAATAATCGATTTCAAATCCAATCCAAATAATTGATTTCAATTTATCATATCAGGATAAAATAAATTTTTGGACAAAATTATCTTTACAATTTGTACCAAATAAAATAAGGGTAAAATAAGATACTTAGAAAAAAATAATTAAAAAATAATCATCCCCATTGACAAACAGAATGTGTGATAAAATATAGATATTAAATCAAATTGTAAGTAGTAAGTAGTTATGTGAAGTTAAGTAGCTGTGGGCTACATTAGTACTTGGATGGGTGACTGTTCCAGTGAACTACTTTTGTCTCTGATGGCTTTGCAGCTGAAACACTTTTCAGCCTTGTCAAAGGTCACACTTGGGTCATACTTGGACATTACACAACCATATTCTACAATGAACATCCCTACTAAATTTTGAACTTCTACCACAGTAGAAATGTGAAGAACTTGGCCCGGACTAGTTTGACATTTTCATATTCACAAGCCTGTAGATATGAGTTGGTTTCAGAATTGTGTGCAGTACTTTAGTCAACATGTGCAGTACTTTAGTCAACATTCATTTCTTATGGAAGCAAAGTGAACAGTAAAAAGAAAACAACTGTCTTAGGTGAAATTGGTGAAGTTTTTCTGTCACACTCTGATTATAATGATTTGTCTTGTGATTTAATTTAAAACACACCACTTGGTTAATTTTCCAACTGTATAACCACTATCATCAAAAGTCAAAATTACAAATCTGGAAATCCTGCTATTATGGCCCCTTGAAACAAAGTTTGCAACAGAAACAAAATAGATCACATGAAGCCCGGACACTTTCACAACAGGATATATTTACATTGTGTGTGACCTTGGAAGGATAAACAATTCATCTTGCTTGTGTAACTTGAGCTACTACCTTTGATATTTATACACTTGCAAAGGCAAAACAATGCAGGTTCTAGGGCTTCATTGTTTGAAACAGTTCTGTGACGTATTTAATTGGGTGTCAAAAAAGGGATTAATTCTGTACAACAATAAAATTTTGGACAAGTACACCAGTTACGGCATTTACATTACTTACCAATTTCCCAAGTGCCACCAACTTCTTGACATATTCCCTCTCTCTTTCCAGTAGATGGCGGTGGGTGACCATCTGCCTGCGCAGCCTCTGCGCTAGTTCTATCTACAATGAGTATGTACACTACAACTTATACCTTCTGAGATACAGCCTACACAAGCTTATTCACGACCTCCACCCTTTTCGGTCATACAAACATGCAACATTTTAATATGATCTGTTGAGCCATTTTTGGCATGCTTTGTGGGAGAATTGAAAAACTAAAACTCAATATCATTCTTTTATACACCAGAGTTTAAGGCCCTCTTAGAATAGGGCACACCCTGAAAAGGGATTCTATTCACACAGCAAATTTGAATCCATCAAGCAATTTTTGATATACTCTCCAGAAACTGAAGAGAATGGGTGATGACAGCGACCAAACAATCCCTACATGCAACCCAGCTAACAAACAGAAGTGAAGTAAAATGGGGTAAAATAAGATTATGTCATTTATGCAAAACCCTAGCACTGCCACAATATTACATATTTACAAAGAGTAAGTGTATAAATAATCTTTTACAGATAAAGCAATTCCATTTGGTTATATACCTTCAGCTACAACTTGGGATATTAATACCCACGAAAGAGGAAAAACAATGTAGTTGTTTAGGCTCTTTTGTTTGAGACAAATCTATGAAGTATCTGAAAGATATCTGATCAAGTATCAAAATGTATAAAGTTTGTACAACGTTCAAAAACAGAAAGTTGTCCTGGACAACTTACATCTGGCGATGGTCTAGGGAGAGAGGGAAATGCGGCCTCCGGTGCCTCTTGCGGGGCGGCCTCCGGTGCCTCTTGCGGGGCGGCCTCCGGTGCCTCTTGCGGGGCGGCCTCCGGTGCCTCTTGCGGGGCGGCCTCCGGTGCCTCTTGCGGGGCGGCCTCCGGTGCCTCTTGCGGGGCGGCCTCCGGTGCCTCTTGCGGGGCGGCCTCCGGTGCCTCTTGCGGGGCGGCCTCCGGTGCCTCTTGCGGGGCGGCCTCCGGTGCCTCTTGCGGGGCGGCCTCCGGTGCCTCTTGTGGGGCGGCCTCTGGTGCTGCTGGTGCCGCTGGTGGGGCCTCCTGGATAAAAAAATAAATCTCAATCTACTGTACAACTAACAACAGTATACCAACAAACCATTCAAATAGCCACACTCAAACTCATTCTATCAAGAATGTTAAGCTTTCTGTAATCCTGTGAAACTTGAGATGGGCTTTTTAGTGACAGCAATTGCATCTTAAAACATACGACCAGGACCTGTTTGTTCAAGGTTAGCATCTTTAATAAAGTTCAAGTCGTAGAATACATGCACCAACTACTAAAGCACCCCACCCACTGACATTTATGAAGGAACAAGAATTCAGTAGAATTACTCTGTCACCAGCTTAAATGTGGATGGACAGACAGATGGACAAAGATATAAATAATTCTATTAGGCATTTACTTAGTTATTTTAACTAAATGCCAGTACTCAACAGTAAATTCTATTGTGTATTATATTGCATTGTGTGGCTGTACACGTAACACTGTATGGATAAACCCCTAGAAACAGGACAACCTGTTAAAAGTAGCCGTCACACATGAAAAGTAACAGGATGCTGTAGATCAAAAGTCAATGTTGAGATTTAATGTCCTGTTCAATACAACTGTGACAGGGCCACAGTATTGTTCAATTGTGGGGATAGCACCCACACAGAGGCAACCTTCGGAATACTGTAGATGGGAAATTTCTTCAGTTTTATCAGAGTGGTCATTTGTTTTTAAAATAATTTATGGGTCATGTGACCCTAGCACGGTCAAATATGGCAAAAAACTTCTATTTTCACACTGACACATCTTGAACGTGGCAAATCCCTTGCGGCACAAAAATAGGGTCAATCTTTTCCTTTTAATGTACAAAAAACAAATTAAATTGTCCATCTTGACTGCTTATTAGCATAAATAGCTATTACTCCTACACCTACAGTGACACATTTCTTTAACAGTGACCACCTTGTAGCAGGGGAAAAAGTAGGCGACCCTTTGATGTAATTTTGCAATAAGTTGAATGTTTCTAAAAAGGTAAACAATTTACTCAAAATAGCTAATTTGCTATTTATAGCAGAGCTATGGAGCTATACCATACCAAGGCTACACCAAGCAAGCTATGGATACTATAATCCTCTATACCATATTTTATGAAGATATCTTTTTCCTTTTAGTCAACAGAAACCCAAATATTACTTGAAATAGCTAATTCAACAGCTAAATACCTGTTACTCACTTAGCTAAAGAGCTATGAATATTAACAAGGTAATAATCCAGTTATCTTCCAAACCTCATTTCTTTCAAATATCTTGAAACCTTAGTTTTAAATGCATTTAAACCAAATGTTTACTCAAAATGGCTAATTTAACCAAAGACAATAGTTAGCAAGCTATTGATCCACTAATCCTGCATACCAAATTTGGTAAATATAGGTAAAACTATTTCCCTTTAAGTGGAAACAGACAGAGCAGTTGCCGAATGCCAGTGACAGACAGTGGAAGGCGGAGAAATACAAAAATAATATGTCCACCCTATGCAGTGAACACAATTTTTTAAGGTTGTGTAGTTTCAGCTACAACTTGGCTATTGAAAACCATAAAATGGAAAAAAGTCCAAGTAAAAGGTAACACTTGGATCAAACAACGACACTGAAGAAAAGGAATCTGATAGAGGGTCAAAAAGTGATGAAATATGTAAAATATTGAAATGACACAGGTACACAACAGAATGTAGACACTTGGACCTGCTGTTGGAGCTGCCTCGAGGCTCTGCATGACCTGTATCTGATTGAGAAACCACAAATTAAACTACACAAATAGCTACACTCAAACTCATTCTAACAAAAATGTAGAGTTTTCTGTTATTCTAAGAAACTTGTGATGTGTAACCTTGTGACAAAGTCTATGTCTTAACACCCCATAACCCCAGGACCTTTTTGTTCAAAATAAGTGTCTATGATAATTCTTTGAAGCTTTCACTTAGCTTTTTTACTAGATGTCAGTACTTAACAGTAAAATCTATAATGTAACATTTTGGTAACCTACTCTTAAGAAGCTTGTCATATGCCCCTACAAGGTAAAGCATTGCCTTAGATGGGTCCTCTCTGTCTTGTCTACCTCCTCCCTTCATAGCAGAAAGTATGGGCTGCTATTACCTGCCATTTTGTGGGCCAGCAAACAAGTGAGTGTATTCTCTTAAATGATATGGAGTCTAAGGTCACCTTACACTACAAGTCCCTTCCAAGATATGTTTCTAAACTAAATTTGTGCTTCATTTTGGTAAATATGAACTTGTTTTCAATTATTATTGACCCAAAGTTGATGGATAGTAAAGACAACTGTCAAAGTTCATTCTTTCAAATTCATCAAAATCATCAATCTCATATAGATTGTATTAATTGGTCTTATAATAATATTTAAAAATACTCGCCACCTGTTTACTATTCTAATTGTGTAACATTGTCAGCAAAAGATAAAGATACAGATTGGAAAATCCTATTATGCTGCCCCCTTAAAACAATATGACGTATTTTCATAACATTTTGGGAATGGATACATAATCTTCTATGGCTGAGGAATGCTACTAGCTTTTTTTAGCCAAAACAATGATATTTATACGAGTGAAAAGGAAAAACAATACAGCTTCTCAGACATACCTGTCGGGTATTTCAAAAAATTTAAAATGTGTGAAAAATTATAAGTATAAAATGTTAATTTAGAGAAACGGATAAGTATGGCTGGATACTTACATGTACTGCTGCCTTCAGTTGGGCGATGTCTGCCTGCATCTCTTCCAACTGCAGGAGACAAAAAACATGAAAGTCTCAATCTACTGTTAAAGTAACTTAATCTAGTCAAATAAGGACTTTTATTGCATACTATCTCCATTATTTAACAGGACTCTCAGGCACAACAATACATAAACATATTGAACAGTTGCAGGTCCCTTTAACACACAGGAAAACAAGCAGGGTGGGGTGCGGGGTTTCTGTGTAACAAGAGACAACTAGTGGATCACTTGCAAAACAAAGCTATTGTTTTTGCCATCCCAAAAAGGAGAAATAATGGCAGCTTAATCATGCAAGAAAGTTCTGCTTATAGCTCAACAAAACCAAAATAAAGGAAAACTACTTCTTGGGCAGGGCAGTTATCTTGGATAAAGTGTGTTTCAAAAATTTTGATGAAATTGCTCTATCTTGCATGGCGAAACAGAGGCAATTTGGTGTCTTGCACTTTGTCACAAATTTGAAAATTGAGAATGACACCCATTTTTGGGAAGGGTAAATTATTTTGAAAAAATGGGTAGAGTAGTTTGCTTACATATCCAAAGAAATTGCTCCATCTTGCACAGTATAGGAGAGAGGAGCAATATTGTGTTGTGCATTTTGGGGGAATTAAGGATTGGTAATACATGTGAAATGGCTAGGTGATTAGTAAGATAGGCGGCATAAATAATAAAGAAATTTTTTTACTTTAAGGCAGTCCAAGGAATGGGTAAAACTTTGGTGAAATCATAATTGGCTAGCAGGTGTGCAGCTTCAAAACTTAGTAGCCTGATACACAAATCCAAAATGGCTGCCATTTTTCGCGAGTGAAATATTTATTGAAACTTGGAAAAGCTAGTCTTCACAGATACCCTGCGAGTCAAAAATTTTGCCGAATTCACTCTAGCACGGCTTTTGAGATACAAGCATTTTTATGTTTTGGAATTTTTGAAAAAAATTCGAAAATTCAATGGCCACCATTTTTGGCAAGTGAAATATTTGTTGAAACTTGGAAAGGCTAGTCCCTTGATTTTGCCGAAATCGCTCATCTCATAAGGTTTTGGAGATACAAGCATTTTAGTGTTTTGTGATTTTTGTGAAAAATTTGAAAATTCAAAATGGTTGCCAGGAAAAAATAATTCTTAAATTGGGTTAGTTACTCAGATATACCCTGTGGGTCAAAAATTGTCGAAATCGCTCTAGCAGTTTTTGAGATACAAGTATTTTTGTGCTTTGCAATTTTTGATGAAAAATTCAAAATGGCCACCATTTATGGCAAGTGAAACATACGATGAAACTTGTGGACTGTGGGTCAGAAATTTTGCCGAAATCGCTCATCTCACACTTTTCGAGACAAGCATTTTTGTGTTTTGCGATTTTTGTTTAAAATTTGAACATTCAAAATGGCCACCATTTTTGGCGGGACAAAAAAATTTTGAAACCATGTCAGCTACTCGGAAGAGTTACCCTGTGGGTTAAAAATTTCGTCAAAATCATTCTATCTAGCGCTGTTTTTAAGCATTTTTGTGCTTTGCATTTTTGAAAAAAAATTGAAAATTCAAAATGGTCGCCATTTATATCAAGTGAAATATTTGTTAAAACTTGGAAAGGTTAGTCTTCACAGATAACCTGTAGGTCAAAATTTTTTCTGAAATCGCTTATCTTGCACAGTTTTCGAGATAAAAGCATTTTTGCGAAAAATTCAAAATGGCCGCCATTTTTAGCGAGTGAAATATTTGTTGAAACTTGGAAAGGCTAGAAATCCCACAAGTAAATTTTTATTTTATGAAGAAAATGGTTTCAGAAAGTAGTCTTATCACTTATATTGTTCTATACGTGTACCTTATGAGCCTACATTTCCAATTATGTTTTTTCACATTTTTTCTCAAAAATTATGGAGAAAATTTTTTGAAAATTGGAGAGTAGTTACCCCGTGGGTCAAAAATTATGACCAAATCGCTCGATCTCACACAATTAAGGAAATATAAGCAGTTTTGTATTTTACTTGTTAAGAAAATTGTTAATGCTTAATTAGTCATCAATAACTTGGTAATTTCTATCCCTACCAAAATTTAATGTCGCCCCAGATCTCTATATGAGGAAGGTATGTGCTAAATTTCAGCTGGACAGATAAAATGCTTCGTAACTTATCGGGACAAGGACGCCATACCAAGAAACACATTTTTGGTCATATGACCTCTCTGATTGGTGAAAATATTGCAGCATGTTCAGAAAAATTTCCCAGAAATACTGCACACACCTGCCAAATATGAAAAGAATCCGTCTTATGGCTGCGAAGCTATTGCGAAAAGAATATGCGGAACTGGCAGAGTCACTTCTCCCATATACAAAGAAGCACGCTTAATAAAAATTCAGTAGCTTTAGTTATAGACTGAAAGTGGTGAAATCTGAAAGCACACATGGTAACGTTATAATAATGGTCTTTAGGTATAGATACAGGTTTAATTTAAATTTAGATTTATTTTTGTTTTATGCCACGTTCAACAGCTTGGGTCATATTGCGATGGATAGTTTACGGGTAGAGGAATCAGTGCATACTAGTTGGTCAAGATTCTGCACTGTAAACCAACAATCGGGAAGTAATTACAAACTTTGCAACCTGAAATACCAGGGTCAAGATTTGGACTGTTGCCCACTCTTAACAGCTGCACCACTGAGCCCCCATATGTTTAATTTAAATGAAGCCTCTCAATTACAACTCAAATATTGTCCAAAAATCATACAAATTCATTCTAATCTAAACTCAATGCAAGTTTGAACGTGTGAAGAGTTTATTTTCATCTATCATGTAGGCTCTATTCAAAGTATGTTATATCCAAATTAATCTATTGCACAAGGTTTATGATATTGATCAAAATTTAAAAGGTTAAGGTGAATATAACTATGTTATAAATGAGAGCTTGAGGTCACCTTAATGTAGGGCATGTCTCTGAGGTTAGTTATACGTACATATCAAATGCAGATCAATGATATCGAGTTAATTTTGGTATACTGTGCACAAGCAAAGCCTCTTGCTAAATGTGAACTCAATCTGATGCCAAAACAACGAACAAAGCAATCACTATGTGCCCACAGTATGGAAACTTGTAACACAAACTGCTTAATCATGTAAACTCAAACTTAGTCAAGCATGTGGAGGTTCTTACAAATACAGTAGAACCTCTTCTATGCAACCCTTTTGGAGAGTAACAATTATATCGGATAATAGAAGGGTTTAAAATAACAGGCTTAAACGGAGTTGGGAGAGTGGGCTTGAGGTTCGGAAAATTGAAAATTCAGATAATAGAGGGTCTACTTTATTACTTGTGATATGTTGCTTTCTAACACCAATTACATCTTAACACATAACCCTTTTATCCATTTGTTTGGGTTTTAACGTTGCTTTCAACACTACACATCATTCACACTGGGTAGTTTTGTGGGCAGAGGAAACCAGTACATACAGTTGGTCAAGGTTCTGTACTTTGACTCAGAGTCTGTCAGATATTAAGCGCTATGAAAGTCCACATTAGATTGAATTACATTAACATCAAATTCAGTCACCAAAATTGACAGAAAAGTTAGTGAATTCAAAGAGTCTACCACCAGACACTTGCTGATCTGAAAATTGGAAGCTCCTTTTTAATGTGTTGTTTTTCCGTAGATACAGTGTGTGGCAGAGAACATATTCTACAAATATATTAAGCTCGTATTTAATGTACTCACCATCTTTCTGGGCACAAGCACCACTTCTTTTGCCTCAAAGTACTGAAAAGAAAAATACAGGACGGATAAAATTACCATACACACTATTAAATGTCTGTGTATGTTCAAAGTAGTGAAATGACAGATTCACAAGAAACACATCATACCTTGGATATACACAATGGCTGCTTAATGTGTTACTACATATGTACTTGAAAAGTAATGGAAAAGTACTTTGACATTTTAGCCAAGTCAGTACTTTTAATTTTCAGCTGTCACGTACACACACTAGAAAATACTTTTACTCGACTGGAAGCAGGCGACATAAAAAGCACATTTTGAATGATTTCTAAGATTCTTTTTTAAAAAATGCTCGAATTTGACAGTTTTACAACTCTGATATGATCGATTTTTTTGTCAAACCAATTGCTAACTATCTCATATCTAAGCGACCTCCCCACACTGTAACATGTCACGACCTGAGCACAAGCTGTCTATTTGTGCTTCATAGAATAAAAAAGATTTCTATTTAAGAAGCTAGAATTTGAATGGAGTCAGAAATACACAAATTAATTACAGTTCTGCACTCTGTATTAACAGTGTTCTCATAAGAGGCAGCCTACCACCACCCAACTCCCCACCCCACATAAACTAAGTTTAGCAGTTATTTCAGAATTTATTAAATTTGATTTCCTATAGGTTGGTTTACCATCCCAAATCTGTAGGACCAATAATAAGCCTGTTATAAGCACATTTAAGTTTGGTTATCGTCATTTGACCTTGAAGGAGTGGTCCAAGGTCAAATGTGACATCTGAAGATTCACAGCACGATTTCACATTTTAGGTTGGTTTCACATTGCAAACCTCCAGGACCAACAATAAGGGAGATATAGGCACTTTAAAGTCTGCTTTGTGGGTTACTTCGGCACTGTGGATGACCTTGAATTAAGAGCTTCAAGGTCTAATGTCTGCTAGGTTGTAGGGGACATGTATGTCTGTTTACATATCATCTATGAAGAGATTCAACCTTCTACCTATGAGAAACAGCCAGTAGAAAAATGTAGATAATTTTCAGAGAAATGCCCGTGGCGGCCATCTTGTTTTTCAGAATGAGGCTATTTTTAGTCCCAGAGAAGCTGACCCCCCAATAAAGTTATCCTGCAAATTTGGTGAACCTAGCTGGTATAGTTTTCCTCTTCGAGCGGCGTAGCGAACACTAAACCAATGTATCCACCGGATGATCATGAATCAAGAAAGCAAGGTTGGTCTCCCTTCTAGAGCCACCTAATATTTTACCCTGAAACAAGACTTTATGCCTACAAATTGTTTGATACAAAATTGGTGTTTAATATAAAAAGAAAAGAATAAAAAAGTCGCCTCGAGTGTTAGAATCATCTGAATCAAATTTCTCACTTCCATCTCGCATGGTCAACAAGATCCTCATTATTTACAATACTAATTTTGAGATTCTTTGAAGAATACCAATGTGCATTTTATTGGGTCTACACTTTTTATACAGATTGGAGGTCGTTTAAACATAAAAACACAGATAAAATGGATAATACTTCTGGTTTTTCCTATGGATGTTTGTAAAAACTATTCCCTGTTGACTGTGCCATACTTCTGGCAGAAAAATATTGAGATAATCAGTCTTTAAAAACTATGACCATCAATTCGATTTGTTTCAAATTCAACCTAATTATCCGAGGCAATGACACTGCATGACCGCTAGTATAATGCAAGATAATCTAAGATATCTCCTCATGAAAACTTAATATACACATTTCTTTCTCAAATTTAATCTTCAAAGTAAGTGACCCAGGCCCAGTACAAAACAGCAGGTATACTGAGTTTGTTATAGCAAGTCCACTTACCGCTCCCAGCAAATCTGATGGCCTGGTAACTTGGGGATCATCAATTTCCCTCTTCAGACCAGGCCATCGGGCCCTGTTGCACAGGCAGTTGTCCAGCCTTTTGAGTTTGTCTAAAAAGTGAAAAATAAAAACATGTGACAACTGCAATGTATATTCACAATGGGGCTGAAGTTCAATGCAACAGTTAAGTTGATATGTCATACAATCAACACTTAGTTGTGAGCTACAGCAAGAAGTCACATGACTTTTAAAAGCCTGTGTATTGGCCACTTCCAAAGATGGGTTGATTCAAAGAGATAAAAGTGGTCAGATACTCAACAAATGTACACATGCTAGCCACTAGTGGTGGACAGCATTAATGTTACACAGTGATGCCAAACCGGTAGATTTGTAAACCCATTTTATGTAATACATACACACTGATACATATAAACCAGGGTTCACGTATAGCATTTCTTAATAAATAAAGGAAATATTGTAAAATCAGACAATATATAAACATCTTGACTATCCTTATTACTAATGTGTTTGTTAATATTGCACACTGAGTTTCCCTTGGTGGGGAAGATATTGTACCTGCAAAGCAGTAGATTAGATAATGACAACCTGTCTAACAGTAATGCTGCATTACATTAGAGTCAGGGACCACAGTGGCTCGACAAAGGCTCCCGATTAAGGGTTTTTGGGGGTCAGTTTGAAATATTTGCTTAGTCGCAGGCATCCTGTAAGGGTCCGTAGTTGTCGGTTGGGGTCGGGAAAAAAGTCAAACATGTTTGATATTTCTCACGACCCTAACCGATTGTTTTTTCCCACCATAAACAAAATGTCCAGTCCCAGGCTTCCTCCTCAGACCCAATTTACACAGTCCTATGTTGTTCCAGGCCTCCTGCGACCCTTAGTCCCAGACCCTCTATCACCTAGTCCCAGGCCCCCTGCGACCCGTAGTACGCCCATTGGAAAACAATCGGCTATCCTGGTCTGGGGAAGCCTCAGGACACCGGGACTTAGTCGGGGGTTAGTCAGGCCTTAGTCCCAGGAGGCCTGAGGCGCCCCCCACGCCCCACGCAGTTTGGAATCGATTAAGTAGTCTCAGATTTGAAACAAAGAATTAAAATCATTTTTATCTTTTCCACTACAGCAAAGAAGAACTTTTACTTACCAACATTTTTCTTATCACCTGAAAAACAAAAAAAAAACACTGAACAAAAAGTGAACAATAAATCTTTTTATTTGCAATTTCTAGAATGACTTCAAGGTCTCAGTGGTGTGTTTGTATTAGATACACGGAGTATATAAAAATGTACACTTACTATAAAAAAAATCCATAATGTACACCTATAAGTAAAAAGCATAATGTATACATTGCTCATTATGTGTCACAAACTGTGCATAATATAATTAAATCATTTCTTATGACATTTTGCATTAGATTCAATGGTCTTATTATTTTAGATCAATATGTATTATATCTTGTTCTTCCCATAAGACGACTAACCAGTTTGAAGTAACAGCTATTATTTAATTGCAACATGTTAAGCATGACTTGAAAATAAGCCTCCCCCAAATGTCTAAGTACCTTTTCAATTACTTTTGAAATACACATGTGGTAACACATTAAGCCACCAGTGTATATCTCAGGAATGATGTGTTTAAATGAATGAATCTCAGATTCAATCTGTCACTGTTTTGAACATAAAGACATTGTGTATATTGTAATTTTATCAGTCCTGTATTTTTCTTTTCAGTATTTTGAATTGAAGGACACAATTAAGCCACCAGTGTATATCTGAGGAATGATGTGTTTAAATGAATCTGTCATTTCACTACTTTGAACATAAACACATTGTGTGTATGGTAATTTTATCAGTCCTGTATTTTTCTTTTCAGTATTTTGAATCAAAAAAAATGGTGCTGGTGCCAAAGAAGATGGTGAGTACATCAAATACGAGCTTAATATATCTGTAGAATTATGTTCTGCCACACAGTATCTAAAACAGATGATGAGTACATCAGAATATGAGCTGAATATGTAAATAGTAAATCTAGAATTATGTTGTCTGCCACACAATATCTATGATTTTTTGATACGAAGGATATGATGCTAGTACCAAGAACGATGAGGGGTACATTAAAGTAAAATTGAAGGGGGGGGGGGGGGGCAGTTTGTGGAGGAAAGTGCTTGCAAGAGCATCTTATAAAGCAAGTGAATTTTGTGTTCTGGCTGCATTTCAGTAATTTCTACCACAGCCATGCAGAAAATAATTAGCAGACAGTACCAATTTCTTGTATACTGCCATGTGTTGTTTGTTGACAATACTCACAAACCATGTGGGTGTCACGTGGGTGTAATTTAAATTTTAACTTTAAATTGAATATTTGTGACTTGTGAGGGTGCATTGCAGTCATGACATGTTTTCTATTTCACCTTTTAGACCACTTAAAACACTACAAGTGTGTGCAAAAGGGCCAGACAGCCGGGAGATCGCCGACAACAACATTCAGAAGCCATCAGATTTGCCGGAAAGGTTGAGTGGACTACTTGCATAATGTTATAAACTCAGAATACTTACTGTTTTTGTTGTGAGTCTGGATCACTTGGTGTGAGCATTAAATTTAAGAAAAAAATATATTTATATCAAATTATGATGAGTTATCTTGAAAATTAGGTAGTATTTTTTTAAGAAATCGATTGATGCTCAGTTTTTAAAGACTGATGCTGGATTATCTTCTGGCAGAAGTCTGTTCAGTCAACAGGGCGAGGTGGTCAGGGGTAAAGAGGGAGATATGGGAAAAACACCTTAATAGACCTTCCGATTTACAGGGAGAGGTAGGTAGACTTCATATAATTGATGACAAATCCATACAGAGGCCAAGTGACCTGTTGGGGAAGGTGACTGGACTCCACATAATGTTACAAAATCAGAATACTGGCTGTTTTTGTGCTGGACCGATCACCAACATAGATAAGTTAATGTACGATTTATGTTTGAGGAAAAATATGTATTACATTTTGTTAAATTATATGGGGAAGGTATACGTTTCATTTGTGTTGTTATATGTGATTTGCCATGTGTTTAAAGTGGAGGGTATGCAGATGACACCACAACATCACCGAGAAAGCGTGAGATAGACCTTCTCGGCAGCAAGGTTGTGCACACTAAGAGGCGTCATCATGGGATGTGTCTGTGTTAAGTTGGCTCAATCTAGTCTCTTAAGGCAGACAAATTAGGTATACTCATTTCTGAAAACCTGTTAAAATGCCCAGAATATTTTGACACAGGTAGCAGTTTTGAGAACATCTGGTTAGAAAAAGAAAGATATTTTGATACTTCTGAAGGCATACCAATATTAACACCCAGTGATGTAACAAAATCTTCCAACGACTTAAGTTGTACACTCCGCACTTAATTGCTCTCACCTCAACCTTGGCATCATCGGCTGTTTTGAATTACTTTTCAGTGAATATATCTTTTATAATCTCCAAAGACAACCTTTCAATTTTGAAACCCATCAATTTCCCTATTGTAACAACCTTCATTTAAATAAATGTTAGTTCACACAACAGAAGCCCCTAATATTTACAAAGTTTCTGATTTGAGTTTCTATTCTTACAGCCACACCACATGATGCCAGGCCCAGGAGGCGGGGCCATCGCCGCTGTGCATCACAGGCAGCCCTGGATGAGGTGAAGGAGGACCTCAGGGCGTTCAAGGTGGAGGTGCGGCAGAATTACAGGAGGCGCTAGACATCAAAAGTATTAGCTGTTTACAGGTATATTCATAAGACATCTATTTTCAGTTTTTGTTAAAAATGAAAATATACACATACAGCTTTGACAAGTCCACATGCAGCCACTCTGCACCAAATGTAAAAAAATAAGGCCAAAAAATCTTTTGGTAGGCAGGTGTGAGCTGCAAGTTTCTTATTGAGTTTGTGTATTCTTATAGCCATACCAGGCCCAGGAGGCGGGGCGAAGCACATCAGAACTTTGCCACCAAGGATGAGCTGGAGGCTGTGAAGGAAACCGTGCGCAGGTGCGAACCGACTTCTTTTAAACGCAAAGTTAGGACAAACTATAGGAGGTGTTAAAAATCAAAGCATTGGCTGTTTCATGGTTATATTCATAAGAAAACATTTTTCAGTTTTTGTTTAAAATTGAAATGTACAAATACAGCTTATAGAGGCATAAAAAAATCTACATCTACAATGAATCCTAGAATCAGAGAAATTGAATAAATCCTAATATACACAGCCACTACACCGAGGGCACCACTGGATATCATGATTGTGCAACAAAGGATGAATTGGAAGGTGTTGAGATTACATTGTGTAAGCAGGGACAGCACTTAGCAGCACTCGAAAGAGATGCGGAGGAACTATAGGTGTTAAACATTAAAAGTAATGTATCTGTCGTTTCGTAGTTATTTTCAGTTTTTGTTAAAATTTGAAATATACAAATACAGCTTATAGAGGCAGAAAATAAATTCTAAATCTACAATAAATCCTAGAATAAGAAAACTTCAATAAATCCTAGACACAGCCACCATGGCTGCCACCACAGCCACTACACCCAGGGCACCACCACAGGCAGCAACACTGGACTAAACATGACTGGTGGAGTTGTTCATAACCAAGAAGCCCTAGTCTAAGCTCAACAGTGAGGGGGCCTCAAGAAAAATATCCCTACACCTCAAAGTGGTCACAATTCGTCCTGTGGGCGTCTCACAGGCACCCTAACACCCCACACTACAGCCTCACCTTAAGCCAAGTGACAACACCACCAGACACCAACAACAGGAGTAATGGCTATAAACTGATTGGAACTAAAGATAAATGGCAAGACACAAATTAGATTTGTGATGATATCCAATACTTGATGTATAAACTCATGGCTATGAACTGGTTGGAATTAAACTAAAAAGAAAACTTGCAAGAAGAAATTCGATTGTTGATAATACCCAATACGTGATATAGGGAAATATTTAGCAAACATTCAATAAAAATAATAATAATGCCTGGCAAGATGGGCAAAGAAGTTGAGGAAGTTGGTATAACCGTGTACTGAGGTGACAAAGAGAAAAAACAGGATCAAACTAAAAAAAACTACATAAAAAGCAATGTACAAGAGGAGAATTCCTTTAAAATGTGCTACATATGCATAAAACGACCAGTATAGTACGAATAGATCAGTTAGTGTTTAAGTTTGAGGAAAAACTATGTATTAATTTTCTAAAGAAATTAACTTGTAGATTATCTTTCATTATGCAAGCGTTATATTTAATTTAATTACATATCACCTGCTCCAGCTCATAACCCAAGTGTTGATTGCATGACGGAATATCAGCTGAACTGTTAACGTCAACCTCATTGTGAGGATTCACTGCAGTTATGACATGTTTTCATTTTTCACTTTTTAGATAAGCTTAAGGCTCTGGATGATTGCCTGTGCAATAGGGCCAGGTGGCCAGGCCTGAAGAGGGAGCTGGCCTCCCCCAAAATTCAAAGGCCGTCTGATCTGCTGGGCGTTGTGAGTGGACTGAACTGATATTACAAACTCAGAATGCTTGCCTGATAGAATATCAGCTGAACTGTTGATTAAACATCAACCCCATTGTGGGGATTCATTGCAGTTATGTTTTTATTTTCACTTTTTAGATAAAATAAAGGCATTGGATGACTGCCTATGTAACAGGGCCAGGTGGCCAGGCCTGAAGGAGATTGGCTGTGCCAAAATAACTAGGCCAAGTGATTTGCTGGGAGAAGTTAGTGGACTGGTATAATATTACAAACTCAGAATGCTTGCCGTTTTGTACTGAGCCTGGGTTACTTAGTGTGAGGACTAAGTCTGAGAAAAAATACATGTATATATCCATTAATATAGGAAATGTTTAATAGAACTAGTCTAAATTGGTCATAATTTTGTTGAAATTGTTGTGAATGGACAATTTATGACCGACATTTTGCATATGTTTTGCTATGTTTTAAGTGTATGAATAGATTTAGAGTAAGTGTATTGTAAGATGTACTTCATGTCCAGAACTTGCACACATCTGTATTAAAAACATATTGTCCATCTAAATATTCTTTAAAGGGTATTTCCTTGATGCTTTAAATACTTCTGTTGATGGAAAACCTTAACTCCCATTTGTGTCATTGGCTTGCATATTTACTAAGTATTTAGTGAAAATAACAATGATAATACCCGACAAGATGGGTGATAATACCTGCTTTTTGAGGAAGTTGGCCAGTATAGTACGAATAGATCAGTTAGTGTTTAAGTGTGAGGAAAAAATATCCATTAAATTTTTTTAAGCAATTAACTTGCTCATAACTGAGTGTTGATTGAATGATGGAAAATCAGCTGAGCTGTTACATGGAACATCAACCCCATTGTGATGATGCATTACAGTTATGATATGTCTTATTTTTCATTTTTTAAATAAGTTGATTTGTTTATTTGGGTTTGCATCACTTTCAACACTACAGGTCATATCACAACGGGTAGTTGGGAGATGAAAAGGAGGAGGAGCGGCAGAGGAAACCAGTACATATAGTTTGCTAGGGTTGTGTACTGTAAACTGCCGACCAACGGCAAGCAACTACCAGCTTTCCCACTTGAGGCCGTGGCAGGAATCGATCCCCGGCTTCAGAGGTGGGAGGCGAGAGTGTTACCACTCTGCCACCGTGGCCCCTTTAAATAAGTTAAAGTACTTGGGTGAGCGCATGTGCAGCAGGGCCCAGAGGCCAGTTTTACAGCTGGAGATAGAGGACAACCCCATTCAGAGTCTGGGATTAAGGGAGCAATTTCATCAAAACTTTTGAAACTCACTGTACCCAAGATAACTACCCTGCCCAAGAACCAGTTTTCCTATATTCTGGCTTTGTTGAGCTAGAATATATCCGTCAAATAATGGAGATAGTATGCAATAAAAGTCCTTATTTGACCAGATTAAGTTACTTTAACAGTAGATTTGAGACTTTCATGTTTTTTTTTTGGTCTCCTGCAGATGTAAGAATTCGGCCAGATGAAGGCTGACATTGCCCAACTCAAGGCCGCAGTACATGTAAGTGTCCAGCCATACTTATCCGCTTCTCTAAATTAACATTTTACATACTTTTGTTCAATTTTTCACATATTTTGATTTTTTTAAATACCTGACAGGTATGTCTGAGATGCCGTATTGTTTTTCCTTTTCATTCGTAGAAATATCATTGTTTTGGCTAAAACTACAAAAGCTAGTAGCATTCAACCGTAGAAGATTATGTATCCATTCCAAAAATGTTATTAAAATATGTCTTCACCAGCAGGCAGTCCCCCAGGCAGGACCCCCAGCACGGTCACCAGGGCCGGCAGTGCCAGCATCACCAGGGCGAGTTTCACCAGGGCCAGCACCAGATGAAAGTATCCAGCACTACTTACATAGTGTCACATAAGAGAAAAGCCCCACATTTCTGATTGAAAGTATAGGTATGCATAAAATCTATTTAGCATTTTGTTGTTGACTGTTAGTTGTATAGTAGGTTGAGACTCCTGTCTTTCTTTACCAGCAGACAGAAGCCCCCGCACCAGGGCCAGCTGTGACAGAGCCCGTGCCACCTGGGCCTGTGCCTTCGCAGCCAGGGCAATCACAGCCAGCACCAGATGTAAGTATCCAGCACTACTTACTCTTATCAGTGTCATTTAATGCTGCACACAATTTATCACTTTTTGACACTAGATTAGATTTATTTAAAAATACCAGATTGGTCTCAAAAAAGCTCCATACAAAATGCTTTATTTTCCATTTCATGGGTATAAATATCAAAGTATAGCTGAAACTACACAACCCTAAAAAAATTATGTGTACCCCACTGCATGGGGTGGACATATTATACATTTTTGTTTTTCAGTATGAGTTGTTAACTGTTGCCATGGCAAACTTAATTTTTGGAATTGTAATGTGATCGTCCAGGCTGCTTTACTTTCTAGGCAATACCTGGCAACAAGAGTAACTATGGTTGCCTGTGCAATAGGGCCAGGTGGCCAGGCCTGAAGAGGGAGCTGGCCTCCCCCAAAATTCAACGGCCCTCGGATCTGCTCGGCGAGGTGATTGGACTGAACTGATATTACAAACTCAGAATGCTTGCCTGATAGAATATCAGCTGAACTGGTAATTTAACATCAACCTCATTGTGAGGATTCATTGCAGTTATGACATGTTTTTATTTTTCACTTTTTTGATAAATTAAAGGCCCTTATTTGACTAGATTAAGTTACTTTAACAATAGATTTGAGACTTTCATGTTTTTTTTGGTCTCCTGCGGATGGAAGAATTCGGCCAGATGAAGGCCGATATTGCCCAGCTTAAGACCACAGTACAGGTAGGTGTCCAGCCATACTTATCCATTTGTCTTAACATTTTACAGACTTTTGTTCACTTTTTGACACATTTTGATTTTTTTTTAAAAACTCACTGTATCCAAGATAACTCTCCTGCCTAACAATCAGTTTTCCTATATTCTGGCTTTGTTGAGCAATAAGCAGAACTTTCTTAGATTAAGTTGCCTTTATTTCTCCTTTTCAGGATAGCAAAAACAATCTCTTTGTTTTGCATCCGATCCCCTAGTTGTCTCTTGTTATATAGAAACCCCCCCACCCCCCTTGTCTGCTGTGTTTAAAGGGACCTGCAACTTTTCAATATGAATATGTATTGTTGTGCGTGAGACTCGTGTCATATAATGGAGATAGTATGCAATGAAAGTCCTTATTTGACTAGATTAAGTTACTTTAACAGTAAATTTGAGACTTTCATGTTTTTTTTTGGTCTCCTGCAGATGTAAGAATTCGGCCAGATGAAGGCTGACATTGCCCAACTCAAGGCCGCAGTACATGTAAGTGTCCAGCCATACTTATCCGCTTCTCTAAATTAACATTTTACATACTTTTGTTCAATTTTTCACACATTTTGATTTTTTTAAATACCTGACAGGTATGTCTGAGATGCCGTATTGTTTTTCCTTTTCACTCGTAGAAATATCATTGTTTTGGCTAAAACTACAAAAGCTAGTAGCATTCAACCGTAGAAGATTATGTATCCACTCCAAAAATGTTATTAAAATATGTCTTTACCAGCAGGCAGTCCCCCAGGCAGGACCCCCAGCACGGTCACCAGGGCCGGCAGTGCCAGCATCACCAGGGCGAGTTTCACCAGGGCCAGCACCAGGTTTAGCACCAGATGTAAGTATCCAGCACTACTTACATAGTGTCACATAAGAGAAAAGCCCCACATTTCTGATTGAAAGTATAGGTATGCATAAAATCTATTTAGCATTTTGTTGTGTGACTGTTAGTTGTACAGTAGGTTGAGATTCCTGTCTTTCTTTACCAGCAGGCAGAAGCCCCCGCACCAGGGCCTGCTGCGACAGAGCCCGCGCCACCTCGGCCTGTGCCTTCGCAGCCAGGGCAATCACAGCCAGCACCAGATGTAAGTATCCAGCACTACTTACATAGTGTCACATAAGAGAAAAGCCCCACATTTCTGATTGAAAGTATAGGTATGGACAAACTCTATTTAGCATTTTGTTGTTGACTGTAAGTTTGTACAGTAGGTTGAGATTCCTGTCTTTCTTTACCAGCAGGCAGAAGCCCCAGCACCAGGGCCTGCTGCGACAGAGCCCGTGCCACCTGGGCCTGTGCTGTCGCAGCCAAGGCAACCACAGCCAGCACCAGATGTAAGTATCCAGCACTACTTACTCTTATCAGTGTCATTTAATGCTGCACACAATTTATCACTTTTTGACACTAGATTAGATTTATTTAAAAATACCAGATTGGTCTCAAAAAAGCTCCATACAAAATGCTTTATTTTCCATTTCATGGGTATAAATATCAAAGTATAGCTGAAACTACACAACCCTAAAAAATTATGTATACCCCACTGCATGGGGTGGACATATTATACACTTTTGTTTTTCAGTATGATTTGTTAACTGTTGCCATGGCAAACTTAATTTTTGGAATTGTAATGTGATCGTCCAGGCTGCTTTACTTTCTAGGCAATACCTGGCAACAAGAGTAACTATGGTTGCCTGTGCAATAGGGCCAGGTGGCCAGGCCTGAAGAGGGAGCTGGCCTCCCCCAAAATTCAACGGCCCTCGGATCTGCTCGGCGAGGTGATTGGACTGAACTGATATTACAAACTCAGAATGCTTGCCTGATAGAATATCAGCTGAACTGTTAATTTAACATCAACCTCATTGTGAGGATTCATTGCAGTTATGACATGTTTTTATTTTTCACTTTTTTGATAAATTAAAGGCCCTTATTTGACTAGATTAAGTTACTTTAACAATAGATTTGAGACTTTCATGTTTTTTTTGGTCTCCTGCGGATGGAAGAATTCGGCCAGATGAAGGCCGATATTGCCCAGCTTAAGACCACAGTACAGGTAGGTGTCCAGCCATACTTATCCATTTGTCTTAACATTTTACAGACTTTTGTTCACTTTGACACATTTTGATTTTTTTTTAAAAACTCACTGTATCCAAGATAACTCTCCTGCCTAACAATCAGTTTTCCTATATTCTGGCTTTGTTGAGCAATAAGCAGAACTTTCTTAGATTAAGTTGCCTTTATTTCTCCTTTTCAGGATAGCAAAAACAATCTCTTTGTTTTGCATCCGATCCCCTAGTTGTCTCTTGTTATATAGAAACCCCCCCACCCCCCTTGTCTGCTGTGTTTAAAGGGACCTGCAACTTTTCAATATGAATATGTATTGTTGTGCGTGAGACTCGTGTCATATAATGGAGATAGTATGCAATGAAAGTCCTTATTTGACTAGATTAAGTTACTTTAACAGTAAATTTGAGACTTTCATGTTTTTTTTTGGTCTCCTGCAGATGTAAGAATTCGGCCAGATGAAGGCTGACATTGCCCAACTCAAGGCCGCAGTACATGTAAGTGTCCAGCCATACTTATCCGCTTCTCTAAATTAACATTTTACATACTTTTCTTCAATTTTTCACACATTTTGATTTTTTTAAATACCTGACAGGTATGTCTGAGATGCCGTATTGTTTTTCCTTTTCACTCGTAGAAATATCATTGTTTTGGCTAAAACTACAAAAGCTAGTAGCATTCAACCGTAGAAGATTATGTATCCACTCCAAAAATGTTATTAAAATATGTCTTCACCAGCAGGCAGTCCCCCAGGCAGGACCCCCAGCACGGTCACCAGGGCCGGCAGTGCCAGCATCACCAGGACGAGTTTCACCAGGGCCAGCACCAGGTTTAGCACCAGATGTAAGTATCCAGCACTACTTACATAGTGTCACATAAGAGAAAAGCCCCACATTTCTGATTGAAAGTATAGGTATGCATAAAATCTATTTAGCATTTTGTTGTTGACTGTTAGTTGTATAGTAGGTTGAGATTCCTGTCTTTCTTTACCAGCAGGCAGAAGCCCCAGCACCAGGGCCAGCTGCGACAGAGCCCGCGCCACCTGGGCCTGTGCCATCGCAGCCAGGGCAACCACAGCCAGCACCAGATGTAAGTATCCAGCACTACTTACTCTTATCAGTGTCATTTAATGCTGCACACAATTTATCACTTTTTGACACGAGATCAGATTTATTTAAAAATACCAGATTGGTCTCAAAAAAGCTCCATACAAGATGCTGTATTTTTCCATTTCATGGGTATAAATATAAAAGTATAGCTGAAACTACACAACCCTAAAAATTATGTGTACCCCACTGTATGGGGTGGATATAGTTTTGCATTTTTGTTTTTCAGTATGATTTGTTAACTGTTGCCATTTTTGGAATTGTAATGAGACCATCCAGTCTGTTTTACATTCTAGGCAATACCTGGCAACAAGAGTAACTATGGTAATTCTCTTGTCAGCCAACTTGTCAGTCAGCTGACATGGTGTCACTCTTGGTCTGTATAAACATCCATGTGAACTGCTCCTCCAAAAGCACAATGTGCGGAGACATGCCATTTGTCTTAAAATGCACCTTTTGCTGTCAAGGATGAAAACTTGTGCAAGGCATGCAGATCTGTTTGTCGTCTTTAACATGGAAATGTTATGAGATAGGGTGGAGGTCGTGAATAAACTTGTGTAGGCTGTATCTCAGAAAGTATAAGTTGTAGTGTACATACTCATTGTAGATAGAACTAGTGCAGAGGCTGCGCAGGCAGATGGTCACCCACCGCCATCTACTGGAAAGAGAGAGGGAATATGTCAAGAAGTTGGTGGCACTTGGGAAATTGGTAAGTAATGTAAATGCCGTAACTGGTGTACTTGTCCAAGATTTTATTGTTGTACAGAATTAATCCCTTTTTTGAACGCAATTGAATACTAAGTCACAGAACTGTCTCAAACAATGAAGCCCCAGAACCTGCATTGTTTTGCCTTCGCAAGTGTATAAATATCAAAGGTAGTAGCTCAAGTTACAGAAGCAAGATGAATTGTTTATCCTTCTAAGGTTTTTTGTTGACACACACAATGTAAATATATCCTGTTGTGACCGTGTCAGGGCTTCACATTATTTTGCCTATATTATTTTGCTTCATTTCTGTTACAAACTTTGTTTCAAGGTGCGATAATAGTAGGATTTTCAGATCTGTAATTTTGACTGATGATAGTGGCTATACAGTTGGAAAATTAAGCAAGTGGTGTGTTTTAAATTAAATCACAAGACAAATCACTATAATCAGAGTCTGTCTGAAAAACTTCACCAATTTCACCTAAGACAGTTGTTTCTTTTTACTGTTCACTTTGCTTCCATAAGAAATGAATGTTGACTAAAGTACTGCACACAATTCTGAAACCAACTCGTATCTACAGGCTTTGTGAATATGAAAATGTCAAAGTAGTCCGGCCAAGTTCTTCACATTTCTACTGTGGTAGAAGTTCAAAATTTAGTAGGGATGTTCATTTATATATTTCTTGTATTGTCAAGCAATGTGAGCCGTGAATTGTGGATAAAATAAGTAGATTTGTAAATACTGGTTCCAATAACTTGATAGCAGTTGCGCTAATTTATTCCCAAGCTAAACGAAATGTGGTATACCGGTATTATGTTAACAACACTACATATTATTATATATAATTTTACAATTTTTATCAAATTATGCATTTTTTGCAATGGTTACATTCTTGTACAGTCACAGAGCTAGATCAAGTAATATTACTTACATCGCATGATATTTCACAAAACAGTAACATTACAAAAAGCATGATACATCTTCTATACTCCCGAATGCCCTGTAGTATGTATTGTTGTAGAATATGTTTGTGTAATGTCTAAGTATAACCCAAGTGTGACCTTTGACCTTGGCTCCCTGTAGTTGGACTTAGAAAGCTTGATATTTCCCGGGCCAGAACTCCATATATTGAAGAAACAGAAAAACTCGCATTCTTGACTCAATGAGTTTTGAGTGTAGACAATAGTGATCCTAGGAGTTGACATAAAATTATTTTGATGTCTTTCTGACTGTTTTGCTGTAATAAGATTTCAAATGTTGAGAATTATGAATTAAAAGTAAGATGAACAAGGTTGAAAAGTGTTTCAGCCACAAAGCCATCACAGACAAAAGTAGTTCACTGGAATGGTCACCCATCCAAATACTAATGTAGACCACAGCTACTTAACTTCACATAACTACTTACAATTTGATTTAATATCTATATTTTATCACACATTCCGTTGGTGAATTGGGATGATTTTTTAAAATTATTTTTACTAAGTATATTATGTTACCCTTATTTTATTTGGTACAACTTGTAAAAATTTATTTTGTCCAAAAATTTATTTTATCCTGACATGATAAATTAAAATCAATTATTTGGATATGATTTGAAATCGATTATTTGGATATGATTTGAAATCATCACTGGTTCTCTTTACAAGTACAAATTGTGTTAAAAAGTGGAAAACTGATAATGACCAAAGTTGGGGTTTTACGTCCCGTTCAACAGCCAGGGTCATATTGGGACAGGTCCTCAGAATTGCCACTTGTGGGACTCGAACCCACAGAGGTGACAGCCTATGATTAGATGCCAAACTTGCTAACCACTAGGCCACTGAGGACCTGAAAACTGATAATGAATAAGCATTCAGTTAGAATAGATGGTTAGTTGATTTTGATTTTTCAGACAAATTCTACACTAGGAGACACATTTTTTGAGCTTTTTATTTCTTACTTGTACAGGCAGAAACCCAGGAAGCAGAGGCAGTGCCCGAGGCAGTGCCCGAGGCAGCGCCCGAGGCAGCGCCCGAGGCAGCAGCGCCCGAGGCAGCACCCGAGGCAGCGCCCGAGGCAGCGCCCGAGGCAGCGCCCGAGGCAGCACCCGAGGCAGCGCCCGAGGCAGCACCCGAGGCAGCGCCCGAGGCAGCGCCCGATGCAGCGCCCGAGGCAGCACTTGAGGCAGCGCCCGAGGCAGCACTTGAGGCAGCGCCCGAGGCAGCAGCAGTGGCACCCACAGTTGTAAGTGTCGAGCACTATTTCCGGTTGTCTACCTTTTGTCATTTCATCTTGTGGTACACTCTACTCCCACCTACATACTGGGTGTGAATGTAGACCTTGGGGACCATGGTGGTGCAGTGGTAACACACTTGTGTCCCATCTCTGAGGTCCATGGTTCAAACCCCGGACTACATGTGGGAAAGTTGGGGGTCAGTTACCGATACTCAGGGGTTGACTTCAAGCACATCTTTTTCAGGATGCCTGTCTACTCTGTAAGGTGTACTTTATTTAAAACCCAAATAAATAAATCCAGCCCTAGACTTAGTGTTGGATTGTTGACAAGTATATGGAAATGGGTATCTAGTGGAGAGTGTTTAGTGCCAAGTAAATGTACGGATTTTCTAACTCCTCATTCATCTGTCAGGATCTGTCCTGTACAGTGCAGTAGAACCTGAGCCTGATGTTGATCATTCTGGAATCTGTCTTATGACCCAGGCAGACAGGAAATGTAATCGAGGCTATTGTTCACACTTTTGAACCGATTCTGGGATTGTTTATTACCATGAAAAGCAATACAAAAATTATAGTGCCTCCTCATATTCTCAAATTGTTTTCATATTTTTGGAGATAAACCGAATTATAATATACTGTTCTTTGTTTGACCGTCTTCCTGTGGGTGAACACTAAAACTCCAGGTAACCCAAATTCAGGCACAATCTTCACAAGTAAATACTCTTTCTTTTCTCAAATGAGGTGTTACGGTATAGGGGCTATCTAATTATATTTATTATATTAATTTGATTTAATGTTTTTGTTCTATTAAAAGTCGTTTTTGTTCTATTAAAAGTTTCTTTCAAGTATAAATTCTAAAAGTTATATTGTCCAGATATTTTTTCCTGAAAAAATAAATCCTATATTTACATTTGTATTAGCTTGTATTTTATTGAAATTTTCTTTTGATTTGTTAAACGAGAAAAATGATTAGATTCGGTCGTGTACAGTGCATTTGAAGGTGGTAGAACCTTGATTATCATGGAGTCCTTGTGACCCCAGCAGATGGGTAGAGTAATCATGCCAATTGTAGACGATCGAGATATTTTTGAACCTAACGCTGGGATTGTCTCAATATATAGCTTTATACTATCTTAATATAATAAAAACACAATACAAAAAAAAACGGCACGGTATGTCCTCGTATTCTCAAAAGGCTGTTTTTGGACATGAAATTGAATTAAACTACGTTTCCATCATATTTAAACCGATTTATGGGAATTAAAGTCCACTGAAGAATATGCAAGTGACAATTGTGGTTATCGGGGAATTAATTGCTAAATAATCTGTATTTAGGGGAGAAACTGTTGAATAACATTGTAGAAAGTACATCCTGGGGGTTCATATTTAGACTTTAGGGTAACAAACTGCATATAAAATGCAGGGGTCTGTATGGGATCCAATGCATTCCTGTTCTCTGTAACCAACATATTTTCGGGTCCTTTGATCTTTTAGTTCTTTACTTATGTGTATTGTTTATTGTGTTGACAGGGGGATCAAGGAATAGAGGTATTGAGAGCGGAGGAGGATGAAGATTTAAGTATCAACTCATCCTGCACTCGTTTTTAGTGATAAATACAAATCCAATTGTTTCAAAATCCAGGGATGGACGATCTGCCTTTCTTGCCAATGTAACTGGGACGTCACTCGGCCATTATTTCTACTTTCAATTCTACACTAGATGCTATACTATAATCACGCGCATTCATTTCTGGTACTCTATACAAGTACAAAATGCATTAAATAAGAAAACTGATTAAAACTGATAAGCGATCGGTAAGAATTAACGATTTATCGATATTGTGTCCAAATATTTGTTTATTTTATTCTTTTGGGCTTCATCCATTATTCTTCCCGGAAGTTTGTGATTTATTCGCCAATACAATACTCAAACCTCATCCTTTGTTGCTATTATAAAGACCTGCATGATTTTAAAATAATAATTCCATAAAAAAAATGTAATTGTTTTTTGTAGCTATATCTTTAACAGCAGTTTAAAAGTAACTAGTCTGTGTTCCTACTTTTATTTTTATCCCTTGCATTATAATGCATACTAGAGACTTGACAAAGGAAGTATTTTTGAGGTCTGAGCGGTGGTACCTTCTACATTAAACTATGGAGTGTGAGCCACTGGATGAGGGAAAGTAATTGTGCAATTCTGATCAGATACAAGATTGTAAATTTTGACATGAATAGTATCCTGATCACTGGGGATAGAATGAGTTCCAATATGTGACCATGCAGATGAGTAGGTTAATTTTCTAACTGTTTTAGATCACACTAATCAAGAAAGGTCATAAATTTATAGCCAACGCCAACTGGAACATCAACATGAATGTTGAAATTGCGACAGATATAATAAGAATTAACAGATGGCAGGAAACCAACAAATGACATGAATTCTTCTTGAAAGTTGGAGGTACATGATCCTGGATTTATTTAATTATTTAGATTTAGTTGTTTTACGTCACGTTTAACAGCTAGGGTCATTTTGCGACGGGTAGTTTACAGGTGGAGGAAACCAGTGCATACTGCACTGTAAACCACTGGGCATCGGCAAGTAACTACCAACTTTCCAACATGAAGCGCCCGGCCCGAGATTCGAACCGGCAGCCTCAGAGGTTGGAGGCGAGAACTCTAACCACTACACCACCGAGCCCCCTACATGATCCTGGAGGGCGGTAGATACAGGCAAGCAACACTGAACGGCCATGAATCCCGATTGACACCACCATGTAGTCAAATGACTGATAAAAAGGAGATTCTATATTATGGGGTCTGCAGGAGGATCTAATGAAAAAAACCAACACCACCAATACCTGAGGGATGAGGCTTTTGAGGAAAAATAAAATCAGGAATATAGACCATAAAAGCTGCCTGAATCAAAAGGGAAGAATATGACTTTTGTAAGGCATAGAAAGTAGAGGTCATTTGAAACAACCATATCGGCTAGGAGTGGACCCTTATTCCTTACCAATCTGGCATTCAAAATGCCGAATCTGAGCGGACCAGGGTCAAGGGACACATCTCTCAGTAGCAGTAACATTAAAAGCCATCTTCTATGAACCATCGTTGAAAATTATCGACAACACAAATACGAAAAAATTTTTGTAATCCGTATCAAAGCGGGACATGATTTATTAGATACTCTAGTGTTGAACCCACTCATACCTGTTAGCAAGTGTTAACTGTAAACAGTGTCATAAAGAGGAGTACCCGAAGACTAAACATGACTGGTGGGGTTGTTCATAAGCAAGAAGCCCTAGTCTAAGCTCAACAGTGGGGGGCCTCAAGAAACGTATCCCTACACCTCAACGCAGTTGCAATTCTTCGTCCTGTGGGCGTCTCACAGGCACCCTAACACCCCACACTACAGCCTCACCTTAAGCTAAGTGACAACACCACCAGACACCAACAGGAGTAATGGCTATATAATGATTGGAACTAAAGGATAAATGGCAAGACACAAATTAGATTTGTGATGATATCTAATACTTGATGTATAAACTGATGGCTGTAAACTGACTGGAATTAAAATAAGAAAACTTACAAGACACAAATTAGATAGTTGATAATACCCAATACTTCATGTAGGGAAAACATTTACCAAATATTTAGTGAAAATAACTATGATAATATGGCAAGGAGACCTACGCGGCAAGATGGGCGATATTACCCGCTTTTTGAGAAGTTGGCCAGTATAGTACAAACAGATCAGTAAGTGCTTAAGTGTGAGGAAAAAATATGCATTAAATTTTTTTAAGCAATTAACTTGCTCATAACCGAGTGTTGATTGAATGATGGAATATCCGCTGAGCTGTTACAAAGAACATCAACCCCTTTGTGACAATGCATTGCAGTTATGACTTGTATTTTTCATTTTTTAAATAAGTTAAAGTACTTGGGTGAGCGCATGTGCAGCAGGGCCCAGAGGCCAGTTTTGTGGTGGGAGATAGGGGACAACACCATTCAGAGTCTGGGATTAAGGGAGCAATTTCATCAAAACTTTTGAAACTCACTGTATCCAAGATAACTACCCTGCCTAATAACCAGTTTTACAATTATTTCTCCCTTTTGGGACAGCAGAAACAATCGCCTTGTTTTGCATTCGATCCCCTAGTGGTCTCTAGTTACATAGAAACCCCCACCCCTGTGTCTGCTGTGTGTTAAAGGGACCGGCAACTTTTCAATATGTGTATGTATTGTTGTGAGTCTTGTCAAATAATGGAGATAGTATGCAATAAAAGTCCTTATTTGACTAGATTAAGTTACTTTACAGTAGATAGAGACTTTTATGTTTTTTGTCTCCTACAGATGGATGAATTCGAAGAGATGAAGGCATCTATTGCCCAACTCAAGGCCGCAGTACAGGTAACTTGAGGTAAGTGTCCAGCAATACTTATCCGTTCGTCTAAATTAACATTTTACAGACTTTTGTTCACTTTTTCACATTTAGAGTTTGATTTTTTTTAAATGCCTGACAGATATTTCTGAGAAGCTGTATTGTTTTTCCTTTTCACTCGTATAAATATAATAACTTTTGAAACTCACTGTATCCAAGATAACTATCCTGCCTAAGAACCAGTTTTTCAAATTATTTCTCCTTTTTGGGATAGCAGAAACAATCGATCCCCTAGTGGTCTCTAGTTACATAGAAACCCCCACCCCCGTGTCTGCTGTGTGTTAAAGGGACCTGCAACTTTTCAATATGCGTATGTATTGTTGTGCCCAAGAGTCAAATAATGGAGATAGTATGCAGCGAAAGTCCTTATTTGACTAGATTAGGTTCCTTCAACAGTAGATTGAGACTTTCATGTTTTTTTGTCTCCTGCAGATTCAAGAATTCGAGGGGATGAAGGGCGATATCGCCCAGCTCAAGGCCGCGGTACAGGTAAGTGTCCAGCGATACTTATCCTTTTGTCTAAATTAACATTTTATAGACTTTTGTTCACTTTTTCACACTAAGAGTTTGATTTTTTTTGAATGCCTGACAGATATTTCTGAGAAGCTGTATTGTTTTTCCTTTTCACTCGTATAAATATCATAGTTGTGGCTAAAACTACACATTTAGCTAAAAGCATTCTTCAACCATGGAAGATTATGTATCTACTCCCAAAATATCCAAAAAAAAAGGTTTGTGGCAGTAGATAGGGGACAACACCATTCAGAGTCCGTCAGACTTGCTGGGAGATTTAATTGGACATTGTATAATACTACAAACACAGAACACTTGCGTGTTTTTGTGCTGGACCGGTCACCAACATAGATCAGTTAGTGTTTGAGGAAAAATATGTCACCAGGCCCAGGAGGCGAGGCCATCGCCACTGCGCATCGCAAGCAGCCCTAAATGAGGTGAAGGAAGACCTCAGGGCATTCAAGGTGGAGGTGCGGCAGAACTACAGGAGGCGATAAACATCAAAAGTAAGTATCAGCTGTACCATAGGTATATTCATAAAACGTCTATTTTCAGTTTTTGTTAAAAATGAAAATATACAAATACAGCTTTGACAAGTCCACCTGCATCCAATTCTGCACCAAATGCAGTAAAAACAGAATGAGGCCGAAAAATCTTTTGATAGGCAGGCGCGAGCTGCAAGTTTCTTATTGAGTTTGTGTATTCTTATAGCCATACCAGGCCCAGGAGGCGGGGCGAAGCACATCAGAACTTTGCCACCAAGGATGAACTGGAGGCTGTGAAGGAAACCGTGCGCAGGTGCGAACTGACTTCTTTTCAACGCGAAGTCAGGACAAACTATAGGAGGTGTTAAAAATCAAAGCATTGGCTGTTTCATGGTTATATTCATAAGAAAACATTTATTTTCAGTTTTTGTTCAAACTGAAATGTACAAATACAGCTTATAGAACATCAACTCCATTGTGAGGATTCATTGCAGTTATGTACATAACCCGCGTATATATGTTTCATTTGTGTTGTTAAATGTGATTTGCCATGTGTTTTATAGCTCAAGCCATGGCAACGCCTAGGTCTCCACGCAAGCGCGAGGTGGACCTCCTTAGAGGCGAGGTCCTGGAGACCAAAAGGAGGCGCACGGCTGTTAACACCTATGGTGAGTTAGAACTACACCTACACAAGCCAAAAAAAGAATTAGATTGACATTAATTAATATGAAATTTCCAAAATTGTAGAAAAAGTATGTGAATTGCTCCTACTCATAACAAAGTGTTGATTATATGACAGAATATCAGCTAAACATCTTTGAAGTAGCCAGCACAAGCTTTACAAGAGTGGTCATGTGACCTCCTGCTCTAGGTCATAAATGAGTGTGGATTGCATGATGGAGTATCAACAGAACAGTTACATCGAACATCAACTCCATTGTGAGGATTCATTGCAGTTATGATGTGTTCTTTTCACTTTTCAGATAAATTGAAGGCACTTGAGTGCATTTGTAACTGGGCCAGGTGGCCGGGGCTCAAGAGAGAGCTGGCCTCTCCACAGATTCAAAGGCCCTCTGATTTGTTGGGCGTGGTGAGTGGACTGATATAATATTACAAACTCAGAATGCTAGCCGTTTTAATGTGGGTCTGAAGATTAAATATGAGTGAGGAAAAATATGTCACCAGGCCCAGGAGGCGAGGCCATCGCCACTGCGCATCGCAAGCAGCCCTAAATGAGGTGAAGGAAGACCTCAGGGCATTCAAGGTGGAGGTGCGGCAGAACTACAGGAGGCGATAAACATCAAAAGTAAGTATCAGCTGTACCATAGGTATATTCATAAAACGTCTATTTTCAGTTTTTGTTAAAAATGAAAATATACAAATACAGCTTTGACAAGTCCACCTGCATCCAATTCTGCACCAAATGCAGTAAAAACAGAATGAGGCCGAAAAATCTTTTGATAGGCAGGCGCGAGCTGCAAGTTTCTTATTGAGTTTGTGTATTCTTATAGCCATACCAGGCCCAGGAGGCGGGGCGAAGCACATCAGAACTTTGCCACCAAGGATGAACTGGAGGCTGTGAAGGAAACCGTGCGCAGGTGCGAACTGACTTCTTTTCAACGCGAAGTCAGGACAAACTATAGGAGGTGTTAAAAATCAAAGCATTGGCTGTTTCATGGTTATATTCATAAGAAAACATTTATTTTCAGTTTTTGTTCAAACTGAAATGTACAAATACAGCTTATAGAACATCAACTCCATTGTGAGGATTCATTGCAGTTATGTACATAACCCGCGTATATATGTTTCATTTGTGTTGTTAAATGTGATTTGCCATGTGTTTTATAGCTCAAGCCATGGCAACGCCTAGGTCTCCACGCAAGCGCGAGGTGGACCTCCTTAGAGGCGAGGTCCTGGAGACCAAAAGGAGGCGCACGGCTGTTAACACCTATGGTGAGTTAGAACTACACCTACACAAGCCAAAAAAAGAATTAGATTGACATTAATTAATATGAAATTTCCAAAATTGTAGAAAAAGTATGTGAATTGCTCCTACTCATAACAAAGTGTTGATTGTATGACAGAATATCAGCTAAACATCTTTGAAGTAGCCAGCACAAGCTTTACAAGAGTGGTCATGTGACCTCCTGCTCTAGGTCATAAATGAGTGTGGATTGCATGATGGAGTATCAACAGAACAGTTACATCGAACATCAACTCCATTGTGAGGATTCACTGCAGTTATGATGTGTTCTTTTCACTTTTCAGATAAATTGAAGGCACTTGAGTGCATTTGTAACTGGGCCAGGTGGCCGGGGCTCAAGAGAGAGCTGGCCTCTCCACAGATTCAAAGGCCCTCTGATTTGTTGGGCGTGGTGAGTGGACTGATATAATATTACAAACTCAGAATGCTAGCCGTTTTAATGTGGGTCTGAAGATTAAATATGAGTGAGGAAAAATATGTCACCAGGCCCAGGAGGCGAGGCCATCGCCACTGCGCATCGCAAGCAGCCCTGGATGAGGTGAAGGAAGACATCAGGGCATTCAAGGTGGAGGTGCGGCAGAACTACAGGAGGCGATAAACATCAAAAGTAAGTATCAGCTGTACCATAGGTATATTCATAAAACGTCTATTTTCAGTTTTTGTTAAAAATGAAAATATACAAATACAGCTTTGACAAGTCCACCTGCATCCAATTCTGCACCAAATGCAGTAAAAACAGAATGAGGCCGAAAAATCTTTTGATAGGCAGGCGCGAGCTGCAAGTTTCTTATTGAGTTTGTGTATTCTTATAGCCATACCAGGCCCAGGAGGCGGGGCGAAGCACATCAGAACTTTGCCACCAAGGATGAACTGGAGGCTGTGAAGGAAACCGTGCGCAGGTGCGAACTGACTTCTTTTCAACGCGAAGTCAGGACAAACTATAGGAGGTGTTAAAAATCAAAGCATTGGCTGTTTCATGGTTATATTCATAAGAAAACATTTATTTTCAGTTTTTGTTCAAACTGAAATGTACAAATACAGCTTATAGAACATCAACTCCATTGTGAGGATTCATTGCAGTTATGTACATAACCCGCGTATATATGTTTCATTTGTGTTGTTAAATGTGATTTGCCATGTGTTTTATAGCTCAAGCCATGGCAACGCCTAGGTCTCCACGCAAGCGCGAGGTGGACCTCCTTAGAGGCGAGGTCCTGGAGACCAAAAGGAGGCGCACGGCTGTTAACACCTATGGTGAGTTAGAACTACACCTACACAAGCCAAAAAAAGAATTAGATTGACATTAATTAATATGAAATTTCCAAAATTGTAGAAAAAGTATGTGAATTGCTCCTACTCATAACAAAGTGTTGATTATATGACAGAATATCAGCTAAACATCTTTGAAGTAGCCAGCACAAGCTTTACAAGAGTGGTCATGTGACCTCCTGCTCTAGGTCATAAATGAGTGTGGATTGCATGATGGAGTATCAACAGAACAGTTACATCGAACATCAACTCCATTGTGAGGATTCATTGCAGTTATGATGTGTTCTTTTCACTTTTCAGATAAATTGAAGGCACTTGAGTGCATTTGTAACTGGGCCAGGTGGCCGGGGCTCAAGAGAGAGCTGGCCTCTCCACAGATTCAAAGGCCCTCTGATTTGTTGGGCGTGGTGAGTGGACTGATATAATATTACAAACTCAGAATGCTAGCCGTTTTAATGTGGGTCTGAAGATTAAATATGAGTGAGGAAAAATATGTCACCAGGCCCAGGAGGCGAGGCCATCGCCACTGCGCATCGCAAGCAGCCCTAAATGAGGTGAAGGAAGACCTCAGGGCATTCAAGGTGGAGGTGCGGCAGAACTACAGGAGGCGATAAACATCAAAAGTAAGTATCAGCTGTACCATAGGTATATTCATAAAACGTCTATTTTCAGTTTTTGTTAAAAATGAAAATATACAAATACAGCTTTGACAAGTCCACCTGCATCCAATTCTGCACCAAATGCAGTAAAAACAGAATGAGGCCGAAAAATCTTTTGATAGGCAGGCGCGAGCTGCAAGTTTCTTATTGAGTTTGTGTATTCTTATAGCCATACCAGGCCCAGGAGGCGGGGCGAAGCACATCAGAACTTTGCCACCAAGGATGAACTGGAGGCTGTGAAGGAAACCGTGCGCAGGTGCGAACTGACTTCTTTTCAACGCGAAGTCAGGACAAACTATAGGAGGTGTTAAAAATCAAAGCATTGGCTGTTTCATGGTTATATTCATAAGAAAACATTTATTTTCAGTTTTTGTTCAAACTGAAATGTACAAATACAGCTTATAGAACATCAACTCCATTGTGAGGATTCATTGCAGTTATGTACATAACCCGCGTATATATGTTTCATTTGTGTTGTTAAATGTGATTTGCCATGTGTTTTATAGCTCAAGCCATGGCAACGCCTAGGTCTCCACGCAAGCGCGAGGTGGACCTCCTTAGAGGCGAGGTCCTGGAGACCAAAAGGAGGCGCACGGCTGTTAACACCTATGGTGAGTTAGAACTACACCTACACAAGCCAAAAAAAGAATTAGATTGACATTAATTAATATGAAATTTCCAAAATTGTAGAAAAAGTATGTGAATTGCTCCTACTCATAACAAAGTGTTGATTGTATGACAGAATATCAGCTAAACATCTTTGAAGTAGCCAGCACAAGCTTTACAAGAGTGGTCATGTGACCTCCTGCTCTAGGTCATAAATGAGTGTGGATTGCATGATGGAGTATCAACAGAACAGTTACATCGAACATCAACTCCATTGTGAGGATTCATTGCAGTTATGATGTGTTCTTTTCACTTTTCAGATAAATTGAAGGCACTTGAGTGCATTTGTAACTGGGCCAGGTGGCCGGGGCTCAAGAGAGAGCTGGCCTCTCCACAGATTCAAAGGCCCTCTGATTTGTTGGGCGTGGTGAGTGGACTGATATAATATTACAAACTCAGAATGCTAGCCGTTTTAATGTGGGTCTGAAGATTAAATATGAGTGAGGAAAAATATGTCACCAGGCCCAGGAGGCGAGGCCATCGCCACTGCGCATCGCAAGCAGCCCTGGATGAGGTGAAGGAAGACATCAGGGCATTCAAGGTGGAGGTGCGGCAGAACTACAGGAGGCGATAAACATCAAAAGTAAGTATCAGCTGTACCATAGGTATATTCATAAAACGTCTATTTTCAGTTTTTGTTAAAAATGAAAATATACAAATACAGCTTTGACAAGTCCACCTGCATCCAATTCTGCACCAAATGCAGTAAAAACAGAATGAGGCCGAAAAATCTTTTGATAGGCAGGCGCGAGCTGCAAGTTTCTTATTGAGTTTGTGTATTCTTATAGCCATACCAGGCCCAGGAGGCGGGGCGAAGCACATCAGAACTTTGCCACCAAGGATGAACTGGAGGCTGTGAAGGAAACCGTGCGCAGGTGCGAACTGACTTCTTTTCAACGCGAAGTCAGGACAAACTATAGGAGGTGTTAAAAATCAAAGCATTGGCTGTTTCATGGTTATATTCATAAGAAAACATTTATTTTCAGTTTTTGTTCAAACTGAAATGTACAAATACAGCTTATAGAACATCAACTCCATTGTGAGGATTCATTGCAGTTATGTACATAACCCGTGTATATATGTTTCATTTGTGTTGTTAAATGTGATTTGCCATGTGTTTTATAGCTCAAGCCATGGCAACGCCTAGGTCTCCACGCAAGCGCGAGGTGGACCTCCTTAGAGGCGAGGTCCTGGAGACCAAAAGGAGGCGCACGGCTGTTAACACCTATGGTGAGTTAGAACTACACCTACACAAGCCAAAAAAAGAATTAGATTGACATTAATTAATATGAAATTTCCAAAATTGTAGAAAAAGTATGTGAATTGCTCCTACTCATAACAAAGTGTTGATTGTATGACAGAATATCAGCTAAACATCTTTGAAGTAGCCAGCACAAGCTTTACAAGAGTGGTCATGTGACCTCCTGCTCTAGGTCATAAATGAGTGTGGATTGCATGATGGAGTATCAACAGAACAGTTACATCGAACATCAACTCCATTGTGAGGATTCATTGCAGTTATGATGTGTTCTTTTCACTTTTCAGATAAATTGAAGGCACTTGAGTGCATTTGTAACTGGGCCAGGTGGCCGGGGCTCAAGAGAGAGCTGGCCTCTCCACAGATTCAAAGGCCCTCTGATTTGTTGGGCGTGGTGAGTGGACTGATATAATATTACAAACTCAGAATGCTAGCCGTTTTAATGTGGGTCTGAAGATTAAATATGAGTGAGGAAAAATATGTCACCAGGCCCAGGAGGCGAGGCCATCGCCACTGCGCATCGCAAGCAGCCCTGGATGAGGTGAAGGAAGACATCAGGGCATTCAAGGTGGAGGTGCGGCAGAACTACAGGAGGCGATAAACATCAAAAGTAAGTATCAGCTGTACCATAGGTATATTCATAAAACGTCTATTTTCAGTTTTTGTTAAAAATGAAAATATACAAATACAGCTTTGACAAGTCCACCTGCATCCAATTCTGCACCAAATGCAGTAAAAACAGAATGAGGCCGAAAAATCTTTTGATAGGCAGGCGCGAGCTGCAAGTTTCTTATTGAGTTTGTGTATTCTTATAGCCATACCAGGCCCAGGAGGCGGGGCGAAGCACATCAGAACTTTGCCACCAAGGATGAACTGGAGGCTGTGAAGGAAACCGTGCACAGGTGCGAACTGACTTCTTTTCAACGCGAAGTCAGGACAAACTATAGGAGGTGTTAAAAATCAAAGCATTGGCTGTTTCATGGTTATATTCATAAGAAAACATTTATTTTCAGTTTTTGTTCAAACTGAAATGTACAAATACAGCTTATAGAACATCAACTCCATTGTGAGGATTCATTGCAGTTATGTACATAACCCGCGTATATATGTTTCATTTGTGTTGTTAAATGTGATTTGCCATGTGTTTTATAGCTCAAGCCATGGCAACGCCTAGGTCTCCACGCAAGCGCGAGGTGGACCTCCTTAGAGGCGAGGTCCTGGAGACCAAAAGGAGGCGCACGGCTGTTAACACCTATGGTGAGTTAGAACTACACCTACACAAGCCAAAAAAAGAATTAGATTGACATTAATTAATATGAAATTTCCAAAATTGTAGAAAAAGTATGTGAATTGCTCCTACTCATAACAAAGTGTTGATTGTATGACAGAATATCAGCTAAACATCTTTGAAGTAGCCAGCACAAGCTTTACAAGAGTGGTCATGTGACCTCCTGCTCTAGGTCATAAATGAGTGTGGATTGCATGATGGAGTATCAACAGAACAGTTACATCGAACATCAACTCCATTGTGAGGATTCATTGCAGTTATGATGTGTTCTTTTCACTTTTCAGATAAATTGAAGGCACTTGAGTGCATTTGTAACTGGGCCAGGTGGCCGGGGCTCAAGAGAGAGCTGGCCTCTCCACAGATTCAAAGGCCCTCTGATTTGTTGGGCGTGGTGAGTGGACTGATATAATATTACAAACTCAGAATGCTAGCCGTTTTAATGTGGGTCTGAAGATTAAATATGAGTGAGGAAAAATATGTCACCAGGCCCAGGAGGCGAGGCCATCGCCACTGCGCATCGCAAGCAGCCCTGGATGAGGTGAAGGAAGACATCAGGGCATTCAAGGTGGAGGTGCGGCAGAACTACAGGAGGCGATAAACATCAAAAGTAAGTATCAGCTGTACCATAGGTATATTCATAAAACGTCTATTTTCAGTTTTTGTTAAAAATGAAAATATACAAATACAGCTTTGACAAGTCCACCTGCATCCAATTCTGCACCAAATGCAGTAAAAACAGAATGAGGCCGAAAAATCTTTTGATAGGCAGGCGCGAGCTGCAAGTTTCTTATTGAGTTTGTGTATTCTTATAGCCATACCTGGCCCAGGAGGCGGGGCGAAGCACATCAGAACTTTGCCACCAAGGATGAACTGGAGGCTGTGAAGGAAACCGTGCACAGGTGCGAACTGACTTCTTTTCAACGCGAAGTCAGGACAAACTATAGGAGGTGTTAAAAATCAAAGCATTGGCTGTTTCATGGTTATATTCATAAGAAAACATTTATTTTCAGTTTTTGTTCAAACTGAAATGTACAAATACAGCTTATAGAACATCAACTCCATTGTGAGGATTCATTGCAGTTATGTACATAACCCGCGTATATATGTTTCATTTGTGTTGTTAAATGTGATTTGCCATGTGTTTTATAGCTCAAGCCATGGCAACGCCTAGGTCTCCACGCAAGCGCGAGGTGGACCTCCTTAGAGGCGAGGTCCTGGAGACCAAAAGGAGGCGCACGGCTGTTAACACCTATGGTGAGTTAGAACTACACCTACACAAGCCAAAAAAAGAATTAGATTGACATTAATTAATATGAAATTTCCAAAATTGTAGAAAAAGTATGTGAATTGCTCCTACTCATAACAAAGTGTTGATTGTATGACAGAATATCAGCTAAACATCTTTGAAGTAGCCAGCACAAGCTTTACAAGAGTGGTCATGTGACCTCCTGCTCTAGGTCATAAATGAGTGTGGATTGCATGATGGAGTATCAACAGAACAGTTACATCGAACATCAACTCCATTGTGAGGATTCATTGCAGTTATGATGTGTTCTTTTCACTTTTCAGATAAATTGAAGGCACTTGAGTGCATTTGTAACTGGGCCAGGTGGCCGGGGCTCAAGAGAGAGCTGGCCTCTCCACAGATTCAAAGGCCCTCTGACTTGCTGGGCATGGTGAGTGGACTGATATAATATTACAAACTCAGAATGCTAGCCGTTTTAATGTGGGTCTGAAGATTAAATAGGAGTAAAAATATATTTTAAATTTTGATGAGAAATTATCTTAGATTATCTTACATTACACAAAAGGTCAGTGTCATTATATTGTCTGGATGAATGCCTGTGTAACAAGGCCAGGTGGCCGGCCCTGAAAAGGGAAATTGGCAGTACCAAGAGACAAAGGCCGTTGAAGGTGAGTGGACTTCTGTAGTTACAAACACAGAATACTTGGCATTTTATGGCGGGCCTGGAGATTAAACTTGAGGAAAAAATATGTATATTAGATTTTGATGAGAAATTATCTTAGATTATTTCACATTATACAAGTAGTATTTTTGTAAGAAACTGAATCAATACTCATAGCTTTTAAAGCTTGACACTGGATTATCTCATTACTTTTCTGCCAGAAGTCTTTTTATAAACAGAAATAGTGGACGTGGCAGTACAGAGGCCCATTGACCTGCTGGGCAAGGCGAGTATACTTCAGTATAATGTTACAAAAGACTTGCGAATTTGTGCTGGGCTGGTCACCAACACAGATCAGCTAATGTTTAAGTTTTAAATTTTGATGTGAAATTATCTAAATTATCAGGCATTATACAAGCATTCAATTTAATTCAATTGGTCACATGACTTCCTGGTTCAGCTAATAACCGAGTGTTGATTGTATGATAAAATATCAGCTGAGCTGTTACATTGAACATCAACCCCATTGTGAGGATGCATTGAAGTTATGACATGTTTTTATTTTTCACTTTTTAGACAAAATAAAAGCGCTCGATGACTGCCTATGCAATAGGGCCAGGTGGCCTGGGCTCAAGAGAGAGATTGGATGCCCTTACATCCAGAGGCCAAAGGATTTGCTATGGGAGGTGAGTGGACTTATGTAGTTACAAACACAGAATACTTGCTGTTTTATGGTGGGCCTGAAGATTACTTGAGAAAAAAATATGTATTAGATTTTCATGAGAAATATCTTAAGATTATGTAACATTATACAAGCGTTAGTGTCATTGCTTTTGATAATTAGGTAGCATTTTTGTAAGAAATTAAATCGATACTCCTAGTACCGAGGCCCATTGACCTGTTGGGCAAGGCGAGTATACTTCAGTATAATGTTACAAAAGACTTGCGGATTTTTGCTGGTCACCAACATAGATCAGTTAATGTTTAAGATGTAAAAAAGATGTATTAAATTTTGATGAGAAATTATCTTACAAATTATCAGGCATTATACAAGCATTCAATTTAAATTCAATTGGTCACATGACTTCCTGGTTCAGCTAATAACCGAGTGTTGATTGTATGATAAAATGTCAGCTGAGCTGTTACACTGAACATCAACCCCATTGTGAGGATCCATTGCAGTCATGACATGTTTTTATTTTTCACTTTTTAGACAAACTTAAAAAACTTGATGATTGCTTGTGCAATCGTGCGAGGTGGCCAGGATCAAAAAGGGAAATTGGAGATCCCAAAATAACCAGGCAAATTGAAGACCCTGGATGAATGCATTTGCAGCAGGGCCATGTGGCCTGGTTTAAAGAGATAGGCTGCCCACATATTCAGAGGCCATCAGATTTGCTGGGAGAGGAGAATGGACTTACATAATTTGTAAATTGCTGTTTTGGTGCTGGACCCTACAGGTGGCCGGCCCTGAAGAGGGAAATTGACTCCCGTGATATTAAAAGGCCAACAGATTTGCTGGGAGAGGCAAGTGGAGATTGTGTAATACTACAAACTCAGAATACTGTTTCAGTGCTGGGCCTGGGTCACTTAGTGTAAGGATTAAATTTGAGAAGAAAAAAATACATGTTAAATTATGATGAGTAATTATCTTAGATTATCTAGTATTATACAAGTAATCATTGTCATTGCTTTTGATAATTAGGTACTATTTTTGTAAGAAACTGAATCAATACTCAGTTTTTAAAGCCTGACAATGGATTATCTCTTTACTTTTCTACCAGAAGTCTGTTTAACAACAGGGAACACATAGACAAGATGAAACACTTAGACGACTGCCTCTGCAACAGGGCCAGGTGGCCTGGTGTCAAGCAGGATATTGAAGACCCCACCATAACAAGACCATCAGATTTGCTGGGAGAGGTGATTGGACTTGACATAATATTACAAACTCAGAATGCTTGCAATTTTGTACTGAGCTTGGGTCACTTAGTGTAAGGATTAAATCTGAGAAAAAATGCATGTATACATATATCCAGTAATCAATAAGGAAATCTACAATAGAACTAGTCTTAATCAGTCATAATATTGTTGAAATCTTGCCTGTTAAATAATTTGTGTAACATACTCAATACATGTTTACTGATAATTTGTAGTAATATACAAGTATTGCCAATTATATTAATTGAAAAAGTATCAACTGTTGAACTGAATCTGTCCCATTGTGAGGGTGCAGTAATGACAGGTTTGTTTTTCACCTTTTAGACCACTTGAAATACTTTCAGTGTATCTGCAACAGGGCCAGGTGGCCTGATCTTAAGAGAGAAATCAACGACACCATTCAGAGGTCATCAGATTTATACTGCGTTCTTACTGCAGCCATGTAAATTATACTAAATCTGATAAATTATGAACTGACTTCTTGATTCAATAAAAAAAAGATTCATGAGTGACTCCCAAGTTTTTGGCTGTCCTGGATGTGAAACATCGAAATGAATTTACCTTCAAACCTTGGACAAAATCTTAATGTTAAAATTATGTAGTAGTGATTGTCCTTAAACCTCCTGATAATGTTGAAGTGTTCATAATGAAATTAAAATATATTTAAATGCTATTGTAAGCAATCTGTAGTATGTACATACAGTAGGAATCTTGGAAGAAACAATTCCTCTTTTTAAGTTATTTTATGTTCATTATTTTTATCAAACGTATTAAATTTGTCTTTAAAAAATCTTGTGTCACATTTTTTTATGATTTATATACCGTGTATTAAATATATAATGAAAATATTTTCAAAAAACACTAAGATTGTGTACGCTGATTTTGCCGCGTGCTTGTAATGGTACCAAGTATTGCCACCAGTAAATAAATTGGTCATATTGCAGTGAAATTCACCCATATTGAAAGCCTTTCGTTGCGGATTTGTTCCATTCACTTTGGAAGCAGCACTTACCTTGTTTGCTAGACTTGGGATGTACTACCGGTCCAGTAATGACCATTTGTAATCTGACTGGCAATAACTGGTACCAAGTGTAGCATCACATAGCGCTCAAAAAGTGTGTGGGTATACAGTCAAGGACAGGTGGGGCTATCAATTCTGTACCCCTGTTAAATTCTACACCCCCCTTCATAATATTTTGTATCCCCTGTAGTGAAGCCGTTCCTATTAATATTTGAGTCATGTGTGTGCGTGTGTTCGTGATAAACAGATATTATGTATGTTGTGACATGTCATATTTCATTCAACCAAAGTATTGGTTACGTGATCAGTGAAGTGATATCTGACATGAACCACCCAGTTAATTGCAATGTGGAAGTTTTACTTATCAAGGCTCCCCTGATGAAATCATTGAAATATTAAGAGTTGTCTGCTTATATTTTATTGTATCATTTGTTTCATGAAATTATCAAGAACATTAAGTGATCCCCACAATTAAGAAGATGTACACAAAATAGTGACTTCATTGATATCTACAGTTTATTAATATTTACTGCTATAGTTACAGTTGTGAAAAATCATGTTTATGTTTTGGAAATGGTATTTGTCTTTACCCACCTTCTACCTCTAAACACACGGGTTTTAGTCTGGTCTCAGTAATGCACACTAATCCTATTAGCTAATCACTCACAAGTCTCTTTACTAAACGACATTTGATCAAAAGAGAGCATGTGGCAATGAGTTATACGTATATATTTGGACATTTCGACACTTTTTCTGATGGAGAAATAAACATCCCGTTAAAACAGGGCCTGAGCACAGGCTAATACTAGGCACACAACTTCACACTATAAAAGCCCGGGATTCCCTCCCATTCTTTCTTGATATTATCGAGGCGTGTACAAAATGGATCGAAGAACAGGTGAATTTTGTTTCTTTAAATTTTATTCAATGTACATTCCAGTTATCTGCCCAACTTAACTGGAATATAAATCTCCTATGGAAATTAATTTGTGTGTATAGTTGTATATAGATTTGGACATTTGTATATATATATTTTAGTATTTAACCGATTGTACAAACTTTCATGACCAGTGGACAGTTGGGACTTCTCTGCTGTTGGACATCAATGGATAATTTTGAAACATCTTATCCTGGCTTCCTTTGTGGATATATGAACACTTCAGCTATGACTGTTTCAATATCATGTCTTTCTTTGGTGCCACATATATAATAAACTTTGCAAAATATATATAATGTATTTTTACAATGTGATTTATGCGTTTTAACCTGTTTTATAACAATGTTTGACATATTTGGCATTATTGTAACTTGTTTTAACATATTCAGAATTAATGTAACTTATTTTAACATGCTTGCCATTATTGTAACTTGTTTTGACATAACTAACTTGTTTTGACATATTTGGCATTACTGTAACTTGTTTTGACACATTTGGCATTACTAACTTGTTTTCACATATTTGCCATTACTGTAACTTGTCTTACTCCCTCCCTCCCTGAGGGATACACATTTTGTTGGGGATACAATATTTAAGTGTCAAAATGTGTGGCCCCTTAATCCCATTATTGTTGGGGATACAAAATCTTCTATAGCCCCTAAAAATCAAAAGGGATACAGAATTTGATGGGGGGAAAAAAGAGTTACATGTTTCACCGGCGATAATTGATAGCACGGCAGTACTTAAAAGTCACAATCGTTACAAAGATTAACGTATTCAAAAACAAAAAAAAATGAGTGCATAACACATGTTGAAGAGACGGTCAGTTTGTAGGGTTTACAAAACCCACAAGTTTGGCAGTACATCAAAGAAACTCATCAGACTGAATTCCTTCACATGGAAGTGTTGCTAAAACCCCAATAGAGCCAACAACCACTTCAAATGGATTTTGGAACAAACTTGGATCTGACTTTAGACCTGGGTCCGTATATTCTACAATACTTAGATTAGGTGACCTCAGATCTAAGTACGGGATGGTTTTTCACTGAAGTATTTCTTTGAATTTGTATTCACAAAACAAAAGTTAGGAATGTGTAATTTCATCATTTCTCACTTTAAATCTAAGAAATACTTGAAATCTAGGTTAGAAATGATCCAAGTGTTGTAAAATACAGCCCCAGATTTTGAAATGGACTATGGATCGCCATATTAAGGTCCGTTTCCATATACACAGCATCCTGTATCCAGTATCCGATTACATCAACTGGTTAATAGCAGTATTTCCATATGTACAAAAGTTTTCCCATTTTCTTTCCTTTTGTGCAAATTCTAAGTAAATATCAAACCAAATTTCTTCAAATAAAGTCAACCAGTTAGCTGTGATTTTTCTTGTAAATTATATATTCATATCTGTGAAATTATTCTCAAATAGGAAAGAATTCACGAAATATTGAAATTTGGGCTACTTTTGTAACTATGTATGTTTATACGTTATTTTATGTGAGATTTACGATGACATATTTAGGTTATACTGTATCCTAGTAGATGCTTTACAGGTTCTAAGCCTTTATGGTATATGTTATCAAGCAAGAAACGACATATTGCAAGATAAAATACACATGACGTCATTTTATTGATTTTGTCTAGCAAACATTAGAAACGTTTTAAATGGTCAAAATGTTTACAAAACGTTTTTTTCATCACATTTAAACCCTATCTTATGGGTTTCCCGTGAAATTTTTCTTTTTACATATACAAAGCGGGCGTTCATTGGTGTTTCCGGTTTGCGGTAAAACGGCCGATAATAGAGATATATCATGAAAATATTAAGCTTTGAAACAAATATAACATGCACCTCGGCCTTAATTGTAGTGTATATCATTCGTATATCATCTGACAATCTGGTGGTAGAAGAATGAAATATAAATCTGTTATATAATTTAAATTCAATATATTAACTTCAGCATGGGCGTTGACTGGTAGAAAGCTAGTACTATAAATACTAATACAAATACAACATAACTTTTGTCAAAAATATAGAAAGTTGAAACATTCCCTCGTTGCATAACATAGAAACCCAAATAAAATTGTTTTCTAAAAATCTTTGACCAGTCAACATTTAACAACGATGATTTACATGAGCTTGGCCTTAAATATCTTTGCGTTGGTGAAAGTCTTCCAGGAAATTGTTATGAAAAATTGTTCGTTTACTGATCATTTTACTTTGGATGGATACACGGAGTTTCATAAATGATTCTACACGTATTTCTTATAAGCATATATTCAACAATTTTCCAAATATGAAGTTTATAGATACACTAAAAACATTAAGGGAATCTAGGTTTCTACTATAGTTTTGTCTAGACGTGACGTTTGACACAAAGTTGAAACGGACGCAAGCGTATGGAAATGGGGCTTTCAATTGGAAAGGTTTAGTGTAACGTTTAAAACCCGCTAACGTAAATTGATGTTACAAGTTGGCATACATTTTTGTACAATGAATGAAATTTAGAAAAAATAATTGCACTTACCTTTTAGACTAAAAGCCATTTTGTCGCTCAATGCCGTATTCGGACTAGAACTAGAAAGAATGGGCTGCAAACTCAGGCTTTTATAGTCAAAAGTCATGCGCCCATTAGCCTGTCAAAGGCCCTGTTTTAACTGGCTGTATTTATTTGTTTATTTATTTATTAGGTGTTTTACGTCACGCCTGGTATCTTATCAGTTAGTACATACAGTTGGTCAATGTTCTCTACTGTAAACTGCTGACCAACAGCAACCAGCTATCAGTTTTTCCACTGGTGGTCAGGCAGAGATTCAAAATTCTGATCTGATCACAAGTGGGAGGCGAGTGTGTTACCAGTGCACCACCATGGCCCCTTCATCAAGCTTTGTTTTTTATTTTAGATTTATTTGTTGTTTTACGTCATGTTCAACAACCAGGGTCATATTGCGACGGGTACTTTTACAGGTGGAGGAAACCAGTGCATACTGCACTGTAAACCATCGGGCATTGGCAAGTAACCACAAACTTTCCAACATGAAGCGCCCGGCCCAAGATTCGAACCGGCGACCTCAGAGGTTGAAGGCGAGAACTCTAACAGCTATACCACTGAGCCCCCTAGTCAAGCTTTGAAAGTTCAGTAGCAGGGGTGATGTGGATAGATATTTAGGGACAAACCCTCAGTACATGGACGTGGCACCCGCACAGAAGTGACAGCCTATGATTAGATGTGGTTGACCCCACCATGATTTAGATTATTTAGATTTTATTTTTTGTTTTACATCATGTTCAACAGCCAAGGTCATATTGCAACAGGTAGTTTATGGGTGGAGGAACCAGAACATAATAGTTGGCCAAGATTCTGCACTGTAAACCATCGGGCAAGTAACTATTAACTTTCTAACGTGAAGTGCCCAGGCCGAGATTTGAACCGGCGACCTCAGAGTTTGAAGACGAGCACTCTGAAAGCTGCACCACGATCAACCCCACCCTACTTTGTGACTGGGGACCTTATGAAGCTTTCAACACAGTAAGTGCTTATCATTGAACTGCAGTCAGTATCTGAAAGTCAAATTTGGGTTAAAGATCATGTTGGCTATATTTATTTATTTGGGGTTTTATGTCACTTTCAGCTGTACAGGTCATATCACGATGGGTAGTTGGAAGGGCAGAGGAAACCAGTACATACAGTTCGTTGGGGTTCTGTACTCTAAACTGCCGACCAACGGCAAGCAACCACCAGCTTTCCCACTTCAGGCCGTGACAGGGATCGAACCCCCACCTCAGAGGTGGGAGGCGAGAGTGTTACCACTCTGCCACCGTGGCCCCCATGTTGGCTATATTACACTGGGCTACGTCAAATTTCAATGTGTCAAGGACACAATAGTAACATTAAAACTAAGATTTTCTGATTCAGCCAGTGTCTCTGAGGAAATTATTATTGCTATACCCACGCAGTGATCAGAATACAGTTTTATGGTTTTTTGGCCCTTGGAGTCTGTCCGAATCAAAAGATTAAGCTCTGTAAAAGCACAGGAACCACTTGGAACAATTGAACAGGAAGCCACTATCTTTTCCAGGGGATTTGAACCCAAGACCGCAGGATTTGCGAGCCTGTGTTATAAAAGTGTGCCTTATAGAAAGACTAAAAATCCCCCGAGAAGCACCGAATGCACCACGTGACTTAATGTATCAGACTTGGCGGGTTTGCCAGACGAGTTGTTCACGCAAAGTTTGCATGAAACTATCAAATGTACGTCAGCCCTTCTTTTCAATATTATGACGCCTGTTCGGCAAAGCTCGAGTGTTCCCGATTTCAAAGCCAGCTTTCATGAATAAGTTTGGCCAAGTTGGAATAAATCCAGGGCAGAATAACCATATTGTTTGGGGGGGGGGGGGGGGGGGGGGGGGGGTGTATAATACCCAATTTATTACATTGAAAATACACTGGAGGTTCAGGATGAAAGTTCAATGAACCACGACATATTGGCACTTTTAATTCTGTCTACTTGCTCCACTTTGCCTTGCATATTATGTGCTATGCTAAAACCACCTGGCATCTTCTTCAATGGTCTGGTGTGTCCTGAAAAATGGACTGGCGAAATCGTCCAGTTTTCTTGATTTTTTATATGTTAAAAAAGGAGTTTAAAAGACAAACACCTTTTTAGTTGTGGTGTACAGAGCCAAATCTCCTTGCCAATCCATATACAAGTGACGGATTTGTAAGGATTCATTTGTAAATTAATATCAAAAGGTTTAATCTTGGTCAGTACATTGAGGCTCGGGTGGTGGTAAACAGATTTATTATATTTGGTCACCATGCTCTCATTTCAGAGGTCGCAGGTTCAAACCCCCAACTCATTTTATGACAAGAGTGAGGGACTGTCTCTTAATGACCTTATTCGCTGAAATAGGCCATAAAACCGGAGTCTGAGGCCATGGAACTTAGAGTAAGAAAAGTTGGAGAACATGAACCTACACATTTTAGCATCTGAAGAGAAATCCGCTGACAAATCCATTATTGTAAAAATAAGAAAACTCCCCGCATGATGTATATAAAAAAAATGAAAATTGATCTTCATGAGTGATACATATTTTGATGTATGTTTGATGTACGTTTATTATACAATATCTCGTATGATTTATAAGTAACCATAAGCCCATATTTTAAGAAAGATATGTTAATAAAACCTGCAATTATATACATGTGTATATATATTTAGGGAGGAGGGGCAATGAGTTTAAAATATAATAATTTTTAAGATTTCAAAAAAAAAAAATTCAATTTTAAACTGAAACTTCTCAGCCATTTCAGCTTGGCAGAAAACGGGCACAAAAGTCTTGTAAAAATAGCTAATTACATAACATACAAAATAAATGTGAAGGTCGCAGACTTTTAGAACAATAATGAAAAACTCGGCAATCGTTGACTAATGGGCAACGCTAATTATTCATAGTAAATGGCGCTGTGATACAAAAATATAACCCGACCCTTGTTTTCATCTATATTTAGATCCAATCAGCTTGTGGCGGACAATAAAGAATGCCCACGATAAAAAATAGATCAGTCCCATTAAAATGAATGCTGAAGGTACCCTGGTTATAAAAACTTTGGGAACTGGTGTTGCACAGAAAAATGCATTCTGTAATGCAAAATTCTACTGGTTTTGTTTCTAAAAACCCCATATACTATTTAATGAATGGCTTTTCACGTGTGTTTTATCAAAGCAGGTTAACTATAAATAATAATAAATTAAAGAACTCATATACATAATATATTACGTTAACTTTAGTGAAGTAACATTATTATGTCACATGTATTAATATTTGGCGAGATTTTGTAAATTCATGCTAACTTCCACACAATGCAGGGGTTAGTTAGGCCACTGCCAACAGCAGACAACAGGTCAGCACAGAACTGTCATTCATCTCACATGACCGGGACTAGAACCTGACCCCACAGAGGGGAGAGTCCAATGCCTGTACCCAGTAAACATTACAAACGTTTATAAACGTTTATAAACCTAACTAGAAACGGTTTAGATTAGGTTTAAAATGATGGGTCCATAAACATTTGCCTATAAACGTTTATAAACATTTATGTACAAACGTTTATAAACATAAACGTTTATACATAAATGTTTATAGACGTTTGTACATGTGTTTAAAATCTGGAGAAATATTTCTGTAAGTATATCTTGCTGTATCACTGTTGTTTGAAGCCATCATTACATTCTAAGTAAATACATAGAAGTATATAATTTGATGATATTATGTACTTTTATATCTTTACTTAGAATATAATGATGGCTTCAAAGAACAGTGATACAGCAAGATATAGTAACAGAAATATTTCTCCAGTTTCTCTCAAAATGGCTGTGCTGATGTCATCATCCCAAATGAAAGCGAGGTTAAGATATTCTTCACTCTTCGTAAACATTTAAAAACGTTTATAAACGTTTATGCATAAACGTTTATGTATAATCGTTTATAAACGTTTATAAACCAAACTAATGTTGCTGAAACGTTTATAAACCTATGATATTGAATAATTGTTTTTTTTGGTTTATATTTGGTTTAAAAAACGTTTATAGGTTTACTAAATGTTTATAAACGTTTGTAATGTTTACTGGGGTACTGCAGATTCACAGACTTCCCAGCCCCTGTAGCCCAGGGTGTTTCACTGGGACTGATAGGCTGAGAAACAATATCTATCCATGAATGAGGGACTTTAGTGTATCATATGTAGCTTACTTTAAACCTTGTGGCTGTCACCTCTGTGACTCAAGTTCTACAAGTGGCAATGCTGAGGACCAGTTCCAGTATGACCCTGACTGTTGAATGGGATGTAAAACCCCAACTTTGACAAAAACTCAGATATATGGGAAGTTTTTATGTGGCATGGATATTGCTTGAGGGGTGTAGGTGTTGTGGATCTGTACATTTTAGGAAATTGATTCACCTAGGGGCCTTGGTTAGAGGGGGTAGATATACAACGACATGGGGCGACACTAGTGTAACCTTTGACCTTGATTCAGATGTCCTTTATAGCCTAGTGGGTTAGCAGGTTTGGCATCTAATCTCAGGCTGTCACCTCTGTGGTTTCAACTCCCACAAGTGTCAATGCTGAGGACCTGTTCTAATATGACCCTGGCTTTACCATTTGTAAAAATCCATCAGTGGTAGAAGGACGGAGCACTCTGGTGAATTGCAATCAGCGAATATTTCTGCACTACATAAGAGACTAAGTTCTTTATCTTCACAAAGAACTAAGAGAATTGCACATTTCTACAGTCATTTAGCCAGTTCTTTTCAGAACTCTACTCGACTTCTGTTAGTTCACTAACATAGAAATCAGTGCTACGTCTAGAATCCTTCACTTGTTAGTTCTTCTCAGAACTATCACACAACAAGTGATCCAATATAAAAATCTAGCCCTCTCTCTCTTCTGTCCCTCTTTCTCTGGCCTGTTTTCTTTTTTTCATTACCCCCTCTCCACTGTACTATTTTTTGTGTCTTTTGTCAATTACAGATTCTCAAAGATGTCGCCCAAGGGAGCACAACCCTCCGCCACGGATCTCGACTCTCAGATCAAGGACTTCATGAAGATGGACCACAGGGATCAAGTAGCCTTTCAGGTGTGGCTGGAGGACCACATGTTCAACAAACCGGATCCCACCTCTCCAACAGCTGAGAAGAAGAACAAGAAGAGCTCCACAAAGGTCGCCAGAAAACTCCTCCCATCTGTGTCGACCCCTAGGGGCAATGAGAAGGAAGCACCAGTGGCTCCACCAGCCCCCATCACAGCGACACCCAAGAGACCCAGAGAGGACACCGACCAGGAGGACACCAGGCCCTTCATCCCAGTTCTCTCCAAGAAACAGAAGAAGGCTGCCTCTGCCACCAAGGAGACAAGGAACCCAACACCCAAGAGACCACAGCAAAGGAAAAGGCCCTCACCACTAGTGATTGAAGGACCACTAGTGAAGGACTGCCAAGGAATTGTGGATCTCCGGAAGAAGGCCTCCATCCCCGACAGGATAAGAATCACAAGGACCAAGGCCGGGACCCATCTACTCCACCCACCAACCGAGGCCGACAGGGCCGACATGACCACTAAGGGGGACCCCACCACCTTCACCATCCGCCCAACCAGGAGGCAGCAGGAAAGGGGGTCCACCAAGCCGGCAGTAGTGGTAACCAAGTTCCCCACCTCAGTGGACGTGGCCACCATCACCAGCCGCCAAGGGGAAACCTACCACAGATTCCGATCAGCCAAACTGGACATGGACATCAGGAAAATAAAGGTGGAATGCTCCAGCACAGAACAACAACAGGACCTCCTTCTCCCACAACCACCTGAAGTACAGATGTGAGGAATACAAGCCCACTCGCCCACTCCTCCAGTGCTACAGATGCCAGAAGTATGGACACAGCATCAAGGAGTGCCAGGATAAGGAGGACACCTGCAGGAAGTGCAGCCAGCCCCACAAGACATCCACCTGCCAAGAGAACCAGAAAAAGTGTGCCAACTGCCAAGGAAGCCACTCCTCCACATTCAAGGGTTGTAAGGCCCACCAAGAAGCCGCCTCAGCCAGGAAGACCAGGTCCCTCACCTACGCCCAGGCTGCCAAGAAGTCAACCCTGATGGACGAGGAAATCGTGAAGCTTACCATAGCCCTTCTCTCCACATTCCACGGCTGCATGAAGGACCATCCCAACTTCAACCTGGAGACACTCAGCAAGTCCGTCGTCAGCTCCATGGAGGAAGTCTACAGAGTAGGAATCAACCACCAAGCGCTCTTCAACTTCTACACAGAGAACAAGAAAACATCTCAGTAAGAACACTCCAGGAGCTCAACACCCAACCCCACACAACACAACCATGAAGAACATCGCTCACTGGAACATCAACGGATTCCAAGGCAAGAAACAACTGTTGGAAATCTACATGAGGACCAACAACATCGACATCATGTGCCTCAACGAGACGAAGCCCACAGCCAACACAGACTTCAACATAGAAGGATACTCACAGGACCAGTCATACCGGCGGGGGAGGGGTAGCCATCCTGGTGAAGTCCCACATCGACTGCTCGGACCTCCAGGTAGACGCCGATGACATCTGTGCCATCACCCTGACCCTCAACCAACAGAAGACCTGCATCATCAGCTGCTACTGGGGCTTCGCACACGGAGGTATCCCAAACCTCAACGTGCTCAGAGATCTACTTGAGAACCACCGGAACTCCATCCTCGTAGGTGACCTCAACGCTCACCACCCCTCCTGGGGACACCAGTCTACCAATGTCAGGGGGAAGGAAGTAAGAAAACTCTGCAAGGACTTCGACCTGGTCATCATGAATGACCCAGAGGAAGCCACTTTCTTCAACCACAACCACGACCGGTTCAAGACACTGGACCTGGCCCTGATGACTCGCCCGGCCAAAGCCAACTCCGTCAGTATGGGGGTCGACGAACCGATATTTGGTGAAACGACCTACCACTGCCCAGTACGGCTGAAAGTCCGGACCAGCGTCAGGGACCATCCAGTATGGACCATCAGGAGCCTCAAGGAGTGTGACTGGACAAAGTTCCGTGAACTGACCTCAGCAAAGATCTCAACCCTACCGAAACCCGGAGACGGCTCACCTACAGAGGAACTGGACGCACACATCAGTGCCCTAACCACTGCCATAGCCACAAGCCTCCATGAGAGTTGCCCAGTCAGGAAGTTCAGGATAGGACTCCAACGAATCAGCCCAGGACTCAGAGAGAGGATTCAACTGAAGCATGAACTCCAACGGGAAATCAGGCAGCACCCTGACTACCTGCCCCTCCGACAGGCCCACCGCCAACTGATCAAGGAGATCAAGGCTCGGCTGGCCCAGGAGAGACACAATCAGCTTCAGGAGAAGTATGAGTCACTAGACCCTGGCACGAACCCCACCTTCTGGAAGGACCTGAAGAGGCTGACCAACCCCGCCAAGAAGCAGAAGCCGCCACGGCTAAAAGACCCGGCAACAGACCGAAAGACCGTCTCCGACAAGGCCACTGCCGACGTCTTCACCCGTCACCTGTCAGGGGTACACAGGGTACACCAGGACACCCACTTTGACCACGACCACAAGGCCGAGGTCGATCAGTGGGTGGATGACAACAAACACCTGTTTGACATCCTGGATCCCCCCAGACCGGGGGCGGATGGATACTCAAGGCCGATCACACTGGTGGAGGTCACAAGTCTGCTGAAAGGTTGCCGAAACAACACCAGCCCAGGGGAGGACACAATCCCCTACATGGCCCTGAAGAACCTGCCTGAAGACGGACTTCTAGCAATCTCGAGGATCTACAACCTCTGCCTCCGACGCGGGTACTTCCCAATCCAGTGGAGGCACGCCATAGGGAGCATGATCCCCAAGCCGCAGAAGCCAAAGGACTTAGCCACAAGCTACAGACCTATCAGTCTCCTAAACTGCCTCGGGAAGCTATTCGAGAAGGTCATCGCCACCAGAATCCAAGAATTCGCTGATGACCACAACCTCATCAACAAGTGGCAAAGGGCATACCAGCCCCAGAAGGAAGCCAACGAGCACATCCACATCATCAATCAGTACCTGATGAAGGCCAGGAACACCAAGAGGATCACAGCACTTCTGCTGATCGACATTGAGAAAGCCTTTGATGCCGTCTGGCACAATGGCCTTCTCAAGAAACTACACCAACAAGGCATCCCGCCTGACCTCCTACGCATGGTTGCATCATTCATAAAGGACAGGACCATACAAGTGAAGACAGGAACTAACCTCTCAGACAAGGTTCACCTCCTGGCAGGGACCCCTCAAGGCAGCATCCTGAGTCCACTACTCTTCATTCTGTATGTGAATGACATCCCCACGAGTCCACGATGCCAGTGCACACAGTACGCGGATGACATAGCCATCTACACAAGCCATCGCAACAAGAACTACCTCAGGGCGGATCTGCAAAGGCAGATCGACAGCCTTGAGGAATGGTGCGCTACCTGGTTCATTAAACTGAACCCCAAGAAAACCCAGCTGGTACAGGTCAACAACAAACGTACAATTGCCGATCTACCAGTGAAAATTAGGAATAGCTACATCAGGACTACAGATGAAGCCACCCTCCTTGGCTCCACCTTCGACAGAAGGATGACCAGGACAGCCCACATCGGGAAAATAAAGGTTAAAGCCATCCCAAGAACAGAAGCTCTACGACACCTAACCATCCAAGGTGTTCCCAAGAGGGGCCTGAGGACTTTCTACCTCAGCATGATTCGCCCCATACTGGAGACTGGGTATCACCTCACCCACGACCACAAGAAGAGCATCAAAGACCTGGAAAAAATCCAGAACAGATGCCTTAGGATCATCACCTGGAACCCTAGGAGAGTTCCCACTCGCACACTCTGTGCAGGGCTCAACCTACCGAGCATCCAGGAGTACCTGTCCACCTGCAGGGCCAAGGCCCTTAACAGGTATCAGGGCTCCTCGCTCCAAGCCCACCTAGATGGCATCCTGGACACGATGTAACAGTCACAGATCCAGATCACCAGCAAACACCCAACCTGCAATCTACAGGTGAATAAAACAGCCCACAGAGGGACCACAGCAACCGGCCTCGACCTGAGAAACCACACAGCCTGTACCCCCCTGACCGACTACCACAGTCACAAGACCCAAGCCGACTCAGCCCTGCTTCCAACCGCGTCAGCCAAGGAGCCAAGCGACTTCAAATAAGGCAAGAACAAGTCAGGTAAAAGACATCATCTCAGCTGATGTCACGCCTTTTAACCCGCCTTCGGCGGGTTAAAGCACTCATTATCGTAAGTTTGGCATCTAATCTCAGGCTGTCACCTCTGTGGTTTCAACTCCCACAAGTGTCAATGCTGAGGACCTGTTCTAATATGACCCTGGCTGGGACATAAAGGCGTATTTTTGACCTCGACTCTGACCTAACGCATGAATTTCACAGAGACCGAACATGGAAACCACAAATTATTAAAGCTAAAGGTAAACTGCCCAAGCGTTTGCCAATTCTTAAAAAAGGAAAGACAATAATTTAATAAAGATTCTTGTACTGCAAGGGTACTGTTCCCCTATTCAAGCTCATTTATCAAATTGTATAGAAATTGGGGAAAATATGGAAAGTTGTATTTGTTCCCCATCGTAAGAGCACAAACATATTGCAATAAAACTTAGAGAACATACTAACTCAAATTTCGGAAGCCTTGAAGTATTAAAATCTACTATCTTAGTGGAAAACCAACTACAGTTGACGGTGTTCAAAGCATAGAAGATTGATTTACCAAAAAAAATCTGCATTGTTCAAATGAGATTTATGAAAGAAATTAAATATCCAACTAGGAAAAAGTTCGATTTGAATTAAGATATTCTAAAAGTACACTAAGGTTGAATTTCCTGCCATTCCTTTGAGTAAAGTTATTGAATAGAATAGATGATAACATTAAATGATGTATGTGTCTGATGTTTAAGAAAATGTCAAATTTAAATTACTCTGAAAGGTGTTACAACTTTCCTTTGTTGATTACAGATAAGGTCAGATCCCCTTACCTTAATTGTCATGAAATTATTTATTAACTGCAGCTAAACCTTGATCATTGTTTTGTTAATTTCACAATCTGTTATCTTTATCGGAATAAAAATACAAACATATTGCTTATCTTTGCCAGTAGTCACCGGAACATTCAGATTAGCATTGTCTTCTGCTGTTTCTTTTTATATATACTTCTGGGGGCTGATTTCACAAAAGGTCTCAAACTAAGTCAAGTTTTTGGCTAAGTCAGGGACATAAATCTAAGACTTTGGTTGTAGTTAGGTCTGGGATTTAAATGGATTTCACGAAGTGTGAATTATCAAAGGTCATGCTCATCATGCTCCTCAAATAACCACAGTGGTTTTCTGTGTCATGTGACCTTTTATTTCTATTCAAAATATACCATTGGTGACATATACCCTTCATTTGATGCATTTTATGCAAGGACAAGTGCTGAAATAGAAAACCAGAGGCAGATACAGGATTTTCTGAAAGGGGGGGCGTGGCTTGTCCGATGAGTGGATGTTTGGCCAGTGGACATTTTCCGGCGGACGCTTGGCTTTTTTTTTGGGGGGGGGGGTAAGGGGTAGGACAATTAGCGGGTGAATTCTTTATGTGTTATTTTAATATGGTCCTAAATGAAATAACTTGCCTAAGGGCATTTATAATTTGTGTGCGGATATTTTGTAATCAGCGATTTCTTACCAATTACCAATTAAATGGGAAAAGTCCCTACTAGAAAAACCTCAAAAAAATCCCTAATTAAAAATCATGAAATGATGCATAATAATCAAAGAACTAAGACAACTTTTTAATTTCTTATAAACAGTCAGTTTAACCATGTTTTAAAATACACAAGTAATGTGCACCACTTAACATAGATATCACATAATATAACAACAGAAGCATCAGGTGAAATTCAAAGCTCATCATGTAGGTAACTATCTCCCACGAAAGTCAAAGTTTTATAGATTTGGGTGTTTTTAAACCCACTTTGGAATTTTTTCTACTAGGGGTTTCTGTTACTGTGGCTTTTCTTAAAAGTTTTTTCTACATATTTTTTTTCTACACTTGAATGCCAGACACATGTAACTGTTTACTTTCATGAACAAAATAACATGAAATAAACATCAAAGAGGAATGGATACTGTAATTAACAGTTGTGGGATGGTAAAAAATTAGAGAAACATACATAGATCTTAAATTATACACCATAATACTTTCATAGTTATCCTTCGAAAGAGGTTGATAAATTTGATAGAACTATTTCAGAATTTAAATGTTTTTCATTTTAATTTTGTAATTCTAAAAGGTACTGTTAATAAATTTGATAATTAGTTAAAATTCTGAGGGAAAAACTGAGTGAACTACTAAATTATTAATTGTGGATTCCATTCTGTGAATTATGTACCTGTTGTTTAAGCATAAACTATTAAATTGATTAGGTTTACAAACCAAGTTATCAACAAGACATATAATCCTCAGACCTAACTTAGTACAAACACAAAGGGATCTAATCCCCTATGGGGTTGTGTTAGACAATGACAGGGGTTTAACAGCTGTCACTTCAAATAGGTATATTACTCTGGTGAGTCAGTACAGAGGCAGTGGGGGCGTGGGGTTGGGTATGGGGGCATGGAGGATTAGAAAACCCTCCCATGACAAAGGTTTCATACCCTGAAAGGGGGGGGGGGGGGGGGGGCGTGCGCCTCCCACGCCCCCCCCCCTAGATCTGCCTCTGAAAACCCTGTTACCACATACAAACTTCCCAAAGAGTCTACTACTTTAGGGAGGTGTTCTGTATATTCATACTTTATTTACAGCCATTTTAAATTTTAAGTGGAGAAAAATTTATGGAGACCCTATTTAAGTCTTTGTTCATAAAAGTTAAGCCCACCCCTGCATGGACTTAACTTTCCCCTCAAGTCTTCGCCAAAGATTAAAATTTTGGTGCTTTGTGTCTAATACCACAGACTTAACCTGAATTAAAGACAAAGGTCTTAACTTTAAATCCAAGTCTGGGCTAAATCCTTTTGTGAAACAGCTACCTCTGTAACGCCAAATTATGATGTACTAGTGTATTAGCTGTTATTTTTTTTTAATATTTGTAGTGTAGTATATTTATTTTGTCCTACACAAATGAAATAAACATTATCTTAAAGATCTTTAAACACTCTTGGCACTTTAGGCAGGGAATATAAAGGAATCGAAGATCTGTTCTTTCACTGTGTTAAAATACAATGATTCACGTCTATGATTCAGGGTAAAACAAGATAACATCAATTTTGTCTCTATATCTGATGAGGATGACCAGTTCAATTGGAAGTTTGAATGGGAAGGTAAAGATGAAGACAATCCAGGACAAAACCAAGAAGATCACTTAAAACTCTCTGAAATTTTCCAGGTACAGTAGGTACAGACACATACAGGACACTATTAAAAGATGTTCTATAGATGTTCATATATTTGACCCATGTGTCAGTAACAACACACAGATCTGCGTGAGACTTCTTTTGGGTACAATTTGTTCAATATGTTTGCTATGTAAGTGTGTCATTATACAAAATAATAAATCTTACATCTCGTCAGGATTCCGGTGACGTTTGAATTATCAATTTCGGAGCTTTAGTACACACCGTACAATAGCCTGACAACTGAGGTTTCATTTTCGTTTATAAAACATCCTGCATTTTAGTATTGCGACTGTGTCATGACTTCGTATCAATGCAAAACAATTGGCATGTCATATAAACAACCCAGGTGAGCTTAGTTTTTGTATGTTTCTCTTGATTTATTCTGATTTCGTACTGATTTATAGCGGTCGATAATACAATAGTTTTCCCAATTACGTACTGTACTGAATCTACAGTGAAGCTGTCTAGCTGGTGTACAGGATTTACATGCAACTCGTGAGCACAGCACCTAGTGACCAACAACTCGTACCTACAACTCGTACACAAATATTTTATAACAATAAAAATGGTTTGTTTGAATATATCAACTATAATCAAAACTATATATTATTCTATTTAACTCGTATTGTTGCACCTTTTTGATACATACCCAGCAGACACACAACTTTGAGGTATATGAGCAAATCATCAAGTCGCTGACAAATTTTAAATAAATTATAGATGTGGTAACCTTGGCTCTACACGCAAGTGAAGTAGAGCCGAGGTAACCACGTCTAAATAAATTAATGACACATTATTACCCCATTTTTGTCATTTTTTCACTGAAAAGACGTTACAATATTCAAATAATCATTTATACATGTTTTCATAGCAGGCAAATCATGTTTTTACTGTCCAAAAGATGAACTCCTCTGTCATTTTATTGTGAATGTTCCGTTAAGTTACACACATACTTCAACTTGAGAAGTTTCATCACATTTTCGTAGTAGAACATGTTTTAATGAAGGGAAATGAATGATTGCAGATATATAATACATTTTAAAACAATTTATGGCAATATTTTTGTGTTATAAAAGCTGAAAGGGTCATGTTTGTATTTAAATAATCTGTCAGTGAGTTGCTGTCGGCGAGTTGACTTGTCGGCGACTTGCAGATAATTCAACTTTGAAATCTGGTTGAATCCAATGTAGAAATCTGGTTGAAATACGTGTAGATTTTGTAAACCATTTTTGGTTGGACCCAACCAGTGAAATCATGTTTAAACTCACGTTGAAATCAGGTTAAATTCAGTGGCTGAAATCTGTTTGAAATACGTTAAGATTTTGCAAACTGGTTATTTTTTTTATCCAAATGATGAATTCATGTTAAAATCAACTATTGAAATCTAGTTTTATTTATGGGTGAAATCTTTGCAAACTGGTTTTGGTTGAATCCAATGTGTGAAACAGGGTTGAATTCAAAGGGTGAAATCAGGTTGTTTAAAATGTAACTTGTCATCAACTAGTAGTTGCTTCCCTGATAAAATGAAAGTGGCAAAGCTTAAGGTTGTACCTTTGTTTAAATCTGGAGAAAAGAATGTCTTTACAAATTACAGACCTGTTTCATTATTGCCACAATTTTCCAAAATATTAGGAAAAAAATATTTAATAATAAGCTGGACTGTTTCATTGAAAAATATAATATTTGTCAGGGAATCAGTATGGATTCAGAACAAGACACTCTACTTCATTAGCCTTAATTGAATTGTTAGAAAATTTATTTAGATTAAAAAAATAGAAAATTGGAATTATATGGTATAAGAAGAAAAGCATTTAGCTGGATTAAGTCATATTTAGATAATAGGAAGCAATATGTTGATGTTGTAAATTGAAGTTTGCTAAAAATATGTGGTGTTTTACAGGGTTTGATTCTTGGCCCAAAGTTGATTATTTTATTTATAAATGATATCTGTAATGGCTCTAAAATTTTGAAATTTATCTTATTTGCAGATGTCACAAATTGCTTTTATTATACTGGTTCAGATTTTAATAATACCTGTAATGTTATAACATTGGAATTAGAAAATTGAAATGTATGGTTTGCATTGAAAAAACTATCAATAAATGTAAGCAAGCCAATAATATTACCCCGGTAATATTATGGTCTTTTCAAATAAAATGTTACTTGGGGATGCCAAAATTGAAATAAATAACCATGACGTTGAAAGGGTACAGATTACAAAGTTTCTTGTTGTTATCATTGATCAAAATTAACATGGAAATATCATATAGCTCATATAAGTGGTTAAATCAATAAATATATATCAGTTATCCATAAAATAAAGAAAGTTATAAGCTTTTATGTATTGAAAGCATTTATATACCTCAATGATTTTACCATATTTAACTTACTGTTGTGTAATTTGGGGCAATGCCCATAAATGTAACCTGAACAAAGTCACTGTATTGCAGAAAAGAATTCTAAGAATAATTTGTAACTCTAACTACAGAGAACACACTTCGCCACTCTTTAAGAGATTATAAGTTGCACCATGTGTGTGCATACGTCCCTGCATGCATATGTATGTGTGTGTGGGTAGATGGGGGTGTGTCTGTGCATGCGTGCATGTGTCACCCAGATTTCTCTAAAACTGCTACAGTTATATATTTTTGGTAAATTACTAGTCCTAATGAATTTTCACGCCCTGCAATATTTTTTTGGTTTTTTGAAAACTTCGGCCTACTTTTGAGTGAGTTACGGCACATTTACCCAATATAATTAAATGGCTTATAACTCTCAAAAAATTGGATGTACAGTATTTTCTTCAAATGTGTTGTTCAGGTACTTTTTCTGCACATACAGCATGGTCAGTATTTTGGAAATGTATCTCTATAGCTAAGTGAGTAATAGCTACTTTGTCACTTTTTTATGGTAACTATAATGAGTAAATGGCTTATCTTCAAAAGTATTGCAGCTACACAATTTCTCTCAAATATGTTGTTCATCTACTTTTTTCAGTTTTTGTGAACATATTTGTGAAAATATAGTATATTTAAGTTTCACACTTGTTGCTCAATGTACAAGTGAGTAATGGCTACTTTATTGCTACTTTTAGTAAAAATATGAAAAATCACAATTATCATGAAAGCCGTAAGAGATAGATCGATTTTGAATGAATTAGTGACCCACAGGGTAGTATAAGAGTATCCCATGCAAAGGGGAAACTTTTCAATTTTTGCTATTTTTGGCGGCCATCTAGGATTTTAGTGGAAAATAAAACAGTGTAAATATCTCGGAAAGGGAAAAGATAAAGAGATTTCGAGCGAATTTTTGACTCACAGGGTAGTATAGCAGTATCCTGTGCCGGGGGAAAAATTTTAATTTTTGTCACTTTTAGCGGCCATCTTGGATTTTAGTGGAAATTGAAAAATTGTGAATATTTCGAAAACCATAAGAGATAGAGCGATTTCAAGTGAAGTTTTGACAACCGTATCTTGTACAAAAGGGAAAATTTCACTTTTCACCAATTTTGGCAGCCATCTTTCATTTTAGTGGAAAATGAAAAATTGTGAATATCAGAGTAAGAGATAAGAGCGATTTTAAGTGAATTTTTGACCCATGGGGTACCTGTACCAAGATCTAACCAGGTGCCCCTTGACCATTGATGGTTACAGGACAGCCATTGTTGACACTTTGGGCCCAACTGGGCACCATATTTCACAAAACTCAGACCTTGACAGATTACTCTCCAATTTTCACAGGAATTGTCCTAAAACTTCCAGGAACCTTCCAAAATGGAACCTTTCTGATGTGCTTAATGAGCTTACTATAGCACCCTTTGAACTTATGAAAGACACAGACCTCAATCATCTTACTTTGAAAACTGCTTTCCTCTGGCAAAAGCCGCAGTGAAATTCATGCCTGGGTTGCAAACAAAGTATCTAATCTAGGCCAATGGAAAAAGGTTGTTCCATGAGAGTCCAACCTGAGGATACAGCCAAGTGAGCCAACACTAAACGTCTATTTTTCTTGGATGTTGGCCTGATGCTTGCAGCCTCCTGAGATTAGCATTGAGTTCCACAGTAAGATTGTAGCTTATAAAAGGTACATTTAAGTTCAACAGGTACATATTCAGTCCGCAGGAATTTCTTTGTAAAAAGCGTGAAACTACGAGTGTCTTGCTCAGATGTTTGGGCCACCACCCCAGGAGCCTTGTTAGTTGAGGAAGCTGCTTTACCAATACCTAGTCATGCATACTTGTTTACATAATTGAAATACTGATTCTAATTTTGAAATACTGATCCTAATGAAGAAACATTTTGGCTGCCATGGACACTGGTGTATGTTTTAGCAAAGAGTTACCTACACTTGTGATCTGCCACTTTGTATGAAAAAAATATGTGGTGTATCTTTCAGTGGAAATGGAGATGAAAATAAAATAGAATTAAGTGTTACCACCAAGGCAGAGGTGGCCGCCCTCTGCAAGGAAGTTTACAGGCAGGGGGCTGACTTGCAAAGTTTGTGATGAGAGGTCAGGTGGGACTATGTAAAAAAGCGCTGAAGGATGTTTTATTACCAGGGTAAATAGGTTTTATTACCGTGGTAAGTAGGTTTTATTACCATCATCTACATAAAAATCAAGTTCCTTATAATTTTTTTTTTAAATTTTGGTACTAGACTGTATTAGATCAAGATATCATTCTCAAACCCACAAGAAACAAAAGTTCTGTGAATGGTAATTCAAAAAATTAAAGATTTTTCTCATTTTGGAAACTTGATGGTAAACATCACTAATTGTTATACAGAACACAAGTAAGGAAGAAAACATTGTAATGTGTAGGACTGAAAACTTTTGGGGGGAGGAAGATGAATAGTGTTCACTATGCACCACTCATTTACATCTACATTATTTCATGTGAAAGTAAAAAATTGTAAGTATCTTGAAAACTAAACGAGATAGAGCAATTTTGAGTGAAATTTTGACCAATATGGCAGTAGTAGAGTATCCTATGTATTGGTGAAAAATTTCAATTTTGGTAACTTTTGGTAGCCATCTTGGATTTTTGCTGAAACTAAGAAATTGTAAATATCTCAAAAACCGTTAGAGATATAGCGATTTTGAGTGAGTTTTTCACCCTTAGAGTAGTACAAGGGTATCCTGTGTAACAGATAAAAATTTCAGTTGTCGCCACTTTTAGAGGCCATCTTGGATTTTAGCGGAAAATAAAAAAATTCTAAATATCTCAGAAACCGTAAGAGGTAGATTCATTTCGAATTGTTTTATTCACAGGGTAGTACAAGTGTATCCTATACAAGAGGGAAGTCTCAATTTTTGCCACTTTTGGCGGCCATCTTGGATTTTTGCTAAAGCTGAAAAATTGTTAATATCTCAGAAACCATTAGAGATAGAGGAAATTTTTTACTCATAGAGTAGTCCAAGGGTTTTCTGTGTAACAGATAAAAATGTCAATTTTCTCCACATTTGGAGGCCTAGACCTAGAGCCAATTTGAGCGAATTTTTGACCCACAGGGTAGTTCAAGGGTGTCCTATTGAAAATAGAAAAATTGCAATTTTCGCCGCTTTTGACGTCCATCTTGGATTTTATCGGAAAATAAAAAAATTTGTAAATATCTCATAAAGTATAATGGATAGAGTCATTTCGAGCAAATTTCTGACTCACAGGGTAGTATAAGGGTATCCTATGGAAAAGATGAAAATTTCAATTTTCACCACTTTTGGCGGCCATCTTAGATGTCAGCTGAAAATAAAAAATTCTAAATATCTGGGAGACCGTAACAGATAGAGCCATTTTGAGCAAAATTTTGACCCACACTGTAGTACAACGGTATTCTATGCAAGAAGGAGAAATCTGACAAAAAATGAAAGTTAAGGATAAAGTTTAATATTTAGAAATGATCCACACTTTATTGTGCTGTCACCTGAGAAACAAATTTTTACACAACTTCAAATGTGCCAGGTATGTTTTGAAACTTGTTATAGTTTACCACTTGTAATATAAGTATTATGCCTGATTTGCTTATTTTCTTGTTCTAACATGTTGTTCAGTATATCTTTTATGTGTACAAGTAATGTCACATGACAATAAAAACCACTGTGGTTATGAGAAAGTTAAGTCTAAGCCCTAGGCTTAAGTCTAAGACAAAAGTCTCAGCTAAATCACCTTTTGTAAATACAGTTTAGAATACAAACTAAGCTTAGACAGAAGTCTTAACTTTAAGACTGAATTTAAGCCTAAAACCTGGCTAAGTCTAAGACCTTTCGTAAAAAACGGGCACAGGCAAGCAAGTAGATTACAGAGCAAGTGTGCCAAAGATATCAAAGAGCTGGAATCATGAGCTGGAAATCTTTTGGTGTGGTCAGATTTGACCTTGGGCCCCTGTTTCAAGGTCAAATAAGGATTGCCAAACTTAAAAGTGCTTTTAACTTGCTTATTCTTGGTTTGGGATGGTAATCCAACATATGGGAAATCATGGGCTGGGAATCTTTTGACGTGGTTAAATTTAACCTTTCACCCCTTTTTCAAGGTCAAACAAGGATAGCCAAACTTAAAAGTGTTTATAACTTGCTTATTATTGGTCCAATGTAAAACCAACCAGGAAATCATAAGCTTTCAAATCTTCTGTTGTGGTCAGATTTGACCCTTGGCCTCTCCTTCAAGGTCAAACAATGGTTCACTGACTTTGGTCTTTGTCTTTCTGGTGGAGACAGTTTTGCATCGGTTCTCCGATGTGTAGGTCTAGTTAGCTGTTTTGAGTACTACACTATAGTTTTCTGCTCAATTAAATGAAAAGTACAGGATATATCTTAACCAAATTTGGTACGGAGGATTATAGGGTCCATAGATTGCTTGGTATAGCTTTGGGGGTGTCATAACTCCATAGGAATGTTAATAATAGCTAGTGTCCATAGCTAGTGTAGTGGAAAAATATTTTAGCTATCTTTACCAAAATTGCTATGCAGGATTATTGGGTCAATATCTTGCTTGGTATTGCTTTCGGTTATTATAGCTTTATAGCTAACTGAGCACTAGCTAGTTAGCTATTTTGAGTGGCAATTTGGTATCAGTGCATTAAAAGGAAAAGAAATCAAGACATTTGAACAAAATTAGGTATGGAAGATTATTGGGTCCATAGCTCGGTTGGTATTGCTTTTGGGAGTCATGCTTCATAGCTAAGTGAGTAAGAGCCATTTAGTTACATAGCTATTGCAAGTACTATTTAGTTTTCTCTTCCATTAAAGGAGATATCTTAGCCAAATTTTGGTAGCCATAGCTTTGCTCGTAATAGCTAAATAGCTATTTTATTTATTGTTTGTATTTAAGAGACAGGAGAAGAGAGAGTGGATCTGCCAGCTCCCACATTTTTAGGCGGGTTGCGTGTAGCCAACCCGCCTATTAGATTGATGTGTCCGACATCCGTCTGTCCGTCCACATTTTTCATTTCCGGACTCTTACTGGAAAACGGTTTGTCCAATCAAATTCAAACTTGATAGGGACATAGACCACCATCATAGCTAGGTTCCTTTCAAAATTGGTGTAATGCAGTCTGTTCGTTTGTCCGTTTTTTGTCCGTTTGTCTGTCCATCCATCTGTCCATACACATTTTCATTTCCGGACTCTAACTTGAAAACGGTTTGTCCAATCGAATTCATACTTGACAGGGTCATAGATTACCATCATAGCTAGGTTCCTGTCAAAATTGGTGTAATTTTGTCTGTTCGTTTGTCTGTTTGTCTGTCCGTTTGTCTGTTTTTTGTCCCTTTGTCTGTCCATCCGTCTGCCTGTCCACATTTTTGTTTCCGGACTCTAACTCAAAAACAGTTTGTCCAATCGAATATTATTTTTGCTTTTTGTGCCGTCTGCCGTCTGGACACTTGGTTTCCGCTCATTTAAAGGAAAAGTGTTTATCCTATCTTTACCAAATTTGGTATGGGTGTTTATTGGGTTAATAGCTTGCATGGGAGTGCTTTTGGTGAAGCTGGCTGTATAGGTAACTGAGTAATAGCTACTAGCTACTTTTGTGTACTTCTTTTGTTTCCGGGCATTTTAAGGAAAAAATTTGACATATCTTTACCAAATTTGGTATGAGCAATACTTAGGTCGATAGCTTGCTTGAGATTGCGTTTAGTGATAATAGCTATATAACAGACTGAATTTTTGCTTCTATCTCCTTAACCGTGCGAGGTAGAGCAATCTATCGAAATTTTCGACCCACAGGGTATCTGAGAAATGTGCTGTTGGCAATTGTCAAGAAATTTTTCTCTTCCCAAAAATGGCGGCCATTTTGAATTTTCGAATTTTTGCCAAAAATTGAAAAACGCAAATTTGCTTCTATCTCCTTAACCGTGCGAGATAGTAATTTCATCGAAATTTTCGATCCACAGGGTATCTAAGCAATGTACTCTCGGCAATTTTCAAAAAATTTTCCTCTTCCCAAAAATGGCGGCCATTTTCAATTTTCAAATTTTTTCCAAAAATTGAAAAACACAAATTTGTTTCTATCTCCTTAACTGTGCGAAATAGAGCGATTTTGTCGAAATTTTCAACCCAACCAATGCAAAAAGGCATGAAGCTGAAATAATTTACATGTACACTAATAAATATTTAAGCATCCTTGACATATTTTACATATGAAACAGGATCTTGTAAGACTACTGTACAATTTTTGCAAAAGGTTCATGGGGTGGACATTACACATGATAATGTTTGTTCTTCTATGCTATCCTGTTTCTATTCATATGTCGCAGCTACTATCAACAGGGCATCCTAGTTCTAGTTTGTTTGTTCGTTTTTTGTCTGTTTGTCTGTCCATCCATCTGTCCGTCCACATTTTCATTTCCCGACTCTAACTCAAAAATGGTTTGTCCAACTAAATTCAAACTTAACAGGGAGATAGATCACCATCATAGGTAGGTTCCTTTCAAAATTCATGTAATTCTGTCGGTTTGTTTGTCTGTTTGTCAACATTTCAGTTTCTGGACTGTAACTCGAAAACGCTTTGTCCAATCGAATTCAAACTTGACAGGGAGATACATCACCATCATAGCTAATTTGCTTTCGAAATTAGTGTAATTCCGTCCTTTTGTTTGCCCGTTTATGGCATAGATACAATTATGCAACCTAGATTACAAGTTTTACGTTTTTTAGCACGTCTAACACATTCACCTTAACTGGGTAACCTAGCATTTCTTTCCTTGTTATTTCTCAATGTAATTACAGCAGTTACTAACCTTATTGCTACCTGTGCAACCTGCCTTTTGGGCCATCTTTGACCCTCTTGTCTATTGCTTATAGCTCGGCAGCACCCGTCAGATTCTCTTCAAATTTAGCATATGTATGCAGTAGCTCTGGGAAAAATGTTTGAATATAGTGTCATGACAATTCAACCAATCAGAGAAATCACATGACCAAAAACATGTTTTTGAAAGGGGTGTGATAAAAATGATAAATGATAAAAGGCGCATCACCTATTGACATGAAACTTTGCAAGTGGGTTCATTATATGTCTGGAAATCTTTTGGGAGTGATCCAATAGAAAATGGTCCCCTTATTAATGATTAACTAAATGACATGATTTTTCTTAATGCTGAAAATGAAAATTCTTTAATATCTCGAAACGGTGCAAGATAGAGCGATTTCGACACAAAATTTTTGTCCCGCAGGGTATCTGCAGAGTGTACTGGCAACTTTTCACAAAAATAACTTTCCCGCCACTTTTGGTGGCCATCTTGAATTTCTGTGTAAAACGCAAAAGCGCATTTATCTCGGAAACGGTGCATGAAAGAGTGATTTCAATGGAAACTTTGACCCGCAAGGTATATACAGACTCCACTGGTGACTTTTCCCAAAAATTGCTTTTCCGCCTTTTTGGGGGGCCATCTTGATTCTCTGTGTAAATACAAAAGTGCATTTATCTCGGAAATGGTGTGAGATAGAACGATTTCAATGAAATTTTTGACCCACAAGGTATCTGCAGACTCTACTGGGGAATTTTCTCAAAAATCGCTTCCCTGGCACTTTTGGTGGCCATCTTGAATTTCTGCGTAAAACGCAAAAGTACACTTATCTTGGAAACGGTGCGTAATAGACCAATTTCAATGAAATTTTTAACCCATAGGGTACCTGTAGAATGTACTGGCGACATTCCACAAACATGGCTTTTCCGCCATTTTTGGTGGCCATCTTGAATTTTTACACAATACACAAAAGTGCATTTATCTTGGAAATGGTGCGAGATAGAGTGATTTTGACAAAATTTTTGAGCCACAGGATATCTGCAGAGTGTAGTGGCAAGTTTTCTCAAAAATCACTTTCCCACCACTTCTGGCAGCCATCTTGAATTTCTGCGCAAAATGCTAAAGTGCATTTATCTTGGAAACAGTGAGAGATGGAGTGATTTCGACGAAGTTTCTGACCTGCAGTTATCTGCAGAGTCTAATGGAGACTTTTCACAAAAATCACTTTCCCACTATTTTTGGCGGCGATCTTGAATTTTCGCGTAAAAGGCAAAATCACATTTATCTTCAAAACAGTGTGAGATAGATCAATTACAACAAAATTTTTGACCCGCACTGTATATGCAGATCTAATGGCAACTTTTCCCAAAATTGCTTTCCCACCACTTTTGGAGGCCATCTTGAATTTCTTCATAAAACTCAAAAGCGCATGTATCTCAGATACGGTACAAGATAGAGTGATTTTGACAAAATTTCTGACCTGCAAGTTATCTGCAGAGTCTACTGGTGACTTTTCCCAAAAATCGCTTTTTCGCCATTTTTTTTTTTGGGGGGGGGGGGGGGGGGGGGTAAAATGCAAAAATTAATTTATCTCGGGAACGGTGCACCACTAGCAGATTTTGAACCCTGTGGGTACTAGAGAAGTTACATGTAGTGCCTCTGAAAAATGTTGAAGTTCCTGAATTTTGGCTGCCATCTTGATTTATGGCAGAAAGTGAAAATGTCATTTATCTGAAAAACCCTCAGAGATAAAGTGATTTCAAGCAATGTTTGGACCCTTTGGGTACTAGAGACCTTAGATGTAGTGCCTGTGAAAAAAAGTTCAATTTCCAGAATTTTGTCCCCCATCTTGAATTTTGGCGAAAATTGAAAATGTCGTTTATCTCAAAAACCGTAATGGATAGGGCAATTCAAGCTAATTTTTGACCATTTGGATATTAGAGATCTTTGATATATTGTCTCTGAAAAATGTCAAATTTCTCAAATTTCGCACACCGTCTTCAGTTTTGTCAGAAATAAAAAATGTTGGTTATCTCAAAAACCTTTAGAGACAGAGTGATTCTGAGCAAAGTTTGAACCAATGCAAAAAGGCATGAAGCTGAAATAATTTACATGTATACTAATAAATATTTAAGCATCATTGCTATATTTTACAAGTAAAACAGAGTCTTGTAAGACTACTGTACAGTTGCTGCAAAACGTTCATGGGGTGGACATTACACACATGATAATGTGTTTTTCTGGTATTCTATGCCATCCTGTTACTCTTCATATGTTGCAGCTACTCTTTTATTTTCATAAACTTTTCAAGGTACTGTGACTGTATCTCAAAAACGGTCAGTATTTCAACGTTTTGTTGGAATAAGTTATTCAGCTACTTTTTCATAATCGTTCACATGGCAAAGCTTCAGCCCTGTATCTCCAAACTTACGGTCACCTTAATGCCAAAAAAGGGGGCTTTTAACCATCCAGCTCCCTTTTTCACTATTTTCAACCAAATTTGGCACATATATTTAGAGTTGGAATATTCTGACTTTATTGTGACCTTAAACTGTAAATATTAATCAAGCTACAGCCTCCTTAAAGTTATGAAATTGGGATAAAACTCTCTGGCTCCTTTGTTTTTCCAATTTCTTTCAGTCTAACTTCTCACTGATATTGAAGTAGATCAAAAGAAGACTGGCTACCTATGATTTAAATATTAACAATGTTATGGCCATCTTTTTAGGGGATTTATCCCTTAGCTGAATTATTATTTAAATTATTAAAATAAAACTTGTACATTTATAAAGGTTGGCAAAAGGTACATTCTGATTTTATGGTCACCTTAAAGTCTAAATATTACAAAACATACATTTGATATTGCCCATGTTTAGAATTCTGTTTCAAATGCACAAATGAGGTTATGGCCACATTTCAGTGAAATAAGGGGGTTTTCAGAATCCATTTATCTTATTTTCCAACCAACCTCTGTTAAACTTTGAACATTTATAAAGAATGACCAAAGGGACAGTATTATTTATGGTCACCATAAAGTCCCTGTATGAATGAAGTTATGACCACCTTACTGTGAAATAAGGGGATTTCAGCCTCCATCTATCTTATTGTTCAACTGACCTCAGTTAAACTTTGGTCACTATAAAGGAAGTCCAAAGTGATATTCTTATTTATATTCATCTTAAAATCTCAATATAACAGAAGTTATGGCTACCGTACACCAAAATAAGCAACTATACGACTTTCCTCCCAGTATCATTGTTGTACCTATTTCCGGTCTATTAAAATTGTGCAGTCTTTTTTTGCTATAACATTTGAAACATTTCAGTGCACTTTTCTTGTTCCACAAAATCGTGTCTATACCCCCAAACAATTCTATTTTAAGAATATATAACTTCTGTTTATGTATTATGGCTTAAAAACATATGTAAGTCTGATTTTAAAACCATTTAGACTGGAAAATGGAATGGACCGGATTTTGGTTCATGAAGGATACAAAAGACAATAAAGTATACATTCTGATTTACATTCTGATATATGTTTTTGTGAACATCTAATGAGGAATCTTTGATATTTATTAATTAAGCGTCCCATTTTTCAGTCAGCCGCCGCATTATCATCTCCCTTGGATATCTCCCTTGATATTAGGCCTATCCAAATGATATTTGGCTTATATAGCCATGGTAATTTTTTCACATTTTTTTTTAAAATATGACCTTTGCAATGTGAAACCAACCTATACAAAATCATGTGCTGGGAATCGTCTGATGTGGTCAGATTTGACCTTGGGCCCCTCCTTCAGGTGAAATGAGGATAGCTAAACTTAAAAGTGCTTATAACTCACTTATTATTGGTCCTAGAGGTTTGCAATGTGAAACCAACGTATAGGAAATTGTAGGCTGAGAATCTTATGGTGTGGTCAGATTTAACCTTGGACCCCTCCTTTAAGGTCAACTGAGGATAGTCAAACTTAACAGTGCTTTTAACTCATATATTATTGGTCCTAGAAGTTTGGGATGTGAAACCAACCTAAAGAAAATCATGGACAGGGAATCTTTTGGTGTGGTCAGATTTAACCTTGGTTCCCTCCTTCAAAGTCAAATGAGGATAGACAAACTTAAAAGTGCTTATAACTAATTTATTATTGGTCTGGAGGTTTGGGGTCTGAAATCAACCTATAGAAAATCATGGGCTTAGGGAATCTTCTGGTGTGGCCAGATTCGAACTTGGGTTCCTCCTTCAAGGTCAAACTAGAATAGCCAGACTTAAAAGTGCTTATAACTTGATTAATATTAGTCTTAGAGTTTTCGGATGTGAAAATGACCTGTAGGAAATCATGGGCTGGGAATTTTCTGATGTGGTCAAATTTGTCCTTGGACCCTTCCATCAAGGTCAAACGAGGACAGCCAAACTTAAAAGTGCTTATAACTCTCTTATTATTGGTCCTAGAGGTTTGGGATGGTAATCCAAGCTATAGGAAATCATGGGCTGGGAATCATTTGGTGTGGTCGGATTTGACCTTGGTCCCCTCCTTCAAGATCAAACGAGCATAGCCAAACTTAAAAGTCCTTCAAGGTGAGACGGTAGGCAAACATAAATGTGCTTATAACTTGCTTATTATTGGTTGTAGAGGTTTGTGATGTGAAACAAGCCTACAGGAAATCATGGGCTGGGAGTCTTCTGATGTGGACGTATTTTACCTCGAGCCCCTTATTCAAGGTCAAATGAGGTTAGCCACACTTAAAAGTGCTAGTTTATTTTGTTGTGAATTTTGACCACTGTCAGATTTACTAAAGTCAGGACATTGTAGTTGTGCACACGCAACACTTAGTCCACACACTTTTTATTCTACTAATACATCTTATATTCACCTTAAATTTTTTTTTTTATTTATGTTTTTGAAATATTTGTAAATGGTAAATGTCTTCTGTACTACATGCATTCATATGATTGTCCACATATTTGGTTTTTACATGGCATTGTGAACAAATTATTTTTTTTTTATAAAAATATACAGATTCATGCCAACTTATCATTAGATTCCACTTTTATTTCACACTCACTAAAGGGGAAATTGGAGAAAATACACTGTTGCAAACTTGAAGGATGAAAAAGAAAACATGTAGCCTTGTTCAGGCCCAAGAAAAGTACAAAAAATATTTAACAAGTCCAAATAATACTATACATTGCATTGTATTTATTTTATTTCCAGTAATATGCCGCAGTACATTGTAGAAATAATATCATGTATTATCGATATTATCTACATATAACAACTTTCAATTAATTTTGTTACAATGGGCCCATATTTATGGTTAATGAAAGCAATGACCTACAATATTATCATAGCTTTATCTTAAACTTGTGCCTAGCAATATACACAAGTGAAATAGGTTGAAATATGCTAACGTCTGAGTCGGGTTACATTTTATCCCACTTTGTAAAAAACAACTTGTCCTTCGTTATGAAAGGATATGTACAAACTAAGCTGCCCAAGGTGTAGAACTGTTTTGAAATAAGTAAGGTAAATTGTTGATGGTTTATATTGCAGTAATATTGACCAACTACCCTAACCTAATCAAATGGCAATATTTACATCACATAATTTACTCTGCACTGTTTCACTCTGTGAAAAAAAACTGATCATGATGGGACTTAAAGACCACACTGCATGAAATTTGTTTTCATTATTGTACAGATTATGTGTATAACAACACACCTGCCAAGTCCCATCTTAAAACTCCCGCTAGAAAGCACATTAAAAGCTAGTTAAATCTGACACTTGGAAAAACAAAACAGATCCCTCTCTAAAACTGTGCCACGTCACAGGTGATTTCCCACTCTGATTTCTGTGTGTACAATACAAAATAGTGTAAAATGAAGTGAAATTAGGGTTTTATAAACTGGCTTGGAATGGGTCAGCTTCAGTCAAAAAACATTTTTTTTCCTACACTTAGTGCCTGTCTAGGTGGTTCCCAGCGTCGTGCCCCCCCCCCCCCCCCCCCCCCCTGTTTTCTTCTCTGGAACATGGTTGGAAGGAGGCATCACCTGCTGTGCTGCAATGAAGGCGCCTAAGTGGAAGGAGCCCTCTGATTGGTCTTGTCCGGCAAGATCTCTGAGGTAGAATCTGGTGAATGTGTTGCGTGATTTCCAATGGCAGGCTTGCTTAATTGTATCCCCGATGCGAAGCGGGGATACTATGGATTCATCATCGTCGTCATCCCTCGTCCGCGTCCGCAGAGATTTCTTGTTAGCAACCTACAGTCCACATTTCTTTCCAGATTTCTTTCATATTTGGCAGGTGGCTTGATATGGTAGAGGACTCGCCACCCTATCTTTTTAGTAGGCTTTATGTATAAATTAGGCCTGTGGTAGACAAAAATGTCTAAAATGTGGAATATTGCTTGTTAGCGACCTACAGTCCACATTTCTTTCCAGATTTCTTTCATATTTGGCAGGTGGCTTGGTATGCTAGAGGACTCGCCACCCTATCTTTTTGGTAGGCTTTATGTCTAAATTAGGCCTGTGGTAGACAAAAATGTCTAAAATGCCTTAAAATTCATGAAATCTTGCACTAAATCACTTATAACTTGAAAAGTGTTGCATTTAGAGCATTTTGTTAAAATATGTTATTCAGCTACTTTTTTCATAGCTATAACATGGTGAGTAACTTGGGTGTCTGTCTCAATAGCTAAGTGAGTAATAGCTACTTTTGGGCTTTTCAGTAACTTCCATCATGAGTAAATCACTTGTAACTTGAAAAATATTGCATTTACAGAATTTCGTATAAATATGTTATTCAGCTACTTTTGGGTCAGCTGTAACATAGTAAAATTTCAGACATGTAGCTCATGGCATAGCTGAGTAATAGCTACTTTTAGGTTATCACTGTTGAGTAAATTACTTATAACTTCAAAAGTATTGCATTTAGAGTATTTTGTTTCAATATGTTATTCACCTACTTCTGGGTCAGCTATAACATAGTACAATTTCAGACATGTAGCTCATGGCATAGCTGAGTAATAGCTACTTTTAGGTTATCACTGTTGAGTAAATTACTTATAACTTCAAAAGTATTGCATTTAGAGTATTTTGCTTCAATGTGTTATTCACCTATTTCGGAGTCAACTATAACATAGTGAAGTTCCAGAGCCGTGGCTCATTGCATAACTGAGTCATAGCTACTTTGAAGTTCACACTGTTGAGTAAATCAGTTGTAACTTGAAAACTATTGCATTTAGAGAATTTTGTATAAATATGTTATTCAGCTACTTTTGGGTCAGCTATAACATAGTAAAATTTCAGACCTGTAGCTCATGACATAGCTGAGTAATAGCTACTTTTAGGTTATCACTGTTGAGTAAATTACTTATAACTTCAAAAGTATTGCATTTAGAGTATTTTGTTTCAATATGTTATTCACCTATTTCGGAGTCAGCTATAACATAGTAAAATTTCAGACCTGTGGCTCATTTCATAGCTGAGTAATAGCTACTTTGAAGTTCACACTGTTGAGTAAATCAGTTGTAATTGGAAAACTATTGCATTTACAGAAATTTGTGTAAATATGTTATTCAGCTACTTTTGGGTCAGCTATAACATAGTGAAATTACAGACTTGTAGCTCATGCCACAACTGAGCAATAGCTATTTTCAGGTACTGACTGTTGAGTAAATCAGTTGTAACTTGAAAAATATTGCATTTGGAGTATTTTGTTAAAATATGTTGTTCACCTACTTTTGGATCGGCTATAACATCATGAAATATACAGACTTATAGCTCATGGCATAACTGAGCAATAGCTATTTTCAGGTTCTCACTATTGAGTAAATCACTTGTAACTTGAAAACTATTGTATTTACAGTATTTTGCTTAAATATGTTGTTCACCTAATTTTGGGTCAGCTATAACATAGAAAAAATTCAGACATGTAGCTCATTGCATAGCTGAGTAATAGCTACTTTGTGGTTATCACTGTTGAGTAAATCAGTTATAACGTGAAAACTATTACGTTTACAGTATTTTGTTTAAATATGTTATTCACATAATTTTTGGTCAGCTATAACAGAGTGAAATTGCAGACCTCTATGTCATGGCATAGCTGACCAATATCTATTTTCAGGTTCTCACTGTTGAGTAAGTCATTGTATCCACTGGATAGCCGCAGTGTGTAGAGAGATTTCACCATTACCGCTCTAACGAAAAAAATATTATAGCTAGCCTTCTCAAGTTTGCAAGGTATATTAGAGGGTGCACCACAGTATTCTATTGGTAGGTTTTATGTCTAAATTAGGCCTACTAAAATGAGTAATTTTGCATTTTCTCTAAAAGTATTGCAGATAGGAAATTCTTCTTAAATAACTCATTCACCTACTTTTTGAAGAGCTTTCACATGCTGAAGTTCCAGACCTGTAGATAATTACTCACCTACTCAAAATGAGTAACTGCGAATTATCTCTAAAAGTATTGCAGATAGCAAATTTTTCTCAAATAACTCATTCACCTACTTTTGGGAGAGCTTTCACTTGGTGAAGTTTCACACCCATAGCTAATTACTCACCTACTCAAAGTGAGTAAATGCAAAGTATCTCTAAAAGTATTGTAGATAACCAATTTTTGTCAAATAACTGCTTCACCTACTTTTGGGAGAGCTTTCACTTGGTGAAGTTTCAGACCCGTAGCTAATTACTCACCTACTCAAACTGAGTAAATGCAAATTATCTCTAAAAGTATTGCAGATAGCCAAATTCTGTCAAATAACTCCTTCACTTACTTTTGGGAGAGTGTTCACTTGGTGAAGTTTCAGACCTGTAGCTAATTTTTCACCTACTCAAAATGAGTAAAGCTAATTATCTCTAAAAGTATTGCAGATATCCAATTTTTCTCAAATAACTCATTCATCTTCTTTTGGGAGAGCTTTCACTTGGTGAAGTTCCAGACCCGTAGGTAATTACTCACCTACTGAAAATGAGTAAATTCAAATTATCTCTAAAAGTATTGCAGATAGCCAATTTTTCTCAAATAACTCATTCACCTACTTTTGGGAGAGCCTTCACTTGGTGAAGTTTCAGACCCGTAGCTAATTACTCACCTACTCAAAATGAGTAAATGCAAATTATCTCTAAAAGTATTGCAGATAGCCAATTTTTGTCAAATAACTGCTTCACCTACTTTGGTTAGAGCTTTCACTTGGTGAAGTTTCAGACCTGTAGCTAATTACTCACCTACTCAAACTGAGTAAATGCTAATTATCTCTAAAAGTATTGCAGATAGCCAATTTTTGTCAAATAACTCCTTCACTTACTTTTGGGACAGCTTTCACTTGGTGAAGTTTCAGACCTGTAGCTAATTATTAACCTACTCAAAATGAGTAAATGCTAATTATCTCTAAAGGTATTGCAGATATCCAATTTTTATCAAATAACTCATTCATCTACTTTTGGGAGAGCTTTCACATGGTGAAGTTCCACACCCGTAGGTAATTACTCACCTACTGAAAATGAGTAAATTCGAATTATCTCTTAAAGTATTGCAAATAGCCAAGTTTTCTCAAATAACTCATTCACCTACTTTTGAGAGAGCTTTCACTTGGTGAAGTTTCAGACCCGTAGCTAATTATTCACCTACTCAAAATGAGTAAATGCGAATTATCTCTAAAAGTATTGCAGATAGCCAGTATTTCTCAAATCACTCATTAATATGAAAACAACTAAAAGGAAGTCATGGGCTGCAAATCTTTTCATGTGGACTGATTTGACCTGGGGCCCCTCCTGCTTATTATTGGTCCTAGAGGTTTGCAATGTGAAAACGACTTATAGGAAATCATGGGCTGCGAATCTTTTGATGTGGTCAGACTTCACCTTGGGCCCCTGCTACAGGGTGAAATAAGGGTAGCCAAACTTAAAAGTGCTTTCACCTTGCTTCTTTACGAAAATTGCTGTTTGTCTTCTAAACTGTGTTAGTTGGCCTTCGTCGGTGGATACATCCTGCATCTGGACACAGATGCGTCCTTGATCTAGTTTGATCCTTGGAAATTCCCCCATAAAAGGTCTTGGAAGCTGCAAAAGCTCTGAAGTCATAGGTCTTTACCCCTACAAGGTCCATGTCTGCATTGTCTACCTTGGTGTAGCAAAATTTTATAGTGTTTTTAATCCAAGACGATATAGTGGAACACTGAATATCCAATTTATAGGAGATAAACAATAACTGTTTACCCCCTCTGGAATCCTTAGTTCGGTCCAGATAACACTGAAGGGCCCTGACAGGGCAAGGTACGATATCTGTGTCCTGAGAGTCTTGACCACACTTCAAGGCTGGAATGACTACTGTTGAGATAGATTGCAGTCCTTCCTTTGCTAATTGATTTTTGGCAATGGAGGAGGGAGAGGGGGATAGTTGGATTTGGTCCCAGTCGCCCAGGCATAAAAGTCCATCAAGGGTCCAGGCATGAATCTCACTATGCCATTTCCCGGAGGCTAAGGTTAGTAAGAAAACTGTCTTCCATGTTAGGAATTTTAGACTTGCTTCCTCCTGTGGTTCAAAAGGAGGCTGGGTGAGTCTCTGCAAAACAAGGGACAGATTCCACTTAGGAATGAACCTGAAACTCTTGGGTTTATCCCTGTGAAAACTTGCTATTAGTCTGGCAATCTCTGTGTTTGTACTAATGTTTTGTTTGGTATTACCAAGGGTATCCACGATGGCTGTTCTGTAACCTTCAATAGTAGAAGGACATCTATTTAAGTCATTGAACAGATACCAGAAGAAGTTGCAAATGTCCCCTATAGAGGGATTCCTGAAGTCCACCTGTTTTTCTGTGCACCAACATTGGAAAACGGTCCACTTTGAGGCGTAGATGAATCTTGTGGAGAGTCTCTGAAGAGCAGCAATTCTTTCTGCCACTTCTGCAGAGAAACCATGTTTTTGGAGTGCTGAACTCTTATTAGATACCAGACGTGGAGGTTCAGGGATGTTGGGTTGACATGGTAATGGTTTGGTGGCTGTTTAGCAGAGTGCGTATGGGTGGAAGCTGTCTTGGGATGTCCAGAGACAGTTCCACCAGGTCCCAAAACCATGGTTTTGTCGGCCAGCCTGGGGCAATCAGAATCATCCTGCATGTGTGACATTGAAGTTTTTCTATGTGGAGATAGGGACCACTCTGTCGATTGGATCTGATTCCTCCTTGAGACGCCGTCCGCTATTACATTAAGTGAACCCAGTACATGTCTCGCTCTGAGTGTGACATTCAACATTTTGGTGACACCAAGTTAGGATTCTCCACATTATAGCACAGAATTCTGCTGATCTTGTGATATAACTTTGTTGATATAAGCCACCATTGAGGTGTTGTCTGAGGCGATAGGGACTCGATTGTTTCAGCAATCTGTCTGGAAGAATTGCAGAGCCAGAAGAACTGCCTTCAATTCTAATAGGTTGATGTGAAGATGTTTTTCTGTGAGAGACCAAACCCCTCCTGTAGAGTGTTGACCTAAGTGAGCGCCCCAACTTGTGTTTTTTCGGCATCTGCAAAGATTAGTGTTTTTTGTATTCCTTGGTGATTGGGAGAGGTCTGACTTCTTGAGATTTACCATAAAGCCCAAATCCTACACCGGCTTTAGCAGTTTTTGTGTCAGATCCATGCATTCCTGTTCTGAGAGGGCACAGATTAAGTTGTCGTTCAGGTATTGGTGTAGTCTGATTCCTGATTGTAAGGCTATCAATTTTACTTTCTTCACTATACAGGTGAAAATGAGGGGGGCTGCACGGTTGCTAAGCCGAAGGGTAGGCTGGTGAACTGGTAAGTGATGCCTTGGAAATGAAACCTGAGGTACTTCTGAGACTGGGTGTGAATAGGTACATGTAGGTAGGCCTCGGTGAGGTCTATAGATGTGACCCATTTCCCTTTCCTCTGGGGTCTCCATTCTGGAACTTTGGGATGGCCAGGAATTTGTTTAGTGAGCTTAAGTCTATGACTGGCCTCCAGCAGTTGCCTGGTTTTGGGACCAGGAAGAGACGGCTGTAAAATCCAAGACTATCTGGGGTATGAACGACTTCAACTTCGCCTTTCTGCAGCAGGTCTTGAATAGAGGTCCATAAGGCATTTTGTTTGTCGAAGCCTGTGTAACTGCTGACTATGTAGGGTACCCTGGATAGGTTTGGACGTTCCCTGAAGGGCAACTTGTATCCGTCTCTTATGAGCCCTATGATCAACCGGTGGTAGCCTCGTTTTTCCCACTCCGGAAGGAACTTTTCTTTAATATGTACACTTTTGAACTGAACTTGATTGGGTATATCGTGTACACATAGAGTTTTCTTCCCCTCTGGGGGGGATTGTACACACAGAGTCTTTCCCCTCCGGAGGGGCTGTACACACGGAGTCATTTCCCCCTCCAGTGGGGACTGTGCACACGGAGTCTTTTCCCTCTCCAGTAGGGTTAACACACTTAGAGTCTTCTCCCCCTCTGGAGGGGCTACAGGGAAAACACAGTGTAAGGGATCTCCTGAAAGCATTATCAGTTCTAATCCAGGGTTTTTTGAAGGTAGCACTTGGTATTGAGTGTCATTGAGGAGGTTGCTGTTGCTTGGTACCACTTGTGCTGCCTCCACGGCCCCGACCCCTGCGGCCGCCACATCCTAATCTGTGACCACCTTGGGTGGAGGCTGGGTTGATAGTAAACCCCTTATTGAGCTTGTTGACGTCCACCTCTGCCCTTTTTGTTTTTCTTGTATGGGTGGAATCGTTGCTCCTTCTTGGATCCAGGTTTCCCTCCTAGACCTATCAAATGCTCATATTCCTGCATGAGACTAAGTCCTCTCAAACGGGTCACCACCTGAGACTGGGGCGGCGCGTAGATTGCGAACCCTGAAAGCGTCGAGGTTTGGGTGAGCATGACGTAGATAGGCATTATGTCTGAGAAGCACCAGATCTGTGAGTGAAGAGAGAAAGTTGGACATGTGTAGTCTGCGTAGGCCTTAGACATACTTCTAATGATATCCAGCATGAACTGCAACTGAGCAGATTCTTGTTGAGTCATAGCGAATAGCTGAGACATGATCTGCTCTCTGGTGGGCCTGTCTGTGGTTGTACGGAATTGTTCAAACAGCCTTTCTCTCTGGTCCCTTGAGAGATGAAGGTTGTTGAGGCACGACTCACTGGCCATCCCGAAGGTGGAGAGGAAATTAGCAATGCTGATGTTCTCTCGAGTCATGTATTTCAGCTTGACTAGATCCTTCTGTTGGACTGATTACCTGGGGGTCCACTCCTGTAACCAGGCTTTGCAATATTTGTTCTCCAACTTCTGTAGGGTCTTCCTGCTTTGAAGTGGAAGAGAAGGAGGAGGCTGAAGCATCAGTCGCGTATTCTTCTTGTTCCAGGGCTTGAAGAGATGAAAGCCTTTGAGCAAACACAGTCGCAGGTGCAGATGGAGGCTGTGTAGAGGGGCTGGAAGTCGGCACTTTGACTTGGGTGACCACCGCTTGAATGGACTGCTGTGTGATAGCTGAGGAGCCCTTAACCTTAGTGAAACCCTTCTTTACCTCAGGAGGGGCAGGTTGAGATGGAACTGAGTCCATAAGTTCCTCTGGTTTGGGAGGTGGAATAGCAGACACCGGTGTGATTGACACAATGTGAGGTGGCGGTGTTGTAGATGCAGCTGCTGGAGGTTGAGTTTGTGCAGGGGCCAAACGATTGAACATCTGCTCCATGGACTGTTGTAGGAATACCTGCAGTCCAATTTGTAGTTGAGCAGAGAGATCCTGAATTTGTTGTTGGTTTTTCTGCTGCAGCTTGTTCATCATTTCAAAGTTTTGATGCCCCAGCTGACTCCTGATGAGTTGTGTTCTAGGAGTCTGTGGGATATTGGTAGTTGAGACAGCCCTCTGTGGTTGTGGGAATGACATGGCAGCCATTCTGTCCATGACAGATTGTCTACCAGGAGTTGCGTGTGGAGCGAATCCTGGAGGAGGAAGAATGTCCTGTGTGACTGTCTGAGACATGGGGTGCGGTGCCCTGAAAAGGGCTGAAGACTGAGCCGTAGGCTGATTAAATGCACCCATAGTAAAAGAAGTCACTGGGACGTTCTGCGTGGGTAATGGAGCTGGTAGGCTAGTAAGAGGGCTGATGCCGGCAAAAGGTGCACTTGCGCCGGTATCTTCCGGTTCTAAATTCAAAAGCGTGTCATCCACCCGTGATAGATCTTCACCGGTCTGTGCCGGATCTTCTGTCTCTGGCTCTTCAAATGAGTCACCCTGCGAGCCGGTTCTCTGCCTGTAAGCGAACCTCTTGCCAAAGTTTTCTTTGAGGCTCTTCTGTCAGTGAGAAACACACTGAACACTGTGTGGTGTTAGCTCCTTGGGCACAGGGATCCAGTCCCTTGCACTTGGCTCTATAGCAAAAGCAGGAGCTATGAGTATCAAACTCAGGGGCATAAAATGTCCACACTTGCCCCTTTTCTGGTAGGAGGTGTCTTAATCATGATTACCAAAGTGATCTATGAACTGTTATAAACAATTTGATCACAATTTAACTGTCTACCCACAGTTATATAGCTGTAACAATTCACCAAAGTGAGAGTCACAAGCAAGCCAACTTGGCAAGATGGCTTCCAATAAAGGAAGTGTTCATGGGAGCAATCTGATAGGTTCCCTAGGTCACGTGGCCAAGCCAGCAGGTGCGTATTTACCCGCACCGGTACTATATCACCGGCATTCCCCGTGACCAGTACTCCGGATAGCCCCAGCTATCTGAATTCTACGGGTAAAGTTTTCAACTCTTACTCCGGTTGGAAGCTTCCCGTGGTCAACCACCGGTAAAGCATATGGTCACAATAGGTACGACTATTGTAGCGTCATAAAATTGAAAATTTTAACTATGTAAATATAGCTTTTATAAGCTACAAGCTTACCATGTGGGACTTAGAAGAGTCCCACCCTGCCTTCCCGCTGTTTACAGCTGAGGGATAGGTTTAAAAAAATTTCAACGAGAAAGTAGGATGAAAGGTCAGAGGTTATCACGTGACAACAGCTTGAGGCTACAGCCAACTGTAAATGTCTATTTTTCTTAAACTTTGGCCATGATGCCCTGTGGCCATCCGAGAACAACATTAAGTCCCACATGGTAAAAGCTTGTAGCTTATAAAAGCTACATTTATGCAGTTAAAATTTTCAAATTTGACTGTAACTTGTGTTCAAAATAGTGAATAAGTGTGTAGCTTTTAGTGTAACAATTCAGCTTCTGATAGTTTGTCGGTTTTTAAATAAACTGATAAGCAAGTTTTTGCAGGGATTTCTCTTGGGATAGAAGTGTTAATCTGTTTACAGTATTTTTGGAAATATGAAAAATGCTATTTTTTCTGTCTCTGATTGATGAAAACCTTTAAATCAGTTTATGGGTCTATTTTGAAAAAAGGTAAACAGTGAATTAATACTTCAGTCATTTGAAGTGTACCATATATGGTATTATTGTATGTGGTCTGTAATCAAATAATGAATCTGAATTACCAATTCAAGTGTGAAATAGTGTCTGCATGTTTTTAATTTTACAAACTGAGGTGTTGTTTGGTGGAAGTATTGTCATCAGTTCATGGGTCTAATTTTGGTGACTCTTTTATTTCAAACCCCAATAACACATACAGTATTTCATTTATTTTCATGTTGATAGCTCAGATGTCATCCCTTTACCATTGTACCAAATATAATATTCCAAATATTTGTAGAAATATTAGGCACATTGTTTTCTTTGTCTCTTATTGTTGAAATCCTGTGATTAGTGTATGGTTCTATTTTGAACCAAACAAAAAAAAATGTCACACTTGACTGATTCAGAGGTTTACTGTATGTGTACTGTTACCTGTGGTCACTGAGAAGTGACCAGATTATGATTTCAAACTGTCCAAATGTACTGTTTTTCACCCATGGCATCAAGCTCTGTGGACAGGCCAATGGGTGGCAGGGCAGGTGGGCAGGGGTAAATATCATATCTGGCCTGTATCTCAGAACCCCTTAGGTGAAGAATGTGGTAGGGATATTGGTTAGGGGGAATCCCTGAAAAAAACCTATCAGGAAAAATGCCCATCATGTGAATCCCATCAGCAAAAAAGCTCATCAGGAAAATTACCCATGTAGACTTACAGACATTCTATCTATTATTATCTGCAATGGATAAAAGTATCAAAGAGTGATGATTTAATACATTAATAGCAAAATGACATGTGGAAGTTTTGACTTTGTGATTAAGTTAGTATTTTAGCCAGACATTTATACAAATCAATTCCATCAAAAGTATGTTTCAAAAGATTCCACCCTTTTATGAATTGGTACGATTGTGAATTTTTCCGGCTTAATGTTTCTTGTTCCAAATAAGTTTTTAAAATTTTTTTAAAGGAAGAAGATGTTTAGTTTATAGTCGTTTTTTGCACACCAGAATATATATTTCCGAGTCATTATTAGTATTAGGTTTAAGGGCCAAAAGTTTTGGTCATTTATTAGGTAGCCATGCAATTCATTAAATTTGTTAGAAGGAGGTTTACTCTAAGTCTTTTGTTAAACCATTGTAACAGTTGAACATTGTCCCACAGCTGTGTTACTTCTCTACATTTTCAGAATAAAGTTTTCTAGGTTTTCATTGTATACTCCGCATAAAGAACATGCACTATTATAAATAATATAAATAAATACATGCACATGTATTTAGAGATTTGAGAAATTGTACCAAATGCAGTTTTTTAGTAGTTTGCAGTCATTGTGTGCTTGTTGTAGCTTGTTTAGAGTTTTGCCTATACGTCAGGCCAGAATTGATTATGTACAGGTAGAGACTTCTTACTATACCACTGATGTACAAACTTTAAAATTAGCCAAAATTTTCAAAAAATTTTCCTCTTTTTAAAAATGGCGGTCATTTTGAATTTTTGGCAAATATTGAAAAACACAAATTTGCTTCTATCTCCTTAACCGTGCAAGATAGAGCGATGTGTAGAAATTTTCAACCCAACCAATGCAAAAAGGCATGAAGCTGAAATAATTTACATGAACACTAATAAATATTTAAGCATCATTGATATATTTTACAGATGAAACAGGGCCTTGTAAGACTACTGTACAATTTTGGCAAAAGGTTGATAGGGTGGACATTACACATGATAATGTGTGTTCTTCTATGCTATCCTGTTTCTATTCATATGTCCCAGCTACAAGCAACAGGGCGTCCTATTTCTAGATTAATTTTCAACTCGTTTTCTACATGTAAAAATGTAAATATTCTGCGAAATAAATATCTGTCTCCACATCTATCTGTCTACTGTATACTGGTCAGCCAGTAAATTTTGTCACGTCAGTGAAGTTCGTCACCTGCCATAAAAATGCTCAAAGAAAGGCAACATTCATATTTAAATGAATGGAATAGCTGCTTTCACCAGTAAGGTATACATGTATTCCAAAAATTTACAGTAAATACTCTTTTATTTTGTTATAAAATGCAGGTAGCGAACTTCACTGGAGTGACAAACTTCATGGGCTGAGCAGTATAGTTTCACAGGCAAAAGAGTCAAAACAACTACCCGGAACCAAAGAAATCTGTCTACTATTGAAAGCAATGACATACGTATTTCCTCATCGAAATAGATGAAAAAACACACGAAAGTGACCTTATTTTATTGATCCAGCTACTGCTAAGCCATTGAATTTCGTCACCCAGTGAATTTCATCACCTGCCATTTAAACCCTCAAAAACCAGTAATACTTGTGTTTAAACACATGCAACCATAACTTCTAATATTAATATGTAGTAATTCAGCGATGTAAATTAAGTGTCAAAATGATTTAATATTGTCATGAATTGTAGGTGACAAAATTCACTGGGTGACGCCCGCGAGTAAAGGTTATTCTCTCTAGATCCCAGTGCTTTTTTGTCAAATTTATCTCATCTTCGCATTATAACTATTTCAAAGATAGTTTAGTAAGTATGTTTATTGGTCATTATCTCCCGCCCAGCTCGCCGGTGGGAGATAATAATTTGCACCATGTGCGTGTGTGCGTGAGTCACGCAGTTTTCTCTGAAACTACCCGGTACTACAGTTACACATTTTTGGTAAATTACTTGTCCTAAAGAATTTTTACGCTCTTCAATATTTTTGGGGCTTGGTGAACTTTGGCCTACTTTTGAGTGAGTAATAGCACTTTTACCTAATATAATTATATGACTTATAGCTGAAACTGTTGCATTTAGAGTATTTTGTTCCATATATTGTTCAACTACTTTCTCCACAGTAACAACATGGTTAGTAGTTTGGAAGTGTATCTCCATAGCTAAGTGAGTAATAGCTACTTTGTCAATTTTTAATGATACCCATAATGAGCAAATGGCTTATATCTTCAGAAGTATTGCAGATACACAATTTCTCTCAAATATGTTGTTCATCTACTTTTTTGTGAACTGTAACATATTTAAACTTCACAACTGTTGCTCAATGTACAAGTGAGTAATGGCTACTTTATTGCTACTTTTAGTGAAAATCACAATCACAAATATCTTGCAAGCCGTAAGAGATAAAGTGATTTCGAGCGAATTTTTGACCCACAGGGTGGTACAGGAGTATCATATGGATAGGGGAAAAATTTCAATTTTCGCCACTTTTGGTGGCCATCTTGGATTTAGCGGAAAATGAAAAAGTGTGCATATCTCGAAAACCGTAAGAGATAGAGCGATTTCAAATGAATTTTTGACGTACCATGTAATAGAAGAGTATCCTATGCAAAGGGGAAAAATTTCAATTTTTGGCACTTTTGGCGGCCATCTTGGATTTTTGCGGAAAATAAAAAAGTGTGAATATCCTGAAAACCATTGGAGATATAGCTATTTCGAGAGAATTTTTGACACACAGGGTAGTAGAAGAGTATCCTATGCAAAGGGGAAAAATTTCAATTTTCGCCACTTTTGGTGCCATCTTGGATTTTAGCGGAAAATGAAAAAGTGTGAATATCTCCGAAAACCATTAGAGATATAGCGATTTCGAGCAAAGTTTTGACCGACAGGGTAGAGCAAGAGAATCTTATGCAAAGGGAATAAAATTTCAATTTTTGCCACTTTTGGCAGCCATCTTGGATTTTTGCGGAAAATGAAAAAGTGTGAATATCTCGAAAACCGTATGAGATAGAGTGGTTTTGAGCAAATTTTTGACCCGCACGGTAGTACAAGAGTGCAAAGGGGAAAAATTTCAATTTTTACCATTTTTGGCGGCCATCTTGGATTTTAGTGGAAAATGAATATGTATGATTATCTCAAAAACTATAAGAGATAGAGTGATTTCGAGTGAATTTTTGACCCGCAAGGTGGTACAAGAGTATCCTATGCAAAGGGAAAAAATTTCAATTTTCGCCACTTTTGGCAGCCATCTTGGATTTTAACGGAAAATAAAACATTGAAAATAACTTCAAAATGGATAGAGCTAGAGCGATTTCGAGCGAATTTTTTGACCCGCAGGGTAGTATAACAGTATTCTGGAAAACCGTTTTCTGGAAATTTTAGTTTTCGCCACTTTTGGCAGCCATCTTGGATTTTAGCAGAAAAGGAAAAATTGTGAATATCTCGGAAAAGGTATTTCTTCCCCCTTAATGCTCGGCGGGAGATACACACCACGGGTCAGTGGTCTTGTTTAGGACTCATAACTCAAAAGTATTGCAGTTAGAGTTTTTTCTCGAAATATGTTGTTCAGCTACTTTGTCCTTAGCTATAAGATGGTACATAGTTTGGGGTTCTGTTGCATGGCATAAGTGAGTAATAGCTATTTTCTCATTTGTAGCTGAATAACAGAAGAAGTAAATGTCAAATATCATCAAAAGTATTAAAGTTAGGGAAATCTTTTCAAATATGTTGTCCATCTACTTTTTGGTAAGCTATCACATTGTAAAGTTTCAGACCTGTTGCACCTTGGATAGCTGAGTAATAGCTACTTTGAAATTCTGACTGTTGAGTAAAGCCATTGTAACACCAAAACTATTGCAGTTAGAGTATTTTCATAAAATATGTTGTTCAGCTACTTTGTCCTTAACTATAAGATGACATATAGCTTGGAGTTCCATAGCATGCCATAAGTGAGTAATAGCTATTTTGTTATTTGTAGCAAAATATTGACAGAGGTAAATGTGAAATATCTTAAGAAGTATTAAAGTAAGGCTAATTTTTTCAGATATGTTGTTCATATGTCTGAAAAGGAAAAAGGAAGAAATGATTCAATTTTTGGAGTGATCCGGATCACTCTCTGGATCTTCTGGATCCATGAAATGCAATTTTCCAAGACGGATAACTCAAAAACTTATGGATGAATTTCGATGAAATTTTCAGGATATGTCTGAAAAGGTGATAGGAAGAAAAAATTCTATTTTGGGAGTGATCCAAATCACTATCTGGATCTTCTGGATCCATGAAATGTAATTTTTAAAGACAGATAACTCAAAACTTATGGACAGGTTTCGATGAAATTTTCAAGATATGTCTGAAAAGGTAAAAGGAAGAAATGATTTAAGTTTTTGAGTTATCCGGATCACCATCTGGATAGTGGTGTCATCACGAGCGGTGATATCGCAGATTCACCGGTGATGAAAAAAATAGATGATAATCGAGGATTAATGATCATAAGTGATGCATCTCATAAACATATAAAACCATTAACTTTAGGTTATTTTCGAAGGGATTTAGTAAAAATATGGTGAAATATTCATCTAATTTCTACTTTTATGCGGTTTTGTTTTGATTTGTGATGTAACTATGGTGATGAGACCCTTTCCACTTCCTACAGGAAGTGAAAAAACGTAAGTTTTTGTTTGCTTTTTATTGCTTCAAATATCCACCGTTTTAACAACCGACAGCACAAATGAAGCATAAAATCTATTTTATTTCAGTATATGTTGCCAATGCACATTATTTAAAGAGCAAATTTAAGTTTAATTTGTGAAACGATGACACCGCGATATCGCTCACTGTTTTGTTCACGGTATCGAGACCTCATAAATTGCTCAGACGATGACACCACTATATCTGGATCTTCTAGATCCATGAAATGTGATTTTTAAAGACAGATATATAACTCAAAAAAGTTTAGATGGATTTCTGTGAAATTTTCAGGATGATGTCTGAAAAGGTAAAAAGAAGACATTTTTTCAATTTTGGGAGTGATCCGGATCACTATCTGGATCTTCTGGATCCATGAAATGTAATTTTTAAAGACAGATAACTTAAAACCTTATGGGCGGATTTTGAGGAAATTTTCAGGATATGCAAGATAGAGCAATTTCAGTTATAAGTAAGTCATTCACCTTAACTTTTGGGTAGAAATGCCTTTTATCTTTAAAAATATTGAAATCAAACATTAAAGTGCCTCTTGCTTGTTGTCACTTCTACATGTGCCTCCATCTCACGAGAAAATTTATATTCCACTATCTTTAGTACATCTAATTAATACGGCGGGAGATAATTGCATGTGTCAGAATGCTTGTTATAATTGTAACAAACAAAACAATTGCAAATTTTACAAGCTCTATCATAATAATACCTTTTCATGAGCAACAATTCTAAAAGTTGCAAAAAAGGTAAAAATATTTGGGCAGACAACTTTTTATGTCAGCTGACTGACAAGTCAGCTGACATTATGTCGTCACTCTGCGGCGTGGGCGTACGCGTCCGCGTTCGCGTGAACAACTTCTCCTCCAAAACTACAAGGCCTAGAGACGTGCTGTTTTTTTTAAAAGATACCTTATCTATCGAGGATGAAAAATTGTTCAAGGCATGCAAATCTGTCTGTTCGTCTGTTTGCTAGAGACATTACAAGGGGGGTACCCCCACCAAAAGTGTGAAAATTTCAACACTTAATCACAATTTTCTCAGTGACTATTGCAGGGATTTCTCTCATATCTTGCATATATGTACTAGGCCACAGGTAGATTCTCTTGTGTGAGTATGAGACCTGGATCTGTCTTACTTTTTTTTAAATAAATTTTTTTAATAATTTTTAATGCATTAAAATTCATGAAATCATGCACAAAATCATTTATAACTTGAAAAGTGTTGCATTTAGAGCATTTTGTTAAAATATGTTATTCAGCTACTTTTTTCATAGCTACAATATGGTGAGTAAGTTGGGTGCCTGTCTCAATAGCTAAGTGAGTAATAGCTACTTTTGGGCTTTTCAGTAACTTCCATCATGAGTAAAATCACTTGTAACTTAAAAACTATTGCATTTAGAGAATTTCGTATAAATATGTTATTCAGCTACTTTTGGGTCAGCTATAACATAGTAAAATTTTAGACCTGTAGCTCATGGCATAGCTGAGTAATAGCTACTTTTAGGTTATCACTGTTGAGTAAATCGCTTATAACTTCAAAACTATTGCATTTAGAGAATTTCGTATAAATATGTTATTCAGCTACTTTTGGGTCAGCTATAACATAGTAAAATTTCAGACCTATAGCTCATGGCATAGCTGAGTAATAGCTACTTTTAGGTTATCACTGTTGAGTAAATCGCTTATAACTTGGAAACTATTGCATTTACAGTATTTTGTTTCAATATGTTATTCACCTATTTTGGGATCAGCTATAACATAGTGAAGTTTCAGATCTGTGGCTCATTGCATAGCTGAGTAATAGCTACTTTGAAGTTCTCACTATTGAGTAAATCACTTGTAACTTAAAACCTATTGCATTTAGAGAATTTCGTATAAACATGTTATTCAGCTACTTTTGGGCCAGCTATAACATAGTGAAATTTCAGATCTGTAGGTCATGGCATAGCTGAGTAATAGCTACTTTAAAGTTCTCACTATTGAGTAAATCAGTTGTAATTGGAAAACTATTGCATTTAGAGTATTTCGTATAAATATGTTATTCAGCTACTTTTGGGTCAGCTATAACATAGTAAAATTTCAGACCTGTAGCTCATGGCATAGCTGAGTAATAGCTACTTTTAGGTCATCACTATTGAGTAAATCAGTTGTAACTTGAAAACTATTGCATTTACAGTATTTTGCTTAAATATGTTGTTCACCTACTTTTGGGTCAGCTATAACATAGTAAAATTTCAGACCTGTAGCTCATTGCATAGCTGAGTAATAACTACTTTGAGGTTCTCACTATTGAGTAAATCAGTTGTAATTGCAAAACTATTGCATTTAGAGAATTTCGTATAAATATGTTATTCAGCTACTTTTGGGCCAGCTATAACATAGTGAAATTTCAGATCTGTAGGTCATGGCACAGCTGAGTAATAGCTACTTTGAAGTTCTCACTATTGAGTAAATCAGTTGTAATTGGAAAACTATTGCATTTACAGAATTTCGTATAAATATGTTATTCAGCTACTTTTGGGTCAGCTATAACATAGTAAAATTTCAGACCTGTAGCTCATGGCATAGCTGAGTAATAGCTACTTTTAGGTTATCACTGTTGAGTAAATCGCTTATAACTTGGAAACTATTGCATTTACAGTATTTTGTTTCAATATGTTATTCACCTATTTTGGGATCAGCTATAACATAGTGAAGTTTCAGATCTGTGGCTCATTGCATAGCTGAGTAATAGCTACTTTGAAGTTCTCACTATTGAGTAAATCACTTGTAACTTAAAACCTATTGCATTTAGAGAATTTCGTATAAACATGTTATTCAGCTACTTTTGGGCCAGCTATAACATAGTGAAATTTCAGATCTGTAGGTCATGGCATAGCTGAGTAATAGCTACTTTAAAGTTCTCACTATTGAGTAAATCGTTGTAATTGGAAAACTATTGCATTTAGAGTATTTCGTATAAATATGTTATTCAGCTACTTTTGGGTCAGCTATAACATAGTAAAATTTCAGACCTGTAGCTCATGGCATAGCTGAGTAATAGCTACTTTTAGGTCATCACTATTGAGTAAATCAGTTGTAACTTGAAAACTATTGCATGTACAGTATTTTGCTTAAATATGTTGTTCACCTACTTTTGGGTCAGCTATAACATAGTAAAATTTCAGACCTGTAGCTCATTGCATAGCTGAGTAATAACTACTTTGAGGTTCTCACTATTGAGTAAATCAGTTGTAATTGCAAAACTATTGCATTTAGAGAATTTCGTATAAATATGTTATTCAGCTACTTTTGGGCCAGCTATAACTAGTGAAATTTCAGATCTGTAGGTCATGGCACAGCTGAGTAATAGCTACTTTGAAGTTCTCACTATTGAGTAAATCAGTTGTAATTGGAAAACTATTGCATTTACAGAATTTCGTATAAATATGTTATTCAGCTACTTTTGGGTCAGCTATAACATAGTAAAATTTCAGACCTGTAGCTCATGGCATAGCTGAGTAATAGCTACTTTTAGGTCATCACTATTGAGTAAATCAGTTGTAACTTCAAAACTATTGCATTTACAGTATTTTGCTTAAATATGTTATTCACCTACTTTTGGGTCAGCTATAACATAGTAAAATTTCAGACCTGTAGCTCATTGCATAGCTGAGTAATAACTACTTTGAGGTTCTCACTATTGAGTAAATCAGTTGTAATTGCAAAACTATTGCATTTAGAGAATTTAGTATAAATATGTTATTCAGCTACTTTTGGGTCAGCTATAACATAGTAAAATTTTAGACCTGTAGCTCATGGCATAGCTGAGTAATAGCTACTTTTAGGTCATCACTATTGAGTAAATCAGTTGTAACTTGAAAACTATTGCATGTACAGTATTTTGCTTAAATATGTTGTTCACCTACTTTTGGGTCAGCTATAACATAGTAAAATTTCAGACCTGTAGCTCATGGCATAGCTGAGTAATAGCTACTTTGAGGTTATCACTGTTGAGTAAATCGCTTATAACTTGGAAATTATTGCATTTAGAGTATTTTGTTGCAATATGTTATTCACCTATTTTGGGGTCAGCTATAACATAGTGAAGTTCCAGACCTGTGACTCATTGCATAGCTGAGTAATAGCTACTTTGAAGTTCTCAATGTTGAGCAAATCACTTATAATTTGAAAACTATTGCATTTAGAGAATTTCGTATAAATATGTTATTCAGCTACTTTTGGGTCAGCTATAACATAGTAAAATTTCAGACCTGTAGCTCATGGCATAGCTGAGTAATAGCTACTTTTAGGTTATCACTGTTGAGTAAATCACTTATAACTTGGAAACTATTGCATTTAGAGTATTTTGTTGCAATATGTTATTCACCTATTTTGGGGTCAGCTATAACATAGTGAAGTTCCAGACCTGTGGCTCATTGCATAGCTGAGTAATAGCTACTTTGAAGTTCTCACTGTTGAGTAAATCAGTTGTAATTGGAAAACTATTGCCTTTACAGAAATTTGTACAAATATGTTATTCAGCTACTTTTGGGTCAGCTATAACATAGTGAAATTACAGACCTGTAGCTCATGGCACAACTGAGCAATAGCTATTCTCAGGCACTGACTGTTGAGTAAATCGGCTATAACTTGAAAAATATTGCATTTGGAGTATTTTGTTAAAATATATTGTTCACCTACTTTTGGGTTAGCTATAACATAGTGAAATTACAGACCTATAGCTCATGGCATAGTGGAGCAATAGCTATTTTCAGGTTCTCACTATTGAGTAAATCAGTTGTAACTTGAAAACTATTGCATTTACAGTATTTTGCTTAAATATGTTGTTCACCTACTTTTGGGTCAGCTATAACAGAGCAAAAATTCAGACATGTAGCTCATTGCATAGCTGAGTAATAGTTACTTTGAGGTTCTCACTCTTGAGTAAATCAGTAGTAACTTGAAAACTATTACATTTAGAGTATTTTGTTAAATATGTTATTCACAGACGTTTTGGTCAGCTATAACATAGTGAAATTGCAGACCTCTATGTCATGGCATAGCTGAGCAATAGCTTCTTTCAGGTTCTCACTGTTGAGTAAATCATTGTATCCAACCTGTAGGAAATCATGGGCTGGGAATCTGTTAATATGGTCCGATTTGACCTTGGAACCCTCCTTCAAGGTCAAATGAGGATAGCCAAACATAAAAGTGCTTATAACTCGCTTATTATTGGTCCTAGAGGTTTGGAATGAAAACCAACCTAAAATCATGAGCTGGGAATTTTTTGGTGTGGTCGGATTTCACCTTGGACCCCTCCTTCAAGGTCAAATGAGGATAGCCAAACTTAAAAGTGCTTATAACTCGCTTATTATTGGTCCTAGAGGTTTGGAATGGAAAACCAACCTATAGAAAATCATGGGCTGGGAATCTTTTGGTGTGGTCAGATTTCACCTTAGACCCCTCCTTCCAGGTCAAACGAAGATAGCCAAACTTAAAGTGCTTATAACTCGCGTATTATTGGTCTTGGAGGTTTGGGATGGTAAACCAACATATAGGAAATCATGGGCTGGGATTCTTTTGGTGTGGTCAGATTTGACCTGGGACCCCTCCTTCAAGGTCAATTGAGGATAGCCAAACTTACAATTGCTTAGAACTCGCTTATTATTGGTCCTACAGGTTTGGGATGGTAAACAAGCTACAGGAAATCATGGGCTGGGAATTTTTTTGTGTGGTCGGATTTGACCTTGGACCCCTCCGTCAAGGTCAAACAAGGATAGCCAAACTTAAAAAGTGCCTATGACTCACTTATTATTGGTCCGAGAGGTTTGGGATGGTAAACCATCCTAAATTCTTTGGCTGGGAATCTTTTGGTATGGTCAGATTTGACCTTTGGACCCCTTCTTCATGGTCAAACGAGGATATTGCATTTATAGTATTTGTTTAAATATTTTTAACCTACTTTTTACACTTAAACAATTACCTTGTTACTTTATTTCATAATACCATTTGCAGGGCACAACTTTTTTGTCCTTTTTTTCTGTCAGCTTCGGAATATCTTTCGAACATGCTGTTCAGTTACCATTTACTGTATTTCTGTACAGCCCTTTCCCTGATAATTATGATTTCCTCTCATTATCACCATCACAAATCAAAAACATTCAGTCAGCTGACACAGTGCCCGTTCACGGGCACTCTCCTCTTGTTTGAGTTCCTGGACCATGTTTTATGACATGAAAGTCCTACACTGACTGCAAACTCAGAAATGCTTATATCTCGAAAACCATGCTAGATAGAGCAATTTCAATATAATTTTTGATCCATGGGGTATCTCTGTGGAGTTGTGATACCAATTTTAAAAAAAATAGTACCTTGTCAAAAATGGTGGCTATTTTTAATTTTTGAATTTTTCGCAAAACTTGCAAAACACATGCAAGCTCGTATCTGGAAACCGGTGCGAGATAGAGCTTTCAACAAAATGTTTAACCCACGGAGTAGAATGATATAGTAAGTTTCAAGAAATAAATCAACCAAACCAGTAAACACTGATGATAATGAGTTTATGTACAGTATTTGTACACAGATATATGTACACAAATATTTGGTAATCATGAGGTACTGCATCATTATTTGAAACTGAAGCAGGTCAGAACATGTGAAGTATAACAAGTTTTATAAAATAAATGTCTTGGGTTTTCAGCTTGACCATTGTGGCTGTTATTGGAAAGGAATGCCTGTTGTCTATAAAATAAAGATATGGTAAGGACAAATAGAACTTCCAGTTAAAGCTCATTTTCTCAACACTATAACGTAATAAATTTGTCAGAGTACATTGTACTTTCAATATATTATATGTATTAGCCCTTATGAAATAGAAACTTCAGCTCTGCCGGCCCAATTGGCACCTACATTTGTATGGGGCCATAGTTCATTCTTTGATCTTTGAATTTTTTTCAAATCTCGCATGTGTATTCAGTAGTCAAGGAATATATTTTTTGGTATCATGTCATGACATTTACACTAAGCATTTGACGAAAAATCAAAAATTGTGTGTTTGGGGTAATTCATTGACTTGATTATGAAGAAGTGAAAATGGTGTCCACTGGCTATCTTTAAAAAAACATATGGAATGGAAAATATTATTGTGAAATGTAAGACAAATTTGGGGCCCAACTGAAAGGCTAACACAGATCCTCTGTTGACAAATTACGTGGTCATTCTGTCAAGTTTGAAAACAATACAGCAGAAGCCATTCTGAAGTCTCTGTAGTCAACCTTAAACAATGTTTCCTAATCATACATCTGACCTGGGGAAAAGTAATTATAGTATTTTTAGTGAGGTTGATGTACTGGTCAGACATAATAGACTGCATCAAAGGTATTGTTTATTTGAAAACATTCTTTTTAACATTCTAAAATATACAGTACATCATCTACATATTTACAAAAACTAACAAAATAGTCTGCATCTGCTTCACTATACCACATGCTTATTTATATGGCACTACATCTAAATATTAATATTTATTACACCACAGTACACCTACATTTACATGTTGCTAAATATTATACCTAAACTACATTTTCCTAATTACAATGACAAAGTTATAAAAACCAAGATCGCGCTATGTTCTGTCATTTCATTTAGCAAGTAATTTATCTCAATTTGTTTAACAATCTGAAAAAGAAATATTGTGACTGGCAAACAATATTAAAATTCAAAAACACTATTTTGACAACAGGCTTACCAAAAAGATGGGATGGCGATCTCATACCCGCCAGTCCATGCACCAAATATAAAATAAATCTGAAAGAAACTGTGGCCTATAGCTTGAACACAAAAAAATGATCAAATCTTTTTTACGTTTTTGACTCACTTTTTGACTCAAGCATAATTTTGACTCCTGGGCTACCACAGTAATAGGGTGGCCAGATCTCTGCCATAGCAAGCCACTTGCAAAGTTTTTAACAAAATACAAAAAGAAATGTGGCTTGTAGATTGAACACAAGAAATCTCTGCAGACGTGGACGCTGACTGTGCATGATCCATTGTATCCCCGATTTTCAATACACATTGACGGTGAAAAGCCTCTTGGCCACACAATTCCAGGTGACACAATTCCAGGTTTAAATCAGTCAAAACCTTTTCACCTTATTTTCAACCTCTTTCATTGTTTATATTTTATTTTTTATTCTTATATCAGGAATATTTTGTCATGTGGACAATAATAATTAACCCTTTCAATAAACAATTTTGCTTTTCAGTACCTCAAGAAAAGCATAAAATGAATATCCATTCAGGGGACAGTACCAAGGCAAATAACTACCATCCAGCCAAAAATATAGACAATAGTTTCCTCCCTTACAAACCATAGACACAATGTGTTATCACAACTGTTAAGTACATGTCATAATGATCTGTATTACATGTCTGACATACAGGTGACCATATATCAATATATGCCATTTTTGTTGTTGCTCAATACCTAATAAACTACGCAGACTTTGGTTGCCACAACAGTATAAGGGTATAAGCAGAGCATTTTCTTAATACTTTAGCACTCAGCATTATATCCTTTTGGGGATGCTTTGTTTTTGCTGTACAAAACATTATATTTTTTTATGTCAGCTGACTTGTCAGTCAGCTGACATTATATCGTCACTCTGCGGCGTGGGCGTGGGCGTCCGCGTCCGCGTGAACATCTTCTTCTCCAAAACTACAAGGCCTAGAGACATGCTGTTTTTTTTAAAAGATACCTTATCTATCGAGGATGAAAAATTGTTCAAGGTATGCAGATCTGTCTGTTCGTCTGTTTGCTAGAGACATTATAAGGGGGGTACCCCCACCGAAAGTGTGAAAATTTCAACACTTGATCACAATTTTCTCAGTGGCTATTGCAGGGATTTCTCTCATATCTTGCATATATGTACTAGGCCAGAGGTAGATTCTCTTGTGTGAGTATGAGACCTGGATCTGTCTTATGTTTTTTTTAATAAATTTTTTTAATAATTTTTAATGCATTAAAATTCATGAAATCTTGCACTAAATCACTTATAACTTGAAAAGTATTGCATTTAGAGCATTTTGTTTAAATATGTTATTCAGCTACTTTTTTCATAGCTACAGCATGGTGAGTAACTTGGGTGTCTGTCTCAATAGCTAAGTGAGTAATAGCTACTTTTGGGCTTTTCAGTAACTTCCATCATGAGTAAAATCACTTATAACTTGAAAACTATTGCATTTAGAGAATTTTGTATAAATATGTTATTCAGCTACTTTTGGGTCAGCTATAACATAGTAAAATTTCAGACATGTAGCTCATAGCATAGCTGAGTAATAGCTACTTTTAGGTTATCACAGTTGAGTAAATCACTTATAACTTGAAAACTATTGCATTTAGAGAATTTTTATATAAATATGTTATTCACCTATTTTGGGGTCAGCTATAACATAGTGAAATTCCAGACCTGTGGCTCATTGCATAGCTGAGTAATAGCTACTTTGAAGTTCTCACTGTTGAGTAAATCAGTTGTAATTGGAAAACTATTGCATTTACAGAAATTTGTGTAAATATGTTATTCAGTTACTTTTGTGTCAGCTATAACATAGTGAAATTACAGACCTGTAGCTCATGGCATAGCTGAGCAATAGCTATTTTCAGGTTCTCTCTATTGAGTAATTCAATTGTAACTTGAAAACTATTGCATTTACAGTAATTTGCTTAAATATGTTGTTCACTTACTTTTGGGTCAGCTATAACATAGTAAAAATTCAGACATGTAGCTCATGGCATAGCTGAGTAATAGCTACTTTGAGGTTATCACAGTTGAGTAAATCACTTATAACTTGAAAACTATTACATTTAGAGAATTTTGTATAAATATGTTATTCAACTATTTTGGGGTCAGCTATAACATAGTGAAATTCCAGACCTGTGGCTCATTGCATAGCTGAGTAATAGCTACTTTGAAGTTCTCACTGTTGAGTAAATCAGTTGTAATTGGAAAACTATTGCATTTACAGAAATTTGTGTAAATATGTTATTCAGTTACTTTTGTGTCAGCTATAACATAGTGAAATTACAGACCTGTAGCTCATGGCATAGCAGAGCAATAGCTATTTTCAGGTTCTCTCTATTGAGTAATTCAATTGTAACTTGAAAACTATTGCATTTACAGTAATTTGCTTAAATATGTTGTTCACCTACATTTGGGTCAGCTATAACATAGTAAAAATTCAGACATGTAGCTCATGGCATAGCTGAGTAATAGCTACTTTGAGGTTCTCACTATTGAGTAAATCAGCTGTAACTTGAAAACTATTGCATTTAGAGTATTTTGTTTAAATATGTTATTCACATAATTTTTGGTCAGCTATAACATAAGTGAAATTGCAGACCTGTGGCTCATTGTACAGCTGAGTAATAGCTACTTTGAAGTTCTCACTGTTGAGTAAATCAGTTGTAATTGTTAAACTGTTGCATTTACAGAAACTTGTGTAAATATGTTATTCAGCTACTTTTGGGTCAGCTATAACATAGTAAAATTACAGAAGTGTAGCTCATGCCACAACTGAGCAATAGCTATTTTCAGGTAGTGACTGTTGAGTAAATCAGCTGTAACTTGAAAAATATTGCATTTGGAGTATTTTGTTAAAATATGTTGTTCACCTACTTTTGGGTCAGCTATGACATAGTGAAATTACAGACCTATAGCTCATGGCATAGCTGAGCAATAGCTATTTTCAGGTTCTCACTATTGAGTAAATCAGTTGTAACTTGAAAACTATTGCATTTACAGTAATTTGCTTAAATATGTTGTTCACCTACTTTTGGGTCAGCTATAACATAGTAAAAATTCAGACATGTAGCTCATTGCATAGCTGAGTAATAGCTACTTTGAGGTTCTCACTGTTGAGTAAATCAGTTGTAACTTGAAAACTATTACATTTACAGTATTTTGTTTAAATATGTTATTCACATAATTTTTGGTCAGCTATAACATAGTGAAATTGCAGACCTCTATGTCATGGCATAGCAGAGCAATAGATACTTTCAGTTTTCACTGTTGAGTAAATCATTGTATCCACTGGATAGCTGCAGTGTGTACACATTTCACCATTACCACTCTAACGAAAAAAATATTATAGCTAGCCTTCTTAAGTTTGCAGGATATATTAATAACCATAAAATGTTGCCTGGGAATATTTTTGGCCTCATTTTGAAAAACAAGATGGCTGCCAGGGACGTTTATTCGACTTTAAACAAGGACTTTTGTTGGCCCCCTAGAGCAAAGGGTATTATAGGTAGAGATCTCAAATTTGCAGGATATGTTCCTCATTATAAAATCTTGACTGGGAATAATTTTGGCCTCATTTTGAAAAAAAGGATGGCCGCCACAGGTGTTTCTTTGTCAGTCATGAAAAGTGCTTATATCTCCCTTATTATTGGTCCTAGAGGTTTGGGATGGTAAACCAACCTGTAGGAAATCATGGCCTGCAAATCTTTTGGTGTGGTCAGATTTGACCTTTGACCCCTCCTTCAAGGTCAAACGAGGATAGCCAAACTTAAAAGTGCTTATAACCTGCTTATTATTGGTCCTAGAGGTTTGGAATTGAAACCAACATATAAAAAATCATGGGCTGGGAATCTTTTGGTGTGGTCGGATTTGACCTTGGACCCTGCCTTCAAGGTCCAACGAGGATAGCCAAACTTAAAAGTGCTTATAACTCGCTTATTAATGGTCCTAGAAGTTTGGGATGGTAAACCAACCTATAGGAAATCATTGGCTGGGAATCTATTGGTGTGGTCAGTAGTGCTGTGACGATGATTCGAGAACTTCAATAATTCGCTCGTTTACTGCCCCGAATTCGGAGTTCGGTTTCAAACGTCTGAAATTTGGACTTTGCAAAACATTTAGAAATCTCCAATATCACACAACATCCCAACGGATCCTATTTTCGCCCATCTATAAAACGTGTTTCTTTTGTTGAAAATATGGCGGAATTTATTAAAATATATATGAATTTTATATTTTTGCTATATTTTCAATGAAGTGACAAGATTTTATGTGAAATTTCTGCATTTTAACTGGTTTTCAAAACGTTGTTTCGAAGATCGAACTAGACCGAAGTTCGCAAGCTTGTACAGGTACCAAACATCGAACCCGATATTCGTAGCGATTTCACAGCACTAGTGGTCAGATTGACCTTGGACCCCTCCTTCAAGGTGAAATGAAGATAGCCAAACTTAAAGTGCTTATAACTCGCGTATTATTGGTCTTAGAGGTTTGGGATGTTAAACCAACCTATAGGAAATCATGGGCTGGGATTCTTTTGGTGTGGTCAGATTTGACCTTGGACCCCTCCTTCAAAGTCAATTGAGGATAGCCAAGCTTAAAATTGCTTATAACTCGCTTATTATTGATCCTTCAGGTTTGGGATGGTAACCATCCTACAGGAAATCATGGGCTGTGAATCTTTTGGTGTGGTCAGATTTAACCTTGGACCCCTCCTTCAAGGTCAAACAAGGATAGCTAAACTTAAAAGTCCCTATAGCTCGCTTATTATTGGTCCTAGAGGTTTAGGATAGTAAACCATCCTATAGGAAATCAGGGGCTGGGAATATTTTTGTATTGTTAGATTTGATCTTGGACCTCTTCTTCAAGGTCGACCGAGGATATTGCATTTGCAGTATTTCTTTAAATATGTTTTAACCTACTTTTTACACTTAAACAATTACCTTGTTACTTTCCTTCATAATACCATTTGCAGGGAACAACATTTTTGTCCTTTTCTGTCACCTTCGGAATTTCTTTCGAATATGCTGTTTAATTACCATTTACTGTATTTCTGTACAGCACTTTCTCTGATAATTATGCTTTCCTCTCATTATCACCTTCACAGATCAAAAATACTCATTCAGCTGACACAGCACTTTCTCTGATAATTATGCTTTCCTCTCATTATCACCTTCACAGATCAAAAATACTCATTCAGCTGACACAGTGCCCGTTCCTCTTGTTTTCTCAAACGATCCTCTAGTTTTTTTCTTAGTGATAAAGTTGTTGAAAATTCTATGCCTAATAAGGTAAAGTTGGTAAATCCCCATTCTAAGTCTGTGGTGACGGGCGGGCGGGCAGGTGGCGGGAAAAAGTTTGTCCGGGCTGTATCTCAGAAACCATAAGGTGTAGGAAGTTGTCTTGGTAGGGACATTGGCTAGAGGGAGTAGGTGTGCAACTTCATGGTGTGACCTTGATTTCACCTATGACCTTGCCGTAGTGACCTTGAGTGTGAAAATCTTGTCCGGGCTATATCTCAGAAACCATAAGGTGTAGGAAGTTGATACTTGGTAGCAACATTGGTTAGAGTTAGTAGGTGTGCAATTTCATGGTGTGATCTTGATTTGACCTTTGACATGGTTGTAGTGACCTTGACCTATAAAATCTTGTCTGGGCTATATCTGGGGAAACTGTAAGGTGTAGGAACATAAGTTAACTTTGAACTTTACTTCTGAATACCTTCTACACCTTTTTGTGTCCTTTTCTGCTTCACCTCCACACTGAAACCCAAAACACAGTCAGCCGACACAGAGCCTGTTCACGGGCACTGATTGCTTGTCTGAAATATGTTTTTCTACCTACATTTTACACCTTAACAGTTTAATTGCACCTACAAAGCAGTAGATTAGATTAGATTAGAATATGCTACTTACTTGTGAATACCATTTGGAGGGCACCACTTTCATGTCCTTTTCTTCTTTCACTTCTACTCTGAAACTCAAAGCACACAGTCAGCTACCAGAGAGCCCATTCACAGGCACTGCTTGCTTGTTTAATATTATGCCTCCACAACATGTTTTTCTCTTTACATGTTAAATTATCGAAAATTTCAACACTTTATCACGATTTTTCTCTTTGATTATTGTAGGGATTTCTCTTTTATGTTGCATATATGTACTAGTCCACTAACAGATTCTGTTGTGTGGATCAGACCTAGGTCTTGTAAATTATTCTTTTTAAAAATTGTTAAAATAAGTTTCAATGTATTAAAATTCATGAAATCATGTAGTAAATCACCTTTAACATAAAAAAGTATTGTGTTTACAGCATTTTACTAAAATATGTTGTTCAGCTACTTTTTCCATAGCTACAAGATGGTGAGTTACTTGGGAGTCTATTCCAATAACTGAGTAATAGCTACTTTCTGACTTTTCAGTATCTATTTGCAAAATCACTTATAACTTGAAAAGTATTTAGAGTATTTTGTTGAATGTTATTCACCTACTTTTGGGTCGGCTATAACACAGTTAAATTGCAGACATGTAGCTCATTGCATGGCCGAGAAATAGCTACTGAGAGATTCTCACAGTTGAGTAAATCACTTATAACTTGAAAACTATTGCATTTGGAGTATTTTGTTGAAAACTGGTATTCACCTACTTCTGGATCAGCTGAAGCTCAGGTCACTTTTGTAACCTTTACATGATCCTTTCAGGAGAATTTCTCTTCATTCAGTTACATTTACCTCTTCACATCAGTGTTTTAGCATTTCATATAAAATTGAAAGCTGTAGGGACACTCTGTTTTTGTGTCAAAAACCTTTTGTCTAGTTACCATTTTGCTTCAATAACAAGTGATATAAATCAATATTTATTAAAATCTGCATAGATTCTAATGTGTCTAGCATATTTGTAGCCTATATAATTAATGCAATATAAATGAGAAATTGTTACTGGTTGAAAAATTTGTACAAAGTTCAAAGTTGAGGTTTTACGTCCCATTCAACAGCCAGGGTCATATTGGGACAGGTCCTTAGTATTGTCACTTGTGGGAGTCAAACCCACACATCGGTGACAGTCTGTGATTGGATGTCAAACCCGCTAACCCACTAGGCTGCCGAGGACCTCGTGAAAAAAAAAATTATTGCTATTTTGTAAAGCATTAATGGCAATGTACAATACAATAAAATACAGCCTGGTATCTGTAGCCTGGTATTGTGGTCAGATAAATTGTGTGGTGGAAAGTTAAATAGAATACTCAATGTGTGTCATCTGTATGTGTCAAGATGGCACTTATTGGAAGGAAACCCCTGTAAATCAAGTTTTGAGTAGACTGTATTTCTTGTTGATGTGATGTAGAATCACCTCTTTGGTGATGAGTTGAATTCCAGCTTGTAATTCTGAGATATTTGTCTACAAAAATGGACATAAAACATCAGCATGACCCAAAGCGGTGCCTGGAAGTGTCAGATTGTCTCAGTTCATTCAGGTCTTCCTGTTTTTTACTGTTGAGTGGTTTTACAAAGTGAACCTTGTACCTTTAATTTGTCAAATTCCTTTTGATCACCCTGCTGGGGGCCACGGTGGTTTCGTGGTGATGTTGGGCACCAAATGCGGCAGGGAACAACTTGTTCCGTGTGCCAACTCATAGCAGTGAGTTGTGGCAAACATCTTCAGTTGTACTGACACGTCTTGAGTGGGTGCTGCACCAACTTTGTCCTAGAATTCAACCTAATGACACTTTTATGGAGCTTAATCTCTGTGGAAGCAAATTTTATGTAAGCGATCAAAGGTGCTGACTTTGAAGTACAGTGGCTATTTTATTATTAATGTCTGTTTATTGCATTTAAGGATTTTGAAGACTTATTTGATATTGACTAACATTTGCTTGACCTAAATGGGAAGCCTAGTGGGAGAAAACCAAAGGAGGTTATGTTTGTTATGCCTGGGTTTGTTTGTTGGTTTATGAGTTTGTTTGTGAACAAGAAAACTGAAAAACTTATGGATGGATTTTGATAAAATTTTCAGGATATGCCTGAAAAGGAAAAAGGAAGAAATGATTCAATTTTGGGAGTGATCCGGATAACTATCTGGATCTTCTGGATCCATGAAATGTAATATTTAAAGACAGATAACTAAAAAATCTTTGTCCTAAATGGACAAGGAACAAGTGATTAGATTTTGGGAGTGACCTGGATCACTATCTGGATCCATGAAAAATATTTTTTTTTGTGTTAATACATCTTACCTAGTGAACAGATACATTTGTCCGACGCCCTGCCGGTCTTACCAAAGGTTATAAAAAACGTCCTGAGCTGGGCTCTGGCTGGGACCGGTAGTGTCCTGTTCATTCGCCAGGTGGCTGTGTAGTCTCCCTGCCGGTGTACTGCACACGTGCGCGCCGGCCCTCTTCCTCTTTTTGTTTGGCACGAAAGGAGTCAGGCAGTTTTTTTATAAACTGAATATAAAGTGAAAATTTTTGTGTTTAGTATTTTAATCTTGCAAAGAAAGTGTGTTCATTATAATCTTGGAGAGTTTAAGGGGCAGAGGTGTGGCTCTTGCAGTCATGTTATGGTCACATTTGATTCCCATGACAAATGCGTGTGCTGCGATAAGAAAGTGGGAGATGATCCTTATGTCAAAGGACAAGCTCGTATCATTTGTGATGGTTTTAGTGATGCCCAATGCAAGCTATTATTAACCCCATCATACAAGATTTGCAAAGAAAGGAAAGCAGGTACTTTAGTTTTCCCAAAGGATGTGACTGTTATTAGTAGTATTGATTTGGAAGGACAAGCATCTCCTCAGTCTACTTTGCAGTCATCTACGCATGCACCTGCCGCCTCTACTTCCTCTGCTTCATTTGTTACGTCTACTCAATTTGAGGGTATGACCGATAAATTGACTGAGCAATTTGCTTGATTTGAAGCTCTCTTATCCAGGGGAAATAACCAAAGCTACAGTTCCACCTGTTTCTCACCCTGTGTTCTCAGATAAGCATTTTCTCAATCCCTCTGCCTGGCCTACCGATCCGGTAGTGTACAGAGCAGGAAATAAATGTTAAATCATCTAAAACCAAGTCTAGGAAGAGGAGCCACAAATCTTCCAAGGGTGAAAAAGTTAAACAAGACACGGTTGTTAGTGAATCTCCAGCCCCTGCTTCAGACATCCTCAGGCTGGGCGATGACATGCAGGAACCTGTTTTTCAGCCGGTTTCCTCTGCCTCTTCATCTGTCACGGGTTCAGGAGTGGAAGTCTACTGGTGCTGCTGAGCAATTCATTCCTCCATCTTCATATACCGGTCAGGGACTAAAAGACACCGGTCATACTCAACACATTTCCCCACCAGTCTCTGCTTCCTGTAGTGCTGGATTTGCCGGTGCTGGTGATATGTCTTACCCTCCTGAACAGGAATATAGAGAACTACCAGAAGAAGATGCTTCTGATGGTGAATTTCCTGGTGATGATGCATCAGTAGCTGAGGAAGGTGAAGTTTGATCAGATAACATAGAGAGGCAAGATCAAACTGAGGATATGACTTTGCGTGAAACAGTCTGGTCAGTGGGCTCATTTATGGGCTGGGACCATATATCTGTATTTCAGAGTGACTCGTCGAAGCCGGACAAGTCCAACAACCCTTGGAAGGGTAAAAATCATAGGAAACTGCCCCGAATCGCTGTTACAATGCCTCCGGACAATTGGCTCTGCCAAAAGTTGGGAGAGATTAAATACAACTATAGCCGAAGGTTACCCCTCAAGGGCACAGGATTCTGTCAGCCTCAAGAAAGACCAATTTGTCAAGATGCTAAAAACTCAGAGCCAGTGGTATCAGATGCACACTCTTAGACCTGACGGCCTGCACCGACCAGGGAAAAGTCTCTTTAGTTGGAGTAACAGTGAAGCAAAAGTCAATTCTCAATTCCCCAGAATCAGGTCCACCTTCTAGGCCTATCTCGCAAGAGTATCTGTGTCAGTGGGAACGCTGTGCTAGAGAGGGCAGCTATGTGGTTAACAGTGCAGCTGGTTTCAATCGTTGTGCCTCAGAACTTCAAGAGAGAATTTCCACTAATGTGTCCTTTCTCTGCAACAAGATTAACAAAGGCAAGGCCCCCAGGAAGGTTACTGAAGCTCTTAAAGACATGGCTTTTCACCAGAACGTTTCAGTGGCTATGGGGACAGCATTACAACACCTAGCAGATAGTTTGTTTGTAAATCTTGCCAATCTGATACTCATCTGTTGTGACTCTTATTTGGAACACATCACACCGGGCATCAAGCCAGACACTTGGAACTTGCTTAAGAATGCTCCTATGTTTGGCTGTGGCCTGTTCCCAGATTCTGTGCTTAACACTGCTGAACAGGATATTAACAAGCACAAGTCTGCTGGAGTTGCTCCAGGGCCTGGTCCGGGCGCCTGCCAGCACTCCAATTGGAGTGGAAATTTCAGGTACAGGCCTTATGAGAGACACTCATAGAAGTTCTGGACAAACTAAGTAGGATCAGCAACCATGGTGTCAGTTTTTAGGAATAGATCTAGAGGCCGTGGGCATGGTAGATCATCAAAGCCTCATTTTTCCAAGTCAAGAGTCCTCAAATCTTATAAATGACAACTACAGTGTTTTTCCAACCAAGCTGAATTTTAGCAGACACAAGTTGGACTCAGTAGTAAATCAAGTAAAACAGACTGTAAACGTTGTAGTGTCAAACAGTGTCGGTGTCTCTCCACAAGAACAGACTCTAATAAATTAAGATTGCAAGAAGGCTGTATCTTGTCTAGATGTTGTTACTCATGTTCCTTTTGTAACTTTACACGGGCAGCCCCAAAAGAAAGGCTTAAGTCCCGGTCAGTACTTGAACAAAATAAAGCTTGTCAAAGGCGTCTCTTGTGTAAGTCAGTGTCTTTCTGTCCTTTTGTTCCCAATGTCCCACATGTTGATCTTAACAGGTGTTCAATCTCTTATGCTCACAATGGGCCCGGCCACATGTAGACCTATTTGCAACCCGGTTCAATCACAAACTCTCCAAGTTTGTCTCGCCAGTACTGTATCAGATGGCCTGAGCAGCAGACACCCTGAGTCTACCATGGAAAGATCTGGATGCTTACCACTTCCCCCAGTCTCCCTGTTCAGCCAGGTAATCTCTAAGGTGATGGATCAAGGCTGTCGCAGACTGACATTGATTGCTCCAAGGTGGCCCAACATGCCTTGGTTTTGGGACCTGGTCAGCCTATCGGTTCAGATCCCCTTCAGGCTTCCCCTGGAAACCGATCTGGTCACTCAACCATTCAATGGGCTCCTTCACAGGAGCCTCAGCAATCTGAATCTACATGCTTGGCTCCTTAAAAGAGCCTCTGCTATTCAAGAACAAGGGTTCTCTGACAAAGTGTCAGCAAGAATTGAGGCTCCTCAAAGACTCTCAACCAGAGCCATTTACAAATCAAAGTGGGCCATTTTGTCAAGTGGTGTGAATCAAACAAGGTGGACATATGGTCACCCTCTGTGAACCAAATTGCAGAATTTCTTTTGCATCTTTTCAAGGAAAGAAAACTGCAGCCAAGCACCATTGAAGGCTATAGGACGGCCATTGCAGATAGGGTGGGCAATGATAGGCTAAATATTAGCAAGGATGAAAACTTAACTCGTTTGTTAGACAGTTTTCATAGAGATAAACCAAAAGGAGGCGGGGAGTGCCCACCTGGAACCTTTCACTGGTACTCCACCAGTTGACTAAGGCTCCATTTAATCTGTGTGAAAGGCTTCTCTCAAACACTTGACCTTTAAGATGGTCTTTTTCTTAGCCTTGGGCTCAAGCAAGAGATGCAGTAAAATTCATGCCTGGCTATACAAGAATATCAGGAGAATCTCTCTTTACCGATCTCCCAGTTTCCTGTGAAAGAATCAACTAGCTAGGGAGGGGCCTGCCTGTGTGGCTCTGGTAGTCATTCCAGTTTTGGCCCCTTCCTTGGATAAATCTCTTACACAAGACAAGTCACTCTGTCCGGTAAGAGCCTTACGTTACTATTAGGACAGAACCAAGGATCTTCGTAAGGGTAAGGATCTGGTTTTTGTGTCCTTCCGGAAGAGTTTTCAGAAGGATATTGTTCCTTACACTATCTCTTCCTAGATCAAACAAACAGTGATTCTATGCCATCAGCTTTCAGATGAAAAAGCTCAAAACTTACATCAAGTTAGAGCTCATGATGTCAGGGCCTTTGCGGCTTCCAAGGAGGGGTTTCTTTAGGCCGGATCCTCTTAGCCTGCCATTGGAAAGCCCACAACACCTTTACACAGTTCTATCTGAAAGACCTAGCCAGAGCAGATTCGGAACTGTGCCATCTGGGTCCTGTATTGGCTCCTCAGCAGATCCACGATGATAAGTAAGAACAACTTTCCAGTGTACATAATATACATAGTGTACATATTATTAAAAACAAAAATCTGCTATCCTTGCTTCTGGATTGTCATGATCCTAAGTGGATTCAGACGCAGAGTGATAGTATCTCGTTCCTGTTCTTCTTCCTCCAGTAGGTTTTTCTGAACTCTTATTTCCCTCTTGTTTTCATTTTGTTTTTATTCTGGTGAAAGTGTTATCATGTAAATGCCAGTTACACTATTGAACTGATTTATAGTTAGAAGTATAGTTAGTATAGAATATAGATTAGAGTTATAAAGTAGGTCATGTGTTTTAGTAACTTAATTACAATTAGAAGTCTACATTGTATAATTGACTACTTGCAGCTAGATAATAAGCCAATTATATAATAATCCAATTATAATTATAAATGCCATATACCCCTTTCTGGGTCCTCGAGAGGCAATGTAGCTCAAGAATTATATGAACATCTATTAACTAATGTGTACATGTATTATTGATACTAGTGTTCCCTTTATCATCACTGGTGACTTTAATGCTAGAATTGGAAATTTGCAAGACTTTAATGAAGGCATTGAGTCACTTAAAAACGTGTTTGTGTTGATGACATTAAGAAAAATTATGAAGGTTTCTTAGACTTTTTAAGTGATTCAAGGTTTTGTGTCTTAAATGGTAGATTTGAAATAGAAAATGATAATTTTATTGCGTTAATACATCCTATCCAATGGACTGTATGCTAAACCGGTCTGTGCAGACCGGCCCGCCAAACGTCAGAAAAAGACGTCCTGTGTTTCCACTGGCTGGCCGGTCCTCACACTGACGTCATGGCATCTTTTTTGTTTGGCGCATGGACTGCCTGCACGAATATTTTGAGTTGTTAAACTTTTTGGATTTTGTGAGTTTGAAGAGGTGTTGTGTTTTATAACTTTGCGAATCACTTCCATAATGTCTTCTCCTAGCCAGCATCGAGGGGGTTGCGGACATATGATGGCAGGGTTTGACCATCACTCTGTTTGTGCATGCTGCCGTGATAAGAAGAAGGGCTCTGATGCTTGTACTAAGACTCCACCTGCTCCATACGCGCATTGTGATGCATTAACCCCAGAACAGAAGACTCAGTTATTCACCCCCTCGTACAAGCTTAAAAAAGAGAAGAAAGAAGCTAAGTCATCTACTATCAAAGACTCAGACACTCTCAGTCCCACCCTTGTAGACCCGGCACTTCTGTTGGTAGTGGGGGTTGTGGATGGCCAGACAAACTCTGGTTTGAGTGGTCCGGTGGAAAAGAAGTCTAAGTTAGACAAATCGGTCAAGTCTACCTCCGGCCGACCACTGGCTTCTTCACCGACCGACCAGGGCAAGTCCACCACCTCCTCTATTGACGCAAAGATTTCTGATCTCGACAAGAAGTGGTCGGACAGATTCAACAGGCTGGAAACCCTCTTACTGGCCAAGACAGTGGACCCACTGCAGGACCCTGTCTTCGGTACGGTGAAGGCCGGACCATCTCATGCTCCACCAACCAATGTGGTCGGACCTGACCCCTTTTTGAAGCCCGCCTCTCAGCCTTCTCAACCGACCAACCTTGCTATTGACTCACCGGCCACTGACTCTTCTCTTCGCAAGTCTGCTGCCAAGGCCTCATCATCAGCTCAGCCGGAACTGTCTACTACAGTGACTGTCCAAAGACAAATGTCCAGGAATCTCTCTTCTAGTGATTCTGTCTCCGACTCACTGTCACCAGACCGAACCCCACTGGATATTCTACCGGAAGAAGGTGAACTGTTGGACGATCAGGAAGCTAATCTATCTGATCATGAACAATCCCTGTCCGAAGAGCAATCCTACCTAGAAACTATGAGGGGGATTAGATCATATATGAGTTGGAATCACATACCAGACACTGATTCCGGTGCTACTACCTCAGAGGATAACCCCTTCGCGGGTCCTAAGTTGCACACACTGGGCAAGATCTCTGTTAACTTACCAACCGACAAATGGCTGTGTCGGAAAATGGCCAAGCTGAACATTACACTTGTCCAGGGATATCCCACACATACTTCTGAGCCAGGAGGACTCTTAAAGGATCAGTTTCTATGCCCTCCTAAGTCACAGCAGAAATGGTATGGGTTTCATGCCAACCCTAAGAAGGACTCTGATCAAATTGTCTCCTCTTGGCATACCGGATCTTCAAGGCTCAACAGTACCTATCTCAGGATAGCTCGACAGGCCGGCATTGCTAGTTCGCCTCCCATGTCCTGCCCTATCTCTCAAGAAAATCTGCGCAAGTGGGAGAGGTCTGCGCGCGAATCCACGTTGATTTGCAATCATGCAGCCGGTTTTAACCGTTGCCTGTTGAAAATCCAGCAGAACATGAACTCTCAGTTGAAAGCCATAAGAGTGGAATCCAAGGGGACGACAGCAGCCAAGGTGTCATCAGCAGTAGACGAACTTCAGTTTTTGCTGGACTTTAACTCTCGTGTTTGCCAAGCCATGGCGAAATCCATGGAGCACCTAACTGAGTTCGTCTTTGTTAACATGGTCAACACCATCCTTCTGAGGCGTGATTCCTACCTGGTATATCTAAAGGCCGGTGTGAAGGCTGATACTCTTCATGCCCTATGTACTGCTCCACTTCATCTGGACACCCTATTTCTGGACAATGTAGTTAAAAAGGCAGAGGAGGACATCACTAACTTTGACAAAGGTCGGTCCAGTTCAGTATACAAAAGCAGAAGATATCATCCATATGAAAGACAGGACTCTAGGTCGGAGAAACACCAAGAGAGGCCGGCTTGGAAGAATTTGTCCCGTACTCAGCATAGGAAACAGATGGGTAAACAGCAGTATTCCTCTCGATCGGCCAAGGGTCAGCAGCAGTACAAATGACAATCAATGTGTAATTCAGTTGAAGCCCCTGCTGCTGACTGGGAGCCCTACAGGAAAGACAATAGACACTTGTTTAAATGCAAAGCTAAATGTTGTTCATTCTGCTCATACTGTGCCCGGGCATTCTAAGTCCTTTGGCAGCAGTTTGTTACTCAAAAAGAAACAAATTAAAATCTGTGAAAAGTGTTTCTTGTGTCATTCCATTGTCTTATGTAAATACTGTAACCAATGCTCCCAATGTTGTCACAAATCTAACTGTAGAGGCCAGACTGCAAAACTTTTGGAAAAGGTTGTTGGATCTGGGTGCCGGTCCGAAGGTAGTTCAAATCCTAAAGGAGGGATACACCCTTCCCTTCTGGACCCGGCCAAATTTGTCAAGAATCCCAACAGTCATAAGCTGTTATGGCAATCCTCACAGAAACCTCAAACTGTTAGAGGCATTACATCAGCTTATGGACAAAAATGCCATAGAACTAGTCCACAAACAGACCTCACTAGGGTTTTTCAACCGACTATTTTTAGTCCCAAAACCCAACAACAAGTGGAGGCCAATCTTAGACCTGAGCAATCTGAATCTTTTCCTCAAGACCAAAAAGTTCAAGATGGAGACCCCGGAAACCATCAGAACATCTCTCCAACAGGGAGAGTGGGTAACCTCCATAGACTTCAAGGACGCTTATTTCCACATTCCAATACAGGAACAGTCAAGGAAATACTTGAGATTTCATATCATTTCAAGGCCAAACCTTTCAGTTCAAAGCATTACTGTTCGGCCTGTCCACTGCGCCCATGGAGTTCACTGTTATAGCAAAGGAGGTGAAACTGATGGCCATTCAAAAGGGTATAAGGATCCAATAACACCTAGATGACTGGTTGGTGAGAGCCACATCCCACCAGGTCTGTCTCCAACATACGCAAGTCTTAGTGAAAATGTGCCAGGATCGAGGCTGGATGGTAAACTTAGAAAAGTCGGAGCTGGAACCAAAGCAAGTTTTCAACTTTGTAGGTTACCAGTTCGACCTCCAGTCCGGTCGACCGACACCGGACCGGTGGCAGAGTCTGCAAAGAAAAATACTGGAACTCCTGGCCCTACTGATGTTTTTGTGAGGGAGTTCATGTCCTTGATAGGCTTATTAACAGCCACAGAAAAACAAGTTCATCTGGGCAGATTACACATGAGGCCCATTCAGTGGCATCTCAAAAGCAACTGGAGGATTCCGGAATCCCTAGAGAAGGTGATCCTCTACCCAGATCTTTACATTCTCATTTACAATGGTGGCTCAAAGAGAACAATGTCCTCACCGGCCAACCATTACACCCAATACAGCATGCTCTGCAAATCTTTACAGACGCATCAAAAGAAGGGTGGGGCGCTCACTTAAGCGAGTTCACTGCCAGAGAAACTTGGTCCCTACTGGAAAGCAAGCTGCACATAAATTATCTATAACTCAAAGCAGTCTTTCTAGCCTTAAGAGAGTTTCAAGATCTATGCGTGGGCAAAATGGTTCTTATGCCAACTGACAACACCACGGTAGTGGCTTACATCAACAAAGAATGGGGGAACGAGGTCCGGTCCACTGTGTGCCCTACTCTGGAGAATCTTGACCTGGTGCAATGGGAAACAAGTAACCCTGAGGGCATGACACATCCCAGGTCGTCTAAATGTGGTGGCGGACAAATGATCCAGGCAAGGGCAGACCATTCAAACAGAATGGTCCCTCCTTCCACAAGTTTTTCAAACTTTGTGCGACAGGTGGCACTGACCTCAGATAGATCTTCTTGTCACGAGATTCAACAACAAGCTACCTCTGTTTGTATCACCGGTTCCGGACTCCATGGCCACTGCAGTGGATGCACTCAGCCTGCCATGGAGAAATCTGGATGCCTATGCCTTCCCACCGACAGCCATATTGAGCAAGGTGGTGGAGAAGCTACAGGACTCCCCTTGCAAGACGCTGATCCTTGTTGCTCCGGGGTGGCCCTACATGCCATGGTTTTGGGACCTGGTGGAAATGTCCAGCCAGATCCCATTGCTCTTGTCTCAACTGCCCAACCTTCTGACTCAGCCTTTCAATCAGACCTCTCAGAGAAGTCTGTTAAACCTAAAACTCCATGCATGGCTCCTAGAGCTACAGCTATCAAGGCACAAGGGTTCTCTGAGGCAGTGACAACAAGAATTGAGGCTCCTCAAAGAGGATCAACCAGATCAGTCTATGAGGCAAAGTGGGCCATTTTTACAAAATGGTGCGTCACTAATCAGGTGGACTTCAGGTCACCACCTGTGAAGTCTGTTGCAGATTTCCTTATGTACCTTTTTGAGGACAGGAAGCTGCAACCTAGCACCATTGATGGTTATAGATCTGCCATCGCTGATAAGTTGGGAAACTCAACCATTAATATCAGCAAGGATGAAAATCTCACTCATCTTCTGGATAGTTTCCATAGAGACAGACCGAAACGTAGGAGGGGAGTCCCCTCTGGGAACCTGTCCTTGGTGTTACACCAGCTGAGAAAGGCTCCGTTTGAACCTCTCAGAGAGGCGTCACTGAAACATTTGACCTTCAAAACTGTATTCCTCTTGGCCCTAGGCTCAGGCAAGAGAAGGAGTGAGATACACGCTTGGCAGCAAATCAGGGAGCAAACTGATTGGTCCAAGGTGTCGCTGTACCCATCTCCCAGCTTTCTATCCAAGAATCAGCTGGCCAAAGAGGGTCCAGGGAGTGTGGCCCCAGTGGTTATACCAGCCCTGGCCCCAACCCTGGACAGATCCTTCAAATCTGACAGATCCCTTTGTCCAGTCAGAGCCTTGCACTACTACTTGGACAGGACCTCAGACCTCAGGCAGAACAAGGAATTAGTCTTTGTCTCCTTCAAGAAAGGCTTTGACAAAGAAATCTCCCCTGCCACTATCTCCTCTTGGATCAAGCAAACTGTGATCCTGTGCTATGAACTCTCTGATCAGCAGGCCCTCACCTTATACCAGGTTAAAGCCCATGATATAAGGGCCTTTGCTGCTTCTAAGGCCTTCCAGTCAGGAGTATCCTTAGACCAAATACTTTCAGCTTGCCACTGGAAATCACACAATACCTTCACACAATTCTATCTGAAGGATGTGGCTTGGGCTGATTCAGAGCTTTATCATCTGGGGCCAGTGGTGGCTGCCCAGCAGATCCACCAATAATCCAGTACATAGAGGAGATCTGTACATATGTAAATAGTGTACATTTGTATATATTGTATATATATTTAAGAAGCATAAAAACCCCCCAAAAAACTAAAAACTCTGATGTGCTTCCTTCGGGAGGTTTATTTCTTGGGACTGAACTCTTCCCTCTCTTCCCCTACCTCAGAGTAGGTCTGTCAAAAAGGTGGGGAGGCAAGTCAGTTTTGGACCTCTTACTGGTCTCAGTCGACCGACTATAGCCTTGAAGGGCTTCCGACCTTATGGTCGACCCAGGCCTAGAAGGAAAATTTGTTAGTTCTATTTATAAGTTCACTTAAGTCCCTAGTAACTTACCCGCCAACCAAGCAGTAGTTATTCAGCATATTGTCCATTGGATAGGATGTATTAACACAATAAAATTGTAAATCTAATAAGTAAATTAAATTTTTATAAGTTAATACCCTATCCAATGGACACACAAGACCCTCCCACCGACCCCGCCATCAGCTTACTAGGGTCTCAATAGGTTTAGACAATGAAAAAGATGCCCTGATGTCAGGTTGTCTAGACAGCAATGAAGCACGATGCGCCACCTGGCGAGTGTACAGTGTGAGGACCGGCCAGCCGGTGGAAACACAGGACGTCTTTTTCTGACGTTTTGCGGGCCGGTCTGTGCCGACCGGTTTAGCATACTGTCCATTGGATAGTGTCGGGTGGAGGATGATGTCCGACAATTAATGTGTTTGTATTAAAATGCAATATCTTATGGGTTCTCTTTTATTTTAAAAATATCAACAACAAAAGTATAACAAAGTCCTTGCAACATGCTGGAGCTAGATGTTTAAGAATAACTCTTTTTAACAGCATTTTGGCACAAGGCTGCTCCTTCTTTATCTACTACATGGTGTTTCTCTGATCTTTCCTCTGCTTTTGCTACTTGTTCTTATTGCTGTTCTTCTACTTGATGTTACTGAATTTTGACTACATGTGCTGCATCTTTTATATTAAACACTGAAGTGCCAAAGATGATTCACAGTCATTACAACCTCTGGAATGTGTGAGGAAGTGGTGGTCACATGACCTATGTTCTGGAGAAATTTAGAGAATTTACTTGTGTTTCCCTACTTCATTTCCTAATAAGCTGTGTCATGTGACCTAAGTTCTATGAAACCTGTTTCCTGTGAACCCATGGTCTGCATTGTATTAGACTTAACACTACATATTTTAATGATCATGTCACTTCACTGGAATGCTGTACTAATATTCACACTGAAAACTTGAGATATGTTTGAAGGACAGCAATGCACAAAATTCTCATAAAATAACATACACACTGATCAGCGTATGCAGACTTATATGTTACAACACTAGTCCTCCACAGAAAATGTTTGATGTGGTAAATAACTGGTGCCAAAAATGGCCATTAAATATAAACTGTACCAAAACAGAAATTATTTACTTCAGGAATATGTCAAAAAATGAAAGACTTACTGAGTTTGAATTTAAAATTGGGAACAAATATCATCCAAAATGTTAACAAATATAAATACCTTGGAGTGGAGTTAAATTACTGTTTAAATGTCACCGAAACAGTGAATACATTAGCTACTGCTCTAGTAGCAGGTCACTAGGTAGTCTTGTCCATAAATGTTACAGTTCCAATGGGCTATACTCAAACATTTAATGGCTTATGGTTCAGCAGTATGGGGTGGTCCACTATGTAGTAAATGTGATACTGTGCAGCAAAGAGCAACGAGAACCATGTTAGGTGTTGGCAGGCAAACTCCCATCCCCTTTTTATACTTTGATTTAGGCTGGACTCCACCAAATATACTCCAAAAATTGGAGACTGTTAGACTGGGGTACAGCATAATAAATTCACCAGATTATCGATTACCAAAACGTATATTTACATAGGATACCACAAAATGGAAAAAGGATGTAAGGTCGATGTTTATTGGAGCAAAATTAACTAATGTATTTGATACCAACAATATTAAAGGTCTGTCTTTTACTCATATATTTGATAGGATCAAAAGTTACCTTGTATCTATGTATCGAAAAAAAATGTGTAAATCAGTTGAAAAAATGTCACGACTTGCAAATTGTAAAGAGTTTGACTCTGTTTTAGAAACTGAGGAAGAAATGTATGTAAATTCATGTAAAACCGAAATAATAGGTCTATTATAGCAAAATTCAGGAGCTCAGCATTTAGTAAATTAGAAATTGAAAAGGGAAGAATCAGGAATATTGAAAAAAATTTGACAACATGTAAACAATGTGATTCCTCCAATATTGATGATGAAATACATGTATTATTATACTGTAGTAAATTTTCTCAAGAAAGAGAGCAACTTGTTTCTAAGGTTTGTAAACTTGATAATACTAAGTCTTTTACTTCTCTGTGTCCAAATAACAAAATAGAAAAGTTGCTCAGTGATCCAGCTATTGTTAATTTAACAGCCAAATTCATAGTAAAATGTAACATCTGAAAGTTTCAATGTGTCTCGTAAGGCTATATGGGCTGGATGTGAATATTAAAGTTTAATTTTTCTTTGTATTTGCTGATTGATGTGACACACAAATAAAATATCTATCTAAATATCTATCTATGAGAGGATTAAGTTGGTGCAGCCACAACCTGACACCTGACACACAAAAATGCAAAAATTGCCTTTGATCGGCTAGGAAAGTGTCTCGAAGATGTCAAACTGTGGTTGTGTGCAAATAAACTAAAGCTGAATGCTGATAGGACCGACTTTATTATATTTGGCTCCAAGTCTCAACAAGAAAAGTTAAACCCATTCTTTCCAGTAAACATATTGAGTGAATCACTGATACCTTCAGATGCCGTTAAGAATTTGGGTGTCTGGTTTGATTCAGACTTCTCCTTCACCAAACATGTTAAAAGTGTATGTAAACTTTGTTTCATCCAGATGAGGGATCTTAGACAAATTCGACAGTACTTGACTCGTGATGCTGCTCTTATGGCTGCAAACGCACTTGTGGGGAGTAGACTTGACTACTGTAACTCCTTGTTTAGGGGTCTATCTGTTTCTAACCTACGCAAGCTACAATGCATTCAAAACAGTCTGGCCAGAATTGTTTGTCAAGCCACATGTCTTTCCCATACCACTCCACTAAGAAAAGCCCTACATTGGCTACCCATAAGGCACCATTGCATCTTGAAGACTGCCTTGCTGGTATACAAATACCTACATACTAACTGTCCAAAATATTTCAGCCCATTTCTCAAAGTTAGACAATGTGCCTATAATACTCGGTTGAGTTAATGTGATGGTATAATTTTACATGTTCCTCAGTACCAACCATCTATTTAAAAAATCCACAAAGCATTTTGGTCTAAGCTTTGCATATGATGCTCCCAAAATATGGAATGAACTCCCTGATGATGTACGATCTGCCACTTCTATTGCTTCCTTCAGAAGAAAACTCAAGGCATACCTATTCTGCCAAGCTTTTCCTCCTTAGTAATTTTCCACCTCATGCCGTGATGTCGACCATTGCTATGGATAAGGACAATGATTTTTGTGACTATGCTTATGATGTTGCGCCTTAGAGTCTGTCACTTTGGCAGAGATTAAGCGCTATAAAAGTTGAATTGGAATTGGAACTGAAAGATAAAAGCCACCTTTAGGGTCAGTGATCTACCAATCACAAACCCACAACTGACTAGTACTGATCATTAGGAGATTAAGTTGATACAGCCACAACTCAAGATGTCATGCACATCTTGAGATGTTTGCCACAATTCGTGAGTTGGCACAGGGAACAACTCGAGGTGTGCCTTGCCGTGAGTTGGTACCCAACAGAGACACACCTGCCTGCCATCTCAGAGTTTGAACACTAATTGCTTTAATAAAATATTGTTTATGAACCCTGGCCTGACCTTATCATCAGCAGTTTACAGTACAGAACCTTGACCAACTGTTTTTTTCTTCCCTTTCGACTGCCTGTCACACTATAACCCATAAGGTACTAGGTGCGATGTAAAGCACTAAATAAATATTAAATAAATTTTGATTCTGTTTGAACAAAATTCAAAAGCTAAATTAATATTTACATTTGTGTAACAGGTGGACTTAGCAGATAAATCTAAATACACTTTATTGTTGACAATGTACACTGAGTAAGTTTATACAGTGGTTTTGAAGTGACATTAATACTGATTGGAACAACACTCTGACACAGTATTAAACAGTCAGTGTGAAGCTAACAAATCATAGTTTTTATATTAGTGATTGTGAATAACAACAGTTTGTGCCATTTTGAGGTTTGTCCCACATTAGAAGTCCAAGATGCATACTTTCTCTTTCGTAAAAGCTACCTAATTGTAATTGTTTTTTTTTTTTCATTTTACGCTGCGTTCAAACAGCCAGGGTCATGTTGTGATAGGTAGTTTATGGGTGGAGGAACCAGTGCATACTAGTTGGTCAAGATTATACCCCACCAGGCATCAGCAAGTAACTACCAACTTTCCAACATGAAGCACCCTGGCCAAGGTTCAAACCGACAACCTCAGCAGTTGAAGGCAAGCACTCTTAACCACTACACCAGTGAGCTCAATAGTGTAATTGGAAAACTGGGGCGGATTTCATAAAAGGGCTCAGACTTAGCCCAGTCTCAGGCTGAGCCACTGGCTCAAATCTGAGTCTTTTGGCTCAAATAAGTCTTTGTTTCAAATGGTTTTCACAGAAGGGGTCACAGTTGAGACCAAGCTTATCAAATAACCACAGTGGTTTTCTGTGTCATGTGACCATTTTTTGTTGTCACAATATTCTACTGATGACATATATGTTCCTTGTCTGACACATAATATCTCTGGCCAAATACCATTTAGCAATGGGAAACCTTGTAGACATGTAAAAACACCCAAAGACTACTTCAGCGGCTTGTTTTACATACTTGTACCCTATTTTCAGCCATTCCAAATTTTGAAGTGAAGAAGGAATTATGGTGGCCATATATGAGCCTCTGTTTACAAAACTTAAGCCCACTTTGTACCAGTCTTAAGACCTTTTGTGAAACCCATTAAGGCTGAGCCCATGGGCTCAAGTAAAATGTTCCAATAATTTGAAACAAAAGTCTCAAGTTTAAACCTGAGACCAGGGGCCGATTTCACTAAAGGATTTAAACTAAGTCCCTTTTTTGGCTAAGTCAGGGACTTAAATCTAAGACTTTGGTCTTAACTAGGTCTGGGACTTAAAATGGATTTCACAAAGGTGACTTAGCTAAGTCCAAGCTCATCATATAACCACAGTGGTTTTCTGTGTCGTGTGACCTTTTATATCCGTCATTTAATGCATTTTATCTAAGGATAAGTGCTGTTTTAAAATGGAAAACCTCGTTGCCACACACAAACTTCCCAAACACTACTTCAGTTAGGTGTTCTGTGTAATTATACTTTATTTACAGCCCTTTCAAATTTTGAAGTGGAGAAAAGTTTATGGCGGCCATATTTAAGGCCTCTTTACAAAATTTAAGCCCACTACCTCCCAGACTTAAATCTAAGTCCACTGACTTAGCAAATCCATGGACTTAGCCCCTTTGTGAAATCCACTAAGTCTAAGCCCGCTGACTTAGCACATTTTTGACAGAATTTAAGACCAAAGTCTTAAACTTAAGCCCAAAACAAGATTTAAGTCCGTTTGTGAAATCGGCCCCTGGATCATCTGATCGTCATTTTGGCCATGAGAGTATGATGAGACACACACAAACTACTGGTACGGTAATGGTTCATTTGAGTGTCAGTTTCAACTGAACCAAATCAAACATTTAACTAAAATAAAGCATATAGACACAAAATGATACAAGTCTTACATTACACTTTTCACAAAATTCTCCCTCAGTCAATCCGGTATTTTACCTCCGCTCACTCGTGATTGGCTGATTTTGTGAACACTGTGACAATAGGAAAACCTCAAATGGCCAGTTCTGTGATTTTAACTGGGGAATCCATAAAATTAGCATAAATATAATTCTAATGCTTTAACCCTATGATAGTGAGTACATTGTTTATCAATATTTGCAAAGTTTATTGTTTTGGGACAGGGTTGCCGATATCGATGTATAAAGATGCATATCAATAATGTCATTTTTGGAAAAACTGTAAACCTGCATTGTAAATATTTGAACTAAAGCCTAAATTTGAAGAAATTGTACACTTTTATCTCACATTTTCATAGTTTTTCCTTCGTTTATTTTGAAAACTGCCACGTTTTGTTTTGGTAAATTTTACTTCCTGTTAGTGGTTTTGGATATGCTAAAACAAAAGTGTTTTTGGTATGCTGGATTTGGACTGTTTGGTAGACAATATAACCCCCCGATATCAGCTGATATAGGAATATTTTTCCATTCAATAACGATATCCACAGATTCAAATGGTTTCCCCACTACTCTGTGACCATAAACCATAACAAGAACATTTTTTTTACATTCTGTTTTGTACACTGGCAACTGTTTACAAAAATTTCAAACAGTTCGGCTCTCCTCAGATCCCACCAATGGTAAGATTACTTTTCTGTTCTAAGATATCTTGATGTTATTTAAAGGCCCCTTTTCAGTCCGATAAAAACTTCTAACTAATGATATTGAATATTGTTCATTTCAGTTTGAGCCATAAAATGTCAAGCCACATCTATATCAACAGCATCACGATGTACAGAGTTTGTGAGAGTTGTTGAACCAGGAAATGCCGTCGACAGAAATACAATGTGTCAAAAAACAACCAGGCAGTGGTACAAATTACAGGTAAAATGAAGGTAGTAGGATTTCATCCTTTGATTTTATGGGAAGGTAATATGAAGGTAATATGGCAAACATGAAAATTGGTAAAAACAGCAATTAGATAACAAGTACAAATTATAAACTAGTGGGCAGATTGTACATATGATTAAAATAATCAAAAATGCTTTTGTGTGTTTTGAAGTTGAAACATAACCTGAAATTTTTGCTTGTTGACATGGTAAAACTTAACCTTGGTCATACAGTGACCTTGAACCATAAGTGAACCAGGCAACATCTTTGCAAGATATTTTGGTGTTAATAAGAGTCATTTATAATAAACTGAGTGTTCAGTAAAATAGGAAAACTTCCCGAAGAACGTATACAGTCAAAATATATCACGAATGAAGATAGTAATATTATACAATTGTGTAACCACTGGGCCTATATTCATGAAAGGTCTTAACCAGGGCTTAGGCTTAAAGTTGAGACTTTTGTCTCAAGTTTCTGCCCAAACATTGCTAAGACTTTTGTCTTAGACTTAGTGGTATTCTTAAAGAATTTAAGACCGGTCTTAGGCTTAGCCAAGGGCTCAACTTTAAGACTGGTTGGTAGTAGGCTTAAATTTTGTAAAGAGGACTTAAATATGGCCGCCCTAAACTTTTCTCCACTTCAAAAATTGAAATGGCTGTAAATAAAGTATAATTATACAGAACACCTCACTAAAGCATTCTTTGGGAAGTTTATATGTGGTAACAAGGTTTTCCATTTCAAAACACTACTTTTTCTTAGATAAAATACATTAAATGAAGGATATATGTCACCAATAGTATATTTTGAATAGAAAAGAAAGGTCATATGACACAGAAAACCACTGTGGTTATTAGATAATCTTGGACATAGCTAAGTCACCCTTTGTGAATACGGTTTTAATACAAAACTTAGCTGACACAAAAGTCTTAACTTTAAGACTGGATTTAAGCCTAAGACCTGGCTAAGTCTAAGACCTTTTGTGAATACTGGCCCTGATATTATATTATTAATCTTCATGAGTGATATGTGTTTTCTGTATGTTTTACTTTTATTATCAACCATTTTGTATGATTTATAATTAAAATAAATGCATATTTAAAGATAGAATGTGGAAATGCTGTCATATAGTACAGGGAAACTAGTGAATATAAACCCCCTGCCATTGCTACATGGGTTTTTATTCAGCAAAAACCCAAAGAAGTGTTAAAATTCGACCTTTCTAGTGACACATAACACTTCGTTGTAGGTTACATAGTTTCTGAGATATTAATGAAGATCGGAACTCATTGACACTAATTATGCATGGTATGGAGGAACTGTTGTATATAAAATAAATATACGCTCCGTATAATATCCCCATTTATAGGTCACATGTACAGCGCATTGGGGATGCTAAAAAATGTGAAATTATTCTATTTTTTGTTGTTGTTTAGATGACGTATGAACCATTAGAAAGCCTCAAAGAATGATTTATAACAAACTTATTCTGGATGGCAGTCTGGCTCAAAAGCAGGGACCCCCATTTGTAAAAAAATTCTTTGTCTTCTCTCTTATTTTGCAACATTTCCCCCAAGGCTTGGCCAATTAAGTTTCAAAATAGGTCCACAATGCACTAGTACAGAACAGAAGGATTTTGCAATATGTACACATGTACAGCTTCTGTAGTCAGTAAGTTTATCCAGATTTTGTTTAATTTCTTCCACATCTTGAGGAAATCATTTCTAAAATTATGTTACCTAGTGATATATGTGTATATGTTACAGGCAATCTGTGTAACTAGGCAGAATGACTGAACAGTTCAGTCATCTGTCAAAATGCCAAGACAGTTACAGTTCAGGCCAAGGCTTGTATTTATCAAATGTTTTAGATTTAAATATGGACTTTCGTGTGTATATGTTTCATCATAAGCCATTGTTCAGGTAAAGTGACTTTGCTTAAGACTTTTGTCTTTGTTTTTTGAAGATACAGAGAAACCAAATGACTTTAGCCAGCCAATTAAAATACAGCTTACTGAAGAGTTACTGTCAAAGTCAACTCTGGGTGTAAACAAAGGTACCAGTCATCTGCGAATTTCCTCATTTGACAGAAATGTGGAAGGAGATTTACTTGGACAGAATTGATTCAAAGATGGCTGGACCAAGTCAGACATGGCATTGTTGACTGAAGCATGATTCCAATTGAATCCATGAAGACAGGTAGTTTTTTTGAATATTTTCTTGCTGACAAGTTTATAGGGACGTCATGTCTCAGAATATTTCAAGCCATTTAATCGCTAAGTAAGATATATATATCCAGGGGGGGTCACGTTAGCAAACGGGACATCCATAGTGAACGACAATCTATCGTGATACTTAAAACAGTAGCCAGCAGGGGGATAAGGTTCACCAGTGGTTAGATGATCATTTATTTATTCATATATTGAAATAAGTGGGTGTTAGAACCCTGTGTCACTACTATCTATCTTTTTAATGTTATGATAGATTGCCATTCGCTATAGATGTCCCGTTCGCTGACGTGACCCCCCCTGTGTCGATGTCAGTACAGAATATAACCGTCAAATTCATAAAAATACCCAAAAGCTTGTGACTCATGGTCAAAAAGGCATCGCAAACATTTAATATAAGAAATAAAGTGAACATATATGTCCATAATCTGTTAAATTTATTAAATTTGCCATTTTCCAGCAAATTTGGGTGAATTTTTCTCACACAGGAAATGGTACAAGAGGTACATGGTACATCTGGTTTTACGTGAATGCACAAACATTACAGGAGATATGACTGTAGTTTGATTTTAACATATTTTATGTGACAATATGCACGTATTTGTTGGATTCAGACTTTATGTAATATTTTACTACATTGAGTGGTTATTCGTTCATTAAAATGTGATACAGTTATATAGCACTATTCTAACCTTAGTCACTTAGTTGCCTGGTTGTGAATTCCCTAAGAATTTGATTCTTTTTTCCAAATGCGGAGACCATCTGAAACACGCAAACTGCTGTATTTATTGTATTCCATCCGCACCATTTGTCATTCCAAGTATGAAGGTCCACCCATCATGTATATTTCATGGAAATATCAACAAACAGTATATCAAAAGTATTTAGCCTGTGAAGTATTCTCTCTAAAGACAACCGTCAATGTCAATCAAAGTGCGAGGCTCCGCCCATGAATAAAAATGTGAGCATGCATCATATAGGTGACAGACAGTATGGGTTAAGGTACAAGAAATATAAAATACTGTAAATAATCCTCTCACTCAAAACATTATATCATTCAGTCTTCAGATTAGGAACCCAAGTCATTTTTACACTTTTGCCTCATCATATATCATGTTATGAATGTGTTAAATGTACAGTACAAAAATGGAAATGCTAATATATTTAATTTTTTTGTACTGCATGACAGGAAAGGCGATTTATCTGTTGGCAAGGCAGCAGAATTGTATGGTCTTTCGTGGCAACGGGTTTGAGTCAATATACAGAAGAAGGAGGAAGAAATTTCCTTTAACAGATGTTGAAGAGAGAGGTATGGCTGAATATATGTGGTGAGAAAAAGTGGCATAAATATTAAAAAAATTATTTAGTTTATAAGAGGGAATGAATAAATTTGGAATAAATATAATCATGTTAATCAGTCTTTTATTTATTAGTTCTAAATATGTGCAATGTAAAATATGCAGAGTCTATTGGTGACTTTTCCCCAAAATCGTTTCCCACCATTTTTGGCTGTCATCTTGAATTTCTGCATAAAACACAAAAACGCCTTTATCTCGATAGCTGTGCTAGATAAGTCAATTTATCTTGATAAAGGTGCGAGATAGAGCGATTTCGACAAAATTTTTGTCCCACAGGGTGTCTGCAGAATATAGTGGGGAGTTTTTCCAAAATTATTTTTCCGCCATTTTCAGTGGCCATATTGAATTTCTGCATAAAATGTGAAAAAAAGTACATATTCATCTATGAAACCTTGCATTTTGACACAAATAGAAAAACATGTTCAACACAGGAAGATATAGTCATTTCTACAAAATCATTAATACTCACTGGGATGCTTAAATTTGTTTTTGCTATGCAAAAACAATTTATTTTTCCTTTGCAAAGCAATACTCTAGTTTGCTTATTGCACATCTATTTTCAACCAAATTTCCTTATATAAGCTGTTATTTCATATTTTTTGTAGAGAGATTTTTTTACATCAACCGCGTTTTGTTTACTGACAATTATAAATTAAACGAGACTTACCTGTAAGTTGAAGTTTGATTGTAGTTCTGTTGAGCTGTAACCAGGACCGAAGGGATTACATGAGATAAGGAGTGTTGATAACCAGTCAGTCTTGAACAACAGTGGTTCCATGAATCCCCATAATAGGGTGGGTTAAAGTAATAAGTGGTGGGCATAAATCCCTTTGGTCCTGGTTACAGCTCAACAGAACTACAATCAAACTTCAACTTACAGGTAAGTCTTGTTTAATTTATAATTCTGTCTCACTATAACCAGTCCCTACAGGATCACATGAGATTTGAAAGCAGTGAAATGGAACCACTGTCAAATAATGAGCATGGAAGAAATTTAAGAATATTTATTTCATACTATAACACAAGTGATATTCTTGTAGATGTACATGCAAGTTTAGCAAATATATTATACAGATGTATCATTTTGAAATACATTATCTAAGAGTTCTTTGCCAAAGCTGGTTTGATTTCGAGTTGTCTCAATGGGTTTTTTATAAAACTTGGCAAATGTTTTTGCATTGGACCAAGATGCTGCAGCAAGTATATGCTCCACTGGTATGCCGAGCTCACATCCTTTTGATGTTGAAGCTGCTCTGGTGCTGTGGGTTGAAAAAGTTTTAATGTCAATCCCTGATTCGTGTAGTAGGTGCTTTACCCAACGGCTAATAGTGTCTTTTGACACTGGTTTGTATGGTTTGCAGTATGATATGAATAGACCAGTGTCAGTAGTCCCTCTTAGTGATTGAGTGAGGGAAATATATCTCTCTAGATGAGCAATAACACACAAATTAGTATCACTATAATAATTAAAGTTGAGATGACTTTTATGATGACATGGTCTTGAGGTTTTAAGAAGACTATCCAAGAATATGGAGCACCCACAAGAAGATATATGAATATTAGAAACTTTTAATGTATAAAGGGTTTGTAATCTCTGCCCTGATAGGAGTAATAGCAGCAAGGCTAGCTTTTTGGACAGTGTTTTTAAATCTATTGTTGATAGCGCCAGATTCTTTAGTGATTCAATACATCAGTGACATCCCAAGTGCAGGTGTACCGTGGCAGGGATGGTCGCAAGTTGAAAACTCCTTTCATAAACCGTGCCATCATGGGGTTATCCTTAATATTATCATGAAGTGTAGCAATTGCAGATCTTGCAGTGTTTAGAGAACTGTATCCACATCCTTCTTTAAATTTTGCTGTCAGGAAATCTAAACAGGTGGCTAAAGGTGCATGAAAGGGACTTTGGTTCCTTTTAGAGCAAAAGTCTGTCCATTGACGGATGTGGTTATTGTATTGTTTGTGGGTTGCTGGTCTCCATGAGTGCAGGATGATGTCCTGAGTGTCTGTTGAAATGCCTGTTGTTTGTAGGTGTCTCCTGATACTTGACATGCCAGAAGGTGGAGTTTGTGGTGTAAAGGATGTGTCAGATTTGGTTCTGCTGGTAGATAGAGGAGGTCTGTTTTCCTGTGAATAAAAATTGGAATAGATACAAGCATATTCATAAGTGTTGGGAAGAAAGCTTGAGTGCTCCAAAAGGGTACAATGATAACCCCTGTGGCCTCATCAACACATATCTTCTGCAGAACTCGAGTTATGAGTGCAAATGGAGGGAAGGCATAGAAATTCCATGATTTCCAGTTTATAGTAAATGCATCCACAGACATAGCTTCTGGATCTGGCTTGTAACTTATAAATGGTGTTAACTGATAGTTTAATCTTGATGCAAATAGGTCAATGTTACAATTTACATTCAACATAGATAGGGCTTTGTAGAAAACATTTTCACTCAATTTCCATTCAAGTTCTCTGTCAAATTTAGGACTTTTTTGATCAGCAATGACATTAAGTTCACCCCTAATGTATGCAGAACTTAACCACAAGTTTCTCTGTTTTGCAAACTGCCACATGTCCCAGGCTATTTCATTGCACTGTTTACTTTTACTGCCCCCCATTTCTCTAATGTATGCTACTGCAGTGATATTATCAAGCATTAGCCTCACATGTGTGTCAGTCATGTTTGCACAAAATGACCGGAGTGTAAGATAAGCTGCTTTTAATTCCAAGGCATTTGTATGTTTGTTTGCCTTTTCATCAGGAGTCCATTGGCCTCCAATGGCTGTGTCAGTAGTTTTATTATAGCCCCCCCAACCTCTGAGTGAACTGTCTGACTGAAGGACTATGTCAGGTTCACCATGTGTAATTGGACACCATGAGCTGTTTATGTTTCCTGTCCACCAATGTAGTTCTGTTTTTGACTGATCACTAAGATTCATGGGCCCCAACAAAAAGAGGTGTACTTTTCTGTTCCAAGATATTTTGTGTCTTAAGGCCCCTTTTTAATTTGATAAAAAATGCTAACAAATGCTATTGAACATTGTTCATTTCAGTTTGAGCCGTAAAATGTCAAGCCATGTCTCTGCTAACAACATGATGATGTACAAAGTTTGTGAGAGTTTGGACTGGTGAACCAGGAAATGTCCATGATTCACAGAAATACAATGTGTTGAAAAGCAACCAGACAGTCGTACAAATTTTCATGGGGAGGGAGATTTTCATCCAAAGATTTTATGCCTGGTCAGGTAAATATGGCAAACACTCTAAATTGGCAAAAACAGCAGTGAGGTAACAAGTGCTAATTAGAAACTAGTGGACAGACTGTACATATGATTACAAAGTCAAAATACTTTGGCAGGTTTTGAAGTTAAAACATAATCTGGAATTTTGTATGCTGCTGACTGATGTGGTGAAACTTAATGTAGTAGGTACAGAAGGCATGGCTAAAAACAGGCAACATCTTTGCAACAAATTTTGATGTTTATTAGTTTATTTACTGAATTTTAAGTAAAAATATGAAATTATTTTTTTTTAGGAAGAAAACCATTAGAAAGCCTAAAAGAAATTTTTTTAACGAATTGGTTTTGCGTGACAGACTGGCAAAGTAGCAGGTTTCCTTATTGTCAGGTATTTCTTCTTTGGCTTCTCCATGTCTATCTTCAATTCTCTCCCCAATGCTTCACCAAAATGTATAAAAATGGGTCCACAATGCACTAGTACAAAACAGAAACATTTTACAATATGTACACATGTATGTATTCTGTGTTCATTTAGTCGAGTTAGCCTCAGTCAAAAAATGCTAGTTATCTCCGGCCGGCCAAGAGCTATTGTCGGAAGATTATGAAACACTTTTTGTATGAGCATGCCTGCGTTTGTGTGTTGTTTTATTGTGTTTTTACTTAAACTGTTACGTCTCATTCATTTATGAATATATCTTCACCAAATTTGCTGAGAATGTTTATGGGTATGAACATTTTTTTTCTGTAAAAATTTTTGGTGTCGTTTTGAAAATCAAAATGGCCGCCATAGTCAGTTCTTAGAAAATCATTAGGGTGTACAAAATATAAATCTTACAATGAACTTCATCAGATTTGCGCAAAATGTATATCTCTAGGAAAACCTTCCTGAGAGTAACTTTGTCCCCATTTTGAAAACAAAAATGGCCACCAAGTCACATCTTTAAGGTCAAATGGGGGTCATCATATTAAAAAAGGCCTTATATCTCCCTTATTGGCCTTAGGGCTTCAAAATGTGAAAACAATGCTAAATCTGTGTGTGCATTGCTGTTATAACTTCTAATATACTCACTCAGTTTTTTATCTTCTCTCATTCAAGTATAATGTTTTTATTTGCCACCATTTTACCACAGTTTGACCCAAACACTTCAAGTTGCCAAATATATTTAAATATATTTTAAGTTTCTTGGCCTCTCATCTTGTGGCAGTAAAGATTTCTAAAATGATATTAGCATTAAATGTAAGTAAATGATAAATGCGTACCATGTTACTTGCAGTCTGTGTAACTAGGCATATTACACAGAATGACTGAACTCTTCAGTTATTTGTTGAAATGCACAGACAGTTCAAGCAGAGGATAGAATTCATCCAGTGTCTTAGAGTTAAATATGGTCGAACAGTTAGGACTTTGTTTGAGTTTTGTCCTATTTCACTGTTGAGGAAGATTGACTTTGCTTTTAGACTTTTTTTTTTGTTTTGACCACAAGAAACCCAATGACCACGAGGCAGCCAATCAAAATACAGCTTACATTAGAGTTACTGCCAAGATCAACGCTGTGTGTAAACAGAGGTCACAGTGATCTGCTAATTTCCTGAGTTGACAGAAATGTGGAGGGAGATTTACTGAAAGGGGACAGAATTGATTACAAAATGACTGGACCAAGTCAGAAGTGGCTTTGTTGACTAAAGAATGTTTTCACGTGAATATAAGAAAGCAGGTACATTTTATGAAATATTTTCTTACTTTGCTGCTTAGTGCTGTATTATGGCACAGACCTCAATCTGGCACAAAGTGGAAGATAAAATATTAAATGATATTTGGTTGTCATCCGTAATATTCCATAATACTTTTCGCATACCAAATAAGGAAGTACAAGTGACAGGAATAAATTAAATTACTTCTGTACTTCCTGTTATGTAAATTTTGCCAAGTTGTGGCGCTGATTTCTGGTAGACACTATATTATCATCCATTCAAAATAATTCTAAAAAGGCTTAATTGTTTCAATCTTCAAATCCCGCCATTTGTCATTCTACATTTAAAGTATGTGATGTTATTTTGCCCAATTGGGAAACTTTACCTTAAAAGATTTCTCCGATAAAATTTGTATCTGTTGAGTATTGATTGTACATAACACATGGAATTAAACAGGTTCATTTTATTAACGCTCGACGATAGGAGAGGGTTATTGTGATCAGTTTGTTTCTGTCTGTCTGTCTGTCTGTCTGTCTGTGCACTGTTTAGCCCTTATAACTCAAAAACTATAACACCAATCAAGCTCAAATTTGGTGGGCAGATATTTCATGGGGTACAGATGGATTATTCCAAATTTGGTGTAATTTGTGTGAAAATTAAAGCCAGGAGAGTTTTTCTTATTTTTAATTGGGCTTTTACAGTGAAATCTGCTTCTCTAATCTATCAATAATCCACACACAATCAGCTTTGCTTCTCCCAATGCTTTTTAAATGTGTGTGTGTGTTGCTATGCTTGGTCACACGTGAAAAATCAATATCACGACAGGATTTCTTCCTAATTTTTGTGTAAAAAGAATTCTTCCTCATGAATTTTTGTGCAAAAAGAATTCCACTCTGGCTATGAGTGTAAAGTGAAGAACTTATAATCCCATGTTTGGGGTTCAATACCACTCACTATTTTTTTTTTTTTTTTAAGTTTTTCTTTTTTAAGATTTTTTTAGGCTTTTTAAAGAATCTCTTAAAGGTTTTGCAAGAAAGAAATAGAAAATTAAAACACAACATTTAAATTTTTGCTGTCAAAAAAAAAACTTAACCAAGATGAGATGTCTGCTCTTCATCACATACGTAAAAATCAATATTTTGTTTCTGATGATGTCATTACTTAATGATGTCACAATGCAATTGTCATTGTGACATCACAAACCATAGCTTGTGATACTTGCTGTCTTTAAGTAATAATATTTCTTCTCATTAAATTTATGTCTTGAAATTGACATAAAGATAATTAAGAGGGAGGTGGTGTATTCATCATGTTTATTTATTCCTGGTGGTTTTTTTTTTTGTTTCAATTTTTTTTTTTTTGTTTCAATTTTTTGAGAGTCCATCACCAAAAATTTACCCTGAGTGATTTTCACCAAGTGCAGGCTTTCAACCAATATTTTTACATCTACCCAGAGTTTATGTTTTTGTGTGCTTTTTGCCAATTTGTCCTATTTTGGTGTTTAGATTACTCAAGAACTAATGAATAGATCTTTATAAAAATTGTTGTGGGTAGGATCTGGTCAAAGGAAGAAGTTACTAATTTTTGGGAAAGACCTGGATCATATTTTGGATACAAAAAATCATGAATTTTCATAGGTCCCATTTCAATGTATTTTAATGATTTTAGCTTTCTACTTGATATTTCTTCAAAAGTAATGAATAAATTTTGATGTTAAATTTTAAGTAGGAAGGGGCTAGCCATGGGAAGGAGTGATTACAGTTTAGGAAAGATCTAGTTAATATTCTGGATACCAATAAGCCTGGATGTGTGTTATACTTTATAACACTTGTGAGACTGGCCACATCGAGTCGAGCGTTTTGCTCTCTCTGAGTGCATCTTGTTGGTTTATATGTAACCATTGTTTGTAATATATGTATCGCATGCGACAGTCGCCAAATAAACCTGTAAAATTGTGTTAAAAACACTAAAAAATTGCTGAAAGACAATTAAAAATTATTCTTAAGTATTATATTCAACAAAACCTACACATATGGTCGCTGAAGTATAATACTCTGTAACTGACACACACCATAAATTTTAATGTACAGCTAAATATTTGTGCATATAAAAGTGTGATAATGACGTTTAAATAATTTTAAATACAAAAGCAACTTGGAGTAACAAGCTATTACATCACACCATTTATCAATGAATGAACAGAAATGCAGTAACAGTATAGCGAGGTAGTGGCTAAATCGTTTGAATATCGATATTGAATGCAAAAATATTTTAATATCAGCCGATATCGGGAGGCTGAAATTGCCGTCTGAATCCGGGAAACCAACAAAGGTTTTTGTTTTAGCATATCCCCAAAATGCTAACAGAAAGTAAACTTTACCAAATCAAAACATGACACTTTTCACCAAAAACAACAAAAACGCAAGATGAAAGTTTACAATTTCTTCAGATTTAGGCTATATTTCAAATATTGGCAGAAAAAGGTTACAGTTTTACTTAAAATGGCGTGTTTAGACCTTGATATGAGCAATCCTGTGTTGCCAATATCGATAAACATTGTACCCATTGTAGTGAGGTGTAACAATTTTTAATATATTGTCCTATACTTATTGTCTCTTTGTGAGAAATCTTTATCTAATATAAGTTATCTTGAAATAAATTATGTTACTGTTTTAATGGGATTAATGATCCATTAAGTCTAATTTTTAAGTAATTTGTGGAAAAAAATTATTATGAAACTTAAAATTTTGAACCAATTATTGGAAGCATTGTTCACTTAAATATAGATGTATTGATTTGTGTAAATGTTGTATTACTTTATTATATCTATTGCTGTTTAAGATGGAAATGCTCTTATAATATATTTAACAGATTGTTTCGTACTAGATACTAGGAAAAGTCATTTATCTAGTGATGAGGCAGCACAGTTGTAATAATAATAATAATAATAGTGGGATTTATAAATACTCTAATGCGCTTGTGTCCAAGAAGGGAGAGTCGAGGGACAGGCGTGAGTCGACATCTAAAAAGCGTCCGCCAGGGTATAACTAAGGTGGGGGGTATAACTTTTTTTCCGTAAAATGAGGATTTCTTATGATATGCAATGTTTTCATGCAATGTACAAATGACTAATTTGTGGTTTCATCGCAGGAGGTGACTGTCAAGATGCAAAGAGAGGAGACAATGTCAAGAAATTGGGACCAAAGTTTCATTTCATAGAAGTTGAAGGAAAGGTATGGCTGGGCATAACTTTTGGAGAAGCAGACATCCCTGACACAGACATTCCCATCACTTCAGAATGGTTGAAGTATAATGAATTTCTGTAAGTTCCCAAATGAAATTGAACTATTCAGTGTAATAATGGATACAAATAGAATTGAATTGAAACAGTTGGATTGAGATTTTAAAACTCGGGGAATAGCGGAGATAGGTACACAATGCACTCATATAGGTTACAATGGATATTTATGAAAGTACAATGTACTGGTTTAGGTGAAATAATACATTGCAGTCATAATGTACTAATTAAGCACTAAATATGTTTTAAAAAGGAAATAAGACAAATTGTTGAATGTTATAAAATAAAGGTACTTACATGTAATTGAACATGTTATATACTTATTGGTATAACAAATACTGTGTATTTCTAAGTACTTTTTAATGTTACAGGTTTTTCCACAACTAGTGCTGAGATTTGATTACCAGGAAACCCATTTCAAACCCACAAAGCCAAGGCTTATACCACGGGATTCAGCAATGTAGAAAACATACTGCATTATTTCCCACTGTTGTATGATCGGATTGAAAGTAAATGACTGACCGTCAACCCACACTATGCCTGGAATGTCGAGAAGGGTTGATCGAAGTGACAAGCTGTACAACGGCCAGTCCTTTGTACAACAAAGGTCTGAGTGGGTTAGTATTATGTGTAATTGTAAAAGAAAACCAAAATTACAGAAAACCTTGAACATCCTTTTATGGTTACAGAGAATAATTTTATGTAGGTTATGAAATTTTCGTATATAACAGAAGACATGCTTTACTGCAGAACAATAGAGAAATGGTTGTGAAAATTAGTCTAAAAAATTAATACTCTTGTATAAGGTGTGACAGTGTAAGTTCCTATGTACAACAAAAATACAGAAGGACGTGTTTCAGCTAGTGATAAAGACGGCAAACCGGATAGTTGGTTTCTATTCGATTTATAACAGAGTAAACGAAATCCGGTGACAAATTTTAAGAACCGGTTCCCGAAATGTCACATATTTCACATCAAAACGTATAAAATACTACACAGAAACGTTTAAAAATATTAACTTCTGTAATATTTTGCCAATATACACTGAAATAATATCCAAAACGTCTGTTTTATCATCAAATAAACCACATTTTAGTTGAAATTATTGTTCATGTACACGCACAGAAAGTTTTACAGCTTGACTACAGCTTGGTGTATACTACTTCAAACGAATCCGGTTTCCGCCGAATTTTTGTTTTCGGGACCCGGTTTCCATATTTACATTCGATCGTAACACTAGTTTCAGCATTAGTAGATTTACATGTACATTCACTCAGTCATTTATTTGCAGATTGTAAAATAAAAAAAACAAACAAATAAAGTGGCAACCGTCATTGAAACCAAATTGTGCCACTTTAGTTAGACCGCTGTCAGTTTGTTTGGTAGATGACAGTTTACATGTAGACTTGTGTTATTTGTATATTTGTCCGGGTAAGATAAATCAACCATCACTATGTGAGAAATTAGCTCATTAAACTGAACACAATGGTAAAAAAATGATCCAAGTTGGACTAGAAATAAGAATTTATGTGATCACTTTAAGAGTAAGTGGAAAAAATGAAATACAGCTGCCATTTAGATTCTAAATTATTGTTATTTTAAAGCCTATTATTATACCACTGATGACTGCCCATATAATCTACTTGTTTGCGGCTTATTGAATAATTATGCAGCCACAAGGTAAAAAAAAGTTTTATTGTGAGATATGATAACTTTAGTATTACAGGACTTGACCCTGCTAGTTGACTTGATAAATGTTTACCCGTGTACATATTTCCTTTTTTCTTACAACTTTTCATTGTTTCAGTACTTTTGCTACAAGCCCGGTATGTGATTTTCAGTAAGAACATCTCAAGTACCATTGTCGTGAGAACCTTACCAGATTCCTGACATTGTGGTTGTTATGAAAGTGGATTTTGAAACAAGAAGTTATTTTATCCCTGGTTCAAGTAAGCCATTATATTAATTACATTTACTCTGTGTAGAATATTTACATGTAGACAGGGTACCTGGGTTGTTACAATTATGTCCGAGTCATAATTATATCCTTTAAATTGTTATCCAAACTTGAAGATACTCATTTTCAGCTGCTTCCATCATAAAACAAAACAATATGGTTGAGAAACCTCTGATCTCAACATCTAAAGAAATGTATGTTTAAATTATTTCTTTTAAACAATGACTGCACGCAGTGACAACAAATATCACACTACATGACTATAACATTGCATTAATAATGTAATAAAACTAGCAAGATATACAATGTTTTTGAACTAACATTTTCATTAATGTTGATGATTGTCATTCCTTTTTAAAGAACTGAAAGGAACTCATTAGGGACGTCACGACTCCAAATATTTCATGTCGACTAATCGGTAAGTAGTATTCGTGCTGACACCGAATAGCCGTCAAATTTATAAAACAACCAAAAATCTTAAGTTTCATATTGTAAAAAGCATTGAAAAGAATAAATATGTGAAATAAAATGAAAATATGTGTATAGAACCTGCAATGTTTAATAAATTTGCTGTTTTTCTGCAACTTTTACTTCGTTTATTTCAGACAGGAAGTGGGCGATATAAGAGACATATGTTACTTCCGGTTTCACGTGAATGCATAAACAATGCAAAAAACGTGGCTGTTTTTGGATTTTAGCTTATTTTATGTGACAATATGGACATATTTCATAGATTCAGATCTTCTGCCATCTTTTACACTACATTGAGCGATTATTCGGATTTTAAAATATGAATCGGTATATAGCATTATTCTAACTGTAGTCGATTACTCAGCTAGTTGTGATGGCCCTAGAACTCATTTCTGCCAAACATTGGCAGAGACATACCCTAACTACTCATTTACAACACCACATCTTGCTATATTTCCTTGGAAAGCCTGTCAATAATGATTCTTCCAGGAAAGATGGTTGTGTTTCTGCAACCAGTTGATCAGATCCTGTTGAATCTGGAGTCAGCTTTTGCTGATTTTGCATTCAGCATGTCATCAGGTATCAGGTGTCGATATGCTTAATTTCCGAAGCTCTCGGAGTCTAAGGCACACCATCCAAATCATAATGCATACATCACAAGTCATTCAAAAATCAGATTTCTTGGACCTAGAAATTTTGCATCAGGCTGTGAGAAAAACTTGGACCAAATTGCTTGTTGTGCAAGCTTTCAAAGAATGAAATCGGTAATTACTGAAGCATTGGAATATTTTTACATTAGGCCAGTGTCAAAGGTCATATCACGTGTTTTATATAGTTTTACAACAGCACTGGCCCTGTTATGAGAGTACAGCAGTTTTTAATCACTTCAGTTCTGAAACAGCAAGTTAGTACTTATACATTTTACTTGTTACAGTAGAACCGCGATTATCTGATCTTCTTTCATCCGAATCTCTGGATTAACTGAACCGAAATCTTGTCTCCTTACTCTCTGTACAAAATGCATGGTCTAGCATGAGTGATAATACAGGATTTTGCACATTCTTGAAAACCATTAATTATAGTGCTTTATAAACTTACCGTCCACAAAAAGCCTAACTTCTTTGATCTTTATCACCATTGCTTCAATAGGGGAGGGATTAATTCAGTTAGACAACCACACAACACAACTTCTTTTATAATGCACCAATCACTGAAAGCGTGTTCGTTTGGGCTTCGCAATTTATAGTCTCCCGGAGTAAATCAATTCACAGGCTGACAATGTGCACTGAAAGAATAACGTCAACAATGCATTACCAGCCGAACATACATATCACCGAAGGCGTGTTGGCTTGGGGTTTTACAATAAATATTCTCCCAAAGTTTTTCAGCTGACAAAATACATGATGACGTTTATGTCAATAGCGTGTACCAACCGAACATACCCTGCTCAAGTCTGTGTAATATTTTGGAAATATTTCAAATAGAAATGATAATATCCACAGAAATGAAACAAAAATGTCACAGTTAGAAGGTCAGTTATATCATATTACACAAATATATTAACCTACTTCATCAATGACCACCCTCGTGTACAATGAGTGTATAAAAACAATCATCTTCAATTATCACCAACTTGGTAACCCATAGATGGTGAACTTTTTGTTCCTTCATCTATCCGAACGCCTTGATTATCCGACCCGATTGTATGTCTCCCAATGGTTTCGGATAATTGAGGTTCTATTGTACTTATGATATGTATTTTTTTCCGTAGTAGCACTAAGAGACATTGAAGCACTACATAAAAACCATGTATTATGTGATAGTATATTCTTACACATCCTGCACGAGTTAGTGGTGTGTTACATAGGGGAATTGAGTGTAGGACATAAGCACCCCCCCCCCCCCCCCGACAAAACTCCCCCCGGTCTACCTGGGTAGGGCATAAGGCTCCCCTCCTATCAGTGAAACAAGTACAAAATTATGCAGTTTTTTTTATTTGGATCTATTTATTTAAATGTATAAATTTCAATATTATTCAACATATTAGCATGGCACCTTGATTGCTTAATCACTTTCTCACAGGTCTTATGAAATCTGCTGATGGCTGTTAGCTGTCAAGTAGAGGTACCATGAATTACAATTTGACTAGAAATAAATGGTATGAGGAAAAATTAGTGATCAGGAGCAATTCTATAATGACAATCAAGCCAAATAAATATCAGTGAAACTTTCTTAATCACATTTTACAGTTACAAAACTGAATTTCTCAGATTTATTGATGATTACATGTTGCAGCAAATTCATCTGTTATATCATTGATGAGTTTTGCATGCGTGGTTATGTTGGGAAGACCCAGTATGCTAGCATTGTTTCTGATATCATTAAATGAATAGCCTTCATTATCAGCAAATAACTACCAAATTTCTATAATTTCAGATTCAAACTGGAAACTGTAAATGACATATAACTAAGCTTGTGCCCTACACTTGTACACCCTTGGAAAAAAATTCAAGTGTTTTAACTCCCAGTGTAACCTTGCAAAAGCAAAGCGTCCATCGGGTAATAATGCTTACACAGAATATGAAAGATAAATATTTCTGTTATTTGACTGGGAAAAGTATTTGATTTGCAGTATGATAGTTCTGGGTGTAAAGTCACTGTTTCCTTCACTTTTCAGGAACAAAATAAACTCGTGAAATGTTCCATCAAATTCAGTATTACCAATGTGGGCTATACCTCTGACCGCATGAAATTTGTCTTTTTTATTGATGTATTGTAAACATATTTACATGCTGCAATGTTACTTGGATCTGTAGAAGTAACAGATGACAAGCGAGGGTTACTAGAGATTTTACACTGAGTAGCGATATTAGGATCACAATGTCCAGAAGTAGCTTGTTAAATGTTTTTGACAAATTGACATCACTCCCAATTGCTTTCTTAAGTCATTGAGTCAGCTTACATTAATTACTTACACAAAAATTGTAACTATTTAAATATTTGTAGGATTAAAAGACTGCAGTAGTATCATAAATGATTCACTCATCTCGGTTTTGTTAACAAACATATGATACTTATGTCATTATTCAAACAATTAATACATATACTTTATATATGTTTCACAGACTCCTCTGTGAAATGGATATCAACCTGTGGGACAGTGTCAGTTGACTACAGCACCATGAATACTAGCGACAAGGCAGTACTCTTCAAAAACACTGTGACACCTGTTACTGCCGCTACTGACTTGCACAACAGCAAAACAAAAGCTGTAAATAAAAGCAACAATACATTGTTCTGATACTGTGTTTGTCCAGTGATATATTCTGAATGGGGTCATATTGAAAAACATCCACAGTTTGACCATGTATGAGTGTATAATGTACCCATATAGCGCATAAGTTCAAAGTTGGGGTTTTATTTCCTGTTCAATGGGGTCATATTGAGACAGGTCCTCTGCTTTGCCAATTGTGGGACTCGAACCCACACAGAGGTGACTGCCTGTGATTGGATACCAGACTTGATAAGTTCTAAGAACATGGAATTCATTGTAGTACTTGTAACATCTTGTTCACAAATTTCTACAAGTTGGGTGCTTTGTATTGGAAAGTATTTCTTTTTGGAAATGGCTAATAAGTCTGTGAGCATATCTGTTTTTGGAAGAGATCCAAAGTTCTTCCATGCTTTTGAAGAAAGCTTTAGAAATTGTAAGTCACATGATTAAAACACTAAGCAGGTTAGACAACGTGGTTAGATAACGTGGGAGTTATTTTTACATGGTGGGAAATGAAAATAATATATATTTTTGTGCTCAACTCAAACTTAGTTCTTAAAATGTGTACATGTATGGATCAACAAAACAGAGATTTCTCATCAGGAAAAGATATTTTGAAGTATTGTTTTCAGTCTTCTAAGGTGATTGGATCTGGGGGTTAAGTTAATTTTATAATGACTTTTGATTGCCTATTTAGATCAAATATTTCATTTAAAAGGATATTCTTGTTGTTTCGCATACTTTTTGCTGAAGAAAATTGGGAGTAGTATTGGCTAATAAATTTGAAAAGTGTTGAGACCCCCCCCCCCCCCCAAACAAAAAAAAAAAAAAAAAAAAAAAAAAAAAATAGGTATTACAAAAACTTCTTTTAAACAAACCGATGTAATAACTTCATTATAAATTACTATGAGATAGTATTTATTTGCTAATTGCTATGTATCTTCTATTCTAACATGATATTCTATTCTATATGATTATTTCTGTGATGCAAAATCTATCTTTCTGTGATGCAAAATCTATCGCTCAAAATTGCTGTCTTGGCAATTAATCCAGTTTTGTCATAAACATGTAAATAATTAGTGATATTTATAAAATGTAACCACTTGACATGTTAGAATAGGAATAAATAGAATTATTTATCAATAATTGGAAACTGAAACATTAAATAAACAGCAATATAGGGTCACAATGTACTCTTATAGATTTGTGAAGTATTGATTCAGTCATGAATGTATACATTGTGGACCCATGAAGTAACATATTTTTGTGAACAAAGAAGGTAACTACATCCACTGTACTGACAGACCTGACTCAAAACAAATAAAATATACTAGCAAAACATCACTATATCTCAATTCCTTCAAAATTGTTTTTCCAAAAATTTCATTTTTGGTTAAATTGTTCAAAACACCAATTTACTGACTAAATGTCTCTTGTTCCAAAAATGTTTTTTTTTTCTAATTTCCTTTTGAAGGATATAAATATTTAGTGTAAAGCCATTTTTGGTACACCAAAATATATATTTTCGAGTAAATATTTTTCAGTTTTTCTCGGCCTTTTGTATTTTGATTAGGACATTCCAGTCCTTCAGGACATCTTGCCAAATTTGATTAAGATATGTTTCTTGTTCAAGAACTGAATTTCACTGTAGTTTTAACAATGTATTAGAACCGTGTATTTCTTTTCCAAAGGTCACCGATAAAATTTAGATCTATAATTAGGGTTGATTAAAACTTCCCTGTAATGTTGTCCCTTCAATAGAAGAAGCCACAACGTAACCATAGATGCCTTAAGAGAGATTCAGTCCCTCTGAAAGACTACGATGAAATTCATTTAGGGGCTAGCTGGCCTTTTCATTGTTTCTAATCTTTTCTGACTAATCCAAAGTACTTTGGTCTTTTCTTTATTCATTTTGAGACCTGTTATATTTCCGTATATTTCTACAGTATTTAAGGCTGATTGGAACACAAACATTTGTGATGATATTTTATCTTGTGATGTTACAGATGGAGGTTCACATCAAACACAGAATCCTAGAAGAATGATGAATATGTGGAACTCTGGATCTCAGAAGATGGTGGGATTGAAGTAAGGTCCGGAAACAGAAGTTAAGGTCAGTATTTATGTTAAATGTCAATCATTGATCATGTGGACTTGATTTTGCCTGATTGCTTCAGTAAAATATTGTTTATGAAAAACAGCAGGGGTCATATCATGAGAGGTCCGCAGTATCTATCAGTTCTGTTTTAAGTTACAGTTACTTGATTAAGGGCAAAATTGTTCAACATTACAGTGGTGTAGTGTTATGTTTTGGCCATGAAAACCTTAAACGCAAACATATTGACGTAAGCATTAGATGTGTATCAGATGACTTTTAAGGTTTGGGGGTCAATTACGTTAGGTTTTATACATAAAGGCTGGCTTATTTACGTTCACTCACCCCTATCTATTTTATTTAAAAACTACACACTACAAATAAATATGCCACAACCCCATAGGCAGATAAATATGTACACCACGTGTTGGTCAGGTTTCAGTTCACTATATTTTCACATATGAATACCAGAGGTCTGTTTACAAACGATACTTCTTTTTTATCACATCAAAGGAACTAAGTTGACCTTCATCTTTCATATAGACGTATTGCTAAACCCTTATTTAACAAACGTATCCTCTTCAAACTTATCGTATCTCTTACGGAAATTATTTTATGTTAGGTAGCTGTCAACACACATCACTAAACCTCTCTATTGAGGTAGTAAGTGGTGTCCTGATAGTTCTTATACATTTACTCAAAGCATACTTTTGTAAAGTCCTGCATGATTTAATAATGTGGGATGTATATCAAGAGTTCAAACATTTACAGGTTTATTTACTCCAAGCAACTGTCCTCATTTAACAAGTGCAGGTCAACTTTGAAGGCTCAGTGTTCTACTAAAGTTTTGCAGGTTTTTTTTTTTGGAAATCAGAGTTTATAGAAGAACCCGTTGGTGCTAATGTACCAAAGTGAGGCTGAAGAATATCAAACAAAATGCACAAGCCCTGACCTGTATAACAGTCGGGTTTTGTGAATGTAGGAGAGCAGTGGATGATCCGTGCCTTCCATGTATTAGGAGGTACAAGGTAATAATACCTTTGTTAAAAGCTATTTCAATGCCAAAGTACCAAAAAAGGGAATTTCACAGATCATTTAACAAGTACATGTTCCAAAAAATTCATCTAATCAAATTTATTGCTCAAAGCAAGTGGTTTTAATTGTGTAAGGTATTCATGGTGTGATAGTGCAGTCTCGTTTCATTTATCATTGTAAATAAATCCCCTTGAACAAGAAGGCTTGATATAATTGCCAACTCACTAGTTGTCTAATTGTGAATGAAACAATGTTTAAACTAACTAAATTCATCTACATTATCAATGAAAATTACAATTGCAATTATGTTTATTATTTTTATGAGACAGTGGAAAGAACAGCAGAACGACAGCTACTGAAAGTGTCAACGAATAAATTTGGGTAAATCGTAGTGTTTGAACTAGTTTTGAAAATCTAACCTAGTTTTCGGCTCTTTGATACCAAACGAGATGTCGGATTTCAGATATTTGTACATTTTGGTGCATGTTATATTAAGTGGCCATCTGAGCAAATTTGTAGCTACATGTACCTGTGTTTGAACCCAGGTCCTGTGTATGACATGTTAATGACCTTCTTATGTTACCTCCAATCCAGGATGTTTTTTTACTTGCATGACCGTGGGTCTGTTTTGTCTATTTGTTTGCAGGATTACATAAATACTACTGGTTGAATCTTCGTGGAGAAAACTGAGATGGGTCTTGGTCAAGCAACAGTTGGGGAGAAAAGTCTCTAGGTTTTTAAGTTTTATTTACTTCAAGTTTTATTTACTTCATGTTTATATTTATTTTATTGATATTTTCCCCCATAATACTCTATACAATATTCTTTTTTCATGTATTTTCATTTGCATTTGTGTGACATATTTTGCAATGAGAAAAACAAACTAAATTATTTCTGTTAACCTGAGTACAATAGATTTAAACCTTCAAAACTACATTTTCCTGATATTTCATGGCTAATATAATCTGAAAGGTTTCATGTTCCATTGAACAGCCAGGTAATGCAATGAAATATGAAGTTTTAACTACTTTTCCTGTGTTCCTTTGTTTTCTTTCAAGCGTGATTCTGTTTAAATATTTGAAACATTACAAACATACAGTGATAACATACGTGATTCAGTTGTCATAATGGCTTTGTTCACAAACATATGATATTTTATGTAAATAGTCGTTCAAAAAGTTAAAACATGTACTTTGTATATGCTTAACAGACTTATCTGTGAAAGGAAAATCAGCCCAAAAGGAGAACATCAGTTGATGACAAGGCTGTGAATACTGACTTCAACAGCAACAATAAAACTCTAAGTTACAGTGTCAGCTGCCCTCGTTTGTTTGTTTATTTGGGGTTTAACGTCGCTTTCAACACTGTACAGGTCATATCACGACGGGTAGTTGGAAGGGCAGAGGAAACCAGTACATAGAGTTCGCTAGGGTTGTGTACTGTAAACTGCCGACCGACGGCAAGCAACTACCAGCTTTCCCACTTGAGCCCATACGGGGATCGATCCCCGGCCTCAGAGGTGGGAGGCGAGAGTGTTACCACTCTGCCACCGTGGCCCCTGTCAGCTGCCCTCGTAAAATAGTGTGTGAGGATACAGATGAAATACAGGGCTGTTTGCAGAATACCCCTCCTAGAAGTAGTTACAGTAGGTGTATGAATACAAATGATTCATATTTTTAATGATAAGATAGTTCCTAGTTGAGGGTACAAATGGAGGTGGGCTGGTAGTAAGGTTGACAGGTAGACAGGTCAATAGGTCGGCAAGTAGACAGTAAGGTAAGGTTGACAAGTAGACAGAATTGACAGCTCGGCAGGTCAGTTAAACACACTCTTAATATATAACCTGTATATTTCCCTAGCACTCTTACATAACAACAATAATTATAGTAATGATATAATTATATTAGTGTATGCATGATATATTGACAGAACTACTTTCACCTATTTCTGGCAGGGGAACTGTACAATTATAGTAGTCTGAATGGGGTCATATTGAACAATATTCACCGCAATATGACCATGTATGAGTGCATAATGCACCCATATTGTGCATGTAAAGTTCAAAGTTGGGGATTTGTGTAATAGCCAGGTCTGGGGCTAAAACTTTCAAATCTTTTCAAATATGAATATGAATAATTTAAATTTCCATGAATATGATTACAGCAATTTCAGAAGTATCAGAATACATTTATGAAATACTTTTTAACTAAAACCCAAAAAATAAAAAAAATATATAAAATAATATCACATTTATAATTTTTACATTTTAAGTAATCTATATAATCATAAAATCACAATTGAGTAAATGATAGTTCATATTTACATCAGTCGTGTCTGATAACAGTTCTAGTTTATTGCTGCACGATGGGACCTTGTTCTTTGACAGGACGTGACTATTAGTCTGTATTTAATGTATTGCTAGACCATCTGGCTGTTGACACTTTGGTTTACATTTGGGAGCCCCAATTCGACCATGAAAATGTTATGGAAACTTTCATAAACTACAATTAAGCTGCTTTTCTGTGTCACTTTAAGGTCGTAATATAATGCAAAACAACTAATTGTTATTTTCGAAATTTTTTTATTCAAAACTTTGTTTTGTTTAAATGTAATGGGGTGAATTATTATTTCCCCTGAACTGTAAAATTTTCTCACTAAGGGATCCAACTTTTGGCCCCTTGTATCAAAATTAAGATACAGTTAAAATAACTTGTTTTGAGGTATTTCTTTCCAGTGTTTAATTGACCTGAAAATATGTTTGATGGTACATTTGAAGGACAAGATCTGTGTAATTGTACATTTATAAACCAAACACTTATAACAGGCCACAGCCAGTTTCAAAATTCAGTTTAAGAATATAATGTAAGATAAAACAAATAATAATATGCATAGGGGCCATAAATATGATAATTATGACCCTAATTATCATACTTTACTCATGAATAATCATGACATGGACTAATAAGGATTGACATCATAATCGTGTGATAAATTTATCCAGACGGCCAATTCATGGCTGAATCGTAGCTCCCTGGTGTATTTTGTGGTTCTGTAAGTGTTACTAATCCCTGAAAATATGGAAATATTACTTACAAACACTAATATAAAAAGATAATTATTTATCTACATGCCAATCTGTTAGCAGAATACTCAAAGTCCCATTGCAAACAATGCAAAGTACAAACAAGTGTTTAGTCTAACTATTTTTTCCAGCTAGATGCTCATCAGGAGATGACAATATAATGAGCAATGGTAAGAGTAAGAGTTTATTTAGGTGCACGGACAATTGGCCGGTGGACAATTGGCCGGCGGACAACTGGCCGGCGTGGACAACTGGCCGGTGACTTTTTTGGGGGGTAGGACAATTGGCCGGTGACTTTTTATTAGTTGTTTAGAATTTGGTTTTTTCAATTTTATTGACAAAAAACATACAGGATTGAACTCATCAAAATGTTTCACAAGCACTGTTATTGGTATACAGGGTAAAACAAGGTTATAACAATTCATCAAAACATATTAAGCACTATCATTGGTATAAACAAATGAAACATAAAATAGCAATACATCAAAACATTACATTATCATTAGCACTGCCATTGATATAAACACTGAAACTGGCACAAAGAGCCTTTACTTCTTTATTGTAGCAATCCTGAGTAGTTATCAAAGAGCCTTTACTTCTTTATTGTAGCAATCCTGAGTAGTTATCAAAGAGCCTTTACTTCTTTATTGTAGCAATCCTGAGTAGTTATCAAAGAGCCTTTACTTCTTTATTGTAGCAATCCTGAGTAGTTATCAAAGAGCCTTTACTTCTTTATTGTAGCAATCCTGAGTAGTTATCAAAGAGCCTTCACTTCTTTGTTGTAGCAATCCTGAGTAGTTATCAAAGAGCCTTTACTTCTTTATTGTATCAATCCTGAGTAGTTATCAAAGAGCCTTCACTTCTTTGTTGTAGCAATCCTGAGTAGTTATCAAAGAGCCTTTACTTCTTTATTGTAGCAATCCTGAGTAGTTATCAAAGAGGCTTCACTTCTTTATTGTAGCAATCCTGAGTAGTTATCAAAGAGCCTTTACTTCTTTATTGTATCAATCCTGAGTAGTTATCAAAGAGCCTTTACTTCTTTATTGTAGCAATCCTGAGTAGTTATCAAAGAGCCTTTACTTCTTTATTGTAGCAATCCTGAGTAGTTATCAAAGAGCCTTCACTTCTTTGTTGTAGCAATCCTGAGTAGTTATCAAAGAGCCTTTACTTCTTTATTGTATCAATCCTGAGTAGTTATCAAAGAGCCTTCACTTCTTTGTTGTAGCAATCCTGAGTAGTTATCAAAGAGCCTTTACTTCTTTATTGTAGCAATCCTGAGTAGTTATCAAAGAGGCTTCACTTCTTTATTGTAGCAATCCTGAGTAGTTATCAAAGAGCCTTTACTTCCTTATTGTAGCAATCCTTAATAGTTATCAAAGAGCCTTCACTTCTTTGTTGTAGCAATCACGAGTAGTTATCAAAGAGCCTTCACTTCTTTATTGTAGCAATCCTGAGTAGTTATCAAAGAGCCTTCACTTCTTTATTGTAGCAATCCTGAGTAGTTATCAAAGAGCCTTCATTTCTTTATTGTAGCAATCCTTAATAGTTATCAAAGAGCCTTCACTTCTTTGTTGTAGCAATCACGAGTAGTTATCAAAGACAAACTCTTGCAGCAATCCTAATTACAAATTCTGATTAGGAAAAAAATTCTTTTGGTTCTTTCATGATCTTTACAATAAATGATAGCAGATAATGAAATATAAATTTATAAGCATATCATTATTATAAGATTTCCTAATTATGAGCAGCTAAACAAAAGAAAATTTTAAGGCACTCTTGAGTAGGAATCAAGGGACCTTTAGTGTGTGCAACCTAGCAAAAACACATACTATGACTCTATTTGTAATATGAAGACAACTTTAAAATTTAAATCAATATTAAAACAACTTTTAAAAAGTCACCGGCCAATTGTCCTACCCCCAAAAAACTCACCGGCCAGTTGTCCACGCCGTCCAGTTGTCCGCCGGCCAGTTGTCCACCGGGCAATTATCCACCGGCCAATTGTCCCAGATTCGTTTATTTATTATAGTGACATGTAACAATTTATATAACAGCAACAACAAAAAAGTATAATGATGAGTTACCCAGCCCACATGGGCTTATATGTCACTTTGAAGATAACACTGTAAATTAGTACTGTGTGGTGAATTTGTAAAACCAGATAAATATTTAATACTTTTAATAAAGTAACTTATAATTTGAATGGGTTGATTGCTTTTAAGTTAACTAAAGGTGGAAGATTGGGGAATAAATCATTGTGTTATTATGATTTCTGGTTCACGACAGTAAAAGGTTCTCTAGACTATGCTAGTATAAGCCCTTATATTACATACTAGCCGCTTTGTCCTTGAAAAGCAACATTTTTGTGGCCTATCAATCTCTCGTTTAACTGAGCTAGCCATAATTTCTGGAAATGTTTATGACAGGCCTGTCACAATAAATTTGCCCAACAACTACTACAACAAATATATGACAAGTAGCACTGGTATTTAAAATAGGACAGGGTCGCTAACAGATTTTCAATTTCGGTATCCCTCCAGTGTAAAACCGTACCGAAAAAAAAATGCGTTCTAGTACATCCCCAATTGGATAAGCCCTCTAACACGAAGTAAAAATTCATGAAAAGGAAGCATGATACTTCTTCTGAAAGAAATTGCAATAGAAGTAAATATAAACAACTCTGAAATAAAAGTTTATAATTTTTCCAGGTTTGAGGTTTGTTTCTAATATTTTTCATTTTCTTAGAGTAAAGTGTTGTCATAGTGATCAAGTGAATTGGTCTTGATACCTAGATACTGGTGTTACCAACCCTGCCCTAATTGAACACATCCCAGCTAATCCCCAAACAAACCTGTCATTTTAAAGGGGGGATAGCTTTGTGTTTATAATTTTATGTTAATATGAAATTACTTTGTTAAAACCAATATCACTTGAAAATTACATGAAATAATTTATCAAAATGATAAAACATGTTTCAAACACTCTTAAAAGGTATTTATGGCTATATAATTTATTGTATAACATAACATTTATTAATTAAAAGTATTTTTACTAATGAAGTGGCTAAGCTACTGTAGCTGATAAATTTACAACTAAAGCTTAACCTCTGTTTCCATCTAACCTGTAAGTTGCATAAGCGTACTCTTGTCTGCACCAGTGTTTTGTAGCTAACTCTAAAAGATATGTATCATAATAATGGGAAAAAATATTATAATTTGTTGCAAGACATTGGAAGTAAATAAAATGGATTGTGTCATGTCCATAATTATAAAAAGAAATATTAAATTAAACAGCAATATAGGATCACAATGTACTCTTATAGATATCTGAAGTATTGATTTGGTTATGATTGTTGTACATTATTGACCCATGACGTAAGATATTTTTGTGAACAAATAATGTAATTACATCCACTGGATCACATCTCAGTTACTCTAAGAGGCTTCCAAATAAACTGTATAGTAGCAGTTTTACATTTCAATCCTAACTGCATTGAGTGTGGGGTGTGGGGTGGGGAAATAGACATTTTCGATGATATTTTATCTTGTGATATTACAGATGGAGTTTCACAGCAAGCACAGAGTGCTAGAAGAATGACTTGTGAATATGTGGCACACTGGCTCACAGAAGATGGTAGGATTGAAGTCAGGTCTGGAAAATGAAATGAAGGTTAGTATTTACATTAAATGTCACTCATTGATCATGAAGGGTTGAGCCCTTTGTTCACCGAATGGAGCAAAATTCTACTATACCAAAGAAAACTCCTGGATGAAGAGTTGGTAGATGGTTTAACTTGATAATACAAAACAATTGTTCCTTGTCATATATAACGTCCCCTTACATAATATTTTAAAGGACCATCGGAAAGGAAGCAAAGTTAAATAACAATAGGGTTGTTTACTGTAGAAATAAAGTCCGAGGGTGAGTACTTTGACCTCTAAAGGATGGTACTTCCGGCGGATAATAGATGAGCGCAGAAGTTCTGTCCTTTTATAGAGGTCATAAAGTACGAACCTGAGGACTTTATTTCTATTATAAAGACCGGTTTCTTTATTTATCCTTAAATATTGTTGTAAATATGATTTTTTACACACCTATTTGTCGCATTATATTTTGTCTGTATCGTTAGAATCGGTGGCATAGGGTCGGCTCCCTAACATCCCAGATAATCTAAAGGAAATCCACATTGCTACACTTAGTGGTACAAATAAGGTTTTTGTGTAGAGTCTGCCGAGTTCAATGTGAGAAACAGTATAATAAACTGAAATCTGCACTCGACCCCCATTTGTCAGTCTTGAATATTAGACTTGCTCCATGTCTTTGTATTGGTATCTATCATGAACTTAAACAGTTAAATTTAAATTCGAAACTTACCGGAGTTCAATATACATCCAGCATTTGGCATAAGCTCTGAGAAGCTCTGAAAATGTCAGGGCTGGCTGTTTCTCTAAAAGTCATACAGTTCCCACATAGTACACAAAAGACAAAAAGATGTGGTGAAAGTCTGACAGAATACCAACAGAGATTATGTTTTGGGGTGTGTTCATTTGCGTGTATATATCGATTGAATTTTTACATGTTCTTGTCAAAGTTGTTGTCAGATTCCTGTCAGTTTTAAGTGCCTGACAGCTGACAGATTTCTTACTCCATTCCTCATCTTTTTTCACTTTTCAGATGCACGTTTTCACCATCTCTGAGATACTACAAAACAGACAGGATCTTGGCAAAAAGTGACCTTGTGAAGTTTTGAATGTGAAGGTCATTGGATCTTGATGTGACCATGCTGAAGGCGACCTGTCCTACAAACCAACAGACTGACAAGTAACACCATGGACTGAACAGATGAGTAGCCATCAGGTAATCATGACAACCATTTGTCTACTTAAATCAAATATTGAAGTTCTCACAAATGTCAGCAATAGAATGTAATAAGATATGTAGGCGAGTTTACTTTTAAGAGAAGATACATGTGAGTCTGATATATAATTTATTGTATGTTTTCTCTTCTTGAGTGGTCAGATTTTAAAATTATATCTCATGTGACATAAACAAATGTTTAGCATCAGCAATCCATCCGGCTTTCTAAACTCTATACCAAGAGTTTGTTCCTGCCCAAACATGTTTTTAACCCCTTAAAGACCTTATCTGTCAACTAGTAGTGGGCAGTAATGTGTATTGTACAGTACCATGTCTGTCGGTTAGCAGTCAACCCCCTATATGATATGCTAGCTTTTCTTCAGTACTCTAGAATTATATGTCTTGATATTGTGAAATACGTTATTTAAAATATTATGTATGAGGACATTATGGATGATGTAAATCACTTGTGGTGTGTGTTTTAGCAACTTAAACTGTCTGTAAGCTCTTCATCCCAGATTTTCCTTCAGTAAAGTAGAATACTCCTCCCTTGGTGGTGAAGGGGTTAATCATATGAAATAATGAATGATCTTTATGACCACACATACCCCCCCCCCCTCCAGTGTGCCATGACTTTGAGTTAGTAACTTTTGATGGCAATTTAAGACAACAGCATTGTGATAAAATTACTGTGTAATTTTCATTTATTGTTTGGTTTTCACTGGTTAGATGACTGTCCCTGATAGTGTTTCATAAATAGCTGTATTGTTGCTCAATTTATTTTTAGAATGTAATCAATTAAGTAGAATTAATATGTTTTACAGCTAGATTACTTATCTCTCAGTTTATTTACATTTGTGTCAAAGTTCGAAGATTAAGTAATCACGAATATACATCAGCTGATTTTTTGTTTGATCGTTATTAACTTTTAATTCCAACTGTGTTTTGAGCTGTTTTGGTTCAGGTTGCATGTAACCAAACCGCCTATTAAATTAATGTGTACGATATCTGTCCATATGGCGTAAGTTTTGTGAATGGTAAACCAGTAAGCTGTATTTCATTGACACAACTTCCAATTGGAAGTTCTGTCGACAGAATTTGAAATTCTGTCAAATTTGCGATGTCACTCCATGTGAAAGTATTAAACAATCGTTTTGGAAATGATCCACTTTTCAAATCAAGTGATAAGAGATTTTATCCTAGTAGGATTGATTTGCAGGAAATGATATACAGACAGAGATGCAGAATTTCAAAAGGGTCTCCTGGACCAAGAGAATCTGTCGGCTAAGTTAGAACAGGTGGAAAATGGGAAGGCCATCGGATGATTCATTTTCCTGCAACTCTTCCTCTGTCCAACAGCCAACCATTGCGGATGGGGGGGGGGGGGGGGGAGTGTGATAGCGACATTACAGACGCAGGTAAAACCCTAGTGTTTATACAACAGACTTCCTGGCAAAAGAAATCACTTTAGAGGCATGCTTAGGGTACAGTCTTTTCAGATGCCACATACAGAGTGACCAGGTATGTGCTGGTCCTGTGTTTCAATGAACCATTTGAAGAAAATGAACCCTTTGTGTAACCCTGATGAACCTTCATGTTCGATCCCTAAAATGTGGAAGAAAATGTGAACAAGGAAGTTTTTCTAGGTCGTGTGTAAAAAATTGTGATATCTTTCTTAACAATACTTATTTTTGATGGATCTGCCAAACGTAAAGCTTTTTCTTTATAATTTATTATTCTCATTAATTATAAACAAATGCTAAGGATTTTCATTCCAGATCTTGTTTGGGAAAAACTTAATAGTACAGCTATCCATTTAAATGCTACTAAATAGTTTTAAGCCAGTGGGGAGATTAGAAGTGAGTAAATGTAGATTACTTTGTACATTCCTGTAATGGGCTAGTTAGTTTGAATTCTATTTTGAACACTTTATTGAAAAAACTTATATTGTACTTAATTTCTGTGTTTTCACTATTTAAGCAGGAAATGTCTGCGTTTGTGGTTTCCACATGAAGCAGTCACGACGCTGTCGGACATCCAGTGCGAAGTGTAATGTACCTCACTGTCAGGATGAATTCCTCAAGATTAAAGTAAAATTCATGTAAGAACCTGCTTTAATCTGGAGAGACATTTCATGTTCACCTAATAAAAATTATTTTTAGCTATATTTCATTGTCAGTAAGCTGTAGGAACTTGATATTTGATAGGGACATTTTTTGGGACTATGGGGAGCATGGCTGTGCAGTGTCTGACCTTGATTTGACCTTTGACCCTTGTTGTTATTAACTTGACCTTTAATATATTTTACAGTCTATATCTCTGAAACAGTAGTTTGTAGGATGTCGATACTTGATAAGAATATTGATTGGAGAGTTTTTGCGTGTAACATGAGGGAATGATCTTGGATCTGCAGGAATCTCTTCAAGTGTCACCAGTGCTCGACCTTAAGTAAAACATGTTGCTGTCCACCGGACAAGGAACATCCAAAACTTTATTTATTATTTATTTTTGACACAACAAACAAGTTAGAAGGTTGACACATCACAAGTACATACAAGAACAAAAACAACACATGCGCATTATCCTGACATTATCAAAAGATGTTCTAAATATTCAAACACAGATAGAGCTATTCAATACAGCTATACATTTTCAAGTTATATTGGTAAACAGTTTAACTGCAAACTGATGTGAGTTTAAAAAATGGCCAAAATTATATTACAATCTTGATTTTTATTCTTCTGTTATTCAATTCTAGAGATTTTCTCTAAGTCCTACAAACATTTCATTAAATTCATTCCCCCATCAAAACATCAAACATCAAATAGTTACTGGTCCGTGACAAAAGTTGTTGGTCTGACAAACTGCTAGGTCACTACTTGTAATGTCGGTCGCTGTTGGTCTGATGATGTAACATGGTGCACGGATATATAAGAGTACTCAGAGAGCACACACCTCCACCAAGGTGCAACAGCTCCAATATTACTTGTGAGGAAAATATGATAGAAAATACTCCAAAAATATTAATAATTTTAACTAACTGACTTGGGTACTGACACTGTCGGTTTCCCAGTAGAAGCTTTCAGCTACCGTTTTGTATTTCTGACGACTATCTCTCACATCTACTGTCCTGGACATACTGGTAGTTTATTCTATTTTAAATAGTTTTTACACAAACAAACATCTTAAATGCAAACTAACTACCATAAAAACATGTGAATACATACAAGTCAATTTTACAAGTTCATGTAGCCAATGTCTAATGAAGAATATAAAATCTACATGTATGGGTACATAATGAAAAATACCTGACAGCTATACATGCAAGGGTGCATAATGAGAGATGAGAAATGTCTCAGTGTCAGAATTTAAGTACACACCCAGTGCAGTAATTAACACTCAGTTGTTGTAAGTGATAACCCTAATCCCAAGCTTCAGTCAGCCTTAATAGCCGGCTGCATTAATTAACATTTAGTTTTGTAAGTGAGGGATACATATGACAAATCATGTAAGTAAATTCACTTGTTATTTTGTTAAATAAACTAATTGTAAACTACATTTAATACCTTCCAACAGTTTTCAGTTTCTCAGATGATTGTCGGTTGATTAATGGGTGATTACAATGACATACATACTTTATCGACATCGGTCAAGCAGAGCAAAAGTTAAATCTATAAGTAAACTAAAATACTTGCCGTGGAAATGGGACCCCATTAATGCATCCGCCATCTTTTGAGTAGTGCTTAAGTGCCATAAAAAGTCTCTGTATTAAAATGAGAAATCTGTCCATGTGGTGAAACTTGGGCTGATTTTGTCTGATCACTGAAGTTAAGCAGCACTGGACATGGTTAGTACTTTGACAGTTGACGGTATGAGTTCTGGACCAGGTATTGATGAATATAAAAACTAGAATTTTTAAACTGAGATTTCTCCTACATGCAAACAGAAGAAACCCTGTAAAATATCCTTCCACTGATGTATGTAACAGCATCACATTTAGAGGTTATATAGTTTCAGAAATATTAAACAGGAATTACCACTTGTTGGTCAATTTGTAATGCAATTTGGACAAAATAACACAGGGTGAAACCAGTAGATGTTATGTTAAAACTGCTACAAATAATTTACATAAATTCCGTACTTATTTGTATAATTTATTCCTCTGTTTCCAGTAATAATTCTCATATATGCCTGAATATAAAAGGGTGGGGGGGACAGCATTTCGCTTGTAAAATGATTAAAATGCAGTATATTGACAACAAATATACAACAGGGTTTTGTAAAATTAATGAAAGTTAAAAGAGATTCCTTTAAGTTTAAGATTGTATCAGAATAATAAAATATACTTCATAATAAAGCCAAATTTATCAACAGAATGTGTTTTATGGTAACATAATTTGACCCATTGAAAAGTGGACAGCATTTCGCCAACTGTTTTATACTGTTCTAAGAAAACATAAACATTGTGAAATAAGATATATAAGTACCTGACCCTAAAAATCAATTCTTATTAGAATATTATAGCGTATGATGAGATTGTATTTATTTTAACCACAGATATAGTTTCATTTACATATGGTTTCTTTACAGCAATCAAATGGAGTATGTCCTAAAGATTTAGTAGTGACTTACAAACTTCCTTATCATTATTACATGTTTGCATATTTTCAGTTATAAAATCTAGGAAAGGTATCCAGACATATTGTACATTTTCTATGTCTTGTATCTCTATGGATATCAAGGTAGATATTACTTGGAATTAACAACAAATAAAAATTGGTGAAGTGCTGTCCACCACGAGTTACTGTCTCCTCCTGTACAGCATCCACATAAATTGATTTTCTCCACTTCCTGTTCTTCTGTCACAGACATATTTATTTTTAACCACTTGACCTTATAAGGCCATTAATGAAAATGAGGCATTTGTAAGTGTAAAATAAAGTTACAATTTTACTCTCCAGGGTGACATAAGTGCTAGATTTTGAAATGTGGCTTTTGATTGGCCAATAATAGATGACCATGATAAATTAGAAGACAGATAAGAAAAGCAGTGACAGCCACTAACATAAATCCTCTTAAATATGGTAAAAAAGAAAAATATATGTAGACATATCTTATTTTAGAAGTTTCTGGACACTCAGACTGTCTACTTGCCAGAGTTTAAGGTCCCCGAGTGAAGTTGTCGGTTTCAGACCAGCGGGTTGGCTGGAATTCAGAACTCTTGAGTGCCATGTTTGACATAGTTCTCCTATTAAAAAGCTATATTGATTGTTGCGTCTGAAGATTATAATTATGTACTTTGCCTAATTTTGCAATGTCTATAAAATGTGACGTGCGACTCCCACCTAAAACTAGAACTCTGGGTAGAAAGTTTATTATGTTGGCTATTTTGTTTTCAAAATAAGCAAAATTACCCTCTGATAACCTTTTATATCCAAGTACATATTGTGTGCATCTGATGAAACCAGTTGCAGTAATTTAAGTTTTCCTCAAAGTTTATTGTACAATCGCTGTGGATAATTTTTTTTTCAAATGAGGCCAAAATTTGGCCACACATAGCCAAAAATTTTTCTTTTTGGGCAAATTTGGTGAAGATGTTTACCGCAATGAATGAAATATCAAGGTTCATGTAAAAATATAATACATGTATGGATGCATGCACACACATAGTTTGGAAGGTCTTTTATAAATCCTGGGGCCGATTCCACTAAAGGACTTAAACTTAAAGTCCATTTATTGGCTAAGTCAGGGACTTTAATCTAAGACTTTGGTCTTAGCTAGGTCTGGGACTTAAATGGATTTCACAAAGGGTGACTTAGCTAAGTCCAGGCTTATCATATAACCAGTGGTTTTCTGTGTCTTTGTGACCTTTTATTTTTTTTCAGAATATAATATGGTGATATATATCCTCCATTTAATGCATTTTATCAAAGGATAAGTGCTGTTTTGAAATGGTAAACCTTGTTACCACATATAAACTTTCCGTAGTCTACTTTAGTGAGGTGTTCTATATAATTGTACTTTATTCACAGTCCTTTCAAATTGTGAAGTGGAGAAACGTTTATGGCAGCCATAATTAAGTTCTCTTTACAAAATTTAAACCCACTACCTACCAGACTTAAAGTTAAGTCCACTGACTTAGCAATTTCATGGACTTAGCTGCTTTTGAAATCCACAAAGTCTAAGACCACAGACTTAACATTCTGTTGACAAATTTAAGACCAAAGGTTTTCATCCAGTGTCTCATTTCATTTTCAGCAAACCAGTTGAGTTACTGATAGAACAGGAATATCAACAGAACTCCGATCATTTGAAGAAAGGTGATGTTTGGAATAAAAAACCCAAGATTTCAGAGAAACTTGGAAAATGAATAGCTGAAGAATGACAGACATAAGGTTTGTTTTCAGTAATTATATAAATATTATAATGGAGTGGCTATTAACATATAATAATATATGGGTGTAATCATCTTGTGGTCTGTTTAACAATTTATGTGAAATTGCTGATTCAGATGGGTCATAATAGGTGTAAAATCTAAATCTTACTAAATGAATCAAAAAATTGTATAAAAACAACACATAATGATTTATTTACCCTAGTTCCTTTGGTGAACTTACTACACGGCAATCGTTTCAGGTTAGGTCATTTCTTGTGATATTGTTATGACTGATTTGCAACTGACTGGAAAAAAGTAGTTGGACTAACTACTTAATTGCAGTTTGCTAACAGGATGGGCAGATATCAGTTGATCAGTTAGTTACACAACACAATTGTACATGTGTTGGAATTGAATTAAAACCTTAAAACTGGGGTTTGGTTCCTGGCATGGCCTCAAGTGGGAAAGCTGGTAGTTGCTTGCCATTGGTCGGCAGTTTACAGTACACAACCGTAACGAACTGTATGTACTGGTTTCCTCTGCCCTTCCAACTACTGTCGTGATATGACATGTACAGTGTTGAAAGCGACATAAAAACCCCAAATAAATAAATAAATAAATATCTCTATAATAAAAATTAAATTATCAAAATTTGAAAGTTAAAAATCTGTGTAAAATGTGACACAGTTATTTAGGACTACATATTAAAAACAATTTTCTGGTTAAAGCCTGAAAATGTGACTTGATTGTAATGTGTAAAGAATGCATATAAAATATAGTCACTAATTATTGTACAATATGTTCTTTAACAGAAATGGGCCCCAGCTTTCAGAAGTGGTGACTTCCAACAATGGAAACAAGTCAGAGAACAGTGTCTTCAAAGGTGAATACTTTGCCCCTTTTCGAGTCAAATCCATTACAGGGCTTGTTTCATGTCTTGTGGATGTTTTTTTTTTTTTTTCGATTCACTTCATACTTGAGTAACAATGAACGCAAATTAGTAAAGATGGGTGAGCTTAAAGTTCAGTGACATATGAAGCATTAAATAGTGTGATTTTAATCACATATTTACTGTAATGTTTGTGTTTGTAGTAATTAAAACAAACTTAATTTAACATATATTCTTATTTATTGCTTAACCCTTGGCTGTAATACAGGAGTTTGACTCTTTATTCTTGTGTAGTATAGCTTTATACCAAACTCTACATTACATATTTATGAATCTCATTTTAAAGTCCACAGAGGATACATTTTAGACAAATTCAGATGAATGGTAAATCTTAAATGAGAAAATTGTGGATACCAAATTATTGCAATGCAATATATGAGTACATTTTAAATCAGAATATCACATCTACTTTTTGCTGACCAAAATCTGGACCCGTTATTCTAATGTTTCTGATGCCCTATTCACAGTACGGTTATAAGTTATACTTGGTGGTGTAACCGTCTCCAAGGACACCTAATACCTTCCAAGATTTGGTGCAGTATTCACATCACAGGCAGTATAATCCACAGTTACAGGTGTCGGGCAAAATGTCCTTGTCTTTCAACTACTGTCTGAGGTTTGTATGCAACCTTGTGTCACAAGTGTCCATTTACCTCCACTCACCTTATGTCACCGTATTACACTAAAACACGACTGGGTCACAAACTTATACACACCTTAAAACATTTGGTCAATAAACTCTTGTCTTTTTCTGGTAAAAGTTTAATATTTGTATTTTTTCTAAATGTATATTTCAGTGTGTAATCGTTTGCAGGTATTTTTCATGCGCACAAATATATGTAATCATAAATTTAGTAATTATGAAAATATGTAACAGTATAGTATAGTCTATTTGCTACTGTCTACAATTTCAGTTAGTAACAGTGAAGAACATTGTGTGCCTAATTTATTACTGATTGACAGAAACAGACTTTTGAGAAACTTTTGTCAAGATAATGTGCTCAGGCATAATTTGGTTATGGAAGGTAATATTTTTTAGATACATACCTTAAACTTTTGAGATATTATTTTTTTATCCCCAGAAATATTCAGTTCAGTACTTTTACTATTGATTTCAGTTTGCTAGAATATTATCAAAATTTTCATTTTGAAATGATGTGCAAAAGTAATAATGAGGTCTCAGATTCCTTGTGGTTAGAGGATTTACTCGGCGATAAAACCACTTCCCAAGACGCCTCAAATCTTCCAAGATTTGATGTATCCATCAAATTACAACAGGCAGTGCAATCCGCAGTTCTAGGTGCTGTGTATAACACCCATCCTTCAACTACCGTCTGAGGTTCGTATGTAAATTTGTGACGGCTTAACGTTCATTTAGCTCCACTTATTTTATGTCGCCGTACTACACTCAGTCTGAAACATGACCTAGTTTCCATAGATTTGACTTCGCTACGCTTACGCCGCCGCAGTGTGTAGAGAGATTTCACCGTTACCGCTCTAACGAAAAAAATATTATAGCTAGCCTTCTCAAGTTTGCAGAATATATGAATAAGCATAAAATGTTGCCTGGGAATATTTTTGGCCTCAATTTGAAAAACAAGATGGCTGCCAGGGACGTTTATTCGACTTTAAACAAGGACTTTTGTTGGCCCTCTAGAGCAAAGGATATTATGGATAGAGATCTTAAATTCACAGGATACGTTCCTCATTATAAAATCTTGACTGGGAATGTTTTTGGCCTCATTTTGAAAAACAAGATGGCCACCAAGGGCATTTCTTTGTCAGTCATGAAAAGTGCTTATATCTCCCTTATTATTGGTCCTAGAGGTTTGGGATGGTAAACCAACCTGTAGGAAATCATGGGCTGGGAATCTTCTGGTGTGGTCAGATTTGACCTTTGATCCCTCCTTCAAGGTCAAACAAGAATAGCCAAACTTAAAAGTGTTTATAACTTGCTCATTATTGATCCTAGAGGTTTGGGATGGTAAACAGACATTTTGGAATCATGGGCTGGGAATCTGTTGATGTGGTTCGATTTGACCTTGGACCCCTCCTTCAAGGTCAAACGAGGAAAGCCAAACGTAAAAGTGCTTATAACTCGTTTCTTATTGGTCCTAGAGGTTTGGAATGGAAAACCAACCTATAGAAAATCATGGGCTTGGAATCTTTTGGTGTGGTCGGATTTGACCTTGGACCCTGCCTTCAAGGTCAAACGAGGATAGCCAAACTTAAAAGTGCTTATAACTCGCTTATTATGGTCCTAGAAGTTGGGGATGGTAAACCAACCTATAGGAATTCATGGGCTGGGAATGTTTTTGTGTGGTTGGATTTGACCTTGGACCCCTTCTTCAAGGTTGAATGAGGATATTGCATTTGCAGTATTTCTTTAAATATGTTTTAACCTACTTTTTACACTAAAACAGTTACCTTGTTACTTTCCTTTATAATACCATTTGCAGGGCACAACTTTTTTGTCCTTCTGTCAGCTTCGAAATTTCTTTCGAACATGCTGTTCAATTACCATTTACTGTACTTCTGTACAGCACTTTCCCTGATAATTATGCTTTCCTCTCATTATCACCTTCACAAATCAAAAACACTCACTCAGCTGACACAGTGCCCGTTCACGGGCACTCTACTCTTGTCTGAGAATTCTTCTTTCTTATAGGTAGCACAGGACCAAAGAGAAATGACTCTTTCTATGTGACTGATGCTGTTTTGTCATTGTATGAAGTTTTTGAAGCCCAGTCAGATCTCGCCACTGGCAACGTTGAAGTCATTTAGTGAGCATCGTGCTTTTAGTAACATTACGACTTAGCCATAATAATACACTGTTTATGTTATTGAATTTCATATATTATCTATATAGCTCTGTCCCTAAGGGCCTGTTCAGACAATTCCATGTGGTGATAAGAAGTCAGTTTTTAAAATGACTTCACGAGATGCACTGTGATTGTACAATGTCTAATGGGTGGTGATGCTTTATAATGATTGGCCAATAATACCCAATCCTACCCCCTTCATCCCGCCAGCCTGTATATTACATTTTGACAGGAATCCGAAAATTATATAATCCTTTCATTTAGCTACCAACAAGCCTGGAAGTGTGTTAACAAGGTGTTAAATACTTAAGTACTTGTGCACAATTTTCTGTATCTAAATTTGTAAATGCAAATTTTTTAAAGGCTGCATTTCCTTGTTTCCAAACCGTCTAACATTATTGTAAACAAACAAGATTAGTGTGCAGATTCGGTAAAGAAAGTGAATAAAAATTGGTGGATTTTGAACACTGTGGTGTAATGAGGTTTGTGTTTTCATTTTGTCCATTTATCCAGTTTTATCCATTTTAGGCTTCCGTCAGTGAGACTCGCAAGTTTACACCAAATGCACAAGAAGATTCTGAAGAATTCCTAGTATTGTTACTGTCAAAGATGATAGGTGTCCATTTGTAAGCAATTGTGATGTTCAGAAGACCGTGCAAAACTGAATATAAGAATATTCCTCTCCAAAATCATGGTATGTACAGAATTTTACCATGTAATTTTACAATAGTTAGGGAGGGGTTATTCCCATTCTAACATGACAATTTTTAAAATTTTATAAATATTATTTATTATTTACTTTTTTACGACAAAAATGGATTATTGTCGAGACAGGCATAATGAGCGATTATATAAAGCCATGGGTTATGCTGATTTTACCCAAGAAATATTTCTTTGATTAGCCAATCAAATTCACAGATACATTAGTGTATGTTAGAATCTAAACTAAATTTACCTGTTCACATATACCACTAAGCTACTCAATATTACACTGATATGTATAATATCTGTGCAGGAATCATTGACCTCTGTACTTCACCTCTCTGTGACGGGTCCTGTAGGAGAATTGACACAGATATTCTGCTGCACTCTGTTGAGGAATGTCTGTATTCATATTTCTACATTGAGAAAGAAGTTATCAGGTAACGTCTGTGTTTTATCATAAACACCTGCATTCTTAACTTGATTTGAATATACTTACAATAATTTGATTGTTGCGATGTGTTCAACTCCCTGTCTTGGTTGAATAGTTTTTGGTATGATTGACACTTTGATATTACATGATTGACACAATAGTCAATGTGAGGTTGGGAACCCCTGTTATAAAACATCTTTGTAAACTGCCATCACAAGGTGATTTGACATCATGACACTTGCATGAGGGTGGTTTTGCTATGCAGGTAAAGGGCCTGTACTAGCAAGTTAGAAGGTCTAGCCATAAGTACAGGTTTATAGCCAGAAATCAACTATGTCCACACATATGACCACACACATATAGGTATGACCTTACCAAAAGTGTATTTGGTAGCTTAAGGTCATGTGACTTGCCCACTAGCTAGGATTGGTGGAGAACAGAGTGCTGCCATCTGGGGACACATCCGGAAGTTTGCCGTTCTGGTCGGAGCATTGCTCAGGATGTCTTTCTTCAGATGTTTGGTGGAACCAGCTGGCACTGGGCTACATATAATGTCTGTTAGGTAATATATTAACTTATAAAAATTTAATTTACAATTAAAATTTTCTAATTTGTGGCTGAAATGAAATCTAGAAAGATTAAAAGACTAAAAGATTATTTCAACAGCTCTTGGATTATTTTCTCCAAATATTAATGAGAGATATTTCTAAAATTGTATGGCCACCATTGTTTGCTCCACTGTGCGTAACAAACCTAGATGTTTCACACTTTTTTTCTGAAGATTTTTTGGTACAATCTATTTAGAATTTGAACATATGTGGTCATTTTTGCCCACCTGTGCAAGTTGATTATCTGAGATTTTGAATATTGGTATTGCCGTTCTTGTGAAACATACATAACTGCATATTTAATAGTTTCTTTTAAATTTTTACCCCAAAGCATGGGGTATTGTTTTCACCCACTTGCCTGGGCTGCATCTCAGAAACTGTAAGGTAAAGGACGTTGACACTTGGTAGGGACATTGGTAGGGGGTTTTAAGTGTGCAACATTATGGTGTGACCTTGATTTGCCGTTGACCTTGCCGTATTGACCTGTAGTTTGAAAATCTTGTCTGGGCTATAACTCAGAAAACCAAAGGTGTAGGAAGTTGATACTTGGTAGGGACATTGGTTGGGGAGTGTAGGTGTGCACTGTCATGGTATGACTTTGATTTGACCTTTGACCTTACCCGGGCTCTATCTTGGAAATCGTAAGCTGTTGCAAGTTGATACTTGGTAGGGACACATATTTTATTATTTTAAGTAAATACTTATGGATTAGCATACTTATTATAAGACCAACAATTTTCAATGTTGATTATAAAATAAAATTAGTGATTGATGAAATCATCTATGTAAGATATACAATGACTCTTTTGTCTGATATATTTTTCAGAGAAAGAATTGAAATACTTTGGATCATAAGCTCTTGTCCTATGCTGGAGGGGCCCAAGAACCTGATCAGACCAGAAAAGATAGCCTTAACATTAAGTATGTGCTAGGCATAACAGATGAAAAGAATATTGATCACCCAGTTTTACAGAGCTAACTGAGTGAAAGTTTGGAGAACCGAAAAGCAAAACATTGTCAGGGAGCACAGTTAAAAACTCTCATAACAATCTTGTGTGTGTAAAGTGCTGTGAAAGTCCATGTCATATTACATTTACTTTTATGATGCTCTTTTTTATGCCACAAGCCACATTTAATCTGTGTAGGGGGACATACACAGTGGGATACAGGGGGGGGGTCATGTTAGCGAACTGGACATCTATAGCGAACGGCAATCTACCATAACTTTAAAAAGATAGATAGCAGGGGCATAGGGTTCTAACACCCACTTATTTCAATATATGAATAAATAAATGATCATCTAACCACTGGTGAAACCTATATCCCTCCTGTCTATTGTTTTAAATGTCATGGTAGATTGCCGTTCGCTATGGCTGCCCCGTTTGCTGATGTGACCCCCCTGTATATATATATTTATAAACACCAGCGCCTCTGTATAATTGGTTTAAACAAGTGCAGGTTTTTCACTATTATCTGTGAAACTCTGTAGCCAGACAAATATGTATTACACGTCATCAGAAAGGTCTGATTACAGTCCCCCGAAAAATCGCAAGTTAAATATCAAGTATTTTATATCTCTGTATGTATGGCAGCCTTTTTGCATATTCTCTCTTTAAGTGTGGATATTTTTAACTTGTAAATCAAACCAATTGATGAATAATCAAAGTAAAACATCCCTTATTAGACATACAGAAAATATATATCACTCACGAAGATTAACAATATGACACTCGTGTTAAGCACTCGTATAATATTGTCATCTTCAGTCGTAATATATTTTTTTCTGTATATGTCTTTCGGGAAGTTTTCCATTACATTAGCTGTACAAATGATTAATAACTTACAATTATTAATTTTTGGATATTTGCAGTTTATTGTTTATAATTTTAATGTTCTTTCTTTCAACATTTGTATCAGTTCTGTGAAAAAGAATTCCCTGAATGTATTAAATGCTGTTTCTTAGGTTGCATTCCAATCTGAATTATTTATTTGCATTGAAAGTGGATGATGGAAATTTGTAATGTTAATTACAACAGTTTAAGTAATGTATTTATACATTTATACATATGTTTTAAATAACATGTATTTATACATATTCATTGTGTATGGTTATGAAAATTTCTTTAATTTAAAAGTCACATCTTGTAACAGTAAGTAAAGACAGAATACCATAATCTGACACACTGGAAGACCTGGGTTTGATTCCCAGTGATGTGGTTCCAGGACATCATAGCTTAGTGATAAAGCAGTCAGTTTGTTAGTTATGTTATTTTCCTTGAGTTCACGTTATAATACCTGTTTTACTTGCTTCATTGCACTTTTTAATTTTAATTCACTTAAAGAAGGTCATGCTTTGTCTATCTTTTTTTTTCTTTCATCTTTCTTTTCCTTTATTGTGTTATATTATCCATAAGTAAGAGGAACTCTGTATCAGAATGTTGAAGCATTTCCTTTTTAATTGCATCTGATAAGGTTTTTATCAGTAAACTTGTCTTGCAGTAATATCAGTGAATGTAATAAATCTACAAAATGTCTTTTTTTTCTTCAGAATTTAGGTAGAAAAATGGCTGCCAGTTTTGAAGAGTTTTATCTTTGTAAAGTCGATAGATTGCAACAGTTCCTCAGAAATCGAGGCCTTCCAACAAAGAGGAAGGAAAGAAGAACTTGGTGTGTTGGCTTATTGAGCTCAGGTTTTAAAAGATTAAAATTTTTCTGTCAGTCTCGGAGAAATAAAGGAAGATGGCAGTGAGGTATCGTTCATTACTCACCATTTCCAACCAAACACTACCAGATCCATTCAGTGACTTGTTGACTGGATGGTGACGCACAGGGAATGTCCAAGTAGCCACAAACAATGTATGGGGATATCTGGATATAATGGCTGAGTAGTTCAGAAAGGGGAGAGAGATCTGCGTGTGAGACACCTTACAGATCGCAAAGATTTAAAGGCCTATTCTTACTTCGACTCCAAGTGGTTGAGAGAAGTTTATTACCATGAGATACGTGCAGACCACCCATATTGCAAGGTGAAGTCCCAGTGTTGTCCATCGATGAATGTATGACACGAGATGCACAAAGTGTGGATTCGTATTGACAAGAAGTCTGAGTACATTATCAGTGCATACTGCTCTTGTTTTGCTGGGTATGTCTAATAATTCTTTTTCTGGGATATCTGAGATTATATTGCCCCATCTGTAATTATGTCATCCAAATGTAACAAAACAATGCAGTAAGGTAATTATTTTCACGAGGTAAATAAGCCTGTGGCCATAAGAAAACTACAGTGATACAGGACATTAAAAGATTTACTCCAAATTGTAAATAATGAAATACTGGATATTAAATTTATATTAGACTTCAGAAATTTGACACACATTTTCAAAGTTATTTTAGCATTGACTAATTAAATTTAAGCCATTATGTGCAAATTTACTCATATATTTATATTCATTGTTTCATTCAGTTAAATTAGGTAAATTTTAACCTTTTTTCTCTTTTCCAGGCATTGTTTGACCTATTGAAGTGTTCATGCTTAAACTAACTTACATAAGTATATTTTTTCAGGTTAATCTATGTCTCATCAGTTGTACAATGAATAGACTCCATTGACAGATCTCGCATACTTTAGTTATCTCCGCAAAGGAGGTTATGTTTTCGCCTGGGTTTGTCTGTCCGTCTGTCTGTTTGTTTGTTTGTGAACAAGATCACTCAAAAACTTATGGACGGATTTTGATAAAATTTTCAGGATATGTCCGAAATGGTAAAAGGAAGAAGTAATTAGATTTTGGGAGTGATCTGGATCACTGTCTAGGTCATCTGGATCCAGGCTGCAACATAATTTAAGGATGGATTTTGATGATATTTTTAGAAATGGTAAAAAGAAGAAGTGGTAAAAGGAAGAAATGATTCAATTTTGCGAGTGATCTAGATCACTATGTGGATCTTCTGGATCTGTGAAATGTAATTTTAAAAACAGATAACTCCAAAAAAAATTTTCAGGAAATGTCCTAAATGGGACAAGGAACAAGTGATTAGATTTTGGGAGTGATCTGGATCACTGTCTGGATCATTTGGATCCAGCCTTTTTTTAAATGAAGTTTTAACCAGATAATTTTAGGATGGATTTATGATGATAGTCCAGGAATTGAGCTCCCTTGGCGGAGATTTGTGTTCTCTGAGTTCTCTTGTTTAATTTGTTACTTTTAGGTAAGGAGCTTGTATTTGTCAAGAAGCAAGATTATCTGCGAAATGTAAGTGTCCATACATTCTTAACCTTCCATTTAACCAGTCTTACTATCTTGCTAACATATTTTCCGACCATTTTTTTCCAAAATGAGCAACATAACTGAGTATGAGCATTTTTATTTCAATGTATAATTTCTAGTATTATATTGAGGTGTTGTCATTGTATTAAACCTTCACCATTTGTCAGCCGCAAGTTTTTTCTACATTTGACATGTCTGTTGGGAATGTGGACGCATTCCATGTGAAATACCTTTACAGTGCAGAGAGTAATCCAACAAGGTTTTGTAGCTTTTGGAATCTCAAACTCGGATTCATGAGGATTTATTTATTTATTTATTTGGGTTTTTATGTCGCTTTCAACACTGTACAGTTCATATCACGACAGGTAGTTGGAAGGGCAGAGGAAACCAGTACATACAGTTGGTCAGGGTTCTGTACTGTAAACTGCCGAGCAACAGCAAGTAACTACCAGCTTTCCCACTTGAGGCTGTGCTGGGAACTGAACCCCGGCCTCAGAGGTGGGAGGCGAGAGTGTTACCACTCTGCCACTGTGGCCCCAGAGTTTCATGAGGAAGACATCTGCACTGTTAGTGGGTAAACATTTTGGTTCTTATAAAAATTTATTTAAAGTTCTAGGTTAAGTGGGTGATAGTAAGTGAATGTTCAAGTGCTGGGGTGCCACTGTATAGTTTGAATTTGATTGTGTATATTTAATCGGACAAATCTATTTTCCATTCATAAGTGTTTTAGTCAATGTTATTTTCTTGTGCTTAATTTAGAGTGGTACAGTTGTTTGTTTTATTTAATTGATATCTTTTAAAAAGTTTCTCACATATAAATAATGACAATAGGGATTATAGACTACACTTAGTTATTATTTATTGTTATTTCAGTCTTGGAGCTGGATGTAACCATATTGCTTGCTGTATTATTTAAGTCAGACTTTGCTTGGCAAAGTCGCTTAACAAATAGACCCTGTATGTCACTGCCATCAAGTTGGACCCAGCCTGCCAAAATGAAGAATGTTCTTCAGTCAAAATGCATCAGAGATATGGCATGGAGAAAACCAGTCAGCTTTTCATGCTCAAGAAAGTTGTTGTCTTTGGAATCTTTGATGGTTTCATTGTATGTGTTTTGTTATGTGTATTTTGTATTTCAGAATAGAGTTCCCAGTGCAAACCATTATATGAACCATGTGATAACATAAATGTTACAAAAGATATAGTCTCAGAAGTTACCGCAACATCCATGTTACCACCAACCATTCCATGGACTGTCTAGCAGTGTGTACATGTGAGAGCCCCACTTTCCAAGTGCACTGTAGCAGAAGTGATATTACGTGTAGAAAACACCCAGATCAATGTGAGAATTGTCTTTAGATGGATCATCACATAGGGTGAATTACTAGTTCTGTACATAGAGATCCAAAGCTAGAAAGCTAAAATATGAAATGGAATTGGGAAACACTGAAAATCCTGTTCACAGCATTTTAGGTTCGGAGAGCCCTGATATTAATTTGCCAGCCCTGATGTATGGAAGAACAGTTGAACCTGTGGCTCAGCAGAATGATAAATTAATCAGGAGAGAGAAAGAGCATACGAAAGTAAATTGTGAGAAAGTGTGGAATGTTTGTTGAAAAAACATTAAATATTCATGGTTTTAAGTCTGGATGGAATTGTTACATGTTAGTGCTGTAGTAGTGGAGCTGTAGAGATTAAATGCCCACTAAGTATTGTACATGAAGATCCCAGACTGACTCCCCCACCATACCTCATCAGATCCCACGCTACTTTGTCATTGAAGTAACACCATCAGTATGTGACTCAAATTTCAAAGCATTTGTCAACCATTGGTGTGAAATGGTTTGATTTATTTTTGTTAGCACATCCGATGGTCATTTTATTCAAACATTGTCAACTGAATCTGTAAGCAAGTTGATATTGGAACTGCGAGAAGCTTCTGAACTGGTGTGTTCTAAATATGTTCTGCCCAGCTTGACAACTAGCACAAATGCTGTTTGGATGATGACCCCATTGTGCTGTTGCAGCCATCATACAGAGGCTCATCAGAAAACCTTTTGGGGAATTGTTGAACACTTCAGAAATTCGCAAGCGGAAATGTAACATATCCTTTGCTGGTAAAGGAAAGGCTAAAGGGGACGAAAAGTCCAAATTCAGTAAACCTGTGTATCTTTGTGAAGTTTGTCAAACACCCTGTAAAGATAGAGACGACATAGAAGAAGAAATTGATAACATTTTGGGGTGTTGCAAATGTGAGAACGGTTTAACCGGGGTTTTGTTGACTTTTCAAATAAATGATACTGTACAAAGTGTTCTGCAGACCATGCTTGAAAAGTCACCTTTTCATGAGTGAATTTAAACTTTCAAGGCTGAATTTGGACTCCAAATTCAGTGAATTAAGTCCCTTTAAGTTAAATTCTGAAGAGTCAAATTCTGTTTTATTGTCATTTAGCATATTGTCTAGAAATCCTGACTAAATGTAAGTTTGTTTATATAACATACTGCAATCAAGGTTAATGTGTGTATCTACCTTAGGGAATTAATATGTGCATGACTAATCTCGTACACATTTTTTATCAGTTCAGATAAAACACACGGACGTGGTGTGAAAACCATATTAAGACAAAACGCCTTCATCTTACGAATAGCATTTATTAAGGGCTTAACAAATGACACAAATGAGCCTAAACTTATAGATTTCTCATAGGGTTCAGAGAAGAGATTCCATTTTGATTCAGTTAATGTTTTATAATTTTCAAAACAACTTTTTTGCAAGTTTTAGTTTATGATTTAGGTTGGGATAATATGTGTGATTCCTGATGTTTGTTGTTGATATGGGTGTAAAACCCAAATTTGGCTTTTAGATATATTACACATATGTAGTTATTTTGAAAATATGTTATTAAAGTCATTTAAGAATTAAGCTTTCATGTTGATGTAAATTGTTGGATATGTGACATAAATGGAATGTCACATTGTATAATTTTCAGTCATAAAATATCCAAATCTTTCGTGCACACTTACTGATGTAGGAAATAGCTAATTGTAGAATACTTTAGTGAACTATAAAATAATACTTATTAACACTGGTCAATGGAAACACATCAGAAAAATGCTACGGTATATAAACAATGCCTGTCAAGGTGGTGTAGAAGATGTGTAAGCTCTAAATCGTTAAATATTTCATTAAAATACCTGTTTCTTTGTATATTATCCAAATTACACAGCTTCATGAATTACCAATGGTTATATGTTTATTATGTTAACTATGAATTTATTCTGATTTCACAGTAAAATACAGCTTAGCTCTAAAAATCCAGCAAAAGGCGAAAACCAAAAACCCTCCATGCGGACATACATGTTGAAAGAGATACTATAGTATTCTATATTTAGTGCTTATTTGCCCATGTCTTAAGGCTTGTCTAAATTTCAATAATTAATAACTCTTGTGTTCTTGTGAAATAACAGTTTAAAGCCCCATTGTATTAATTAGTATGATATTTGTTCTTTTTAAATTAATTGCTAATAGATAATTATTGTGTTACAAAAGTAAACTTATATCTATCAAAATTATGATATTGCCAACAAATAGAAATATTCTGTTCGGCATTGTATGATATTTGTCAAAATAGAATGTTAATGAAATAGATAATTGAAATACATAATAATTATTGTAATGTAACCCTTTAAAGATGGGGCACGCTGTCGCTGCTATTTTGATGTTTACTGCCCAACAACTGGAGGCAATAAGTTGCAAAGGGCAGCACACACAATAATAATGTCATCAAGAAGATGGACAAGGGTTAGGGAAATAGTAAGTTGTAATATGACAAACCATTTGAAATGTCCAATTACTCTTTCGACATGGATGTAAACCCTAAGAAAAAATTTTAAGCTTAGCTCATTTGTATCATTTGTTTATGCAAGATAAAGGTGTTTTGTCTTGTTATGGTTTTTGCTTTTCAAAACCATTGAACTCCTCCAATTTCTGTGGCAAAACATATAGGCTTAAAGAAGACAATGAAAGAACAATACTAGAATAATAAAGAACTTTCAAATTTGCTACCCAGTTGACATCTCGGAAAAAACTTCTTTTTTTTCCATTTTTCCTATAAAGCAATAAACCACCTACTTCAGATGATTTACGAAAACTACATTCCCTACAGGATGAGTATTTCTAAGCTGTGCTGAACTGTGTGTTCTGCAATACAGTTCCCATCAATGCTTTTGAAGATATTCAGGTTCAAGTTCAGAAACCTGAGGTGGAAAGGAAATTCCCAATACACCTGGCAGGATGGCATCCAGGTAATCATACAGCTACTGTTTGGTGTGATTAAGATGATTTATTTCGAATGCACTGCATTGTTAAACATCTACAGCCTATGCGCAAATGTCCCCCAAATGATGTCAAAACCGAAGGGCTAGATGTGACCTATTGAGTGCTGTTAGGGTTATAAAATTCCAAAAGCTTACTTTGGTGATTACTCTCCCCCCTCTTGGTGAGTCAGTAAGTGATGTTCATAATTTATACAAGTAAAAGTAAAAACTGGTCTGCCACATAAAGTGAACCATGTTTTAATAAATTCTAAACATTATAGTTCTAGTTATCTTTCATGTTTCTTCAAATTGTTAAATTTCTTCCACTTAACAGGCCTACGAAAAACTATTGTTCATTTTAACATACTACATGTATGGTTTTAAATTTAAGCACTTCAATTACTTGTTGCATTTTCATAATGTGAATATAGAATCTCTGTTTTCTGAATCTGTTTATACTTAATGTATTTCCTTATTTACAGCTACAAGAAAGAAGATTAAAGAATTTGTCACAAATGTGAAAAAATATCTGAAGACAAGATTCCAAGGTATAAAAGTTAAAAGTTTGTTTCCCATGTTGTAACATGTCACAGTATCGTGTGTCAATAATCAAGAAACTAATCGTGAAAATACCTTTTCAAGTTAACGATAAACCATGACACTGTATGCTAAAATATATCCAGATCTTTATAGCATATAACATATTAATACTAATTAAATGTTGCATATGGATTTACATAGAGAAATATTGACACAAATAGAATATTGTGACACTCGGGGTAATGTGACATCCTGTATATTAGCATGAAACCTTGCCCTCAAGGCCAGATTGTAATATATGCATGGTATGGTGACAACCCATATAACAGAACAAAACTTTGCCCTCAATTGTCCTAAAAACCCATGTTATAAAGTTAAAAAATAGATTTATTATTCAAACTATTGAACAGATTACCTTTCAAATATTTTTCCTTTCAGATGATGGCCAATTAACATTACGAAATAAATAAACATGTTGTTTATGAGTGTTTATGGTTTGTCATAATAAATCATAAACATCATTCTTTGTTGCAGAACCTTGACCAATTGTATGTACTGGTTTCCTCTGCCCTTCCAACTACCCGTTGTGATATGACCTGTACAGTGTTGAAAGCGACGTAAAACCTGAAATAAATCTTTGGATGTTACCTAGAATATCTACAAAAGATATTTATAATTTCTCTAAATAATAACACTGAAAAGTCTACACTATAATATATGAGCAATGTATTTTAACAACAAACAAGTAACACATAATAATTTATGGCAATTGTTGTCATTTTATTGAACAGAATCATCCTCGCCTGGCAAGACACTCTTCCTGGACTGTGAAGAAGTGGGGGAAAACCAGTTTCATCTATCATGGGGTTGGCCTGCCTGTGATGAAGAGACTGGTCACTCTGCCTGAAACAACCCATGTAGTGGTGGAGTACAGAGTGGTACAGCAGTGGACACAACTGAATGACAACATAAACAAATCATACCACATGGCTGATTGTTAGGTAACAGCCAGTAGAACATATGAGTGAATAAAGAATTATAAGACTTTAATTTAACAAAAAGAGATATCTGTGTCTGCCGTGGAGTACAATGTATTTTTGAAGAAATATCTTATTTGTACTAATGACACTGATTTTTGTTTACTTTAATATTGTATTAATTTATTTACATAATATTTCTTGATAAAATAAAATAAAAATTAATAGGGTAAAATCACAAGAAATTGAGATAATTAATATGCATTAAATGTCTGTTGATTTTTATATTTTGTAACATTTGTTTATACCCTTTGCAAGGCAATCCAGAAGTGTTCAGGGTAGCTGCAGTGAATAAGAATAGATCTGGAGAATTTTTATAGGTGACCCCCTACCATGTAGTGTAAGGCATGCTAAAAAGTCAAAAACTTTAACGCTTTCATATTTTTGTTAAATGAGTTTCGCACCAGAGTCTGTATAAAATCTTCACCTTTCAAACAAACACATAACATTTGTAAACTTGTTTAATCAGCATTTTGCATTAATGCTAGTACCTTTGAATCAGTTATTGATGCTGCATTTCCACTTTAGACCAGGGGCGGTATTCGACAACAACAATTAGATAAGGTAACCTTAGATCTAAGTAAGGGAAAGTTTTTCAAATCATTTTTTTCTTGCACTTTGTATTCACAAAACAAAGTTAGGAGTGTTCTGTTTCATACATTCTTACTTGAAATCTAGGTTAGAAATGATCTAAGTATTGTTGTAGAGTATGACCCCAGGCCTTGATTGCAACTCCATTGTCAGAGGGGAGGGGGGATGTGTGTTACCATTTAACCACCATGGCCCCTATAACATTTGCACTGAAATATTTTTATTAAAATCAAAGGTGTGTATAGTGTTTGAAAGTAATAATTCTTATAACTAGTATCAAATGTGTTTGATTGAGTTCATGTTTTTTTCAGCTGATGAATTAATAAGTGACAGAGACAAGATGAAACCATGAGTTTTTCACCAGCAAATGAGCAATGTTTCAGAAATTCTTCTGAGACTCTTCAGACTTATGTCAGAGTCAATGGATCAGATAACAAAGTAAGTACAAAGCAAATATTGTAGATCAATGTGTGGAACATTGAGAAATTATTAACATAGGAATAAAAGACATGTTTGAGTGCTTTATGATGGTTTTAAACATTGACAAGTTATTAATATAACAATAAAAGACATATTTCAGTGCTTTATGATGGTTTTAAACATCGATCGGCTGAATATTAAACTATGAAGTCCGAAGAATCCCCAATAGAATTCCGTGATTTCATGAATATAAATGGGTAGTCGATCTTTAAATGAAATACTAGTATTGATAAGAATCCCCACTGAATTATCTGACCTCATATTTACTGCAAATGTTTATTTCATGGTGAGTTGTTTACATTTGCAGTGATCGCGGGGACGCCGTCCAATATACATAAAAACGCCGAGATTTCAAAGAGGACGCATATTCTAAAAGACAATGCATCCCACGGACGCAAATATATAACTTAACAATATATTTCAAAATCTATTTAATTAAATAGACGAGGCAAGTAAAATACGTACACTGTTATTGCTCCGCCATATTTGTTTACAAATCTGAGGGCGACTGTGCGCATGCGCGAGTTTACCCAATAAAATCGCTTGTAAGTAAGGTCGCGCATGCGCAGTATCACAGACGATAGCCAATGAAATCGCTTCTTCTAAATGTAGCACGTGTTGAGCAGACGACTTGTCAACAATCTCTGAACAGTTTAAAATGGATTGTGAGCCACAGACAAAAAAGAAAAAAAAAATGAGAAAATTTAACAGTGACTGGCTCAGCCATGCTGAATTCAGCAAATGGCTGCAGTATGAACAATCAACAGACAAGATGTTTTGCATTTTTTGTAAGAAGGCAAAACAAACCAATGCCTTTACAAAAGGGTGTGGGGATTTTCAGGTATGTACTGGTAATTGCAACCTTTTTATTTGTTTTAAATAAACTTTTAATGAAGTCATGCACACTGTAACTGTTTTGTGTATGTGAATATGGATTAAAACACAAAGCTTTTAGAATTAAAGTATATTGGTAATTTGTAAAGAATAGATTTTAACACATGCCCATTCATGCTGTATGCACATACACAATGACTGTTTTAATTGCCTTTGTTACAGCACATGTACAGGTCATCACAGTGCATTCTAAATATAAACCAATACAGGGTATGGTAACCACAAACTGCTAATACTTGCATTAACTACATCTAACAGTGATTTTTTTTTTTTTTTTTTTATTAGCAGATTATGACTTCACTATTGTGTGTCTGTTTGTCTGTGCACAGGATTTGAAAAAAAAAGTTTGGATCAAAAGGGTCTCATCAAAAATATATTAAAAAAAATAAATATAAAATAAATTAATAAGGTACGTTATGTGATGGTAGAGAATTGTAACTGTTTTCCTAGAATTTTGGTTTCAGTTATATTATCAGGGGAGCAGTTTTCATAGTTTGAGGCATAGTTACATTATACCATTATACATTTCAGATGTCTGCATTGAAAAAGCATGCATGTCTGCCACAGCACACGAGAGCCATCCAGACTTTGAAGTACCAAGAAGAATGGAGTGTTGCCAAGAAGAAGCAGGAGCACGTAACATCAGACAGTTTAGATGCTCAGATGACAACTGCCTACTTTATTGTTCAAAAAAACTTTCCCCTGTCTTCATTCCCTGACCTGATTGAGTTACAGCAAAGTAATGGTGCACCAACACTGCAGACAGGTTCATATTCTCATCATGAGACTGTGACCGATTTCATAAAATGTATATCATCATCATTAGACAGTGATATGAAACAGAAAATTGAAAAGTCCTCCTTTCTTGGTCTTATGACAGATGAGTCAGTAGATATAGCTATTCTTAAAAAGCTAGTTATATATGTTCAATTAATCATTGAGGGAAAGTCAAAAATTTGCTTTGCCAGTATGGTTGATGTTCCAGATGGAAAAGCTGCCACAATTTCAGAAGCATTACTGAACTATCTTCAACAGAATAACATCCCCACTTCAAAGCTATTGGGATTTGCCAGTGATGGTGCCGCGGTAATGATGGGAAAGAATAATGGAGTTGGTGTCATACTCAAGAGGCACAATCCACTGATTGTTCACATTCATTGTTATGCACACAGACTTGCACTAGCAGTGTCACAAGCCGCAGCAAATGTCAACTGTGTAAAATCATACCAAGACACTGTCAACTCAAATTATTTTTTCTTCACCAATTCACCGGTGCGATACAACAATCTTCGTGCCATTTATGACATTCTTGAAAATGAAAAGTTTGTCACTCTGAAGCAGCCACATCCTGTCAGGTGGCTATCCTTAGATCAAGCAGTGTCTGCGATTTTCCAGTGTTGGCCAGCCCTAGTTATTGCACTTAGCCGTGAGGCTAATAATGGCAATTCCACTGCCAATGGTCTTCTGAGGAAAATGGAGACTTACAATTTCATAGCAATTACTTGTATGCTGAGTGACATATTGCCACTGTTTACCAGAATGTCAAAGACATTTCAGAGAGAAAACTTGGATTTTGCAACTGCTTCCAATGCTTTAGAAACTGTGAGGGCAACACTAACTACCATGGCACAAGATGTTGACAACAACAACAGCCTGCCAACACTGGCAAACCTAGATCGTGCACTAAATGAACAAGCTGGTCAAGAGAAGAAGTACCGAGACACCTCTGTGACTTACCTGAACCAGAAGACTAATTTCAACAATATCAAAGGTAACTATGAGCCTTTTCATTCAATTCCATCACAGGACGGCGTTTCATCCTTGCCATTTTCACTCTCGTCCGTTATTCATTTTTGCCCGATTGCCTTGTAACGATTCTCCCATTAATTTTATTAAGTGTTTGCAAAGAATGGAACAATTGTTAGCTACACATTATACACGTAAGAATGATTTCAGTTTATAGGAAATGTAAACTGTAATTGTTAATTTTTTAATTTTACTAGGTTACGTCATCAAATCAAGTGGCCATAGTCACCATATTTTGAAATTGTGTAACCAAAAATGGAAAATTTGGTAATCAATTCAAACATGACTCATTTATTGAATATTTTCAACGTAAAATAACAAATTCAGTTACTTAATTTTATTATATACATAATTACTAGTGCCACTATCACATCTAAATGAAATTATTTTATCTCAATTATTTGTTACAGGCAACTTCATAGACAATCTCCTTCAAAATCTGAGTAACAGATTTCCCGAGGAAGCCCAAAAGAATTTGAAAGCATTAGATGGTATACTGAATCCAAAACGCTTGCCACAAGGACATGAAGAAATTGGCTCCCATGGACATGATTCACTGCATCATCTTCTAGATTTCTATGTTCCACAAGGTCAAGATGTTGACCCACAACATACCCTTGAAGGAAAAATTTGTCGCCAAAGATGCATGCAGGATTTCCTTCCTTTCAAGCATTTCATGAGCTTGCACAAGGCAAAGGAATTTCTTGAATTTCTGGAATTTTTACTGATCTCACATTCAGAGGATTATCCAGATTTTGCAGTATTTGCTGAAATAGCACTTGTAGTACCTCTTAACTCTGCCTCTTGTGAAAGAGGTTTCTCATGTCAGAACAAAATTAAAACTAAAACCAGGAATCGACTTGGGGAAGGTCAGCTTGAAAGAATGATGAAAATCATCATCAATGGGCCACATTTTGCGCAATTTGACTACACTGATGCAAAGGCAAATTTTAGGGCCTTGAAAGACAGAAGGATGTAATTTGTTGATTTTTTCAGTGACTTCAAATTTCTATTTTCAATACTTTATGTGAACGGATGTTACATTATTGTAATTTTAGATAATCCTTTGTAGTAATTCTGATATAGTTCACTATAATATTTGCAATTCATGTTAGGCTGTTACTATTAAAATAACTTTTTTTAACAGTTACATGATGTTAATATTATGGTAATGGTATCCTGACATAGTTTTAATTTCATTTTTGTTTCAATTATGTGTTAGTGTGTAGTTTATTAGACTAGAGTATTGAAAATTACCTGAAAAATAAAAGTTTTATTCACCCTTGTTAATTTGCTGTCAGCTAATGTAAGTATATTCAACAGTTATTTCTCTATAAAATTGAAGTAAAATTTAGTACATATTACTTTCTCTTATCATGGGACTCACAAATGTGAATAGGGACTCAATATTATTACGGGAATGAGTCCCAGGGACTCGATTTTAAAAATCCTAGCGCTAACACTGATTTGTACATGAGAGGACGATTGACGCACAATTCAACAGCGCTGTTTTATTTACCGTTCTATATTCGTGATTCCAGTATTGCTCAAAAGACGTGTCTGAGGTCACTGCACAGCCAATTATTTTAGAGTACTATTTAAATGTCATTACAGAATTAGGCTGCAAATGGCGTTCATTGTTTATTGTGTATGGCTGTAGACAACTCTGTATACACTTGGTATGGACAGTGTATTATTGGGAAACAAATATTTTGTAAATAAAACTCCATTTTGCACACAGAGTATCTTAAAGATATTTAATGTATTCTTATGAGTCTAAACTGCTTGACACAGACATTTTATTTGGCTGGAGATATCCTGATAAATTGTGTAAATTTTTATCCTGGCTTGATTCTGCAGATCAACTGATGAAGAGTAGTATCTACAGGTCTACATGCAGGCAGATTTACCAGAAAACTCTAGAGAAAACTGGTCAGCCAGTGATGGCTGCTACTGTGTCTACGACACTGCAGACGAAGAAGAGACGCCTTTTCAGGAGTCTTCAGATGCTACAAGTGCAGTTCCACAAGTGCAAACAGTAAAATGGTGGAAGAAGGCATCACCTCCGATCAGAGTCATCAGAGCGACCCATAGAGTTTGGTTTGATGACTAAGTCTCTCAATGTTGAAACATTAAGATATCTTCCTTTTTATGTATGTAAGGTATACTATCAGATTTTCATGAAAACCAGTGGGTCTGGGAGAAAAGCCCTCACTTGAAAAGCTCTGTGGAGAAAAGCAATCACTTGAAAAGCCCTCAGGAGAAAAGCCCTCAAATTTCTCCGTTGGAGAAATCTCCCAAGCCAGTTTTGCACCCTGTGGGGAAAAGCCCTCACCCTTTTTGGGGGGCATGTGGAGAAAAGCCCTGAGGCTGGTGTCATAAACACCATGAAAATAACTTTAGAATAGAATATCAAATAGTATAATATTTCAGCATCTCTTCATTTTTACAAGGGGTCCTGGTCATATCAGTGTCGGTAAAGGTACTCTCTACATTATCTCTGGATTTGTAGCTTTACAAATATCTAGAATATGTCACAATTGTAGTTTGATGTTCTTTTAATAGGCTGACCATGTTGTTATATTTATTTTTCTGTGTATATATTCATGAAAGCTGATGTACATACATACTCAGTACAGTATCTTGGGAATACATGTACATGTATATATATATACTATGTATATAATACATGTTTTTATGATCCTTGTGTGTGATTTCAGTATGTGATGTACATATATTGGTAGTACAATAGATCTGGGGCCGATTTCACTAAAGGACTTAAAGTAAGTCCTTTTTTTGGCTAAGTCAGGGACTTAAATCTAACACTTTGGTCTTAACTAGGTCTGGGACTTAAAATGGATTTCACAAAGGTGACTTAGCTAAGTCCAAGCTCATCATATAACCACAGTGGTTTTCTGTGTCATGTGACCTTTTATATCCTTCATTTAATGCATTTTATCTAAGGATAAGTGCTGTTTTGACATGGAAAACCTTGTTGCCACACATAAACTTCCCAAAGACTACTTTAGTAAGGTGTTCTGTGTAATTATATCTTTTTTACAGCCCTTTCAAATTTTGAAGTGGAGAAAAGTTTATGGCGGCCATATTTAATTCCTCTTTACAAAATTTAAGCCCACTACCTCCCAGACTTAAATCTAAGTCCACTGACTTAGCAAATCCATGGACTTAGCCCCTTTGTGAAATCCGCTAAGTCTAAGCCCGCTGACTTAGCACATTTTTGACAGAATTTAAGACCAGAGTCTTAAGCTTAAGCCCAAAAACAGGCTTAAGTCCGTTCGTGAAATCGGCCCCAGGCATATAAATCCATATATGACATATATTTCTGTTTAATTTATGAAATGTGATGTATATTTATACTCTATACAATTTTATGGGCTGGGCATATTACTAAATATCCCTGATTATAACATTAATTATTATACCTCAAGTGAGTTTCGGCCAATCAGATTGCAGTATTCACGGGCAATATGAGGTGATATGTTTTCATGAAATGTGGTGATAGGGATTTTAGCCAATACAATAGCTTATACACAAAACTACATATGCACATTTGTCATTTTTTTCTGTAAAATTGTATGAAATCTTTGCCAGACTACATAACATACAATTATTGTTCAGTGCCCTTTGTGTATATGCCCTCTATCCTAAAACTTTAAATCTTTCAGTAATTATGACAGATTAAACCCCTACTGGCAAGAAATGGTTAACGATTCTCAGATACCACTGAATCTAAGCTAAAATATATCCAAAGTTGAGGTGTTTCCCTTGACAGGTTCAGATAAGTGAATGTCTACTATATGTCACATAAAAGAACTATATACAACATTGAAGGTAGTTGATGAAGATTAAGTTTAAGATATCTTTTATCTTATTAGTGTAACTTCTAGTAAGCTTTGCATATTGAATGTTGTTACATGTTGCTAAATATATAAACCCAATGAGACTCAGTACTTTGTTGTTTACCTAAAATATCTTCTTGGTATAATTAAAAATTTGTTTTGGCGGTTAAATAGCTTGATTTGGGTTGCCACGTTCACCACATTGTACAGGTCAGGGGGTGGAGGAGATCAGTGCATACCAGTTGGTGTCATTCTTTCTGAATTTGAAATCATCAGCAGCTATCAACTCTCCCTACTTGAGCTTGCTCTGTGAAACTTACCCCTCACCTCAAGAGAATGAATAGGGATTATGAAGAGCACTATAAAGTAAATATAAACTGGTGTTAATCATTCCGACCAACAAAAAAATAATCAAAGGAGGCACAAATTTCAATGAGGCCAATTTTCTAGGAGGCCATTTTTCAAGGAGGCCAATTTTCCCGGGTTCGATTGAGTATGTTACTGACTGGAGTAATGTATCTCCTCTAATAATGGTTAAATTGTACAAAACATAGTGCTTTCAAACTGTTGATGTGTAAATGTGTATTTACGTAAAGCTGTTGTATAGTGGAAAGAAACTTCATCAGAAAAACTGCTGTCTTAGTTATTATAAATGGTGTTGATGTAATTCATTTAGTGTCAACATGGAAACATTTATATTTATCATTTTCTTGCTTGTAAGCATTTCATCTTAGTTATGTTTATAACATTAGCAACAAAAGTATGTTATCACCTGATATATACATATAGTGTATAATATATGCATACAAGGATTTTGGTAATGGAAAGGAATTTTTATATTAAAATATGTTTTAATACTGGAAACAATATTGATTGAATTCAGCGAGTGTCAAAAATTGAAATACTGATAATTGTGGTCATTTTCCTGTGAGTATTTTTATCTTGCCGATTTTGTGACCTTGGTTAAAAATCGTCACTTCTTTCAATATTTCTGATACAGACCCTATTATGGCTAAGTAATGGGACACACAATTATCTTGAACAGGAGTAATGTCTCCCAGGAGATCAACTATTGTCTATTATTTGTAAATAATACTATTTCCCAGATTTTTATTGCTTTTTGATTTTGTGGTATTCATATTTGCATTTGTACACCATATTTGGACAAAGTAACCAAGAGGGACCTAATTTAGCTCAGAGTAAAACTGCTGATCTTTATTAAAATGCTTTATACATAAAATTACCCATACTCTGAAAGTTTTTCAAAGAAAGTACAGTTTTTCTGGTCAATATTCTGAGAAAAAGAAAATATTTACATAAATTTTATTTCTTAAAGTTACTTTAATCTAAGAATTTTCAAGGAAAGCTCTTTTTTTCATATTGTTTTACCAATTTTGAATAATTTATCAATTGCTTAAGGAGAATTGCTTAGAACATCCCAAAGTCATTTTTTCTTAGAACAATGCTTTGGTTTTGGGAAACTCTTACAGGAGTATTATAAGAATGTTCATGAATATGCATTTATTCACATAATAATCAACCATTCTAAAAAATGTTTAAATGGATTGAAAAAAACACAAGGAAATTTGGACCTAAAATGAACTAATTTAGACTGCGTGAAATCTGTTGTATGAGGACATTATTAGAGTGTAGAACCATTTTAGAAAGAAACTACGGCAGCTTAGAATATTCAAAAGAAGCACTAAAGATTTGAATACAATGTACTAGTTCAGAGTGGATGGAATCTCATATATGGGTACATTATGTACCTGTAACCACTGATAAGTTTTGTTTTGTAGATGGAATAGTTTCACTTACAGTATCTCATATTCTGTGATATAAAATTAATAAATATAACACTTTCTAAAAGGACATTTTGTCATGCTAAATAATGTTTTGTTTCCTTTGTTTTACGAATGAACTAAATATAATAAAAAATGTAATTTTAGTTGTAATATAGATCCTCTTGTATATTTATACTCAAATATGGATTTTTTTCCTGAAAGGAAACTTTGTACATGAAGAAAATGTGTATATATTAATGTAATGAATGTATCGATTTTTCAAGTTGAAATAAACATAAGAGAAAGAAATGTAATAATTAATTATTATTTCATTATTTCTCCATACATTTTTTTTAAACTTTAAAAATAAATCCCTTTGATAAAATCATTTGGGTTCTTATCATATCCATTTGTATAGTTGGGTTTCATACTTAGACAGTGTTTCCCACATATTAGCATGAGTTAGGTTCAAACCACAGTCAGTAGTTCATTCTTAACAAATCCCTGATGTAATCCCCAGTCTACTGAGGTCCCATTGCTAAAACAAGGACCTGTACCTGTACCAGCCCTTAAGGGCTGTGGGGTATTGTTTTCACCCATGGTGTCCGGATGGGCGGGCGGGCGGGCGTCCGGGCGGGTGGGCGGGTGGCGGGAAAAGAATTTGTCCGGGCTGTATCTCAGAAACCGTAAGGTGTAGGAAGTTGATACTTGGTAGGGACATTGGTTAGGGGGTGTAGGTGTGCAACGTCATGGTCTGACCTTGATTTGACCTTTGACCTTTCCGTAGTGACCTTGAGTTTGAAAATCTTGTCCGGGCTATATCTCGGAAACCGTAAGGCGTAGGAAGTTGATAATTGGTAGGGACATTGGTTAGGGGGTGTAGTTGTGCAACGTCATGGTCTGACCTTGATTTGACCTTTGACCTTGCCGTAGTGACCTTGACCTATAAAATCTTGTCCGGGCTATATCTCGGAAACCATAAGGTGTAGGAAGTTGATACTTGGTAGGGATATTGGTTAGGGGGTGTAGGTGTGCAATGTCATGCTCTGACCTTGATTTGACCTTTGACCTTGCCGTAGTGACCTTGATCTATAAAATCTTGTCCGGGCTATATCTCAGAAACAGTAAGGTGTAGGAAGTTAATATTTGGTAGGGACATTGGTTAGGGGGTGTAGTTGTGCAACGTCATGGTATGACCTTGAATTGACCTTTGACCTTACCGTAGTGACCTTGACCTATAAAATCTTGTCCGGGCTATATCTCGGAAACTGTAAGGTGTAGGAAGTTGATACTTGGTAGGGATATTGGTTAGGGGGTGTAGCTGTGCAACGTCATGGTCTGACCTTAATTTGACCTTTGACCTTGCCGTAGTGACCTTGACCTATAAAATCTTGTCTGGGCTATATCTCAGAAACCGTAAGGTGTAGGAAGTTAATATTTTGTAGGGACATTGGTTAGGGGGTGTAGGTGTGCAACGTCATGGTCTGACCTTGATTTGACCTTTGACCTTGCTGTAGTGACCTTGACCTATAAAATCTTGTCCGGGCTATATCTCGGAAACCGCAAGATGTAGGAAGTTGATACTTGGTAGGAATATTGGTTAGGGGGTGTAGGTGTGCATTGTCATGGTCTGACAAGGATTTGACCATGGAAATACAAGTAAACTAGATATTGCGTCTCGACACAGTGTATCGCTGGACAGGACATGGTTGAAGCGTGACATACAGAGTATTATGTTAACACATATGATTTCCAATAAATTGTCTTCACAACCAAAAAGCTACGACCTATTATAAGTGAGACACAGGCTACTATAGATATCAGGGACTAAATGCGACTTCCAAGGAGGGTCAAAGCTGAAATCTGACCTCACCACTAGAATTGGGGCACATGGTTTCCTGTCTGACCTTAATTTGACCTTTGACCTTGCCGTAGTGACCTTGACCTATAAAATCTTGTTCGGGCTATATCTCAGAAACCGTAAGGTGTAGGAAGTTAATATTTTGTAGGGACATTGGTTAGGGGGTGTAGGTGTGCAACGTCATGGTCTGACCTTGATTTGACCTTTGACCTTGCTGTAGTGACCTTGACCTATAAAATCTTGTCCGGGCTATATCTCGGAAACCGTAAGGTGTAAGAAGTTGATACTTGGTAGGAATATTGGTTAGGGGGTGTAGGTGTGCATTGTCATGATCTGACAAGGATTTGACCTTTGACCTTGCCATAGTGACCTTGAGTTCGAAAATCTTGTCCGGGCTATATCTCGGAAATCGCAAGGTGTAGGAAGTTGATACTTGGTAGGGACATTGGTTAGGGGGTGTAGTTGTGCAAAGTCATGATCTGACCTTGATTTGACCTTTGACCTTGCTGTAGTGCCCTTGACCTATAAAATCTTGTTGCACCTTTGAGTCTGTCTTTTGATGCAGATTTAGCACTGTTAAAGTCATATTAGAATTTATTAAGAATTTTACTTTCATAACTTCCCATTGTAAGAGATAGAATTTCATCAAGTGAGCCACAGATTTTGCTCCAACACCACACATAAGCATTCATTAAATGTATTACCACTTCTGTATGCATGATAATATTCAAACCATCTAAACCATAATTGGGCCATGCAGGTGTAGATAAAGAGTGTTGAATTTTAGTTTGCTGATTAATGCTGTCATCTTGTTATTGAATTATCTTGTTTAGTACTTCATCTTTATATGCATTATCTTTCTTTTAAACATTATTTCTCCATTTAAACATTGTTTGGACCTTTATATAACTGACAGTGCTCTGAAAGTATCCTGAAGTTTGTACTGGTACAGTACTTCTGTATCTCATGGTGTTGAAAATATTTCCCTAGGCTGTGGGGTACGGGCATCTCTGATGCTATTTTTAGTACATGGGAGGCACTCTTACAGAGCAGGCCTACACCATGGAAGCCGAGTATCCCCATATTATAATTTCACCCAAATGCTGATTTTTTTAATAATTTTTAGGTGGGTTGCGTGTAACCAACCCGCCTATTAGATTGATGTGTGCGACGTCTGTCTGTCTGTCAACATTTTCGTCGAAAATGCTTCATTCAATTGAATTTAAACTTGACAGAGAGATAGATCACCATCATAGCTAAGTTGCTGTCGAAATTGGTGTAATTTCGTTTGTCCGTCAACATTTTTATTTCCGGACTCTAACTCGAAAATGCTTTGTCTAATCAGATTCAAACTTCACAGGGAGATAGATCACCATCATAGCTAGGTTGCTTTCGAAATTGGTGTAATTCCGTCCTTTTGTTTGTCCGTTTATAGAATAGATACAATTATGTAACCTAGATTACAAGTTTTACATTTCTTTAGCACGTCTAACACATTTACATTAACTGGGTGACCTGACATTTCTTTCCTTGTTTCTAAATGTAATTACAGCAGTTGCTAACCTTATGGCTGCCTGCGCAATCCGCCTTTTGGGGCATCTTTGACCCTCTTGTTGGATTTATATTAGCCATAACTCCACACCAAAAATAATCATGATGTAGATATTTTCTAGAATTTAATCATTTCTTCCTTTTGGCGGAACTATACCCACTAAAAACGTGTTAAAGATAAGTGATCTGTAGTATTAGTATGAAAGTAAACACAGACAAATTGGCAAATTCAAAAATATAGTCTTTTTGGCAGAGGAAATTTACTGCTATTCTCCGTGGGAAGGAATGTCACATAAATGATTGTACAACCCAGATAGCAAGATGCTAGTGGGCCACCACTGAGCCACTGCTGGCCGACCGACTGCATTTTTTTCAAAATTTTTGAAGCATGATAATTAACTTCAAAAGCAACCTCAAATACTGTTTTCTGACATATTATTTAACAATATAAAAACATATTATTTCAAAATGTAAATATATTGCGTGGCCCACTGTTGGCCCACCAACTACTAGAGTCAGTGGCTGTAGCTCAGGGACCAGCCTACGCCCACTGGTGTAAAATCCTGGGAAAAATTAGATAAAATGTGCACTTTCTTTCACTTAACATAAGTTAATGTTGTTTTTAACAAACTTATTCTGTATTCCTTCACTTTGCTCAGTCAGTCTTTTCTGCACTTTATTACTTTATATATTACTTGCTTATATATTTGCCACAGGTGGTCCATCAATGGTCCACCCACTACATAAGTAGTACATTACCCATGATGGGCAGCCAGTGGGCCACTGGTGGCACATATATATATATATTTAGTGAAGCTTAAAGAAAGATATTTTCATTTTTTCCTTTTGATATAATTTTGTTTTTTGATGAAACCTAAAACTATCGCAGAATTTTTTTGTCTGATACATGGAACTATGATCTGTAAGAGCTATACTTAGTTGGTGGACCAATGGTGGTCCTCTGGTGGCTACACCTCAAGCTCTGCTGAACGGCATTTATTTGACCAATCTTGAAGAGAGACTGTCTTGGCTTAAATTCATTTGTTTAAAGTGAATTACTTTCCAAAAGTAGTTGTTCTAAATTTTACTACACAAAAAATTGAAAGATTTGCCACTGGTGGTCCATCAGTGGTCCACCTTCTGCCTGAAAGGTACATATACTGTTGGTCCACCGGTGGCCCACAGACGGCAAAGTAATTGGATACTTTATGTATGTGTGTGCATATCACTGAGACACCGACATTTTTAAATAACAGATGTCACATCTCTGCACATCTCTGTCAACCTTGTCGGCTACTGAAGGTGGGCCACTGGTGGACCAATAAAAAATCTTATCATTGGCTGCCGACAGTGGGCCACTAAAGGACCACCAGAAAAACTTATTGTCGGCTACCAATGGTGGACCACTGCCTATCAGCCGGTCACGCCACTGTCTGGCCACCACCTACAACCAATTTCGGACCGACGGCTATGCCGCCGGTGGGCCAGTGGTGGCCCTACAGAGTCTTGCTATCTGGGAATGAATCTAGTCAGTCTTAAACTGGTGGATAGAAAGCTATTATTGACAGTGCTTCTTCACATTGCAGGCATTAGAATCTCACAGCAAAGTTTAGTTTTATGATCAACAGTCAGGGTCAATATTGAGATAGTGTTACATATATTGGACACTATATTAGTACATTGTATATTACATATATTAGGCACTATATTAGTGCATTGTTTAATTTAAGCTTTATGTTTATACATTGTCATAAAAGATAATTGTGTTGTTGGTTCTTTTTGTGTGTTGACATTTAAAGTAAGGGAGTTATTGATTTTTGTGTTTTAGTGTTTATTGATCTGTTCACAGACTGGGGGAAATCCCCCCCTCAGTGGTTATGTTAGATTTGGGGAAACCCAATTGTCAGTAGTTTCTAGAACTTCCTCATTTGGCCTAGATGGCTCAAGCTTCTTTTGAGTTGGTTCTGTACAATTCCAGAGGAATCTGTGAATGTATATAAGGAATGTACATCTGACCACAAGTGAACTTTGTATTCGCTGGCTATAAGGGGAGCTATTGTGTTTTGGAATATAATATATGCTTATATTACTGTGAACTTTCACTGGAGTGAACTGAATACATTGTCTGGGTAGATTTATTGTACTTTGGATATTTTGGATATTGTACATTCATATAACAGAGAGTGAATTTACTGCATTTTGGACATTGTCCACATCTTGGAGCAGACAGTACAGTTGTGTTAACTCTCTAAATATCTCCAGACAGACATTCTGTTTGACTGGATATATAAAGGATAGCGGGACAAGAACCTTTTGTGTTGTTGAGTGTGAGACAGGTCACAAGATATAGATATCCGTGTGTGAGTGAACATTGGACAGATCACAGGACAGACCACATGACATTGGACAGACCACAGAATATACCACAGGACGGATTAGAGAACAGATTGCTGGATATGGCGGATAAACTTAACTCTTAATCTCAGTGGTCAGGTCAGCTAGATCTTATTATTGTATTAGTGTGTTTGGTTAAGAGCACACCAGTTGACTGTAATCATTATTGTTGACTATTAAATAAATTGGTTAAGTTCAACTTTTTGCTTTTTCTGTTACAACTTAAAGACAACCGGTAATTGCTGCCGTGCTTGCCCGTGACCGTAACAGGAAAATTGGGGGCTCGTCCGGGATCCAACCATTTGATTACAACTATTTGATCAACCGTTCAATTAACATTTTGAAAATCCATTTGATTTAGTAATTGGTTACAGTCAACAGTGCTCAAAATGGCTAGTGCTAAAGAGTTTGTACAGTTACCATCTATGGAAGTTCTAGAAACTTTTAAAAAAGATATGTTAATGCAGATAGCACAAGAGTTACAGTTAGAGGTGAAAAGGTCAACACGTAAACATGAACTTAAAAGGCTTATTGTTGAACAGTTAGTTAATGAAGATGTTTTACCTGATAGTTGTTTAGAAGTGTATAAGCCTCTACCAATGGAACCTTCTGGGCAATACGAGATCAGGCGATTAGAAATTGAGAGAGAGCTAAAACTCAGAGAATTTGAGGCTAGAGAAAGAGAGCTTGAAGCTCGACAAAGAAAAGAAGAGCTTGAGGCTCGAAAAGAAGAGCTTGAAGCTCAAAAATATGAAAAAGAACTTGAGCTTAAACATGAAAGAGAAATGAAAGCTTTAGAATTAAATGCTCGTCGAATTGCCCATGAAGAGTCCATTGCTACTAAATTTGATCTGGGGAAAAATGTGCGACTGGTACCACCTTTTAATGAGTCGGAGGTCGATAAGTACTTTCAACACTTTGAAAGAGTAGCTCAAAATTTGAAATGGCCTATAGACCAGTGGCCTTTATTGCTGCAAAGTGTTTTGAGGGGAAAGGCCCAGGAGGCATACACGGCTTTGCCAATTTCTGAATGTGTGGACTATAACTCTGTCAAAAATGCTATTTTGAAAGCATATGAGTTGGTACCAGAAGCATATCGTCAAAAATTCAGAAATTATCGTAAACAAGAAAGTCAAACTCATGTTGAATTTGCCCATGAGAAAGAAGTGTACTTTGACAGATGGTGCAATTCTAGGGAAGTAGGTACAGACTTTGAGAAACTTAGGCAAGTTATTTTGATTGAAGAGTTCAAAAGGTGTGTTCGTGATGACATTAAAACCTATCTAGATGAACAGAAAGTTGAAAATTTGGCAAAAGCAGCAGCTTATGCTGATGACTATGCGCTAACTCACAAGTCCACTTTCAACAAGAATAAGTCCTTTGGTCCTGCTAAAAAGTCTTATCCAGAAATAGGAAAGAAATCTGAAAATGTAGCTCCAGAAAAGAGTTCAGATAAGGGTCAAACTTCAAATCAGACTATGAGTAAGGATAGGAAGCCCAGATCCTTTGCTCCTGTGTGCCATTATTGTAAGAAACCTGGGCATGTTATGTCTGACTGTTGGCTCTTAAAGAAGAGAAGAGAAAAGGAGGCAACGCCCAACGCCTTTGTGTCTAGCAAGTCTAACTGGCGTTCAAATCCAAATAGAGCAGAGTCTAGTATTGGTTTAGACAAGTCTGAGATTATTAGGGAAGAGTTCAAACCTTTTGTGTCTGAGGGTTTTGTATCCTTGGAAAGTAGTTCCAGTCAGGTCCCCATTAAGATATTAAGAGACACTGGAGCTACTCAGTCCTTACTTTTAGAAGGTGTATTGCCATTGAGTGTAAGCACATCTACTGGTGAGAGTGTCATTGCTCAAGGTATTGAAGGAGCCTGTGTGAACGTTCCCTTGCATAAGGTCAAGTTAGTATCAGACTTAGTTACTGGTTCTGTTGTTGTGGGTACCAGGCCCACTTTACCCATTAAAGGGGTATCTTTGTTGTTGGGAAATGATCTTGCAGGTGGAAAGGTAGTTGCTGATCCTAAGGTTACTTCTAAGCCGATCACTTTGGTTAGCACTGAGAAATTAGAAGAGGTTATTCCTGGTATTTTTCCCTCCTGTGCTGTGACTCGAGCTATGGCCAAAAAGGCCCAAGAAGAACCAAAAGATTGTAAACAATCTACAGATGTCTTAGTTGATTTGTCAGATACATTCTTAAACAACTATGACCATGATGTGCAGAATTCTAGTGATACAAATCCCAAGGCCAGGGTAGATTCTGAAAAACAAGACTCAATTGACTGTCAAGATGTATCACTTTCAAAATCAAAATTGATTTCAGAGCAGGAAGATGATCCTGAATTAGCTCCTTTATTCAAGTTGGTCTTGCCACCAGTAGAGCTAGATAAGGTCCCTGTAGGCTATTATGTCAGAAATGGTGTGCTTATGCGAAAGTGGAGGCCACCAAATATCCCTGCATCTGAAGAATGGTCAGTAGTACACCAGATTGTTGTGCCAAAAGTGTACCAAAGTGAGATATTAAAATTGACTCATGAATCTCCAATGGGTGGCCATTTAGGCATCAACAAAACTTACAACAAGATAACCAAACATTTCTATTGGCCTCAAATTCGGCACTGTGTGGCAGACTTGTCACATTTGTCAAATGGTAGGAAAGCCAAACCAAAAAATTCCTGTAGCTCCTCTCAAACCCATTCCAGCATTTGAGGAACCATTTAGCAAAGTGATAATTGACTGTGTAGGTCCCTTACCAAAAACTAAATCCAGAAACCAATATCTTTTGACAATTATGTGCGCCTCAACCAGATTTCCCGAAGCCATACCATTGACCAACATAACAGCTCCCAAAATCTCAAAAGCTCTGGTTAATTTCTTTACTCTAGTTGGCTTACCAAAAGAGATCCAGTCAGATCAAGGGTCAAATTTTATGTCAGGACTATTTCAACAGGTTGTATTTCAGTTAGGTGCCAAACAGATCAAATCTAGTGCTTATCACCCAGAATCCCAAGGTGCACTTGAAAGGTTCCATTCCACTTTGAAGAATATGATTAGGACATATTGTTTAGACAATGAAAAGATTGGGATGAAGGCATCAGCTTATTATTGTTTGCAGTTAGAGAGTCTGTTCAAGAGTCTTTAGGCTTTAGTCCCTTCGAGTTGGTCTTTGGCCATTCAGTCCGTGGTCCTCTCAAGCTGTTGAAGGAAAATTGGTTATCTGAGAACACCGAGAGCCTAAATCTGCTAGATTATGTTTCAAAGTTCAGAGATAAGTTGAAGAAGGCTTGTGAGCTGGCGCAACAAAATTTGAAAAATTCTCAGTCAAAAATGAAGATGCTTTACGATAGGAAGTCGCAAAACCGTACTTTCAAACCAGGTGACAAGGTTTTTAGTGTTACTACCTGTCCAGGGAAATACGTTACAGGCCAGATATCACGGGCCATACAAAGTGTTAAAGAGAGTAGGTGACCTGGACTATATCATTGAAACCCCGGACAGAAGAAAGTCAACCCAACTATGTCATGTAAATATGGTAAAACCATACTTTGAAAGGGGTGTGAAAAAGCCTGTTATGGTTACTGACTGTAATATAGAAAGTAACAGTAATCAGGAGCACGAAATATGGGACGACACTCCTGATCTTGATGTTGAATGTAAAATTAGGTTGAGTAATTCTGAGATCCTTGATGATTTGGAAACCAAACTGAGTCATGTACCACCAGATAAGAGGGTTCCACTCATTGAATTGCTCTTAAAGTACAAGTCAGTGTTCCCAAATGCCCCTAATAGGACAAATATACTCATGCATGATGTCGATGTCGGCGATGCCCGTCCGATCAAACAGCATCCGTATCGGGTAAATCCTATCAAACTCGAAAAATTAAGGCAGGAAGTGCAATATATGCTAGAAAAAGATATAATTGAACCAAGTCAAAGTAGTTGGGCATCTCCTTGTGTTTTGGTCCCGAAACCAGACGGTTCAATCAGATATTGCACTGACTACAGAAAAGTCAATGTTTTGAGTAAAACGGATTCCTTCCCTATCCCAAGGATGGAAGACTGTATTGATCGGATTGGCAATGCCAAATACATCACAAAGTGTGATTTACTGAAAGGATATTGGTGTGTGCCTCTTACTGAGCGGGCCAAAGAAATATCAGCCTTCGTGACCCCTGATGGTCTATATCAGTACAAGGTAATGCCATTTGGCATGAAGAACTCCTAAGCCACATTTCAAAGACTAATGAATATATGTTTAAAAGACTTAGAAGGTGTTGAAGTGTATGTGGATGATATTGTCATCTTTAGTGATACTTGGGAAGAACATTTAAAAAGGCTTGAACAAGTCTTGTTTCGGCTCAAAGAGGCAAACCTCACTGTAAATTTGTCAAAGAGTGACTTTGTAAAAGCAAAGGTTGTGTACTTAGGGCATGTAGTAGGTCATGGAGTTGTGACACCAATCAAAGCTAAAGTGAAAAGCATCATTGACTATCCCATTCCTGAAAATAAGAAAAGCTTAATGAGGTTCCTTGGAATGGCGGGATATTATAGAAAATTTTGCAAAAACTTTTCAGAGGTCACTTCTCCACTGACTGAACTACTGAAAAAGAATGTAAAATATCACTGGTCAGAGACTTGTCAAAAATCATTTGACAAAGTAAAGAACCTTCTCTGTTTAGAGCCTGTACTAACTGCTCCGGACTTCAGTAAACCTTTCCGGCTGGCTGTAGACGCCAGTGATGTGGGTGCAGGTGCAGTTTTACTGCAATGTGATAATGAAGATATTGAACATCCCATCTGCTATTTTTCAAAAAAATTTAATGTACATCAAAAGAACTACTCTACAATAGAAAAAGAATGTTTAGCACTCATTTTGGCCATCCAGCATTTTGACATATACATATCTTCATCGTCAAAACCCACCGTTGTATACACAGATCACAATCCTTTAGTCTTCTTGCACAAAATGAAAAACAAAAATAGAAGATTATTGAACTGGAGTTTAATGTTGCAAGAACACAATCTTCAAATAGAATGATTTTTGTGTTTTAGTGTTTATTGATCTGTTCACAGACTGGGGGAAATCCCCCCTCAGTGGTTATGTTAGATTTGGGGAAACCCAATTGCCAGTAGTTTCTAGAACTTCCTCATTTGGCCTAGATGGCTCAAGCTTCTTTTGAGTTGGTTCTGTACAATTCCAGAGGAATCTGTGAATGTATATAAGGAATGTACATCTGACCACAAGTGAACTTTGTATTCGCTGGCTATAAGGAGAGCTATTGTGTTTTGGAATATAATATATGCTTATATTACTGTGAACTTTCACTGGAGTGAACTGAATACATTGTCTGGGTAGATTTATTGTACTTTGTATATTTTGGATATTGTACATTCATATAACAGAGAGTGAATTTACTGCATTTTGGACATTGTCCACATCTTGGAGCAGACAGTACAGTTGTGTTAACTCTCTAAATATCTCCAGACAGACATTCTGTTTGACTGGATATATAAAGGATAGCGGGACAAGAACCTTTTGTGTTGTTGAGTGTGAGACAGGTCACAAGATATAGATATCCGTGTGTGAGTGAACATTGGACAGATCACAGGACAGACCACATGACATTGGACAGACCACAGAATATACCACAGGACGGATTAGAGAACAGATTGCTGGATATGGTGGATAAACTTAACTCTTAATCTCAGTGGTCAGGTCAGCTAGATCTTATTATTGTATTAGTGTGTTTGGTTAAGAGCACACCAGTTGACTGTAATCATTATTGTTGACTATTAAATAAATTGGTTAAGTTCAACTTTTTGCTTTTTCTGTTACAACTTAAAGACAACCGGTAATTGCTACCGTGCTTGCCCGTGACCGTAACAGATAGGTCCTCAGTATTACTACCTAGGTGGAAGCTGAACCCACACAGTGACACCCTGTGACTATATGCCAGACACTTGCTTACCCACTAGGCCACTGCAGAGGTCACTTACATTTTAGAAAAAAAAATGTGTAAACATTTTTAAAGGCTTCTTTTGAAAAATGAAAACTGCACTATTGGCCATGCCCATTGGCTTATCAGTTAAGCCTCTCTTACATCCCATCGTACGTGCATGTACGTCCTGGTTACAGAGAAAAATCGCCTGATTTGCAAAGGGACCCTCAAGGCACACTTGTGATTTTATAACAGAATCTCAAGGTCGCACAGACCCCGCAATAGAAATTGACATGAACATTTTTTCTGCCTGCACGCAGTGTGTTCATTGATATTGAAGTAGTGAACTCTTGTAGGGAGGATTCAACTTCTTTTTATTTATTTATTTGGGGTTTTACGTTGCTTTCAACAGTGTACAGGTCATATAACGACGGGTAGTTGGAAGGGCAGAGGAATCCAGTACATAGAGTTCGCTAGGGTTGTGTACTGTAAACTGCCAACCAACGGCAAGCAACTACCAGCTTTCCCACTTGAGGCCATGACGGGGATCGAACACCGGCCTCAGAGGTGGGAGGTGAGAGTGTTAACACTCTGCCACCGTGGCTCCCTACCTTCTTTTTAAGAACAAATCTTTGATACCCCACTACCAGGCTACATTCATATTTTTAACAATATTTGCAGCACACTTACGTGTGTATACACGTATGATGGGATGTAAGAGAGGGTTTAGGCACTGTAGTGTTGGCGGAGAAGTCAATGATAAAGCCAAACTTTGGGTTTTTACACATCACATTTAAACTGATATAAACAACAAGACAGCATAACCATGTCAGCATTTTGTGAACCAGTGAAAAATTAATTCTAATACTATTAGTACTTTTATACCACTTAAACTCCATCTGTTGATAATTTCTAAGATGCATGATACCAAAATAATAATAATAATAGTAAAATAAATAAATAAATGGGTAAATAAATAAATAAATACACAGGAGTACTCTGATAGGGCAGACCTTCACCAAGGTATGTAATAACAACAAAATGGGAAAATTAAGCCTCCCTTTCAAATTAAGTTAGTTCAAAACTTTTCTTGTTAAAGTAGTTAGCCTAAAAGGGGGGATGTATTTGCTCACACAGATATGGTCTGTTTTTAACCTTATAGCTGCAAGTTTAGCTCTAACATTTCATTTCTTGGGCACAAGATATAGGAAATATCTTATTTTAATGGAATTAAACATTGGTTTTTGGAGGGAGAGAGGGGAGGTACTTGATGTCCGACTAAACAGAAAATGTATCATGAAAGAATGATTGTTATATTTACTGACATATAGACTGGGTATGAATAATCTTCCATTGAATAGTATTTTATATACTCACATATTTTATCAGCTCTTTGAAAGTTAACTGAAAGCTAGCTTTTAAGAAAATGTGAAAAAACCTACATGTAATTACTTTAATAGAGGGGTATAGGGGTATAGGCTCACCAAGTATACAATTCAGAGGAAAATTACTACACAAATTGGTGATGCCAATCGAGGTAATGGTTGGCACATCCCAAATGAAGTATTATTCAAGGTTGTGCACCTATATTGGGTATCTGGGTTGGTTATAGTGTCTAGCCATTGGATCACAGTTAATCTCTCATTATTTGTGAGAGTGGTCTTCTAAGTGGGAATGTTAGGATCGCTTCATGGCAATGTGCCAATAAATCCAATACAATTGATCTTGTGTTAGTATAATAACACATTCCAACAAATGCAACATCGCTAGGCAACCAATTTAAACTTGCCATCATCCCTTAGCAACAATCAACTAATAACTAATTCTTACTCATTATATTACAATATGGCAGAACATGGAAAAAGCATATTAAATGAAAGCTGACAATTACAATTAAATTGTTTAGCCTGACCATCTCCTAACCTCCTTAAGGCGCTAAGGAGGCAATGGGACAGAGTGAATTCGAGTTTAAGGTTACTATGGCAACCACTTTAAGGTACACTTATTACATAGATAGCTAATAGGGTCAAACTATGTCAATCTTCCCATGATCAATAAAATCACAAAATGATCCATAAAATTGATACATGGGTATTCATTAATTCAAAAAATCAATAATAGTACTGTGCAGGGCTCTATCAACCAGTATCGAGAAATGGATCTCTTATCGTCTGTATCACAGGATGGTTATCAACCAGTTCCGAAATGACCTTAATAATATACCGTTTGTATGGTCCCCTGAAGGTACTGCTGCAGAACTGTATGATCAGTACATTAGTGGTGTAACACAGGTACTTGACAAGCATGGTTCTGTCATCTCACGCAAGGCAAAGCAGCAGTCAGATGAGTGGTTGTCTGATTCATATCGCATGGCTCGATCTCTTAGGCGGCAATTTGAATGAAGATGGAGAAAACATAAGTCAGAGTTGAACAGGTCAAGGCTCGGCAGGCAAATTGCCTGGTGTAATAGACTGGCCAATAAAGACAAGGGTTCATGCTACACTAATCTCATAACTGCAAACAGTGGTGACCCCAAGAAGCTATGGCAGTCATTAAAGGAAGGTATTGCATTGTACCTCTGAGACTGTCCTGCCTGTTCGTAGCTCAGACAAAAGCCTTGCAGACATGTTTGCTTCTTTTTTCTCCAATAAAATAAGCAAAATCAGGGACACCTTTTCTACTTCTGGCTGTTTCAATGATGCACCTGATGAATTATTGCCCAGGAAGCTAACGTCACACATCAATAACAACAAACTGGACAATCCTCATCAGTCAGCTTATGAGCCAGGACATTCCACGGAAACAGCTTTATTGTCAATACACTATCTGAATTAAGCAATCTCATCTATAGCATTCCACAAGGTTCTGTTCTGGGTCCGTTGCTTTTTTCACTCTATACAACACCACTTAGTAAAATTATTCGCCTCCACCTGCATATTAAATTCCATTTTTGCTCATGTTACACCCATTCTAAAGAAACTCCACTGGTTCACTGTTAAGTACCGATATATTTTCACAACTGCAACACTTGTGTATAAATTTTTGCATAGTGGTTCTCCTTCCTATTTTGAACCATTCTTGTCTTTTAGTAGTTGTCCCTATAGAACTAGGCGTAGTCACCCAGATCGTCAATACCTTACAGTTCCTCTGTTCCATTCACCAGTCTTTAAGTCAGCCAAACATTTTGGCCATAGTTTTGCCTTTGATGCGCCTAAGATCTGGAATCAACTCCCTTAAGATGTTTGCAGTGCAACATCAGTGGCCTCCTTCAGAAAGAAGCTTAAAACATATCTGTTTGCAAAAGCCTACCCACCATAGCCTCCCCCGTCATGTCTGTGTCTCCTTGGTATGACCTGGCTATGTCCTCTGATTAATGTTAACTGCCCTGCTTTATGTTTAGATGCGCCTTAGAGTCCATCAGTGATGGAGATTAAGCACAATAAAAGTACACATTAGATTAGATTATAATGATGGAGCTTGCCGGAACTATAATTTGTACCTTAGAGGGTCAGATCTAACATTACCTCAGCCTAATGTGACCATACTCTAACCAAAGAGGGTCGAAATATATGCTGACAAATATCAGCAATATATCAGGCATTCACCTCACACTAGCACAAGGCAACTCTTTATAGTTTTATGTAATTACTTTACCTTATTGTATTGGAAGGATATTTGTAAGGTCTTAGCCAAGCCTTAGGCTTAACTCTTGTATACAAAAGTAGCCAGCTTAAGACTAAGATTTGGCTGAGACCTTCCCTGAATACTGCCCCAGCAATGTTATTTGCAATACAGGACAACTGATGACAAATGCATAAATTTAGAAATTTATTAACTTTAGTTTTTATAAATGTAATTCCAACAATAATTTTGAAATTTGGCTCACCAAACGGGAGTAATACCTTTGATCCAGTGTAATTACCCATACTTCAATGTATCATTCTAAAGTCAAGGTTTATCAAAATTTACCTAAAGTTTTGCTTATATGAATTGTCATCTTTCATAGCCCCTTCTATTTACAATTGTTGTTTGCTGTTGTGAGGATACATTTAAGACCTTTTTAGTACAAAAAAATTAAAATAGTGTCACTTTAACAGTTTATTTTACTTATTTATAGGAGAGAAAAAGTGTCTTGTCTACATGTTCAACTCAGATTTATAACAGAAAAATTTTCACTATGGGAAAACTAATTGGACAAAAAAATAAAATCACAGTGTCACATTGTGTATTTTAGGCTAGAAAATTAGATGTATAATTACAAAGATAAAATGCATGGCGGAAATTGTGAATTGGTTATCGCATATGGTAATTCGCATGTATGTTTACATGGACTTAATGGAGTCACATTATATGCAGATGGATGACAGGAGAAATGTACACATAACCTTGTGTATGGACTATTGGACATCAATGGAGTCTCAGCTTTGAATGAATATTCCTGTCTTACAATGTCAGCATCAGGCATATAACTCGTGTTACACCTGTGTACTGTCATGACTGAGTCATATGACTGCCTCTGTTTTGACACTTTATTTTTCTTTTCATTTCTCTTGTTTTGCAAGTTTTAAATTCTCTTCCTGTGTTGATTAAAGCCTTGATTGTGTAAAGTTTAATAAAACATATGAGAGGACATGGCAGGTTTACAAAGATGTTCAAAATGAGTTCCCAAATGCAACACAGATTCTGAGATGTGACAAATCTAACTGAATATGTCCCAACTAAATGAAGATCACAACAAATGCATCCTACCAAGATAGGAAGCATATCAGGCATGGTTGAACAACTGTTGAAGGGATGTGAACGTATTTGTAGCTTGTGACTGCAGTGCAGAAAATTGTAACCTAGGTATTAAATAGTAATTGCAAATGCACACTGGAACTTGTAGGTTTTCCATTAGACCCAATTGGGGGGGACCACAGTGGCAGAGTGGTAACACTCTCACCTCCCACCTATGAGGCCGGGGTTCGGTCTCCAGCATGGCCTCAAGTGGGAAAGCTGGTAGTTGCTTGCCGCTGGTTGGCAGTTTACAGTACAGAACCTTGACCACCTGTATGTACTGGTTTCCTCTGCCCTTCCAACTACCCGTTGTGATATGATCTGCACAGTTTTGAAAATGATGTAAAACCCCAAATAAATAAATAAATTAGACCCAATTGCCATCATGGAGCAGTTCTATTTTGACATATGGACCAGGAGCAGACTAGAAAAGCCATTTTTGGCAAATCTTGTGATCTTGGAGCTGTTCTGTTCACATTAAATGAATTATTTAAGCTTTCATGGTCTGGCTGCTAGCCAGATAACCAAGGATGTGTTCCCAAATCTCCCTGGATGTATATACATGTACCCAGACGTGTCCCTGTACAGCTTACATAAGCAGTCATTAACTGTAAAACTGCTACCAGTCCACTGATAAAATGTACCCATTATAGTTCCTTCCATGCTCCCATGCAACTTAACAAGCAGCCCAGGAAAAAACAATCTCTTCACACCAAGACTGCTACCAGAAAATATGTGTAAAACCTTATATTCAGGAGGATGTGTGATGTCCCTGAAATGGCCATGATTCCCCCATTAAACTGGATAATTTAGGTGGGCCTTCCACCATTGACAAAACAGACAAATTTTCTGTAATTAGGGACACCCGAGTAGATCAATATACAAAAATAATACTTATTAAAATTAAACTCTGATATACTCTTAAGAGGCAGTTTCATATCTAAGACTTGATTGTAAACCTATTTTCTAAATCAATAGATTCCTGGACCGGTTGTCTAGCTCCTGATTAAGATGCAAAACAGGGTGATTTATTGCCAAGAAAATAAATACAATTGCGTTCTGATTCTTTCACAATCATTTCCCAAGAGAAAATGTGAGTTTAATTTGCTTATGAAGGTTTATGGTTGCTTTCTGAACAATTTTGGGATTGGGCCCAGATTCATCCTACATCCAGGTATTGTTTTAGTAATAAAGGTGTTCCACTGAAGTCGACAGCAGGTAACTGCATTTTTGGAGAGTCGGGACCAATGTTTACATGGTCGTTTAGGGTCGGTTGTAGTTTCCCAGCCTGTCGCGGAGAGTTCGTGAAATACCAAACATGTTTGATATTTGTACGACCGTTACCGACTCTTATATCCAATCCTAATTTCATTCCCCTAGCAACAGGCCTGTCGGTTAACTTTAGGGTCTGTTGGTTACACTTCCAGGCTTGCCCTTATCACTTGCAGGCCTGTCGTAAACATGAAGCCGGCTTCTCCTTTGTAACTTAGGTACTGCTCATTTGCAGTCCACTTTCCAGCAGGATGTGAGGTAAAAATATGATTAAAATTATGTCTAGAATGATAAACAGTGCAAGTGATCATACTTTTCAGGTGAAGTTCCACATATATGCTATAATTAATCAAGAAACCTGAAAAAAGTGTTTTATTAGGTTAAATATAAAAAAAACAATCCCAGCTTATTTCAGGAAATAAATTTTTGGGCAAAAAGAGGATCAAGTGTCGACCAATCAACAAATGTAAAACCATCAAACTAGATCACTTGTAAATATTTGGATCTCATCACGTGACCAGAACTACAGGGTGTTTACCTTCACATCCAGAAGAATGTGTTTCTCAGAGGCTCGAAATTATTTGGTATAAATGTGTAGGAAAATTGCTCAGAGGGACGGAATTTTGAAGGGGTCTTTCCCAGAAGCTCGAAATAGGAGTATAAAAGGCAGCAACAAGCAAGAGGGTTTTCATTGTCACGTGAGAGATTGTTAGAGAGATTGTTTGCGAAAATATCTTGATGTTATTGTAACTTAGCTATTGCCCCCTTCCCTTTCATGATTTGGGCAAAAGTTACAAATAAAATATTTAAAGTATTAAATTTAAAATAAGTTAGAGTTTCAGTACTGTTCAACAACCAGGGTCATATATTGAAATATAATCACACACAATCACTACAGTGTATTATTAGATGGCAAACTTGCTAACTCACTACACCACTAAGGACCCTTCACTGAAATTTAACAGACGTTAAAACAACCAAACTTTGTATTGTCAGTCATCTTCAAACCTTTAATGATACTAGTACGCTGCATTGTGTTAAATTTGTAGAAATCTCTACGGACAAAACCCCACTGGGCATAACGCCACTCAGACCAAACCCCATCAGGCAAAACCCCACTCAGACACAACCCCACTCAGATAAATAAGGATGAGGACAAAAACCCACTCTTCATGAAAAAACAAACACCAAAATATTTATTAAGTGCAGAGTTTTAATTGATACAAATACAAAGTCAAGACAAAAAAGACATTGATAGACATTTGTATGAAGAACATAATGCAAAACCATATTATATTTAAGTAGTTATAGTTTGTACCACTGAACACAAAGCCCACTTCAACATTAGCAGATTTAACTGTTCCTTTAATCATAAATGCCTGAGCAGCTAGCACAATTAAACATGATGCCCAATTCAAACATAAGATTTAACATTTAAAAAAAATCTTAACATCTTCAAATTTTTAAAGTAATTTTAAAAGTGGGGTTTTGCCCAGAAATTAAAATAAGTGAGTGGGGTTTTGCCTGATGGGGTTTGGTCTGAGTGGGGTTATGCCCAGTGGGGTTTTGCCCTGGATTCGTAAAATTAACCTACTTTATGAATCTAGCCACGTCATACCAATCCATGTGCATGTGTGAAAAACATATTTACAAATCTGAACTTCCAGTAAGATCATGCAAAACACAGTAAGGGCTCCTGCGCATTGCTAGACTCGGTAATTTGTCCTGAAATTCAATCTCTTTAGCAAATAAGTTGATTATTCTGAATAAACTATGTACAACAGTCACCGTATGGCATGTTTGTTTATCTCTTTATTTGTTCATTCTTTTCTTCTCTCTCTTATGCCTCACATAAACAGTGCTTTCTGAACTTTTAAAACTTCTTTCTATGAAAAAAAAAACACAGAAGGACGCCAGTGTATTGGTTGACTTGCTAATTTTGTCCACATTGTAAATTTATCTTCCTATGGAAGTGATTTATGGTTTATTCTGAAAAGATTTTGATCCAGATAGTAAAACTGCAATAGAGCACAAAACACAGACACGGTAATTTTACATTTACTGTGTCAATTTTATGGCAAAACACGTACATGAAAGTGTCAAATTGAAAATTTGGATTTTAGTAAGTGTACCCCAAATTAAAACATGTCTTGTTTACCAGTAGTAGTAATTATCAGTAATTTTTACATTTACTGTGTCAATTTTATGGCAAAACACGTACAAGAAAGTGTCAAATTGAAAATTTGGATTTTAGTAAGTGTACCCCAAATTAAAACATGTCTTGTTTACCAGTAGTAGTAATTATCAGTAATTTTCTATGAAATCCATTCATCTTTTCGAATATTTTAAGTGGAACCATGGTTTTATGTTCTTTTAATCCATGAATTCCTAATTAAACCTTTTCGATTCGTTATGGCAATTTGTATTTAAATTTTTCTTCAAGACAAACCAATCCATATAGCCATTCTGCCTGCTTCACAAGCAATGTACATATTAGCCTTGAACGTGAGAGGATTTTCAAATATTTTGTGTCCTATCCAAATATGAATCTTGAATTAAGAAACATTATAAACATTATAAACTCATTGATCCAAAAATCCAAAAAATAAGTTCCGTACGAGTTACATGTTGTCAGCTCACATGTATCACGTGAAGCTTTGAATAACGTGAACTAGGTAAAACAGGTCAGTCAAATAGACTGAATAGATGAAAAAATAGATGAAAATTCTGCCGCTGAATTTCACAAATGTTGGTGACCATTAATACGTTAATATAAATTGATATATGTGTCCAAATAACATGAAACAGAAAGATGTTGAAGTTGTGATCAGTTGAACTAAATATAATTTAAAAACCGTTTTAAATGTAAAGTACCATTTTTATAAGGTATTTCTGAAGTTCAGATCCATTGGATGATACAGAAAATTGCCTAAATATTTCCTAAAAATTGTCTAAAGATGCCTAAATATTGCCTCAGCTATATTGAGTGGTATTTAAATTCATAGAAACAATCGTCTAATTGTATAAACCTGCTACAACAAAGGCTATGTCATAATCTGTGCAATATAATGAATATTGTGGTAATTTTAAAGAAATAACCACCAAAATTGTCGGTTAGTATTTGTAGAATGCTTCTCTATAGCTATTTAAACTAGAATATAACATGCAAGATAGCTTTCACATTAGATACTTAGCAGCAACATCCACTAATAATGAACAGTTAAATTATGGGTTATATCAAAGGTTATATTACAAGCTAGGTGAAATACTTGATGATTGGTTGATTTTAACACAAAACAATCAAGTTCCCAGATAGCATTCCACCGTCGGACCGAGCATCAGCCAATCAGATGATGTTCATTGATAACTTTTGTAGTGTGAATTTTTAATGAGAATATTATTTTTATGTGTAAAATTGTTAAATGGTTAGTTAAAATTTGTGGGCTCACTGAAATATCATTTTTAGACATACCATAATAAATATTTTTTCTAAGTTACCCCAAATCCCCTATTATTGCTCGCCGCCATCTTGAATAAAAATTCGCCGTTGGCCCAACGTTGGCCCAACGTTGGCCCAACGTTGGCAAAATATAGACATCTAACCTGAGTGTTGGTTGGCAAGCCAACGTCGGCCCAACGTCGGCAATATCTGCCAACCATGCGACCAATAGCCAACGTTGGTCCGACGGCGGAATGCTATCTGGGTTGTTTCCTGTTCCATATAGAATGTCCATCTGTAGCTGCTTACACTATGCACTAAGATTTTTTAAAGGAAATTCCTGTAAAATATCTAATATTTGGGCGATTTTAATGAAACAAATGCCTAATTGTCGTTTATTATTAGTAGAATAATGTATCGCTATTTCAACTAAAACTGAACAGAAGATGTTTTAAAAGAATATACTGATCAGCAGTAAGAATGGAGAAAATCAGTTAATTAAATAACAGTGGGAAACAAAGGCTATGTTGCAATGAATGTTTCATTCTCAATATTTGGGTTATTTTAATGGGAACACCACCATGTTTTCTTTTATGTGCAGAATGCTCGTTTGTAACTTTTTTGAACTGCATATTAAGTAGAAGATTTTTAATAAGGTATTAAAACAGTACCATTAACAGAAAGATGGCCAAAATAACACTTAGAAACGCAAATGTTATGTTATAATTCATGTAAGGTACTTTCTATTTGGTGATTTTAAGTCAAATGAACAGCAAGTTGTCCCTTATTTTGTGTAGGTTGCCTTTCTGCAGCTACTTAAATTGGAAATCTAGTACAAGATGTCTTAAAAGTAAGTAAGTGAACAGGGATATCCACAGAAAAAAATCACCCAATTGAATAGCACTGGGATGTCAAAGAATATGTTGCAATTCATATAAAATACTTAGTATTTGGGTAACAAAAAGCAAATTGTACCTTATTATGCATAGAATGCTCGGCTATAGCTGTTTACATTAAAATCTAAGATATCTTAAAAATATGATCCTTAGCTGAAATATCCACGGAAAAATCGTTCATTTAGATAAGACTATGAAAGCAAACTCGATGTTCTAATCCCTACAAATTACTTAATGTTTGGGTGGTTTTAATAACACAACCAACTAGATGTCCCTTGTTATGTCTAGAGTACTTGTCAATAGTTATTTAAACAAGAAACTAGGAGTGTTCTTAAAATAAAGAAACTTAACATCAACATTCACGGAAATATTCGTACAGTTAAATAACACTGGAAATCAAAGCATGTGATTGTACAAGCACTATTGCAATAGATATAAAATACTAAATATCTCGGTGATTTTAATGGGATAAATGTAAATTTCTATTTATCATGTTACAAAAAGATTGCTTAAAGTTATTTAAGCAAGGTCAAGGTGTCTTAAAATAAGATACCGAGCAGGAACTTCCACTAAAAACACGCCCAGTTAAATTACACTGGGATTCCACTGGGTTATTTAAAGAAACTGTGCAAATAACTTAATATTTGGGTGATTTTTATCAAACACTGAACTATCTCTTATTATGTGTAGAATGGTAGTCTTTAACTATATGAAGCAGTAAATAAGTATGGGATGTTTTAAAAAGTAAAATACTGAGCAGAAACATCCAGGAAAAAAATTGTCAGATAACTTAAAATTAGGCAATCAAAGCTATGTTACAACCTTTGTAAAACGTACTTAATGTTGGGGTAATTTTAATGAGACAAATACCAATCAGTCCTTTATTTTGTGTAGAATGCTTGTACAGAGCTATTTAAGTTAGAACCAAAATGGAAGATATCTTAAAAGTTATTCTCTTTGCTGCAACATTCACAAAAAATAATCTCTTGATCAACAACACAATGTTATAATTCATGTAAAATACTCAATATTTGAGTAAATTTATTGAGACAACCAATACATTATTTCTTATTATGTGTGAAATGCTTGTCTATAGCTATTGAAACCAGAAGATTAGTATATATATGATATCTTAAAATTAAGAAACTTAACAGCAACATCCAAAGGAAAAAGTCGCCTAATTAAGTAATATTGGAAATCAAAGCTTTAGGTTTTAAACAATGTAAAATACTTAATATTTGGGTGATGTTTCTCAGACAGACTGTCTCATATTATATGATAGCCCCACTCTTTAAAATATTCAGTCGTTTCCAAATGAAGACTTTGATTTTTCCATCAATTCAAGTGTGAAGGTTTTGGGACGAAAGTGTTTTAATAAAAAATACCTACAACATGTTGAAGGAAAAATGTGGATGGTCAAAGCTAGAACAACCACCAGTAGAAGTATTGTTACAAGGACTTGATGCTGTGCTAGAGTATTACACACAGAAACCTAGACTTGCTAAAGGCTCAACTTTCTTTACAGTTAGGGAACTTTTTCAGTTCAGATGATGAAGTTTCGGTTTCTATAATGTACTCATACATGTACTGAATTTTATAGCAACATACAGCTAAGAGAATAAAGTTCTATCTCTTAACATGTGCTTTATGAATGCTTTATGAGTGCTTTATGAGTGCTATATATCTGTGTGCATGTTTGAAAAGATATCATGCAAATTTGAGCCTTAAGCAAGGCTAAGACAAACCCACAGACTACGTAATCAAACTTTTTCACCATTTTTTTCAGGATTTTGTTTCTGTTACCGCACTGTAAATGAAAGCATAATATCACAAATTTGACTCAGTAAACAAGTTGCTGTGTGAATGTGTAAGATTTTATTATGTTTGATTTTCTCCGTGCAACTTACTTTATTAATTAGTATTAATAATTTGTAAATAAGTGCCTTTTGTTACAGTACATATATCATGCACTATGTAAGCTGCAAATATGTTGTACATGTTATAAGAAAGGTATGCTTTACAGAGTTTTACTGACATTAGAAATGGCAGAATAATCACAAATAGACGTTAGTGTTCAAAACCTGTCAATTTACTTTTTTAAATAAATTTTTTTATATTTACGGGTGACCCAGGAAATGTAACATATCTGATGTTTTTTCAATTCTTTTAATAATATTTCATTACCTAGATAGTGATAGATATGTCCTATACATAGTTAGAGAGGTGTATTTACACAGTTTAGGCTATTATTGCTTGTATTTTAATCCATGTCAAAAATGACACAGTAAACACAAGATCAATTAAACAAATTTTGTATTCACTGTTATGTGGTGGCCACAGATATGTATTACGTCTGATTTTCTTTTCAAATTCTTGAGCGATATTTAGTTAACTTTGTAACCCTAGAAACATGTCCTATACATCTTTAAAAAGATATTGTATAACAGAGTTTCTGCTCGTTTTTGTTGCATTAAAATTCCTGCAAAAATGGCGGAGAAATCTCTAGTTAAACATTAAGTTTGTATATTCACTGACAACCACTGACAAGTATCCCAGCTTCTTCACATTCTTCACTAACATATCACTAATCATGTAACCTACAAATGTGTATTTCTGTTCTTTTTTGTTTCATGAAAATCCATGAAGATATGGCAGAGTAATGACAAGTTAAAAATTCATGTTTCTATAATTACTGACTCTTCTTAGAGTTCTTAGATAAACTTAAGTACAAAATTGTACTGTACAAAATTGTAAAGTACAAAATTGTTACAACTATTTGACTAATTCTGTAACTTATAAGTATATGTTACACATCATAAGAAAGTTATGTTTACACAGCTTCTGCTCGTCTGTTTGTTGTATTAAAATGTACGAAGAAATGGTAGAGAACATTGTGTGTTAAACATCGAACTTTCCATTTACTGGTGACCAAGTATATATTGTTAAGGGAATTTTTTCGAGTGGAAAGTTTCTTGTTTTGCGCCTTAGAACATGACTACACAGTTTCAAAAGAAAGGCTAAAAGTTTCTAACTATCTTTTAATTATACTTCTTTACACATGTTTATGTACAAATATTTACAAGATGTCCTCACAACACTGTATTTCACATTTCAACTCAGAGACCTATTTTCTGCTCACACTCCCCTAGTCAGATATACATTCTACACTCTTCTGTTTTCACTTCTCAAGTCAGAAACCCATTGTACACACTTCTCTACAGTGAAATGCTCTGCCTTGTATAGGCAAATTTGACAGCAAGGTCACATTTGTATTTACGGCCTGGCCGCAACTTGCAGACACAACAATACCAACCAAACTTTGCAACCTTTTACTTGAACATAAATACACCACATACACCATTCAATGTGGCTACGGCTAATGGCCTCTATGGTTATGGCCAAGTTACGGTCACTGACAATCTACGGTTGCGGTCAGTCTACAGTTACGGCCAATCTACGGTTACAGTCAATCTGTGGTTGCAGCCATCCTATTTTGTTGCTGTGGTCTCTCTGCCCATTACAGTTACAGTTCTGCTTTATTTAGACTATATGTACTATCAGAGTGCAACTTTAGTTCAATAGCTTATCTTTAGTAAAATAGCCTGTCATAGTCTATAATTACATTATTCTAATATAAAAATTCACAACAATATGTCACGGCTGATTAAATACCTCCATTCTTGGTTGATATCTGATCACCTATGTAAGATACAAGTCTGAGATATGCATCATTAGAAAGGTTGTTTTTATAGAATTTCTGCTTGTTTTTTGTAGCACTGAAATCCTGTTCAGAAATGCTGGATTAAATATTAAGGATACTGTATTCACAAGTAAGTAGTGGCCAGAGATACGTATATTGCAGCAGATTTTTCTTTCATTGCCTTCTATTGTGATATATCTTCAACTATTTCAATTAAGTTCTCTACATCGTTGCAATGGTATTTGTACAGAGCTTCTACTAGTTGCATCAAAATCCACGCGGAAATGTTGAAGAAATATGCAGTATACTGTGAATTTATTTTGGCTACCATATGCATAGGACATTGTGATTTTTATATGGATGTGATCATACAAAACATTGTGTGAGCACTTCTTACTTTGTGATGACCAACCTGGAGATCTCAAGAAAAAAGTTATTAAAGGGTGATCACTGGAAGATTTAATGGGAACAAGAAGATCTTGTGATCACAACTTCATTATTAAGTAGTGATCACCAGATGATGTGGTGATGGCCACTGATTTTCTTCCGATCACTAGATGATCGGGTACTCATGACTTATTTAGCTGTGGTGATCAGAAGATGAGGTGAACACCAGATAATCTTGTGCTCATTAGATAATGTCATGCTCACTAGATGATGTGGTGATCATCGCCTGGTGATCACTAAATCATATGGTGATCACAACATAATAAGTTCTGGGCACCACTATATAAAGTGATAACCATTTATTTTTGTTGTGATCCCAAGATGATCTCATTGCCATCACTACATCTAGTGCTCACATATTTATCTAGTGTGCACCACATCAGCTGGTGATCACCTTTTGTAAAGGAGTGACCACCAGTTGCTGTTGTGGTCACAAGATAACGTGCTGGGAACCAGAAAAAGTAGTGATCATCTGGTTAACACAAAATCATCAGGGGATCATCGCTTCATTGCACGTGACTTTGTACATGCTTAAATATATATTCTGTCCTTTTACCATTTCTTTGTGTAAAAGTGGTTAATTTCATTAAAATTGTCATTTCATTTCATGACGTATCAGTTTGAATCTGATAACTTGCGAAAGGCATCTACATTCGTCATTTCCTCAATGTTGTATCACAATCGCCACAAAAATAGAGTATCCAAAGTCAGGGCTCTGATAAATGACATGTGGAGCATAGTAATTTCAAAAACCTGTTGAGTACATCCGAAAATACATATTCAAAGGGATTTTTAGTGATGAAATGCAGACAAGACCTTACCACCATTTTAAAAATATCACAATTAAAATTATGTAACACATCTAACATGTCTTAAATTAACTTACATTTTAAAGAATTTTCACAAACTAGAATTAGCCCTGTAATTTTTATCTTTGACCACATATAAATGTGATAGATATCATTTTGAAAGTATTTGAATAGCATGTTTGACATCCACTTATTACCTTGTTATTGTTCCTGCTTTTCAGCCTAATGCTGTTGGGCCTAACAACTGCAGGAGAGTCCAGTATGATGAAATCACTCATTGAGGGGACAGCTGTCCTGGTGCATATTGACGATCGGACGTAAGTTGCTGACATCCAAACCTTCGAGATAAATCCAAAAGATTCCATTCAGCTCTTTGATCACAGTGACAATGATATATATAGGATAACCAGTCCCATAGTCATTGTTCCTAATGGCACTGTCACACTTGTCCCAGATATCAGTCGAGTCATTGATGATACAACCATCATTTTACACCATGCATTGGCATACCACCCTGAAAACCAAGTTCACCTGGTGCTCACCCACACAGATGTTCTGAGTTCAGATGATATACAGAAGAATAGGGACTTTATAGAGGCCAGAGTTTGTGCATGCGCATCCCACTGAGGATGACGAGGCTAGAACTCAGGTAGCCTAACTGCAGAAGAAAAAGGACAACATGGAGGTATTTCTTGTGTCTAGCAAAACATTTGAGGGCATGGGGCATCTCAAGGAATTTGCTTTCAAAGGTGAAAGTGCAGGATCTGCCACAGAAATGGGTCCAGTCCTATAAACTAATGTTAAACCAGAAAAAAGAACTTTTTTTAGATTACAGATTAGGAGAAACTTTTCAAAGAATTGGATTTCAAGCGCACACAGTTATTTCAACAGGAGAAAATCAAGACGTTTAGGTCAGCATTTGAAAATTACCATTTTGCTGGGAATGTACTACACTTCCTGGAGAATCCTGTCCTTGAGGATTATGCCTTTCATAACAAAGACTTCCTTCTAAAGCTCATGCAGTCATGCTTTCACCACAATCTCAAGGATGCCACCATCTTTGGGAACCTGATACAATCCATGAATGTCTCTAATATCGATCTGATGCGGTGACAGTATGATGAGGAGGATCTGTTGGCAATTGAACTCCTGCAAGTTCTATGGCGACAATATGGGCTTAAAAAAGAGGAAGAAAGAGTAGTACTGGAAATAATGGAGAAAGTCTATATCTGCCATCCAGTGGACAGCACTGAGAAAGTATGTTTTTTCCATATTTTGTGACAAGCAAGGAACCACCAGCTTCACTTGAATTGAAGAAGATAGACACGTATGTTCAACAACCTGGTGCCTACTAATGCATTTGAGGCTATGCAGCTACAGAAAACTGCCGTAGAAAAGATGTATGGAAACTCATGTTATGCCTGGCATGATGGCATTCAGGTGAATATAGGAGCATTGCAAATCACAGCATTAAGAAGAGCCTCCCAGTCAACCATATCACTGTGTGTTAGCGCACTGAGTGATGATTTAGAACAAGTTTGGCAAGTGACACCCAATGTCTACTCAGACCTGGAAGCAGTCATTAAGCCACTGCCAAGCTGATTTATTTTGAATGCATCCATTGCATTGTTAAACATATACAGCATGTATCCCGCTGAAGTTCTGCATAATGAATGGCCAGATGTGACCTATGAGTACTGCAAGAAAATTCCAAGAGCTTTGGTGATTGCACCCTCTGGTGAGCTAGCAAGATAAAATTGATGCTCATACTTTTTATAACTAAACGTTAAAACTGGTCAGCCAGGAAAAACTGAACCATGTTTTAATAAATTCTAAGCATTTTATTTCCAATTCTTTTTATGTTTCTTGTTAAATAGATCTGTGGAAGACTATACTTCATTTTAATATGATATATGTATGGTTTTAAATTGCGGATTTAATAGGTTGTTGCTTTTTTATAATTTGAAAAAGATATTCTGTAATCTGTATCTGTAAACTAAATCCATATTTCAAGAAAGCAGGCAAATGGATGTAATATGTAGGGGCACTGGTGAATATAGAAACTTTAATTTTTAACTTGAGAGTCAATTTCTGCATGGATTTTTATGCAACTAAAGCTCTGTAAAATACCTTTCAAGTGGTGTATATAACGTACCTGTGGGTTAACTAGTCTAAGAAATATTTAAGAATAATCAGTATTTGTCAAAAAACTTGTTACGCTATTATGCACAGTAAATGGTGCAATAAAAGAGAGAAAAAAGATTATTTCTATAAGTAAACAGGAGCGAAGTAAACCATTAAACAAGAGTTATTCACAGTATTTAAATGTAAAAACAGATACCTTACTGCAACAGAACAGATACATGTTCCTCTTAAGTATGTAATGCTGTACAAAATCTTCCAATTTTTTTTTGAAGTATGACACTGTTTTACTGCATTAAATTTTAAGACGAAAAGCAGTCTAAACTCTAGATGAAGCGATCTTATGCTTTCTGAAGATTATGAGTTATGAAGATTTGTCATTGTTTACAACTGCAGACCAACTAATGCAGAAAGCTATCTACAGAACCACATACAAGAACTTGTACCTCTTCAAAAAGACTCTTGTGGAAACTGGCCAGTCAGGGATGACTGCAACTTTGCCTGTGAAGCTAAAGGAGAGGAATGCAGCATCTCAAAATTCTGTAGTTGCTGCAACTGCAGTACATCTAGCAGAATCGGAAATGGTGGAAGCAGGCATCATTTCAGATCAGCGGCTGCTCACTTATCTCAGAGTTCCATAGAACAAGGAGTGTGGTTTTATGTTAAGTCTTCAATGTTGAAGATATATTATCCTATTAATTCTACCACCTTCTATCCACTGTTTGAGTCTTTTTATCACTTTCTACCCACTCTAGATGTTGGGGGTTCATGCAGATTCAGAATGGTTGCTATACCGCCTCAAATTAATTTTGATTGATTTTTTATTGAATGAAAATTTATTGGTAATATCACAATAGTTAGGTAAAGGGATGAAAAACCATTTCAATGCAATAGAAGAAAATTCTGTAGAAAAGACCATTGGTCTCAACCAAGCGGGTACCACCTATCTACTTCAGGTTGTTGAGTAGAGAGATTGTGGGTAATGGTTTATCTAAATTATCTAAATAAAATCAGTTGAAATTTGTAGAACATTGGGCAAAACCTACATATTTTTTCTTGGTTTATTTAATTACCCTCATCCTTCAAAAAGTTGTGTTTGCAGGTCTGTTTGTTCACACAGGTAAATGGAAAATTAAACATTGGATTGTTGTCATATGTTCAAACAAGATGGCTTGTACCTGTGTCTCTGCCCTCAAAGATGATCTAGATTGAGACTTCTTAGATATTTCTGTGGCTTTTCTGCAATAACCTCATGCATAACGAAAACGCAAGGCCTACCCAGGCTTTGAGAGCTCCTCAAAGTTGACTTTGGATTACAAATCCAGATTTAGAACTTTTATTTTTTTGGGCAGTATCCATCAGTGAGAGCGTGGGAATTCTCAAAAATTGCTTGTTTGGCATTAATTTCTTTTGATAAATATCCATAGTTTGCAACATCTTCATCCCCTCCTGTTTTGATTGCTGGTTCAAGTCTGGCAGAGATGATATATCCTTATCAGTGCACAAATATTATTATAGCACCTTCAATGACTTTGAAATAATGGCTAAGGCGGCCATTTTATTTTTTAAACTAAGGACAAAATGTTTCTCAGGCAAAACATTTGCAGACGATGACTTTTCATAGTCTGCATTTACATTCTGAAGCCATGGCACCAATAATAAGGGAGAAAATAAGGATATTTTAGTGTGATGACCATATTTAACCTTGAACCAGAAGACAAAGGTCAAGTTCAACACCTTGAAAAGATTCCCAGGCCATGACATCCTACAAGTTGTTTTCACATTGTAAACCTCTAGGAGCCATATTAAGGGATATAAGGCCTTTTTAATAGGATAACTCCATTTGACATTATGTGATATGGCGGCCATTTGTTTTTAGAACTAGGTCAAAATTACTATTAGGCTAGCTTCTCTAGCCATGTAGCTTTTGTGCAAATTTGATGAAGCTAGCTAGAATATTTCAAGATTTAGAGCACCTTTATGATTTTCAATCAATTAGCTCTGGCGGCCATTTTGTTATTCAAAATGAGGCCAAAATTTTGCACAGACAGGTTTTCATAGCCATAAAGATTCCCTGTGAATTTGGTGAAGACATCTGTATAAATGAATGATATATTAAGGTTTATGTAAAAACGTGATGAACGGACAGAGGCACTTACGGAAGGCGTTTTATAATCTCCCAACCAAGGCCCAGGTGGGAGATAAAAACATGGTCAATGAAGCAATACCTTTGAAATTTATCTGTACTTCTCTACTGGCTGTTTCTTACAATTAGAAGGTTGAATCTCTTCAGAGTTGAACTTTGGCCTCTCCCTCAAGATCAAACAAGACCAATAAATTATAAATGTTCATATATACATAACTCATTTTATGTTTCAGACTGCACTCATTCAATTGCAAAATTGCTGCCGGGATTAATAAAGTCCTGTATTTACAATTTTGGAGTGTGTTTTAAGACTTCACATCGGACCTGTCCTTGGTCATATGACATATGTTTGCAAAAAATAACTTCCCAGTTCAATAATATGCATTAAAATGAAGCTGAAGTGTTATAAAAGTTGATTTCGATTTCAATTCAAATTTTCTTATACATTTTCACATTTGATTCACATATATGACAATTTCGTGATATTTCATTACTATGATATAAATCAGACATCATATCATATGGATTTTATATTCATGTGTATATTTTACAGGTTGAAAGTCAAATATGTTCTAGAAAATTCCACCTACTATGCATAAAATGTCTTAAATGATTTCAGTGTCTTGATAATCTTTACAAAAATCTATGAAATGAATCAGAATTTCTCGTCCATTTTTAATGATAATTATAGATTGCAATTGTGACCATAGAAAGGTTGCCAGCAATGCAACCAATTTTAACTTAAGTTTCAATGGTATCCCCAGATGAAAGTCTGACGTACTGTTTTGGGGTATGGTCATGCCCCACGGCAAATGCAGAAATTTTCCTTTCATATACATAAACTTAGTTATTTTATATAGACCTTTACAAATTTCATATGTGGTTATATATGGATAAGACCACAGAGCTTATTGCTTAATGGTTCCGGCCTTCCACTAGAAGACCAGTGGCCTTTTAGAGTTAAAATTTGAGGTATTTCTTGATATTTTAACTTGGTACTTGCATATGCAGAAGGTCAGGTCATCACATGGCAGAGAAAAAGTTTGACCTCAAATCTTGTTTAATATTGGGTGCATCAACACTCATTTTTAGAATGGCTGAATTTCCTGTATGTTAGGTTACACCATGTTCCGTCGGGGGATACACTGAGTTGAGAGAACATCTGTAGCACAGATATATTTGTTGGACTTATTAATCCTTAAAAGCTTGTGAGAACATTTTTGGTTCATAAATATATTTACAATGTGACCACATAGGAAACAAAAAAAAAGACTTTACTTGAATAGCCTTAACAAGAAAAGAAATATTCAAGAACAACAGCAAACTGTCACTTCGGATGATCTGTGACTGTAAAGAATTATGGAATGAATATATATTATTTTATGTAAAACATTACACACTAAATAATAATAATTTTGCCTCATTTTTAGCATTGGAAACTGGGTGTTTTTACCCCACAGCCTTTAAGGGCTGTGCAGTTATTGTTTTCACCCATGGGCATGACAAGAAAGAGCTTCACCAGGCTGTATCTCAGAAACCATAAGGTGTAGGAAGTTGAAACATGGTAAGGTCGTTTGTTGGGAGGTGTAGGTGTAAAACATCATGGTGTGACTTTGATTTGACCTTTGTCTAGTGACCTTGACTTTGAAAACTGTGTCTGGGCTACATCTCGAAAACTGTAACTTGAAGGGAGTTGATTTTGTTAGAAGACATTGGTTAGAAGGTGAGCGATGAACTTGATTTAACCTTGAGTGACCTTGACCTTTAAAATCTTTTCTAGGGCATATCTCAGAAACTGTAAATGATAAGTTGTAGAAAGGTGTAGAAACTTGATTCATGGATGTTTCATTGCTTGGGGGAGCAGGTGCTAAGTCCCAGTGCGACCTTTAACCTTGGCTCTGCCAAAGTGTGTTCACCTGCCATAATTGAATCGTATTTTTCTTATGAAAAGGTCCTGTAACTGATTATTATAACACAATGTACTGTTGCCTAATTGTACTATTTCCATTGGTACCTATACTTCAGTTAATAAACTTCACAGCTTCATAGTTTACAGGCATTTTCTGTCTCAAACAATATATTCTTAACTCACATTATTTGTACCTTTACATAACTGATAAATGTTTGCTGTAAAAATATCCCGATTTTTGTACTGTTTCACTACTTCTGTATCTCATGGCGTTCAAAACTATTTCCTCCTGTTGTGGAGTACCACTAGTGGATCGGGGGGGGGTTCAAATAATGTTAAGGGGTTCAACGCAAAGTACAAAATTGTTTCTTGAGAATGGTGTTAAATTTACAGGTAATGCGCTATATTTTAACCAAAAAATAATTTTTTCCCGGGGAAGGGGGGGGGGCGGGCATGCCCCCTCCTTAGTTATGGTATGTCTGACGTGAACCCCCCCCTTAATCTGATGTGAACCCCCACCTTACTTAAAGGCTGGATCCGCCCCTGAGTACGGGCTTCTGCTACTTTTTTGTAAACAAACTTATCATGTTACACTGATTAAATTATGTTAGAAACTTCTACTTCTATATAACTTGACATTTGTGTACTTTTAAGTATCAAAGGTTAACCTTGTGTCAGTTCAATGAAGTCTTATGTTTTTATTGGGGTGTTTTTAAAAGTACAACAAAGACACTTTTTTGTAGGTGTAGAATTACCAACATACTAATGAAGTAAGAAAAATGAAGCAGTATGGACGTATGGTTAGATCAGATTAACAAAACATCATCAGACATTCTATTATTTGAATTTTTAATTTTCTGACCTCAAATCCCCATGACTCCATTTAAGCCTGACAGTTTAGCCTTTCTATTATCCAACCCTTCTGATGTATTTTGTTTTGAAGATGATGGTATAACACATACTTTTAAATGATAACATTTCAGTTTAAAATGTAGCCAAAACTTACAGTTGTAAGTCACTGATATATTTTGGGAACTGTGAATGCAAAAAAACCCTCAGATGTTAGCTGACATAAGTAAAGATCAATAAAATGAGCTAACGTGATGAGATAACACTCAGGTGAATTAGCTATTGCGGTTATGTAATATAAGCTCACTGCTTATCTCACTTTTGAATAAACAGAAAACTGTCTATTATTATTATGTATTTTATACTAGGATTACTCTTACTCAATCATGAGATCACTTAGTGACTAAGTGGTTAGCCAGTTCAGTATTTAACTGCTTGTCTCTCATCTTCATAGATGTAGGTTTGAACCAGAGCCCATTTCAACAGTTTGACATTCAATATGGTTGTGTTCTGATAATTGTATATGTGAAAAAATAAGCAAAACTAATTGACACCTAACTCATTCTCAGTGCATTTTTGTATTCTTTTTTGTGATCACAGTATCATGAACAACACGATATAGTTATAGTGTATACATATTTTGCTAGTAATTATCACATATGTGTATATATATATTGATTTTATAATATTGTGCAATTCTTCGTGAAGTCCTTTATTTTTAATGTAACCATATACTTGAAATTTCGACTTTACTAATAGCAGATATTCTGTAAAAACTATTTCTCTTGCGTCAGTCCTTACCTTATTGAGTTTTTGCTGTTAATTTTGAATTGTTTAATCCCAGGCCACACAGAATTTCACAAACTGTATACATGTTGTTGTCAATTATACTTAATATTTCACTTATCCATTTTTTATAATTTCCAAGAATGTCTTACTGCTGGTAACACTCTCGCTTCCCACCTCTGAGGCCGGGGTTCGGTTCCCGGCACGGCCTCAAGTGGGAAAGCTGGTAGTTGCTTGCCGTTGGTCGGCAGTTTACAGTACAGAACCCTGACGAACTGTACAGTGTTGAAAGTGACGTAAAACCCCAAATAAGTACTCTTGGGGGAGTAACAATAAGTTCAGATAAGGGAAGCGTCGCATAGAAAAAAAAGATAAAATAACAGGTTTAAATGGTCCAAGGAGAGTGCATTTGATGCTGTATAATTGAGAGTTCGCATAATATATGTTGTGCTGTATTTAATAGTTCATTTAGAATGTTCTCTGATGGCTTATTAAGGGATATAAGGCCTTTTTAATAGGATAACTCCATTTGACATTAAACATGTGATATGGCGGCCATTTGTTTTTAGAACTAGGTCAAAATTACTATTAGGCTAGCTTCTCTAGCCATGTAGCTTTTGTGCAAATTTGATGAAGCTAGCTAGAATATTTCAAGATTTAGAGCACCTTTATGATTTTCAATCAATTAGCTCTGGCGGTCATTTTGTTATTCAAAATGAGACCAAAATTTTGCACAGACAGGTTTTCATAGCCATAAAGATTCCCTGTGAATTTGGTGAAGACATCTGTATAAATGAATGATATATTAAGGTTTATGTAAAAACGTGATGAACGGACAGAGGCACTTACGGAAGGCGTTTTATAATCTCCCAACCAAGGCCCAGGTGGGAGATAAAAACATGGTCAATGAAGCAATACCTTTGAAATTTATCTGTACTTCTCTACTGGCTGTTTCTTACAATTAGAAGGTTGAATCTCTTCAGAGTTGAACTTTGGCCTCTCCCTCAAGATCAAACAAGACCAATAAATTATAAATGTTCATATATACATAACTCATTTTATGTTTCAGACTGCACTCATTCAATTGCAAAATTGCTGCCGGGATTAATAAAGTCCTGTATTTACAATTTTGGAGTGTGTTTTAAGACTTCACATCGGACCTGTCCTTGGTCATATGACATATGTTTGCAAAAAATAACTTCCCAGTTCAATAATATGCATTAAAATGAAGCTGAAGTGTTATAAAAGTTGATTTCGATTTCAATTCAAATTTTCTTATACATTTTCACATTTGATTCACATATATGACAATTTCGTGATATTTCATTACTATGATATAAATCAGACATCATATCATATGGATTTTATATTCATGTGTATATTTTACAGGTTGAAAGTCAAATATGTTCTAGAAAATTCCACCTACTATGCATAAAATGTCTTAAATGATTTCAGTGTCTTGATAATCTTTACAAAAATCTATGAAATGAATCAGAATTTCTCGTCCATTTTTAATGATAATTATAGATTGCAATTGTGACCATAGAAAGGTTGCCAGCAATGCAACCAATTTTAACTTAAGTTTCAATGGTATCCCCAGATGAAAGTCTGACGTACTGTTTTGGGGTATGGTCATGCCCCACGGCAAATGCAGAAATTTTCCTTTCATATACATAAACTTAGTTATTTTATATAGACCTTTACAAATTTCATATGTGGTTATATATGGATAAGACCACAGAGCTTATTGCTTAATGGTTCCGGCCTTCCACTAGAAGACCAGTGGCCTTTTAGAGTTAAAATTTGAGGTATTTCTTGATATTTTAACTTGGTACTTGCATATGCAGAAGGTCAGGTCATCACATGGCAGAGAAAAAGTTTGACCTCAAATCTTGTTTAATATTGGGTGCATCAACACTCATTTTTAGAATGGCTGAATTTCCTGTATGTTAGGTTACACCATGTTCCGTCGGGGGATACACTGAGTTGAGAGAACATCTGTAGCACAGATATATTTGTTGGACTTATTAATCCTTAAAAGCTTGTGAGAACATTTTTGGTTCATAAATATATTTACAATGTAACCACATAGGAAACAAAAAAAAAAAGACTTTACTTGAATAGCCTTAACAAGAAAAGAAATATTCAAGAACAACAGCAAACTGTCACTTCGGATGATCTGTGACTGTAAAGAATTATGGAATGAATATATATTATTTTATGTAAAACATTACACACTAAATAATAATAATTTTGCCTCATTTTTAGCATTGGAAACTGGGTGTTTTTACCCCACAGCCTTTAAGGGCTGTGCAGTTATTGTTTTCACCCATGGGCATGACAAGAAAGAGCTTCACCAGGCTGTATCTCAGAAACCATAAGGTGTAGGAAGTTGAAACATGGTAAGGTCGTTTGTTGGGAGGTGTAGGTGTAAAACATCATGGTGTGACTTTGATTTGACCTTTGTCTAGTGACCTTGACTTTGAAAACTGTGTCTGGGCTACATCTCGAAAACTGTAACTTGAAGGGAGTTGATTTTGTTAGAAGACATTGGTTAGAAGGTGAGCGATGAACTTGATTTAACCTTGAGTGACCTTGACCTTTAAAATCTTTTCTAGGGCATATCTCAGAAACTGTAAATGATAAGTTGTAGAAAGGTGTAGAAACTTGATTCATGGATGTTTCATTGCTTGGGGGAGCAGGTGCTAAGTCCCAGTGCGACCTTTAACCTTGGCTCTGCCAAAGTGTGTTCACCTGCCATAATTGAATCGTATTTTTCTTATGAAAAGGTCCTGTAACTGATTATTATAACACAATGTACTGTTGCCTAATTGTACTATTTCCATTGGTACCTATACTTCAGTTAATAAACTTCACAGCTTCATAGTTTACAGGCATTTTCTGTCTCAAACAATATATTCTTAACTCACATTATTTGTACCTTTACATAACTGATAAATGTTTGCTGTAAAAATATCCCGATTTTTGTACTGTTTCACTACTTCTGTATCTCATGGCGTTCAAAACTATTTCCTCCTGTTGTGGAGTACCACTAGTGGATCGGGGGGGGGTTCAAATAATGTTAAGGGGTTCAACGCAAAGTACAAAATTGTTTCTTGAGAATGGTGTTAAATTTACAGGTAATGCGCTATATTTTAACCAAAAAATAATTTTTTCCCGGGGAAGGGGGGGGGGCGGGCATGCCCCCTCCTTAGTTATGGTATGTCTGACGTGAACCCCCCCCTTAATCTGATGTGAACCCCCACCTTACTTAAAGGCTGGATCCGCCCCTGAGTACGGGCTTCTGCTACTTTTTTGTAAACAAACTTATCATGTTACACTGATTAAATTATGTTAGAAACTTCTACTTCTATATAACTTGACATTTGTGTACTTTTAAGTATCAAAGGTTAACCTTGTGTCAGTTCAATGAAGTCTTATGTTTTTATTGGGGTGTTTTTAAAAGTACAACAAAGACACTTTTTTGTAGGTGTAGAATTACCAACATACTAATGAAGTAAGAAAAATGAAGCAGTATGGACGTATGGTTAGATCAGATTAACAAAACATCATCAGACATTCTATTATTTGAATTTTTAATTTTCTGACCTCAAATCCCCATGACTCCATTTAAGCCTGACAGTTTAGCCTTTCTATTATCCAACCCTTCTGATGTATTTTGTTTTGAAGATGATGGTATAACACATACTTTTAAATGATAACATTTCAGTTTAAAATGTAGCCAAAACTTACAGTTGTAAGTCACTGATATATTTTGGGAACTGTGAATGCAAAAAAACCCTCAGATGTTAGCTGACATAAGTAAAGATCAATAAAATGAGCTAACGTGATGAGATAACACTCAGGTGAATTAGCTATTGCGGTTATGTAATATAAGCTCACTGCTTATCTCACTTTTGAATAAACAGAAAACTGTCTATTATTATTATGTATTTTATACTAGGATTACTCTTACTCAATCATGAGATCACTTAGTGACTAAGTGGTTAGCCAGTTCAGTATTTAACTGCTTGTCTCTCATCTTCATAGATGTAGGTTTGAACCAGAGCCCATTTCAACAGTTTGACATTCAATATGGTTGTGTTCTGATAATTGTATATGTGAAAAAATAAGCAAAACTAATTGACACCTAACTCATTCTCAGTGCATTTTTGTATTCTTTTTTGTGATCACAGTATCATGAACAACACGATATAGTTATAGTGTATACATATTTTGCTAGTAATTATCACATATGTGTATATATATATTGATTTTATAATATTGTGCAATTCTTCGTGAAGTCCTTTATTTTTAATGTAACCATATACTTGAAATTTCGACTTTACTAATAGCAGATATTCTGTAAAAACTATTTCTCTTGCGTCAGTCCTTACCTTATTGAGTTTTTGCTGTTAATTTTGAATTGTTTAATCCCAGGCCACACAGAATTTCACAAACTGTATACATGTTGTTGTCAATTATACTTAATATTTCACTTATCCATTTTTTATAATTTCCAAGAATGTCTTACTGCTGGTAACACTCTCGCTTCCCACCTCTGAGGCCGGGGTTCGGTTCCCGGCACGGCCTCAAGTGGGAAAGCTGGTAGTTGCTTGCCGTTGGTCGGCAGTTTACAGTACAGAACCCTGACGAACTGTACAGTGTTGAAAGTGACGTAAAACCCCAAATAAGTACTCTTGGGGGAGTAACAATAAGTTCAGATAAGGGAAGCGTCGCATAGAAAAAAAAGATAAAATAACAGGTTTAAATGGTCCAAGGAGAGTGCATTTGATGCTGTATAATTGAGAGTTCGCATAATATATGTTGTGCTGTATTTAATAGTTCATTTAGAATGTTCTCTGATGGCTTATTAAGGGATATAAGGCCTTTTTAATAGGATAACTCCATTTGACATTAAACATGTGATATGGCGGCCATTTGTTTTTAGAACTAGGTCAAAATTACTATTAGGCTAGCTTCTCTAGCCATGTAGCTTTTGTGCAAATTTGATGAAGCTAGCTAGAATATTTCAAGATTTAGAGCACCTTTATGATTTTCAATCAATTAGCTCTGGCGGCCATTTTGTTATTCAAAATGAGACCAAAATTTTGCACAGACAGGTTTTCATAGCCATAAAGATTCCCTGTGAATTTGGTGAAGACATCTGTATAAATGAATGATATATTAAGGTTTATGTAAAAACGTGATGAACGGACAGAGGCACTTACGGAAGGCGTTTTATAATCTCCCAACCAAGGCCCAGGTGGGAGATAAAAACATGGTCAATGAAGCAATACCTTTGAAATTTATCTGTACTTCTCTACTGGCTGTTTCTTACAATTAGAAGGTTGAATCTCTTCAGAGTTGAACTTTGGCCTCTCCCTCAAGATCAAACAAGACCAATAAATTATAAATGTTCATATATACATAACTCATTTTATGTTTCAGACTGCACTCATTCAATTGCAAAATTGCTGCCGGGATTAATAAAGTCCTGTATTTACAATTTTGGAGTGTGTTTTAAGACTTCACATCGGACCTGTCCTTGGTCATATGACATATGTTTGCAAAAAATAACTTCCCAGTTCAATAATATGCATTAAAATGAAGCTGAAGTGTTATAAAAGTTGATTTCGATTTCAATTCAAATTTCCTTATACATTTTCACATTTGATTCACATATATGACAATTTCGTGATATTTCATTACTATGATATAAATCAGACATCATATCATATGGATTTTATATTCATGTGTATATTTTACAGGTTGAAAGTCAAATATGTTCTAGAAAATTCCACCTACTATGCATAAAATGTCTTAAATGATTTCAGTGTCTTGATAATCTTTACAAAAATCTATGAAATGAATCAGAATTTCTCGTCCATTTTTAATGATAATTATAGATTGCAATTGTGACCATAGAAAGGTTGCCAGCAATGCAACCAATTTTAACTTAAGTTTCAATGGTATCCCCAGATGAAAGTCTGACGTACTGTTTTGGGGTATGGTCATGCCCCACGGCAAATGCAGAAATTTTCCTTTCATATACATAAACTTAGTTATTTTATATAGACCTTTACAAATTTCATATGTGGTTATATATGGATAAGACCACAGAGCTTATTGCTTAATGGTTCCGGCCTTCCACTAGAAGACCAGTGGCCTTTTAGAGTTAAAATTTGAGGTATTTCTTGATATTTTAACTTGGTACTTGCATATGCAGAAGGTCAGGTCATCACATGGCAGAGAAAAAGTTTGACCTCAAATCTTGTTTAATATTGGGTGCATCAACACTCATTTTTAGAATGGCTGAATTTCCTGTATGTTAGGTTACACCATGTTCCGTCGGGGGATACACTGAGTTGAGAGAACATCTGTAGCACAGATATATTTGTTGGACTTATTAATCCTTAAAAGCTTGTGAGAACATTTTTGGTTCATAAATATATTTACAATGTAACCACATAGGAAACAAAAAAAAAAAGACTTTACTTGAATAGCCTTGACAAGAAAAGAAATATTCAAGAACAACAGCAAACTGTCACTTCGGATGATCTGTGACTGTAAAGAATTATGGAATGAATATATATTATTTTATGTAAAACATTACACACTAAATAATAATAATTTTGCCTCATTTTTAGCATTGGAAACTGGGTGTTTTTACCCCACAGCCTTTAAGGGCTGTGCAGTTATTGTTTTCACCCATGGGCATGACAAGAAAGAGCTTCACCAGGCTGTATCTCAGAAACCATAAGGTGTAGGAAGTTGAAACATGGTAAGGTCGTTTGTTGGGAGGTGTAGGTGTAAAACATCATGGTGTGACTTTGATTTGACCTTTGTCTAGTGACCTTGACTTTGAAAACTGTGTCTGGGCTACATCTCGAAAACTGTAACTTGAAGGGAGTTGATTTTGTTAGAAGACATTGGTTAGAAGGTGAGCGATGAACTTGATTTAACCTTGAGTGACCTTGACCTTTAAAATCTTTTCTAGGGCATATCTCAGAAACTGTAAATGATAAGTTGTAGAAAGGTGTAGAAACTTGATTCATGGATGTTTCATTGCTTGGGGGAGCAGGTGCTAAGTCCCAGTGCGACCTTTAACCTTGGCTCTGCCAAAGTGTGTTCACCTGCCATAATTGAATCGTATTTTTCTTATGAAAAGGTCCTGTAACTGATTATTATAACACAATGTACTGTTGCCTAATTGTACTATTTCCATTGGTACCTATACTTCAGTTAATAAACTTCACAGCTTCATAGTTTACAGGCATTTTCTGTCTCAAACAATATATTCTTAACTCACATTATTTGTACCTTTACATAACTGATAAATGTTTGCTGTAAAAATATCCCGATTTTTGTACTGTTTCACTACTTCTGTATCTCATGGCGTTCAAAACTATTTCCTCCTGTTGTGGAGTACCACTAGTGGATCGGGGGGGGGTTCAAATAATGTTAAGGGGTTCAACGCAAAGTACAAAATTGTTTCTTGAGAATGGTGTTAAATTTACAGGTAATGCGCTATATTTTAACCAAAAAATAATTTTTTCCCGGGGAAGGGGGGGGGGGGGGGGCGGGCATGCCCCCTCCTTAGTTATGGTATGTCTGACGTGAACCCCCCCCTTAATCTGATGTGAACCCCCACCTTACTTAAAGGCTGGATCCGCCCCTGAGTACGGGCTTCTGCTACTTTTTTGTAAACAAACTTATCATGTTACACTGATTAAATTATGTTAGAAACTTCTACTTCTATATAACTTGACATTTGTGTACTTTTAAGTATCAAAGGTTAACCTTGTGTCAGTTCAATGAAGTCTTATGTTTTTATTGGGGTGTTTTTAAAAGTACAACAAAGACACTTTTTTGTAGGTGTAGAATTACCAACATACTAATGAAGTAAGAAAAATGAAGCAGTATGGACGTATGGTTAGATCAGATTAACAAAACATCATCAGACATTCTATTATTTGAATTTTTAATTTTCTGACCTCAAATCCCCATGACTCCATTTAAGCCTGACAGTTTAGCCTTTCTATTATCCAACCCTTCTGATGTATTTTGTTTTGAAGATGATGGTATAACACATACTTTTAAATGATAACATTTCAGTTTAAAATGTAGCCAAAACTTACAGTTGTAAGTCACTGATATATTTTGGGAACTGTGAATGCAAAAAAACCCTCAGATGTTAGCTGACATAAGTAAAGATCAATAAAATGAGCTAACGTGATGAGATAACACTCAGGTGAATTAGCTATTGCGGTTATGTAATATAAGCTCACTGCTTATCTCACTTTTGAATAAACAGAAAACTGTCTATTATTATTATGTATTTTATACTAGGATTACTCTTACTCAATCATGAGATCACTTAGTGACTAAGTGGTTAGCCAGTTCAGTATTTAACTGCTTGTCTCTCATCTTCATAGATGTAGGTTTGAACCAGAGCCCATTTCAACAGTTTGACATTCAATATGGTTGTGTTCTGATAATTGTATATGTGAAAAAATAAGCAAAACTAATTGACACCTAACTCATTCTCAGTGCATTTTTGTATTCTTTTTTGTGATCACAGTATCATGAACAACACGATATAGTTATAGTGTATACATATTTTGCTAGTAATTATCACATATGTGTATATATATATTGATTTTATAATATTGTGCAATTCTTCGTGAAGTCCTTTATTTTTAATGTAACCATATACTTGAAATTTCGACTTTACTAATAGCAGATATTCTGTAAAAACTATTTCTCTTGCGTCAGTCCTTACCTTATTGAGTTTTTGCTGTTAATTTTGAATTGTTTAATCCCAGGCCACACAGAATTTCACAAACTGTATACATGTTGTTGTCAATTATACTTAATATTTCACTTATCCATTTTTTATAATTTCCAAGAATGTCTTACTGCTGGTAACACTCTCGCTTCCCACCTCTGAGGCCGGGGTTCGGTTCCCGGCACGGCCTCAAGTGGGAAAGCTGGTAGTTGCTTGCCGTTGGTCGGCAGTTTACAGTACAGAACCCTGACGAACTGTACAGTGTTGAAAGTGACGTAAAACCCCAAATAAGTACTCTTGGGGGAGTAACAATAAGTTCAGATAAGGGAAGCGTCGCATAGAAAAAAAAGATAAAATAACAGGTTTAAATGGTCCAAGGAGAGTGCATTTGATGCTGTATAATTGAGAGTTCGCATAATATATGTTGTGCTGTATTTAATAGTTCATTTAGAATGTTCTCTGATGGCTTATTAAGGGATATAAGGCCTTTTTAATAGGATAACTCCATTTGACATTAAACATGTGATATGGCGGCCATTTGTTTTTAGAACTAGGTCAAAATTACTATTAGGCTAGCTTCTCTAGCCATGTAGCTTTTGTGCAAATTTGATGAAGCTAGCTAGAATATTTCAAGATTTAGAGCACCTTTATGATTTTCAATCAATTAGCTCTGGCGGCCATTTTGTTATTCAAAATGAGACCAAAATTTTGCACAGACAGGTTTTCATAGCCATAAAGATTCCCTGTGAATTTGGTGAAGACATCTGTATAAATGAATGATATATTAAGGTTTATGTAAAAACGTGATGAACGGACAGAGGCACTTACGGAAGGCGTTTTATAATCTCCCAACCAAGGCCCAGGTGGGAGATAAAAACATGGTCAATGAAGCAATACCTTTGAAATTTATCTGTACTTCTCTACTGGCTGTTTCTTACAATTAGAAGGTTGAATCTCTTCAGAGTTGAACTTTGGCCTCTCCCTCAAGATCAAACAAGACCAATAAATTATAAATGTTCATATATACATAACTCATTTTATGTTTCAGACTGCACTCATTCAATTGCAAAATTGCTGCCGGGATTAATAAAGTCCTGTATTTACAATTTTGGAGTGTGTTTTAAGACTTCACATCGGACCTGTCCTTGGTCATATGACATATGTTTGCAAAAAATAACTTCCCAGTTCAATAATATGCATTAAAATGAAGCTGAAGTGTTATAAAAGTTGATTTCGATTTCAATTCAAATTTTCTTATACATTTTCACATTTGATTCACATATATGACAATTTCGTGATATTTCATTACTATGATATAAATCAGACATCATATCATATGGATTTTATATTCATGTGTATATTTTACAGGTTGAAAGTCAAATATGTTCTAGAAAATTCCACCTACTATGCATAAAATGTCTTAAATGATTTCAGTGTCTTGATAATCTTTACAAAAATCTATGAAATGAATCAGAATTTCTCGTCCATTTTTAATGATAATTATAGATTGCAATTGTGACCATAGAAAGGTTGCCAGCAATGCAACCAATTTTAACTTAAGTTTCAATGGTATCCCCAGATGAAAGTCTGACGTACTGTTTTGGGGTATGGTCATGCCCCACGGCAAATGCAGAAATTTTCCTTTCATATACATAAACTTAGTTATTTTATATAGACCTTTACAAATTTCATATGTGGTTATATATGGATAAGACCACAGAGCTTATTGCTCAATGGTTCCGGCCTTCCACTAGAAGACCAGTGGCCTTTTAGAGTTAAAATTTGAGGTATTTCTTGATATTTTAACTTGGTACTTGCATATGCAGAAGGTCAGGTCATCACATGGCAGAGAAAAAGTTTGACCTCAAATCTTGTTTAATATTGGGTGCATCAACACTCATTTTTAGAATGGCTGAATTTCCTGTATGTTAGGTTACACCATGTTCCGTCGGGGGATACACTGAGTTGAGAGAACATCTGTAGCACAGATATATTTGTTGGACTTATTAATCCTTAAAAGCTTGTGAGAACATTTTTGGTTCATAAATATATTTACAATGTAACCACATAGGAAACAAAAAAAAAAGACTTTACTTGAATAGCCTTAACAAGAAAAGAAATATTCAAGAACAACAGCAAACTGTCACTTCGGATGATCTGTGACTGTAAAGAATTATGGAATGAATATATATTATTTTATGTAAAACATTACACACTAAATAATAATAATTTTGCCTCATTTTTAGCATTGGAAACTGGGTGTTTTTACCCCACAGCCTTTAAGGGCTGTGCAGTTATTGTTTTCACCCATGGGCATGACAAGAAAGAGCTTCACCAGGCTGTATCTCAGAAACCATAAGGTGTAGGAAGTTGAAACATGGTAAGGTCGTTTGTTGGGAGGTGTAGGTGTAAAACATCATGGTGTGACTTTGATTTGACCTTTGTCTAGTGACCTTGACTTTGAAAACTGTGTCTGGGCTACATCTCGAAAACTGTAACTTGAAGGGAGTTGATTTTGTTAGAAGACATTGGTTAGAAGGTGAGCGATGAACTTGATTTAACCTTGAGTGACCTTGACCTTTAAAATCTTTTCTAGGGCATATCTCAGAAACTGTAAATGATAAGTTGTAGAAAGGTGTAGAAACTTGATTCATGGATGTTTCATTGCTTGGGGGAGCAGGTGCTAAGTCCCAGTGCGACCTTTAACCTTGGCTCTGCCAAAGTGTGTTCACCTGCCATAATTGAATCGTATTTTTCTTATGAAAAGGTCCTGTAACTGATTATTATAACACAATGTACTGTTGCCTAATTGTACTATTTCCATTGGTACCTATACTTCAGTTAATAAACTTCACAGCTTCATAGTTTACAGGCATTTTCTGTCTCAAACAATATATTCTTAACTCACATTATTTGTACCTTTACATAACTGATAAATGTTTGCTGTAAAAATATCCCGATTTTTGTACTGTTTCACTACTTCTGTATCTCATGGCGTTCAAAACTATTTCCTCCTGTTGTGGAGTACCACTAGTGGATCGGGGGGGGGTTCAAATAATGTTAAGGGGTTCAACGCAAAGTACAAAATTGTTTCTTGAGAATGGTGTTAAATTTACAGGTAATGCGCTATATTTTAACCAAAAAATAATTTTTTCCCGGGGAAGGGGGGGGGGGGGGGGCGGGCATGCCCCCTCCTTAGTTATGGTATGTCTGACGTGAACCCCCCCCTTAATCTGATGTGAACCCCCACCTTACTTAAAGGCTGGATCCGCCCCTGAGTACGGGCTTCTGCTACTTTTTTGTAAACAAACTTATCATGTTACACTGATTAAATTATGTTAGAAACTTCTACTTCTATATAACTTGACATTTGTGTACTTTTAAGTATCAAAGGTTAACCTTGTGTCAGTTCAATGAAGTCTTATGTTTTTATTGGGGTGTTTTTAAAAGTACAACAAAGACACTTTTTTGTAGGTGTAGAATTACCAACATACTAATGAAGTAAGAAAAATGAAGCAGTATGGACGTATGGTTAGATCAGATTAACAAAACATCATCAGACATTCTATTATTTGAATTTTTAATTTTCTGACCTCAAATCCCCATGACTCCATTTAAGCCTGACAGTTTAGCCTTTCTATTATCCAACCCTTCTGATGTATTTTGTTTTGAAGATGATGGTATAACACATACTTTTAAATGATAACATTTCAGTTTAAAATGTAGCCAAAACTTACAGTTGTAAGTCACTGATATATTTTGGGAACTGTGAATGCAAAAAAACCCTCAGATGTTAGCTGACATAAGTAAAGATCAATAAAATGAGCTAACGTGATGAGATAACACTCAGGTGAATTAGCTATTGCGGTTATGTAATATAAGCTCACTGCTTATCTCACTTTTGAATAAACAGAAAACTGTCTATTATTATTATGTATTTTATACTAGGATTACTCTTACTCAATCATGAGATCACTTAGTGACTAAGTGGTTAGCCAGTTCAGTATTTAACTGCTTGTCTCTCATCTTCATAGATGTAGGTTTGAACCAGAGCCCATTTCAACAGTTTGACATTCAATATGGTTGTGTTCTGATAATTGTATATGTGAAAAAATAAGCAAAACTAATTGACACCTAACTCATTCTCAGTGCATTTTTGTATTCTTTTTTGTGATCACAGTATCATGAACAACACGATATAGTTATAGTGTATACATATTTTGCTAGTAATTATCACATATGTGTATATATATATTGATTTTATAATATTGTGCAATTCTTCGTGAAGTCCTTTATTTTTAATGTAACCATATACTTGAAATTTCGACTTTACTAATAGCAGATATTCTGTAAAAACTATTTCTCTTGCGTCAGTCCTTACCTTATTGAGTTTTTGCTGTTAATTTTGAATTGTTTAATCCCAGGCCACACAGAATTTCACAAACTGTATACATGTTGTTGTCAATTATACTTAATATTTCACTTATCCATTTTTTATAATTTCCAAGAATGTCTTACTGCTGGTAACACTCTCGCTTCCCACCTCTGAGGCCGGGGTTCGGTTCCCGGCACGGCCTCAAGTGGGAAAGCTGGTAGTTGCTTGCCGTTGGTCGGCAGTTTACAGTACAGAACCCTGACGAACTGTACAGTGTTGAAAGTGACGTAAAACCCCAAATAAGTACTCTTGGGGGAGTAACAATAAGTTCAGATAAGGGAAGCGTCGCATAGAAAAAAAAGATAAAATAACAGGTTTAAATGGTCCAAGGAGAGTGCATTTGATGCTGTATAATTGAGAGTTCGCATAATATATGTTGTGCTGTATTTAATAGTTCATTTAGAATGTTCTCTGATGGCTTATTAAGGGATATAAGGCCTTTTTAATAGGATAACTCCATTTGACATTAAACATGTGATATGGCGGCCATTTGTTTTTAGAACTAGGTCAAAATTACTATTAGGCTAGCTTCTCTAGCCATGTAGCTTTTGTGCAAATTTGATGAAGCTAGCTAGAATATTTCAAGATTTAGAGCACCTTTATGATTTTCAATCAATTAGCTCTGGCGGCCATTTTGTTATTCAAAATGAGACCAAAATTTTGCACAGACAGGTTTTCATAGCCATAAAGATTCCCTGTGAATTTGGTGAAGACATCTGTATAAATGAATGATATATTAAGGTTTATGTAAAAACGTGATGAACGGACAGAGGCACTTACGGAAGGCGTTTTATAATCTCCCAACCAAGGCCCAGGTGGGAGATAAAAACATGGTCAATGAAGCAATACCTTTGAAATTTATCTGTACTTCTCTACTGGCTGTTTCTTACAATTAGAAGGTTGAATCTCTTCAGAGTTGAACTTTGGCCTCTCCCTCAAGATCAAACAAGACCAATAAATTATAAATGTTCATATATACATAACTCATTTTATGTTTCAGACTGCACTCATTCAATTGCAAAATTGCTGCCGGGATTAATAAAGTCCTGTATTTACAATTTTGGAGTGTGTTTTAAGACTTCACATCGGACCTGTCCTTGGTCATATGACATATGTTTGCAAAAAATAACTTCCCAGTTCAATAATATGCATTAAAATGAAGCTGAAGTGTTATAAAAGTTGATTTCGATTTCAATTCAAATTTTCTTATACATTTTCACATTTGATTCACATATATGACAATTTCGTGATATTTCATTACTATGATATAAATCAGACATCATATCATATGGATTTTATATTCATGTGTATATTTTACAGGTTGAAAGTCAAATATGTTCTAGAAAATTCCACCTACTATGCATAAAATGTCTTAAATGATTTCAGTGTCTTGATAATCTTTACAAAAATCTATGAAATGAATCAGAATTTCTCGTCCATTTTTAATGATAATTATAGATTGCAATTGTGACCATAGAAAGGTTGCCAGCAATGCAACCAATTTTAACTTAAGTTTCAATGGTATCCCCAGATGAAAGTCTGACGTACTGTTTTGGGGTATGGTCATGCCCCACGGCAAATGCAGAAATTTTCCTTTCATATACATAAACTTAGTTATTTTATATAGACCTTTACAAATTTCATATGTGGTTATATATGGATAAGACCACAGAGCTTATTGCTCAATGGTTCCGGCCTTCCACTAGAAGACCAGTGGCCTTTTAGAGTTAAAATTTGAGGTATTTCTTGATATTTTAACTTGGTACTTGCATATGCAGAAGGTCAGGTCATCACATGGCAGAGAAAAAGTTTGACCTCAAATCTTGTTTAATATTGGGTGCATCAACACTCATTTTTAGAATGGCTGAATTTCCTGTATGTTAGGTTACACCATGTTCCGTCGGGGGATACACTGAGTTGAGAGAACATCTGTAGCACAGATATATTTGTTGGACTTATTAATCCTTAAAAGCTTGTGAGAACATTTTTGGTTCATAAATATATTTACAATGTAACCACATAGGAAACAAAAAAAAAAGACTTTACTTGAATAGCCTTAACAAGAAAAGAAATATTCAAGAACAACAGCAAACTGTCACTTCGGATGATCTGTGACTGTAAAGAATTATGGAATGAATATATATTATTTTATGTAAAACATTACACACTAAATAATAATAATTTTGCCTCATTTTTAGCATTGGAAACTGGGTGTTTTTACCCCACAGCCTTTAAGGGCTGTGCAGTTATTGTTTTCACCCATGGGCATGACAAGAAAGAGCTTCACCAGGCTGTATCTCAGAAACCATAAGGTGTAGGAAGTTGAAACATGGTAAGGTCGTTTGTTGGGAGGTGTAGGTGTAAAACATCATGGTGTGACTTTGATTTGACCTTTGTCTAGTGACCTTGACTTTGAAAACTGTGTCTGGGCTACATCTCGAAAACTGTAACTTGAAGGGAGTTGATTTTGTTAGAAGACATTGGTTAGAAGGTGAGCGATGAACTTGATTTAACCTTGAGTGACCTTGACCTTTAAAATCTTTTCTAGGGCATATCTCAGAAACTGTAAATGATAAGTTGTAGAAAGGTGTAGAAACTTGATTCATGGATGTTTCATTGCTTGGGGGAGCAGGTGCTAAGTCCCAGTGCGACCTTTAACCTTGGCTCTGCCAAAGTGTGTTCACCTGCCATAATTGAATCGTATTTTTCTTATGAAAAGGTCCTGTAACTGATTATTATAACACAATGTACTGTTGCCTAATTGTACTATTTCCATTGGTACCTATACTTCAGTTAATAAACTTCACAGCTTCATAGTTTACAGGCATTTTCTGTCTCAAACAATATATTCTTAACTCACATTATTTGTACCTTTACATAACTGATAAATGTTTGCTGTAAAAATATCCCGATTTTTGTACTGTTTCACTACTTCTGTATCTCATGGCGTTCAAAACTATTTCCTCCTGTTGTGGAGTACCACTAGCGGATCGGGGGGGGTTCAAATAATGTTAAGGGGTTCAACGCAAAGTACAAAATTGTTTCTTGAGAATGGTGTTAAATTTACAGGTAATGCGCTATATTTTAACCAAAAAATAATTTTTTCCCGGGGAAGGGGGGGGGGGGGGGCGGGCATGCCCCCTCCTTAGTTATGGTATGTCTGACGTGAACCCCCCCCCCTTAATCTGATGTGAACTCCCACCTTACTTAAAGGCTGGATCCGCCCCTGAGTACGGGCTTCTGCTACTTTTTTGTAAACAAACTTATCATGTTACACTGATTAAATTATGTTAGAAACTTCTACTTCTATATAACTTGACATTTGTGTACTTTTAAGTATCAAAGGTTAACCTTGTGTCAGTTCAATGAAGTCTTATGTTTTTATTGGGGTGTTTTTAAAAGTACAACAAAGACACTTTTTTGTAGGTGTAGAATTACCAACATACTAATGAAGTAAGAAAAATGAAGCAGTATGGACGTATGGTTAGATCAGATTAACAAAACATCATCAGACATTCTATTATTTGAATTTTTAATTTTCTGACCTCAAATCCCCATGACTCCATTTAAGCCTGACAGTTTAGCCTTTCTATTATCCAACCCTTCTGATGTATTTTGTTTTGAAGATGATGGTATAACACATACTTTTAAATGATAACATTTCAGTTTAAAATGTAGCCAAAACTTACAGTTGTAAGTCACTGATATATTTTGGGAACTGTGAATGCAAAAAAACCCTCAGATGTTAGCTGACATAAGTAAAGATCAATAAAATGAGCTAACGTGATGAGATAACACTCAGGTGAATTAGCTATTGCGGTTATGTAATATAAGCTCACTGCTTATCTCACTTTTGAATAAACAGAAAACTGTCTATTATTATTATGTATTTTATACTAGGATTACTCTTACTCAATCATGAGATCACTTAGTGACTAAGTGGTTAGCCAGTTCAGTATTTAACTGCTTGTCTCTCATCTTCATAGATGTAGGTTTGAACCAGAGCCCATTTCAACAGTTTGACATTCAATATGGTTGTGTTCTGATAATTGTATATGTGAAAAAATAAGCAAAACTAATTGACACCTAACTCATTCTCAGTGCATTTTTGTATTCTTTTTTGTGATCACAGTATCATGAACAACACGATATAGTTATAGTGTATACATATTTTGCTAGTAATTATCACATATGTGTATATATATATTGATTTTATAATATTGTGCAATTCTTCGTGAAGTCCTTTATTTTTAATGTAACCATATACTTGAAATTTCGACTTTACTAATAGCAGATATTCTGTAAAAACTATTTCTCTTGCGTCAGTCCTTACCTTATTGAGTTTTTGCTGTTAATTTTGAATTGTTTAATCCCAGGCCACACAGAATTTCACAAACTGTATACATGTTGTTGTCAATTATACTTAATATTTCACTTATCCATTTTTTATAATTTCCAAGAATGTCTTACTGCTGGTAACACTCTCGCTTCCCACCTCTGAGGCCGGGGTTCGGTTCCCGGCACGGCCTCAAGTGGGAAAGCTGGTAGTTGCTTGCCGTTGGTCGGCAGTTTACAGTACAGAACCCTGACGAACTGTACAGTGTTGAAAGTGACGTAAAACCCCAAATAAGTACTCTTGGGGGAGTAACAATAAGTTCAGATAAGGGAAGCGTCGCATAGAAAAAAAAGATAAAATAACAGGTTTAAATGGTCCAAGGAGAGTGCATTTGATGCTGTATAATTGAGAGTTCGCATAATATATGTTGTGCTGTATTTAATAGTTCATTTAGAATGTTCTCTGATGGCTTATTAAGGGATATAAGGCCTTTTTAATAGGATAACTCCATTTGACATTAAACATGTGATATGGCGGCCATTTGTTTTTAGAACTAGGTCAAAATTACTATTAGGCTAGCTTCTCTAGCCATGTAGCTTTTGTGCAAATTTGATGAAGCTAGCTAGAATATTTCAAGATTTAGAGCACCTTTATGATTTTCAATCAATTAGCTCTGGCGGCCATTTTGTTATTCAAAATGAGACCAAAATTTTGCACAGACAGGTTTTCATAGCCATAAAGATTCCCTGTGAATTTGGTGAAGACATCTGTATAAATGAATGATATATTAAGGTTTATGTAAAAACGTGATGAACGGACAGAGGCACTTACGGAAGGCGTTTTATAATCTCCCAACCAAGGCCCAGGTGGGAGATAAAAACATGGTCAATGAAGCAATACCTTTGAAATTTATCTGTACTTCTCTACTGGCTGTTTCTTACAATTAGAAGGTTGAATCTCTTCAGAGTTGAACTTTGGCCTCTCCCTCAAGATCAAACAAGACCAATAAATTATAAATGTTCATATATACATAACTCATTTTATGTTTCAGACTGCACTCATTCAATTGCAAAATTGCTGCCGGGATTAATAAAGTCCTGTATTTACAATTTTGGAGTGTGTTTTAAGACTTCACATCGGACCTGTCCTTGGTCATATGACATATGTTTGCAAAAAATAACTTCCCAGTTCAATAATATGCATTAAAATGAAGCTGAAGTGTTATAAAAGTTGATTTCGATTTCAATTCAAATTTTCTTATACATTTTCACATTTGATTCACATATATGACAATTTCGTGATATTTCATTACTATGATATAAATCAGACATCATATCATATGGATTTTATATTCATGTGTATATTTTACAGGTTGAAAGTCAAATATGTTCTAGAAAATTCCACCTACTATGCATAAAATGTCTTAAATGATTTCAGTGTCTTGATAATCTTTACAAAAATCTATGAAATGAATCAGAATTTCTCGTCCATTTTTAATGATAATTATAGATTGCAATTGTGACCATAGAAAGGTTGCCAGCAATGCAACCAATTTTAACTTAAGTTTCAATGGTATCCCCAGATGAAAGTCTGACGTACTGTTTTGGGGTATGGTCATGCCCCACGGCAAATGCAGAAATTTTCCTTTCATATACATAAACTTAGTTATTTTATATAGACCTTTACAAATTTCATATGTGGTTATATATGGATAAGACCACAGAGCTTATTGCTTAATGGTTCCGGCCTTCCACTAGAAGACCAGTGGCCTTTTAGAGTTAAAATTTGAGGTATTTCTTGATATTTTAACTTGGTACTTGCATATGCAGAAGGTCAGGTCATCACATGGCAGAGAAAAAGTTTGACCTCAAATCTTGTTTAATATTGGGTGCATCAACACTCATTTTTAGAATGGCTGAATTTCCTGTATGTTAGGTTACACCATGTTCCGTCGGGGGATACACTGAGTTGAGAGAACATCTGTAGCACAGATATATTTGTTGGACTTATTAATCCTTAAAAGCTTGTGAGAACATTTTTGGTTCATAAATATATTTACAATGTAACCACATAGGAAACAAAAAAAAAAAGACTTTACTTGAATAGCCTTAACAAGAAAAGAAATATTCAAGAACAACAGCAAACTGTCACTTCGGATGATCTGTGACTGTAAAGAATTATGGAATGAATATATATTATTTTATGTAAAACATTACACACTAAATAATAATAATTTTGCCTCATTTTTAGCATTGGAAACTGGGTGTTTTTACCCCACAGCCTTTAAGGGCTGTGCAGTTATTGTTTTCACCCATGGGCATGACAAGAAAGAGCTTCACCAGGCTGTATCTCAGAAACCATAAGGTGTAGGAAGTTGAAACATGGTAAGGTCGTTTGTTGGGAGGTGTAGGTGTAAAACATCATGGTGTGACTTTGATTTGACCTTTGTCTAGTGACCTTGACTTTGAAAACTGTGTCTGGGCTACATCTCGAAAACTGTAACTTGAAGGGAGTTGATTTTGTTAGAAGACATTGGTTAGAAGGTGAGCGATGAACTTGATTTAACCTTGAGTGACCTTGACCTTTAAAATCTTTTCTAGGGCATATCTCAGAAACTGTAAATGATAAGTTGTAGAAAGGTGTAGAAACTTGATTCATGGATGTTTCATTGCTTGGGGGAGCAGGTGCTAAGTCCCAGTGCGACCTTTAACCTTGGCTCTGCCAAAGTGTGTTCACCTGCCATAATTGAATCGTATTTTTCTTATGAAAAGGTCCTGTAACTGATTATTATAACACAATGTACTGTTGCCTAATTGTACTATTTCCATTGGTACCTATACTTCAGTTAATAAACTTCACAGCTTCATAGTTTACAGGCATTTTCTGTCTCAAACAATATATTCTTAACTCACATTATTTGTACCTTTACATAACTGATAAATGTTTGCTGTAAAAATATCCCGATTTTTGTACTGTTTCACTACTTCTGTATCTCATGGCGTTCAAAACTATTTCCTCCTGTTGTGGAGTACCACTAGTGGATCGGGGGGGGGTTCAAATAATGTTAAGGGGTTCAACGCAAAGTACAAAATTGTTTCTTGAGAATGGTGTTAAATTTACAGGTAATGCGCTATATTTTAACCAAAAAATAATTTTTTCCCGGGGAAGGGGGGGGGGGCGGGCATGCCCCCTCCTTAGTTATGGTATGTCTGACGTGAACCCCCCCCTTAATCTGATGTGAACCCCCACCTTACTTAAAGGCTGGATCCGCCCCTGAGTACGGGCTTCTGCTACTTTTTTGTAAACAAACTTATCATGTTACACTGATTAAATTATGTTAGAAACTTCTACTTCTATATAACTTGACATTTGTGTACTTTTAAGTATCAAAGGTTAACCTTGTGTCAGTTCAATGAAGTCTTATGTTTTTATTGGGGTGTTTTTAAAAGTACAACAAAGACACTTTTTTGTAGGTGTAGAATTACCAACATACTAATGAAGTAAGAAAAATGAAGCAGTATGGACGTATGGTTAGATCAGATTAACAAAACATCATCAGACATTCTATTATTTGAATTTTTAATTTTCTGACCTCAAATCCCCATGACTCCATTTAAGCCTGACAGTTTAGCCTTTCTATTATCCAACCCTTCTGATGTATTTTGTTTTGAAGATGATGGTATAACACATACTTTTAAATGATAACATTTCAGTTTAAAATGTAGCCAAAACTTACAGTTGTAAGTCACTGATATATTTTGGGAACTGTGAATGCAAAAAAACCCTCAGATGTTAGCTGACATAAGTAAAGATCAATAAAATGAGCTAACGTGATGAGATAACACTCAGGTGAATTAGCTATTGCGGTTATGTAATATAAGCTCACTGCTTATCTCACTTTTGAATAAACAGAAAACTGTCTATTATTATTATGTATTTTATACTAGGATTACTCTTACTCAATCATGAGATCACTTAGTGACTAAGTGGTTAGCCAGTTCAGTATTTAACTGCTTGTCTCTCATCTTCATAGATGTAGGTTTGAACCAGAGCCCATTTCAACAGTTTGACATTCAATATGGTTGTGTTCTGATAATTGTATATGTGAAAAAATAAGCAAAACTAATTGACACCTAACTCATTCTCAGTGCATTTTTGTATTCTTTTTTGTGATCACAGTATCATGAACAACACGATATAGTTATAGTGTATACATATTTTGCTAGTAATTATCACATATGTGTATATATATATTGATTTTATAATATTGTGCAATTCTTCGTGAAGTCCTTTATTTTTAATGTAACCATATACTTGAAATTTCGACTTTACTAATAGCAGATATTCTGTAAAAACTATTTCTCTTGCGTCAGTCCTTACCTTATTGAGTTTTTGCTGTTAATTTTGAATTGTTTAATCCCAGGCCACACAGAATTTCACAAACTGTATACATGTTGTTGTCAATTATACTTAATATTTCACTTATCCATTTTTTATAATTTCCAAGAATGTCTTACTGCTGGTAACACTCTCGCTTCCCACCTCTGAGGCCGGGGTTCGGTTCCCGGCACGGCCTCAAGTGGGAAAGCTGGTAGTTGCTTGCCGTTGGTCGGCAGTTTACAGTACAGAACCCTGACGAACTGTACAGTGTTGAAAGTGACGTAAAACCCCAAATAAGTACTCTTGGGGGAGTAACAATAAGTTCAGATAAGGGAAGCGTCGCATAGAAAAAAAAGATAAAATAACAGGTTTAAATGGTCCAAGGAGAGTGCATTTGATGCTGTATAATTGAGAGTTCGCATAATATATGTTGTGCTGTATTTAATAGTTCATTTAGAATGTTCTCTGATGGCTTATTAAGGGATATAAGGCCTTTTTAATAGGATAACTCCATTTGACATTAAACATGTGATATGGCGGCCATTTGTTTTTAGAACTAGGTCAAAATTACTATTAGGCTAGCTTCTCTAGCCATGTAGCTTTTGTGCAAATTTGATGAAGCTAGCTAGAATATTTCAAGATTTAGAGCACCTTTATGATTTTCAATCAATTAGCTCTGGCGGCCATTTTGTTATTCAAAATGAGACCAAAATTTTGCACAGACAGGTTTTCATAGCCATAAAGATTCCCTGTGAATTTGGTGAAGACATCTGTATAAATGAATGATATATTAAGGTTTATGTAAAAACGTGATGAACGGACAGAGGCACTTACGGAAGGCGTTTTATAATCTCCCAACCAAGGCCCAGGTGGGAGATAAAAACATGGTCAATGAAGCAATACCTTTGAAATTTATCTGTACTTCTCTACTGGCTGTTTCTTACAATTAGAAGGTTGAATCTCTTCAGAGTTGAACTTTGGCCTCTCCCTCAAGATCAAACAAGACCAATAAATTATAAATGTTCATATATACATAACTCATTTTATGTTTCAGACTGCACTCATTCAATTGCAAAATTGCTGCCGGGATTAATAAAGTCCTGTATTTACAATTTTGGAGTGTGTTTTAAGACTTCACATCGGACCTGTCCTTGGTCATATGACATATGTTTGCAAAAAATAACTTCCCAGTTCAATAATATGCATTAAAATGAAGCTGAAGTGTTATAAAAGTTGATTTCGATTTCAATTCAAATTTTCTTATACATTTTCACATTTGATTCACATATATGACAATTTCGTGATATTTCATTACTATGATATAAATCAGACATCATATCATATGGATTTTATATTCATGTGTATATTTTACAGGTTGAAAGTCAAATATGTTCTAGAAAATTCCACCTACTATGCATAAAATGTCTTAAATGATTTCAGTGTCTTGATAATCTTTACAAAAATCTATGAAATGAATCAGAATTTCTCGTCCATTTTTAATGATAATTATAGATTGCAATTGTGACCATAGAAAGGTTGCCAGCAATGCAACCAATTTTAACTTAAGTTTCAATGGTATCCCCAGATGAAAGTCTGACGTACTGTTTTGGGGTATGGTCATGCCCCACGGCAAATGCAGAAATTTTCCTTTCATATACATAAACTTAGTTATTTTATATAGACCTTTACAAATTTCATATGTGGTTATATATGGATAAGACCACAGAGCTTATTGCTCAATGGTTCCGGCCTTCCACTAGAAGACCAGTGGCCTTTTAGAGTTAAAATTTGAGGTATTTCTTGATATTTTAACTTGGTACTTGCATATGCAGAAGGTCAGGTCATCACATGGCAGAGAAAAAGTTTGACCTCAAATCTTGTTTAATATTGGGTGCATCAACACTCATTTTTAGAATGGCTGAATTTCCTGTATGTTAGGTTACACCATGTTCCGTCGGGGGATACACTGAGTTGAGAGAACATCTGTAGCACAGATATATTTGTTGGACTTATTAATCCTTAAAAGCTTGTGAGAACATTTTTGGTTCATAAATATATTTACAATGTAACCACATAGGAAACAAAAAAAAAAGACTTTACTTGAATAGCCTTAACAAGAAAAGAAATATTCAAGAACAACAGCAAACTGTCACTTCGGATGATCTGTGACTGTAAAGAATTATGGAATGAATATATATTATTTTATGTAAAACATTACACACTAAATAATAATAATTTTGCCTCATTTTTAGCATTGGAAACTGGGTGTTTTTACCCCACAGCCTTTAAGGGCTGTGCAGTTATTGTTTTCACCCATGGGCATGACAAGAAAGAGCTTCACCAGGCTGTATCTCAGAAACCATAAGGTGTAGGAAGTTGAAACATGGTAAGGTCGTTTGTTGGGAGGTGTAGGTGTAAAACATCATGGTGTGACTTTGATTTGACCTTTGTCTAGTGACCTTGACTTTGAAAACTGTGTCTGGGCTACATCTCGAAAACTGTAACTTGAAGGGAGTTGATTTTGTTAGAAGACATTGGTTAGAAGGTGAGCGATGAACTTGATTTAACCTTGAGTGACCTTGACCTTTAAAATCTTTTCTAGGGCATATCTCAGAAACTGTAAATGATAAGTTGTAGAAAGGTGTAGAAACTTGATTCATGGATGTTTCATTGCTTGGGGGAGCAGGTGCTAAGTCCCAGTGCGACCTTTAACCTTGGCTCTGCCAAAGTGTGTTCACCTGCCATAATTGAATCGTATTTTTCTTATGAAAAGGTCCTGTAACTGATTATTATAACACAATGTACTGTTGCCTAATTGTACTATTTCCATTGGTACCTATACTTCAGTTAATAAACTTCACAGCTTCATAGTTTACAGGCATTTTCTGTCTCAAACAATATATTCTTAACTCACATTATTTGTACCTTTACATAACTGATAAATGTTTGCTGTAAAAATATCCCGATTTTTGTACTGTTTCACTACTTCTGTATCTCATGGCGTTCAAAACTATTTCCTCCTGTTGTGGAGTACCACTAGCGGATCGGGGGGGGTTCAAATAATGTTAAGGGGTTCAACGCAAAGTACAAAATTGTTTCTTGAGAATGGTGTTAAATTTACAGGTAATGCGCTATATTTTAACCAAAAAATAATTTTTTCCCGGGGAAGGGGGGGGGGGGGGGCGGGCATGCCCCCTCCTTAGTTATGGTATGTCTGACGTGAACCCCCCCCCCTTAATCTGATGTGAACTCCCACCTTACTTAAAGGCTGGATCCGCCCCTGAGTACGGGCTTCTGCTACTTTTTTGTAAACAAACTTATCATGTTACACTGATTAAATTATGTTAGAAACTTCTACTTCTATATAACTTGACATTTGTGTACTTTTAAGTATCAAAGGTTAACCTTGTGTCAGTTCAATGAAGTCTTATGTTTTTATTGGGGTGTTTTTAAAAGTACAACAAAGACACTTTTTTGTAGGTGTAGAATTACCAACATACTAATGAAGTAAGAAAAATGAAGCAGTATGGACGTATGGTTAGATCAGATTAACAAAACATCATCAGACATTCTATTATTTGAATTTTTAATTTTCTGACCTCAAATCCCCATGACTCCATTTAAGCCTGACAGTTTAGCCTTTCTATTATCCAACCCTTCTGATGTATTTTGTTTTGAAGATGATGGTATAACACATACTTTTAAATGATAACATTTCAGTTTAAAATGTAGCCAAAACTTACAGTTGTAAGTCACTGATATATTTTGGGAACTGTGAATGCAAAAAAACCCTCAGATGTTAGCTGACATAAGTAAAGATCAATAAAATGAGCTAACGTGATGAGATAACACTCAGGTGAATTAGCTATTGCGGTTATGTAATATAAGCTCACTGCTTATCTCACTTTTGAATAAACAGAAAACTGTCTATTATTATTATGTATTTTATACTAGGATTACTCTTACTCAATCATGAGATCACTTAGTGACTAAGTGGTTAGCCAGTTCAGTATTTAACTGCTTGTCTCTCATCTTCATAGATGTAGGTTTGAACCAGAGCCCATTTCAACAGTTTGACATTCAATATGGTTGTGTTCTGATAATTGTATATGTGAAAAAATAAGCAAAACTAATTGACACCTAACTCATTCTCAGTGCATTTTTGTATTCTTTTTTGTGATCACAGTATCATGAACAACACGATATAGTTATAGTGTATACATATTTTGCTAGTAATTATCACATATGTGTATATATATATTGATTTTATAATATTGTGCAATTCTTCGTGAAGTCCTTTATTTTTAATGTAACCATATACTTGAAATTTCGACTTTACTAATAGCAGATATTCTGTAAAAACTATTTCTCTTGCGTCAGTCCTTACCTTATTGAGTTTTTGCTGTTAATTTTGAATTGTTTAATCCCAGGCCACACAGAATTTCACAAACTGTATACATGTTGTTGTCAATTATACTTAATATTTCACTTATCCATTTTTTATAATTTCCAAGAATGTCTTACTGCTGGTAACACTCTCGCTTCCCACCTCTGAGGCCGGGGTTCGGTTCCCGGCACGGCCTCAAGTGGGAAAGCTGGTAGTTGCTTGCCGTTGGTCGGCAGTTTACAGTACAGAACCCTGACGAACTGTACAGTGTTGAAAGTGACGTAAAACCCCAAATAAGTACTCTTGGGGGAGTAACAATAAGTTCAGATAAGGGAAGCGTCGCATAGAAAAAAAAGATAAAATAACAGGTTTAAATGGTCCAAGGAGAGTGCATTTGATGCTGTATAATTGAGAGTTCGCATAATATATGTTGTGCTGTATTTAATAGTTCATTTAGAATGTTCTCTGATGGCTTATTAAGGGATATAAGGCCTTTTTAATAGGATAACTCCATTTGACATTAAACATGTGATATGGCGGCCATTTGTTTTTAGAACTAGGTCAAAATTACTATTAGGCTAGCTTCTCTAGCCATGTAGCTTTTGTGCAAATTTGATGAAGCTAGCTAGAATATTTCAAGATTTAGAGCACCTTTATGATTTTCAATCAATTAGCTCTGGCGGCCATTTTGTTATTCAAAATGAGACCAAAATTTTGCACAGACAGGTTTTCATAGCCATAAAGATTCCCTGTGAATTTGGTGAAGACATCTGTATAAATGAATGATATATTAAGGTTTATGTAAAAACGTGATGAACGGACAGAGGCACTTACGGAAGGCGTTTTATAATCTCCCAACCAAGGCCCAGGTGGGAGATAAAAACATGGTCAATGAAGCAATACCTTTGAAATTTATCTGTACTTCTCTACTGGCTGTTTCTTACAATTAGAAGGTTGAATCTCTTCAGAGTTGAACTTTGGCCTCTCCCTCAAGATCAAACAAGACCAATAAATTATAAATGTTCATATATACATAACTCATTTTATGTTTCAGACTGCACTCATTCAATTGCAAAATTGCTGCCGGGATTAATAAAGTCCTGTATTTACAATTTTGGAGTGTGTTTTAAGACTTCACATCGGACCTGTCCTTGGTCATATGACATATGTTTGCAAAAAATAACTTCCCAGTTCAATAATATGCATTAAAATGAAGCTGAAGTGTTATAAAAGTTGATTTCGATTTCAATTCAAATTTTCTTATACATTTTCACATTTGATTCACATATATGACAATTTCGTGATATTTCATTACTATGATATAAATCAGACATCATATCATATGGATTTTATATTCATGTGTATATTTTACAGGTTGAAAGTCAAATATGTTCTAGAAAATTCCACCTACTATGCATAAAATGTCTTAAATGATTTCAGTGTCTTGATAATCTTTACAAAAATCTATGAAATGAATCAGAATTTCTCGTCCATTTTTAATGATAATTATAGATTGCAATTGTGACCATAGAAAGGTTGCCAGCAATGCAACCAATTTTAACTTAAGTTTCAATGGTATCCCCAGATGAAAGTCTGACGTACTGTTTTGGGGTATGGTCATGCCCCACGGCAAATGCAGAAATTTTCCTTTCATATACATAAACTTAGTTATTTTATATAGACCTTTACAAATTTCATATGTGGTTATATATGGATAAGACCACAGAGCTTATTGCTTAATGGTTCCGGCCTTCCACTAGAAGACCAGTGGCCTTTTAGAGTTAAAATTTGAGGTATTTCTTGATATTTTAACTTGGTACTTGCATATGCAGAAGGTCAGGTCATCACATGGCAGAGAAAAAGTTTGACCTCAAATCTTGTTTAATATTGGGTGCATCAACACTCATTTTTAGAATGGCTGAATTTCCTGTATGTTAGGTTACACCATGTTCCGTCGGGGGATACACTGAGTTGAGAGAACATCTGTAGCACAGATATATTTGTTGGACTTATTAATCCTTAAAAGCTTGTGAGAACATTTTTGGTTCATAAATATATTTACAATGTAACCACATAGGAAACAAAAAAAAAAAGACTTTACTTGAATAGCCTTAACAAGAAAAGAAATATTCAAGAACAACAGCAAACTGTCACTTCGGATGATCTGTGACTGTAAAGAATTATGGAATGAATATATATTATTTTATGTAAAACATTACACACTAAATAATAATAATTTTGCCTCATTTTTAGCATTGGAAACTGGGTGTTTTTACCCCACAGCCTTTAAGGGCTGTGCAGTTATTGTTTTCACCCATGGGCATGACAAGAAAGAGCTTCACCAGGCTGTATCTCAGAAACCATAAGGTGTAGGAAGTTGAAACATGGTAAGGTCGTTTGTTGGGAGGTGTAGGTGTAAAACATCATGGTGTGACTTTGATTTGACCTTTGTCTAGTGACCTTGACTTTGAAAACTGTGTCTGGGCTACATCTCGAAAACTGTAACTTGAAGGGAGTTGATTTTGTTAGAAGACATTGGTTAGAAGGTGAGCGATGAACTTGATTTAACCTTGAGTGACCTTGACCTTTAAAATCTTTTCTAGGGCATATCTCAGAAACTGTAAATGATAAGTTGTAGAAAGGTGTAGAAACTTGATTCATGGATGTTTCATTGCTTGGGGGAGCAGGTGCTAAGTCCCAGTGCGACCTTTAACCTTGGCTCTGCCAAAGTGTGTTCACCTGCCATAATTGAATCGTATTTTTCTTATGAAAAGGTCCTGTAACTGATTATTATAACACAATGTACTGTTGCCTAATTGTACTATTTCCATTGGTACCTATACTTCAGTTAATAAACTTCACAGCTTCATAGTTTACAGGCATTTTCTGTCTCAAACAATATATTCTTAACTCACATTATTTGTACCTTTACATAACTGATAAATGTTTGCTGTAAAAATATCCCGATTTTTGTACTGTTTCACTACTTCTGTATCTCATGGCGTTCAAAACTATTTCCTCCTGTTGTGGAGTACCACTAGCGGATCGGGGGGGGTTCAAATAATGTTAAGGGGTTCAACGCAAAGTACAAAATTGTTTCTTGAGAATGGTGTTAAATTTACAGGTAATGCGCTATATTTTAACCAAAAAATAATTTTTTCCCGGGGAAGGGGGGGGGGGGGGCGGGCATGCCCCCTCCTTAGTTATGGTATGTCTGACGTGAACCCCCCCCCCCCTTAATCTGATGTGAACTCCCACCTTACTTAAAGGCTGGATCCGCCCCTGAGTACGGGCTTCTGCTACTTTTTTGTAAACAAACTTATCATGTTACACTGATTAAATTATGTTAGAAACTTCTACTTCTATATAACTTGACATTTGTGTACTTTTAAGTATCAAAGGTTAACCTTGTGTCAGTTCAATGAAGTCTTATGTTTTTATTGGGGTGTTTTTAAAAGTACAACAAAGACACTTTTTTGTAGGTGTAGAATTACCAACATACTAATGAAGTAAGAAAAATGAAGCAGTATGGACGTATGGTTAGATCAGATTAACAAAACATCATCAGACATTCTATTATTTGAATTTTTAATTTTCTGACCTCAAATCCCCATGACTCCATTTAAGCCTGACAGTTTAGCCTTTCTATTATCCAACCCTTCTGATGTATTTTGTTTTGAAGATGATGGTATAACACATACTTTTAAATGATAACATTTCAGTTTAAAATGTAGCCAAAACTTACAGTTGTAAGTCACTGATATATTTTGGGAACTGTGAATGCAAAAAAACCCTCAGATGTTAGCTGACATAAGTAAAGATCAATAAAATGAGCTAACGTGATGAGATAACACTCAGGTGAATTAGCTATTGCGGTTATGTAATATAAGCTCACTGCTTATCTCACTTTTGAATAAACAGAAAACTGTCTATTATTATTATGTATTTTATACTAGGATTACTCTTACTCAATCATGAGATCACTTAGTGACTAAGTGGTTAGCCAGTTCAGTATTTAACTGCTTGTCTCTCATCTTCATAGATGTAGGTTTGAACCAGAGCCCATTTCAACAGTTTGACATTCAATATGGTTGTGTTCTGATAATTGTATATGTGAAAAAATAAGCAAAACTAATTGACACCTAACTCATTCTCAGTGCATTTTTGTATTCTTTTTTGTGATCACAGTATCATGAACAACACGATATAGTTATAGTGTATACATATTTTGCTAGTAATTATCACATATGTGTATATATATATTGATTTTATAATATTGTGCAATTCTTCGTGAAGTCCTTTATTTTTAATGTAACCATATACTTGAAATTTCGACTTTACTAATAGCAGATATTCTGTAAAAACTATTTCTCTTGCGTCAGTCCTTACCTTATTGAGTTTTTGCTGTTAATTTTGAATTGTTTAATCCCAGGCCACACAGAATTTCACAAACTGTATACATGTTGTTGTCAATTATACTTAATATTTCACTTATCCATTTTTTATAATTTCCAAGAATGTCTTACTGCTGGTAACACTCTCGCTTCCCACCTCTGAGGCCGGGGTTCGGTTCCCGGCACGGCCTCAAGTGGGAAAGCTGGTAGTTGCTTGCCGTTGGTCGGCAGTTTACAGTACAGAACCCTGACGAACTGTACAGTGTTGAAAGTGACGTAAAACCCCAAATAAGTACTCTTGGGGGAGTAACAATAAGTTCAGATAAGGGAAGCGTCGCATAGAAAAAAAAGATAAAATAACAGGTTTAAATGGTCCAAGGAGAGTGCATTTGATGCTGTATAATTGAGAGTTCGCATAATATATGTTGTGCTGTATTTAATAGTTCATTTAGAATGTTCTCTGATGGCTTATTAAGGGATATAAGGCCTTTTTAATAGGATAACTCCATTTGACATTAAACATGTGATATGGCGGCCATTTGTTTTTAGAACTAGGTCAAAATTACTATTAGGCTAGCTTCTCTAGCCATGTAGCTTTTGTGCAAATTTGATGAAGCTAGCTAGAATATTTCAAGATTTAGAGCACCTTTATGATTTTCAATCAATTAGCTCTGGCGGCCATTTTGTTATTCAAAATGAGACCAAAATTTTGCACAGACAGGTTTTCATAGCCATAAAGATTCCCTGTGAATTTGGTGAAGACATCTGTATAAATGAATGATATATTAAGGTTTATGTAAAAACGTGATGAACGGACAGAGGCACTTACGGAAGGCGTTTTATAATCTCCCAACCAAGGCCCAGGTGGGAGATAAAAACATGGTCAATGAAGCAATACCTTTGAAATTTATCTGTACTTCTCTACTGGCTGTTTCTTACAATTAGAAGGTTGAATCTCTTCAGAGTTGAACTTTGGCCTCTCCCTCAAGATCAAACAAGACCAATAAATTATAAATGTTCATATATACATAACTCATTTTATGTTTCAGACTGCACTCATTCAATTGCAAAATTGCTGCCGGGATTAATAAAGTCCTGTATTTACAATTTTGGAGTGTGTTTTAAGACTTCACATCGGACCTGTCCTTGGTCATATGACATATGTTTGCAAAAAATAACTTCCCAGTTCAATAATATGCATTAAAATGAAGCTGAAGTGTTATAAAAGTTGATTTCGATTTCAATTCAAATTTTCTTATACATTTTCACATTTGATTCACATATATGACAATTTCGTGATATTTCATTACTATGATATAAATCAGACATCATATCATATGGATTTTATATTCATGTGTATATTTTACAGGTTGAAAGTCAAATATGTTCTAGAAAATTCCACCTACTATGCATAAAATGTCTTAAATGATTTCAGTGTCTTGATAATCTTTACAAAAATCTATGAAATGAATCAGAATTTCTCGTCCATTTTTAATGATAATTATAGATTGCAATTGTGACCATAGAAAGGTTGCCAGCAATGCAACCAATTTTAACTTAAGTTTCAATGGTATCCCCAGATGAAAGTCTGACGTACTGTTTTGGGGTATGGTCATGCCCCACGGCAAATGCAGAAATTTTCCTTTCATATACATAAACTTAGTTATTTTATATAGACCTTTACAAATTTCATATGTGGTTATATATGGATAAGACCACAGAGCTTATTGCTTAATGGTTCCGGCCTTCCACTAGAAGACCAGTGGCCTTTTAGAGTTAAAATTTGAGGTATTTCTTGATATTTTAACTTGGTACTTGCATATGCAGAAGGTCAGGTCATCACATGGCAGAGAAAAAGTTTGACCTCAAATCTTGTTTAATATTGGGTGCATCAACACTCATTTTTAGAATGGCTGAATTTCCTGTATGTTAGGTTACACCATGTTCCGTCGGGGGATACACTGAGTTGAGAGAACATCTGTAGCACAGATATATTTGTTGGACTTATTAATCCTTAAAAGCTTGTGAGAACATTTTTGGTTCATAAATATATTTACAATGTAACCACATAGGAAACAAAAAAAAAAAGACTTTACTTGAATAGCCTTAACAAGAAAAGAAATATTCAAGAACAACAGCAAACTGTCACTTCGGATGATCTGTGACTGTAAAGAATTATGGAATGAATATATATTATTTTATGTAAAACATTACACACTAAATAATAATAATTTTGCCTCATTTTTAGCATTGGAAACTGGGTGTTTTTACCCCACAGCCTTTAAGGGCTGTGCAGTTATTGTTTTCACCCATGGGCATGACAAGAAAGAGCTTCACCAGGCTGTATCTCAGAAACCATAAGGTGTAGGAAGTTGAAACATGGTAAGGTCGTTTGTTGGGAGGTGTAGGTGTAAAACATCATGGTGTGACTTTGATTTGACCTTTGTCTAGTGACCTTGACTTTGAAAACTGTGTCTGGGCTACATCTCGAAAACTGTAACTTGAAGGGAGTTGATTTTGTTAGAAGACATTGGTTAGAAGGTGAGCGATGAACTTGATTTAACCTTGAGTGACCTTGACCTTTAAAATCTTTTCTAGGGCATATCTCAGAAACTGTAAATGATAAGTTGTAGAAAGGTGTAGAAACTTGATTCATGGATGTTTCATTGCTTGGGGGAGCAGGTGCTAAGTCCCAGTGCGACCTTTAACCTTGGCTCTGCCAAAGTGTGTTCACCTGCCATAATTGAATCGTATTTTTCTTATGAAAAGGTCCTGTAACTGATTATTATAACACAATGTACTGTTGCCTAATTGTACTATTTCCATTGGTACCTATACTTCAGTTAATAAACTTCACAGCTTCATAGTTTACAGGCATTTTCTGTCTCAAACAATATATTCTTAACTCACATTATTTGTACCTTTACATAACTGATAAATGTTTGCTGTAAAAATATCCCGATTTTTGTACTGTTTCACTACTTCTGTATCTCATGGCGTTCAAAACTATTTCCTCCTGTTGTGGAGTACCACTAGTGGATCGGGGGGGGGGGTTCAAATAATGTTAAGGGGTTCAACGCAAAGTACAAAATTGTTTCTTGAGAATGGTGTTAAATTTACAGGTAATGCGCTATATTTTAACCAAAAAATAATTTTTTCCCGGGGAAGGGGGGGGGGGGCGGGCATGCCCCCTCCTTAGTTATGGTATGTCTGACGTGAACCCCCCCCCCCTTAATCTGATGTGAACTCCCACCTTACTTAAAGGCTGGATCCGCCCCTGAGTACGGGCTTCTGCTACTTTTTTGTAAACAAACTTATCATGTTACACTGATTAAATTATGTTAGAAACTTCTACTTCTATATAACTTGACATTTGTGTACTTTTAAGTATCAAAGGTTAACCTTGTGTCAGTTCAATGAAGTCTTATGTTTTTATTGGGGTGTTTTTAAAAGTACAACAAAGACACTTTTTTGTAGGTGTAGAATTACCAACATACTAATGAAGTAAGAAAAATGAAGCAGTATGGATGTATGGTCAGATCAGATTAACAAAACATCATCAGACATTCTATTATTTGAATTTTTAATTTTCTGACCTCAAATCCCCACGACTCCATTTAAGCCTGACAGTTTAGCCTTTCTATTATCCAACCCTTCTGATGTATTTTGTTTTGAAGATGATGGTATAACACATACTTTTAAATGATAACATTTCAGTTTAAAATGTAGCCAAAATTTACAGTTGTAAGTCACTGGTATATTTTGGGAACTGTGAATGCAAAAAAACCCTCAGATGTTAGCTGACATAAGTAAAGATCAATAAAATGAGCTAACGTGATGAGATAACACTCAGGTGAATTAGCTATTGCGGTTATGTAATATAAGCTCACTGCTTATCTCACTTTTGAATAAACAGAAAACTGTCTATTATTATTATGTATTTTATACTAGGATTACTCTTACTCAATCATGAGATCACTTAGTGACTAAGTGGTTAGCCAGTTCAGTATTTAACTGCTTGTCTCTCATCTTCATAGATGTAGGTTTGAACCAGAGCCCATTTCAACAGTTTGACATTCAATATGGTTGTGTTCTGATAATTGTATATGTGAAAAAATAAGCAAAACTAATTGACACCTAACTCATTCTCAATGCATTTTTGTATTCTTTTTTGTGATCACAGTATCATGAACAACACGATATAGTTATAGTGTATACATATTTTGCTAGTAATTATCACATATGTGTATATATATATTGATTTTATAATATTGTGCAATTCTTCGTGAAGTCCTTTATTTTTAATGTAACCATATACTTGAAATTTCGACTTTACTAATAGCAGATATTCTGTAAAAACTATTTCTCTTGCGTCAGTCCTTACCTTATTGAGTTTTTGCTGTTAATTTTGAATTGTTTAATCCCAGGCCACACAGAATTTCACAAACTGTATACATGTTGTTGTCAATTATACTTAATATTTCACTTATCCATTTTTTATAATTTCCAAGAATGTCTTACTGCTGGTAACACTCTCGCTTCCCACCTCTGAGGCCGGGGTTCGGTTCCCGGCACGGCCTCAAGTGGGAAAGCTGGTAGTTGCTTGCCGTTGGTCGGCAGTTTACAGTACAGAACCCTGACGAACTGTACAGTGTTGAAAGTGACGTAAAACCCCAAATAAGTACTCTTGGGGGAGTAACAATAAGTTCAGATAAGGGAAGCGTCGCATAGAAAAAAAAGATAAAATAACAGGTTTAAATGGTCCAAGGAGAGTGCATTTGATGCTGTATAATTGAGAGTTCGCATAATATATGTTGTGCTGTATTTAATAGTTCATTTAGAATGTTCTCTGATGGCTTATTAAGGGATATAAGGCCTTTTTAATAGGATAACTCCATTTGACATTAAACATGTGATATGGCGGCCATTTGTTTTTAGAACTAGGTCAAAATTACCATTAGGCTAGCTTCTCTAGCCATGTAGCTTTTGTGCAAATTTGATGAAGCTAGCTAGAATATTTCAAGATTTAGAGCACCTTTATGATTTTCAATCAATTAGCTCTGGCGGCCATTTTGTTATTCAAAATGAGACCAAAATTTTGCACAGACAGGTTTTCATAGCCATAAAGATTCCCTGTGAATTTGGTGAAGACATCTGTATAAATGAATGATATATTAAGGTTTATGTAAAAACGTGATGAACGGACAGAGGCACTTACGGAAGGCGTTTTATAATCTCCCAACCAAGGCCCAGGTGGGAGATAAAAACATGGTCAATGAAGCAATACCTTTGAAATTTATCTGTACTTCTCTACTGGCTGTTTCTTACAATTAGAAGGTTGAATCTCTTCAGAGTTGAACTTTGGCCTCTCCCTCAAGATCAAACAAGACCAATAAATTATAAATGTTCATATATACATAACTCATTTTATGTTTCAGACTGCACTCATTCAATTGCAAAATTGCTGCCGGGATTAATAAAGTCCTGTATTTACAATTTTGGAGTGTGTTTTAAGACTTCACATCGGACCTGTCCTTGGTCATATGACATATGTTTGCAAAAAATAACTTCCCAGTTCAATAATATGCATTAAAATGAAGCTGAAGTGTTATAAAAGTTGATTTCGATTTCAATTCAAATTTTCTTATACATTTTCACATTTGATTCACATATATGACAATTTCGTGATATTTCATTACTATGATATAAATCAGACATCATATCATATGGATTTTATATTCATGTGTATATTTTACAGGTTGAAAGTCAAATATGTTCTAGAAAATTCCACCTACTATGCATAAAATGTCTTAAATGATTTCAGTGTCTTGATAATCTTTACAAAAATCTATGAAATGAATCAGAATTTCTCGTCCATTTTTAATGATAATTATAGATTGCAATTGTGACCATAGAAAGGTTGCCAGCAATGCAACCAATTTTAACTTAAGTTTCAATGGTATCCCCAGATGAAAGTCTGACGTACTGTTTTGGGGTATGGTCATGCCCCACGGCAAATGCAGAAATTTTCCTTTCATATACATAAACTTAGTTATTTTATATAGACCTTTACAAATTTCATATGTGGTTATATATGGATAAGACCACAGAGCTTATTGCTTAATGGTTCCGGCCTTCCACTAGAAGACCAGTGGCCTTTTAGAGTTAAAATTTGAGGTATTTCTTGATATTTTAACTTGGTACTTGCATATGCAGAAGGTCAGGTCATCACATGGCAGAGAAAAAGTTTGACCTCAAATCTTGTTTAATATTGGGTGCATCAACACTCATTTTTAGAATGGCTGAATTTCCTGTATGTTAGGTTACACCATGTTCCGTCGGGGGATACACTGAGTTGAGAGAACATCTGTAGCACAGATATATTTGTTGGACTTATTAATCCTTAAAAGCTTGTGAGAACATTTTTGGTTCATAAATATATTTACAATGTAACCACATAGGAAACAAAAAAAAAGACTTTACTTGAATAGCCTTAACAAGAAAAGAAATATTCAAGAACAACAGCAAACTGTCACTTCGGATGATCTGTGACTGTAAAGAATTATGGAATGAATATATATTATTTTATGTAAAACATTACACACTAAATAATAATAATTTTGCCTCATTTTTAGCATTGGAAACTGGGTGTTTTTACCCCACAGCCTTTAAGGGCTGTGCAGTTATTGTTTTCACCCATGGGCATGACAAGAAAGAGCTTCACCAGGCTGTATCTCAGAAACCATAAGGTGTAGGAAGTTGAAACATGGTAAGGTCGTTTGTTGGGAGGTGTAGGTGTAAAACATCATGGTGTGACTTTGATTTGACCTTTGTCTAGTGACCTTGACTTTGAAAACTGTGTCTGGGCTACATCTCGAAAACTGTAACTTGAAGGGAGTTGATTTTGTTAGAAGACATTGGTTAGAAGGTGAGCGATGAACTTGATTTAACCTTGAGTGACCTTGACCTTTAAAATCTTTTCTAGGGCATATCTCAGAAACTGTAAATGATAAGTTGTAGAAAGGTGTAGAAACTTGATTCATGGATGTTTCATTGCTTGGGGGAGCAGGTGCTAAGTCCCAGTGCGACCTTTAACCTTGGCTCTGCCAAAGTGTGTTCACCTGCCATAATTGAATCGTATTTTTCTTATGAAAAGGTCCTGTAACTGATTATTATAACACAATGTACTGTTGCCTAATTGTACTATTTCCATTGGTACCTATACTTCAGTTAATAAACTTCACAGCTTCATAGTTTACAGGCATTTTCTGTCTCAAACAATATATTCTTAACTCACATTATTTGTACCTTTACATAACTGATAAATGTTTGCTGTAAAAATATCCCGATTTTTGTACTGTTTCACTACTTCTGTATCTCATGGCGTTCAAAACTATTTCCTCCTGTTGTGGAGTACCACTAGCGGATCGGGGGGGGGGGGGTTCAAATAATGTTAAGGGGTTCAACGCAAAGTACAAAATTGTTTCTTGAGAATGGTATTAAATTTACAGGTAATGCGCTATATTTTAACCAAAAAATAATTTTTTCCCGGGGAAGGGGGGGGGCGGGCATGCCCCCTCCTTAGTTATGGTATGTCTGACGTGAACCCCCCCTTAATCTGATGTGAACCCCCACCTTACTTAAAGGCTGGATCCGCCCCTGAGTACGGGCTTCTGCTTCTTTTTTGTAAACAAACTTATCATGTTACACTGATTAAATTATGTTAGAAACTTCTACTTCTATATAACTTGACATTTGTGTACTTTTAAGTATCAAAGGTTAACCTTGTGTCAGTTCAATGAAGTCTTATGTTTTTATTGGGGTGTTTTTAAAAGTACAACAAAGACACTTTTTTGTAGGTGTAGAATTACCAACATACTAATGAAGTAAGAAAAATGAAGCAGTATGGACGTATGGTTAGATCAGATTAACAAAACATCATCAGACATTCTATTATTTGAATTTTTAATTTTCTGACCTCAAATCCCCACGACTCCATTTAAGCCTGACAGTTTAGCCTTTCTATTATCCAACCCTTCTGATGTATTTTGTTTTGAAGATGATGGTATAACACATACTTTTAAATGATAACATTTCAGTTTAAAATGTAGCCAAAATTTACAGTTGTAAGTCACTGGTATATTTTGGGAACTGTGAATGCAAAAAAACCCTCAGATGTTAGCTGACATAAGTAAAGATCAATAAAATGAGCTAACGTGATGAGATAACACTCAGGTGAATTAGCTATTGCGGTTATGTAATATAAGCTCACTGCTTATCTCACTTTTGAATAAACAGAAAACTGTCTATTATTATTATGTATTTTATACTAGGATTACTCTTACTCAATCATGAGATCACTTAGTGACTAAGTGGTTAGCCAGTTCAGTATTTAACTGCTTGTCTCTCATCTTCATAGATGTAGGTTTGAACCAGAGCCCATTTCAACAGTTTGACATTCAATATGGTTGTGTTCTGATAATTGTATATGTGAAAAAATAAGCAAAACTAATTGACACCTAACTCATTCTCAGTGCATTTTTGTATTCTTTTTTGTGATCACAGTATCATGAACAACACGATATAGTTATAGTGTATACATATTTTGCTAGTAATTATCACATATGTGTATATATATTGATTTTATAATATTGTGCAATTCTTCGTGAAGTCCTTTATTTTTAATGTAACCATATACTTGAAATTTCGACTTTACTAATAGCAGATATTCTGTAAAAACTATTTCTCTTGCGTCAGTCCTTACCTTATTGAGTTTTTGCTGTTAATTTTGAATTGTTTAATCCCAGGCCACACAGAATTTCACAAACTGTATACATGTTGTTGTCAATTATACTTAATATTTCACTTATCCATTTTTTATAATTTCCAAGAATGTCTTACTGCTGGTAACACTCTCGCTTCCCACCTCTGAGGCCGGGGTTCGGTTCCCGGCACGGCCTCAAGTGGGAAAGCTGGTAGTTGCTTGCCGTTGGTCGGCAGTTTACAGTACAGAACCCTGATGAACTGTACAGTGTTGAAAGTGACGTAAAACCCCAAATAAGTACTCTTGGGGGAGTAACAATAAGTTCAGATAAGGGAAGCGTCGCATAGAAAAAAAAGATAAAATAACAGGTTTAAATGGTCCAAGGAGAGTGCATTTGATGCTGTATAATTGAGAGTTCGCATAATATATGTTGTGCTGTATTTAATAGTTCATTTAGAATGTTCTCTGATGGCTTATTAAGGGATATAAGGCCTTTTTAATAGGATAACTCCATTTGACATTAAACATGTGATATGGCGGCCATTTGTTTTTAGAACTAGGTCAAAATTACTATTAGGCTAGCTTCTCTAGTCATGTAGCTTTTGTGCAAATTTGATGAAGCTAGCTAGAATATTTCAAGATTTAGAGCACCTTTATTATTTTCAATCAATTAGCTCTGGCGGCCATTTTGTTATTCAAAATGAGACCAAAATTTTGCACAGACAGGTTTTCATAGCCATAAAGATTCCCTGTGAATTTGGTGAAGACATCTGTATAAATAAATGATATATTAAGGTTTATGTAAAAACGTGATGAACGGACAGAGGCACTTACGGAAGGCGTTTTATAATCTCCCAACCAAGGCCCAGGTGGGAGATAAAAACATGGTCAATGAAGCAATACCTTTGAAATTTATCTGTACTTCTCTACTGGCTGTTTCTTACAATTAGAAGGTTGAATCTCTTCAGAGTTGAACTTTGGCCTCTCCCTCAAGATCAAACAAGACCAATAAATTATAAATGTTCATATATACATAACTCATTTCATGTTTCAGACTGCACTCATTCAATTGCAAAATTGCTGCCGGGATTAATAAAGTCCTGTATTTACAATTTTGGAGTGTGTTTTAAGACTTCACATCGGACCTGTCCTTGGTCATATGACATATGTTTGCAAAAAATAACTTCCCAGTTCAATAATATGCATTAAAATGAAGCTGAAGTGTTATAAAAGTTGATTTCGATTTCAATTCAAATTTTCTTATACATTTTCACATTTGATTCACATATATGACAATTTTGTGATATTTCATTACTATGATATAAATCAGACATCATATCATATGGATTTTATATTCATGTGTATATTTTACAGGTTGAAAGTCAAATATGTTCTAGAAAATTCCACCTACTATGCATAAAATGTCTTAAATGATTTCAGTGTCTTGATAATCTTTACAAAAATCTATGAAATGAATCAGAATTTCTCGTCCATTTTTAATGATAATTATAGATTGCAATTGTGACCATAGAAAGGTTGCCAGCAATGCAACCAATTTTAACTTAAGTTTCAATGGTATCCCCAGATGAAAGTCTGACGTACTGTTTTGGGGTATGGTCATGCCCCACGGCAAATGCAGAAATTTTCCTTTCATATACATAAACTTAGTTATTTTATATAGACCTTTACAAATTTCATATGTGGTTATATATGGATAAGACCACAGAGCTTATTGCTTAATGGTTCCGGCCTTCCACTAGAAGACCAGTGGCCTTTTAGAGTTAAAATTTGAGGTATTTCTTGATATTTTAACTTGGTACTTGCATATGCAGAAGGTCAGGTCATCACATGGCAGAGAAAAAGTTTGACCTCAAATCTTGTTTAATATTGGGTGCATCAACACTCATTTTTAGAATGGCTGAATTTCCTGTATGTTAGGTTACACCATGTTCCGTCGGGGGATACACTGAGTTGAGAGAACATCTGTAGCACAGATATATTTGTTGGACTTATTAATCCTTAAAAGCTTGTGAGAACATTTTTGGTTCATAAATATATTTACAATGTAACCACATAGGAAACAAAAAAAAAGACTTTACTTGAATAGCCTTAACAAGAAAAGAAATATTCAAGAACAACAGCAAACTGTCACTTCGGATGATCTGTGACTGTAAAGAATTATGGAATGAATATATATTATTTTATGTAAAACATTACACACTAAATAATAATAATTTTGCCTCATTTTTAGCATTGGAAACTGGGTGTTTTTACCCCACAGCCTTTAAGGGCTGTGCAGTTATTGTTTTCACCCATGGGCATGACAAGAAAGAGCTTCACCAGGCTGTATCTCAGAAACCATAAGGTGTAGGAAGTTGAAACATGGTAAGGTCGTTTGTTGGGAGGTGTAGGTGTAAAACATCATGGTGTGACTTTGATTTGACCTTTGTCTAGTGACCTTGACTTTGAAAACTGTGTCTGGGCTACATCTCGAAAACTGTAACTTGAAGGGAGTTGATTTTGTTAGAAGACATTGGTTAGAAGGTGAGCGATGAACTTGATTTAACCTTGAGTGACCTTGACCTTTAAAATCTTTTCTAGGGCATATCTCAGAAACTGTAAATGATAAGTTGTAGAAAGGTGTAGAAACTTGATTCATGGATGTTTCATTGCTTGGGGGAGCAGGTGCTAAGTCCCAGTGCGACCTTTAACCTTGGCTCTGCCAAAGTGTGTTCACCTGCCATAATTGAATCGTATTTTTCTTATGAAAAGGTCCTGTAACTGATTATTATAACACAATGTACTGTTGCCTAATTGTACTATTTCCATTGGTACTTATACTTCAGTTAATAAACTTCACAGCTTCATAGTTTACAGGCATTTTCTGTCTCAAACAATATATTCTTAACTCACATTATTTGTACCTTTACATAACTGATAAATGTTTGCTGTAAAAATATCCCGATTTTTGTACTGTTTCACTACTTCTGTATCTCATGGCGTTCAAAACTATTTCCTCCTGTTGTGGAGTACCACTAGCGGATCGGGGGGGGGGGTTCAAATAATGTTAAGGGGTTCAACGCAAAGTACAAAATTGTTTCTTGAGAATGGTATTAAATTTACAGGTAATGCGCTATATTTTAACCAAAAAATAATTTTTTCCCGGGGAAGGGGGGGGGGGGGGGCGGGCATGCCCCCTCCTTAGTTATGGTATGTCTGACGTGAACCCCCCCTTAATCTGATGTGAACCCCCACCTTACTTAAAGGCTGGATCCGCCCCTGAGTACGGGCTTCTGCTACTTTTTTGTAAACAAACTTATCATGTTACACTGATTAAATTATGTTAGAAACTTCTACTTCTATATAACTTGACATTTGTGTACTTTTAAGTATCAAAGGTTAACCTTGTGTCAGTTCAATGAAGTCTTATGTTTTTATTGGGGTGTTTTTAAAAGTACAACAAAGACACTTTTTTGTAGGTGTAGAATTACCAACATACTAATGAAGTAAGAAAAATGAAGCAGTATGGACGTATGGTTAGATCAGATTAACAAAACATCATCAGACATTCTATTATTTGAATTTTTAATTTTCTGACCTCAAATCCCCACGACTCCATTTAAGCCTGACAGTTTAGCCTTTCTATTATCCAACCCTTCTGATGTATTTTGTTTTGAAGATGATGGTATAACACATACTTTTAAATGATAACATTTCAGTTTAAAATGTAGCCAAAATTTACAGTTGTAAGTCACTGGTATATTTTGGGAACTGTGAATGCAAAAAAACCCTCAGATGTTAGCTGACATAAGTAAAGATCAATAAAATGAGCTAACGTGATGAGATAACACTCAGGTGAATTAGCTATTGCGGTTATGTAATATAAGCTCACTGCTTATCTCACTTTTGAATAAACAGAAAACTGTCTATTATTATTATGTATTTTATACTAGGATTACTCTTACTCAATCATGAGATCACTTAGTGACTAAGTGGTTAGCCAGTTCAGTATTTAACTGCTTGTCTCTCATCTTCATAGATGTAGGTTTGAACCAGAGCCCATTTCAACAGTTTGACATTCAATATGGTTGTGTTCTGATAATTGTATATGTGAAAAAATAAGCAAAACTAATTGACACCTAACTCATTCTCAGTGCATTTTTGTATTCTTTTTTGTGATCACAGTATCATGAACAACACGATATAGTTATAGTGTATACATATTTTGCTAGTAATTATCACATATGTGTATATATATATTGATTTTATAATATTGTGCAATTCTTCGTGAAGTCCTTTATTTTTAATGTAACCATATACTTGAAATTTCGACTTTACTAATAGCAGATATTCTGTAAAAACTATTTCTCTTGCGTCAGTCCTTACCTTATTGAGTTTTTGCTGTTAATTTTGAATTGTTTAATCCCAGGCCACACAGAATTTCACAAACTGTATACATGTTGTTGTCAATTATACTTAATATTTCACTTATCCATTTTTTATAATTTCCAAGAATGTCTTACTGCTGGTAACACTCTCGCTTCCCACCTCTGAGGCCGGGGTTCGGTTCCCGGCACGGCCTCAAGTGGGAAAGCTGGTAGTTGCTTGCCGTTGGTCGGCAGTTTACAGTACAGAACCCTGATGAACTGTACAGTGTTGAAAGTGACGTAAAACCCCAAATAAGTACTCTTGGGGGAGTAACAATAAGTTCAGATAAGGGAAGCGTCGCATAGAAAAAAAAGATAAAATAACAGGTTTAAATGGTCCAAGGAGAGTGCATTTGATGCTGTATAATTGAGAGTTCGCATAATATATGTTGTGCTGTATTTAATAGTTCATTTAGAATGTTCTCTGATGGCTTATTAAGGGATATAAGGCCTTTTTAATAGGATAACTCCATTTGACATTAAACATGTGATATGGCGGCCATTTGTTTTTAGAACTAGGTCAAAATTACTATTAGGCTAGCTTCTCTAGCCATGTAGCTTTTGTGCAAATTTGATGAAGCTAGCTAGAATATTTCAAGATTTAGAGCACCTTTATGATTTTCAATCAATTAGCTCTGGCGGCCATTTTGTTATTCAAAATGAGACCAAAATTTTGCACAGACAGGTTTTTATAGCCATAAAGATTCCCTGTGAATTTGGTGAAGACATCTGTATAAATGAATGATATATTAAGGTTTATGTAAAAACGTGATGAACGGACAGAGGCACTTACGGAAGGCGTTTTATAATCTCCCAACCAAGGCCCAGGTGGGAGATAAAAACATGGTCAATGAAGCAATACCTTTGAAATTTATCTGTACTTCTCTACTGGCTGTTTCTTACAATTAGAAGGTTGAATCTCTTCAGAGTTGAACTTTGGCCTCTCCCTCAAGATCAAACAAGACCAATAAATTATAAATGTTCATATATACATAACTCATTTTATGTTTCAGACTGCACTCATTCAATTGCAAAATTGCTGCCGGGATTAATAAAGTCCTGTATTTACAATTTTGGAGTGTGTTTTAAGACTTCACATCGGACCTGTCCTTGGTCATATGACATATGTTTGCAAAAAATAACTTCCCAGTTCAATAATATGCATTAAAATGAAGCTGAAGTGTTATAAAAGTTGATTTCGATTTCAATTCAAATTTTCTTATACATTTTCACATTTGATTCACATATATGACAATTTCGTGATATTTCATTACTATGATATAAATCAGACATCATATCATATGGATTTTATATTCATGTGTATATTTTACAGGTTGAAAGTCAAATATGTTCTAGAAAATTCCACCTACTATGCATAAAATGTCTTAAATGATTTCAGTGTCTTGATAATCTTTACAAAAATCTATGAAATGAATCAGAATTTCTCGTCCATTTTTAATGATAATTATAGATTGCAATTGTGACCATAGAAAGGTTGCCAGCAATGCAACCAATTTTAACTTAAGTTTCAATGGTATCCCCAGATGAAAGTCTGACGTACTGTTTTGGGGTATGGTCATGCCCCACGGCAAATGCAGAAATTTTCCTTTCATATACATAAACTTAGTTATTTTATATAGACCTTTACAAATTTCATATGTGGTTATATATGGATAAGACCACAGAGCTTATTGCTTAATGGTTCCGGCCTTCCACTAGAAGACCAGTGGCCTTTTAGAGTTAAAATTTGAGGTATTTCTTGATATTTTAACTTGGTACTTGCATATGCAGAAGGTCAGGTCATCACATGGCAGAGAAAAAGTTTGACCTCAAATCTTGTTTAATATTGGGTGCATCAACACTCATTTTTAGAATGGCTGAATTTCCTGTATGTTAGGTTACACCATGTTCCGTCGGGGGATACACTGAGTTGAGAGAACATCTGTAGCACAGATATATTTGTTGGACTTATTAATCCTTAAAAGCTTGTGAGAACATTTTTGGTTCATAAATATATTTACAATGTAACCACATAGGAAACAAAAAAAAAGACTTTACTTGAATAGCCTTAACAAGAAAAGAAATATTCAAGAACAACAGCAAACTGTCACTTCGGATGATCTGTGACTGTAAAGAATTATGGAATGAATATATATTATTTTATGTAAAACATTACACACTAAATAATAATAATTTTGCCTCATTTTTAGCATTGGAAACTGGGTGTTTTTACCCCACAGCCTTTAAGGGCTGTGCAGTTATTGTTTTCACCCATGGGCATGACAAGAAAGAGCTTCACCAGGCTGTATCTCAGAAACCATAAGGTGTAGGAAGTTGAAACATGGTAAGGTCGTTTGTTGGGAGGTGTAGGTGTAAAACATCATGGTGTGACTTTGATTTGACCTTTGTCTAGTGACCTTGACTTTGAAAACTGTGTCTGGGCTACATCTCGAAAACTGTAACTTGAAGGGAGTTGATTTTGTTAGAAGACATTGGTTAGAAGGTGAGCGATGAACTTGATTTAACCTTGAGTGACCTTGACCTTTAAAATCTTTTCTAGGGCATATCTCAGAAACTGTAAATGATAAGTTGTAGAAAGGTGTAGAAACTTGATTCATGGATGTTTCATTGCTTGGGGGAGCAGGTGCTAAGTCCCAGTGCGACCTTTAACCTTGGCTCTGCCAAAGTGTGTTCACCTGCCATAATTGAATCGTATTTTTCTTATGAAAAGGTCCTGTAACTGATTATTATAACACAATGTACTGTTGCCTAATTGTACTATTTCCATTGGTACCTATACTTCAGTTAATAAACTTCACAGCTTCATAGTTTACAGGCATTTTCTGTCTCAAACAATATATTCTTAACTCACATTATTTGTACCTTTACATAACTGATAAATGTTTGCTGTAAAAATATCCCGATTTTTGTACTGTTTCACTACTTCTGTATCTCATGGCGTTCAAAACTATTTCCTCCTGTTGTGGAGTACCACTAGCGGATCGGGGGGGGGGGGGTTCAAATAATGTTAAGGGGTTCAACGCAAAGTACAAAATTGTTTCTTGAGAATGGTATTAAATTTACAGGTAATGCGCTATATTTTAACCAAAAAATAATTTTTTCCCGGGGAAGGGGGGGGGCGGGCATGCCCCCTCCTTAGTTATGGTATGTCTGACGTGAACCCCCCCTTAATCTGATGTGAACCCCCACCTTACTTAAAGGCTGGATCCGCCCCTGAGTACGGGCTTCTGCTTCTTTTTTGTAAACAAACTTATCATGTTACACTGATTAAATTATGTTAGAAACTTCTACTTCTATATAACTTGACATTTGTGTACTTTTAAGTATCAAAGGTTAACCTTGTGTCAGTTCAATGAAGTCTTATGTTTTTATTGGGGTGTTTTTAAAAGTACAACAAAGACACTTTTTTGTAGGTGTAGAATTACCAACATACTAATGAAGTAAGAAAAATGAAGCAGTATGGACGTATGGTTAGATCAGATTAACAAAACATCATCAGACATTCTATTATTTGAATTTTTAATTTTCTGACCTCAAATCCCCACGACTCCATTTAAGCCTGACAGTTTAGCCTTTCTATTATCCAACCCTTCTGATGTATTTTGTTTTGAAGATGATGGTATAACACATACTTTTAAATGATAACATTTCAGTTTAAAATGTAGCCAAAATTTACAGTTGTAAGTCACTGGTATATTTTGGGAACTGTGAATGCAAAAAAACCCTCAGATGTTAGCTGACATAAGTAAAGATCAATAAAATGAGCTAACGTGATGAGATAACACTCAGGTGAATTAGCTATTGCGGTTATGTAATATAAGCTCACTGCTTATCTCACTTTTGAATAAACAGAAAACTGTCTATTATTATTATGTATTTTATACTAGGATTACTCTTACTCAATCATGAGATCACTTAGTGACTAAGTGGTTAGCCAGTTCAGTATTTAACTGCTTGTCTCTCATCTTCATAGATGTAGGTTTGAACCAGAGCCCATTTCAACAGTTTGACATTCAATATGGTTGTGTTCTGATAATTGTATATGTGAAAAAATAAGCAAAACTAATTGACACCTAACTCATTCTCAGTGCATTTTTGTATTCTTTTTTGTGATCACAGTATCATGAACAACACGATATAGTTATAGTGTATACATATTTTGCTAGTAATTATCACATATGTGTATATATATTGATTTTATAATATTGTGCAATTCTTCGTGAAGTCCTTTATTTTTAATGTAACCATATACTTGAAATTTCGACTTTACTAATAGCAGATATTCTGTAAAAACTATTTCTCTTGCGTCAGTCCTTACCTTATTGAGTTTTTGCTGTTAATTTTGAATTGTTTAATCCCAGGCCACACAGAATTTCACAAACTGTATACATGTTGTTGTCAATTATACTTAATATTTCACTTATCCATTTTTTATAATTTCCAAGAATGTCTTACTGCTGGTAACACTCTCGCTTCCCACCTCTGAGGCCGGGGTTCGGTTCCCGGCACGGCCTCAAGTGGGAAAGCTGGTAGTTGCTTGCCGTTGGTCGGCAGTTTACAGTACAGAACCCTGATGAACTGTACAGTGTTGAAAGTGACGTAAAACCCCAAATAAGTACTCTTGGGGGAGTAACAATAAGTTCAGATAAGGGAAGCGTCGCATAGAAAAAAAAGATAAAATAACAGGTTTAAATGGTCCAAGGAGAGTGCATTTGATGCTGTATAATTGAGAGTTCGCATAATATATGTTGTGCTGTATTTAATAGTTCATTTAGAATGTTCTCTGATGGCTTATTAAGGGATATAAGGCCTTTTTAATAGGATAACTCCATTTGACATTAAACATGTGATATGGCGGCCATTTGTTTTTAGAACTAGGTCAAAATTACTATTAGGCTAGCTTCTCTAGTCATGTAGCTTTTGTGCAAATTTGATGAAGCTAGCTAGAATATTTCAAGATTTAGAGCACCTTTATTATTTTCAATCAATTAGCTCTGGCGGCCATTTTGTTATTCAAAATGAGACCAAAATTTTGCACAGACAGGTTTTCATAGCCATAAAGATTCCCTGTGAATTTGGTGAAGACATCTGTATAAATAAATGATATATTAAGGTTTATGTAAAAACGTGATGAACGGACAGAGGCACTTACGGAAGGCGTTTTATAATCTCCCAACCAAGGCCCAGGTGGGAGATAAAAACATGGTCAATGAAGCAATACCTTTGAAATTTATCTGTACTTCTCTACTGGCTGTTTCTTACAATTAGAAGGTTGAATCTCTTCAGAGTTGAACTTTGGCCTCTCCCTCAAGATCAAACAAGACCAATAAATTATAAATGTTCATATATACATAACTCATTTCATGTTTCAGACTGCACTCATTCAATTGCAAAATTGCTGCCGGGATTAATAAAGTCCTGTATTTACAATTTTGGAGTGTGTTTTAAGACTTCACATCGGACCTGTCCTTGGTCATATGACATATGTTTGCAAAAAATAACTTCCCAGTTCAATAATATGCATTAAAATGAAGCTGAAGTGTTATAAAAGTTGATTTCGATTTCAATTCAAATTTTCTTATACATTTTCACATTTGATTCACATATATGACAATTTTGTGATATTTCATTACTATGATATAAATCAGACATCATATCATATGGATTTTATATTCATGTGTATATTTTACAGGTTGAAAGTCAAATATGTTCTAGAAAATTCCACCTACTATGCATAAAATGTCTTAAATGATTTCAGTGTCTTGATAATCTTTACAAAAATCTATGAAATGAATCAGAATTTCTCGTCCATTTTTAATGATAATTATAGATTGCAATTGTGACCATAGAAAGGTTGCCAGCAATGCAACCAATTTTAACTTAAGTTTCAATGGTATCCCCAGATGAAAGTCTGACGTACTGTTTTGGGGTATGGTCATGCCCCACGGCAAATGCAGAAATTTTCCTTTCATATACATAAACTTAGTTATTTTATATAGACCTTTACAAATTTCATATGTGGTTATATATGGATAAGACCACAGAGCTTATTGCTTAATGGTTCCGGCCTTCCACTAGAAGACCAGTGGCCTTTTAGAGTTAAAATTTGAGGTATTTCTTGATATTTTAACTTGGTACTTGCATATGCAGAAGGTCAGGTCATCACATGGCAGAGAAAAAGTTTGACCTCAAATCTTGTTTAATATTGGGTGCATCAACACTCATTTTTAGAATGGCTGAATTTCCTGTATGTTAGGTTACACCATGTTCCGTCGGGGGATACACTGAGTTGAGAGAACATCTGTAGCACAGATATATTTGTTGGACTTATTAATCCTTAAAAGCTTGTGAGAACATTTTTGGTTCATAAATATATTTACAATGTAACCACATAGGAAACAAAAAAAAAGACTTTACTTGAATAGCCTTAACAAGAAAAGAAATATTCAAGAACAACAGCAAACTGTCACTTCGGATGATCTGTGACTGTAAAGAATTATGGAATGAATATATATTATTTTATGTAAAACATTACACACTAAATAATAATAATTTTGCCTCATTTTTAGCATTGGAAACTGGGTGTTTTTACCCCACAGCCTTTAAGGGCTGTGCAGTTATTGTTTTCACCCATGGGCATGACAAGAAAGAGCTTCACCAGGCTGTATCTCAGAAACCATAAGGTGTAGGAAGTTGAAACATGGTAAGGTCGTTTGTTGGGAGGTGTAGGTGTAAAACATCATGGTGTGACTTTGATTTGACCTTTGTCTAGTGACCTTGACTTTGAAAACTGTGTCTGGGCTACATCTCGAAAACTGTAACTTGAAGGGAGTTGATTTTGTTAGAAGACATTGGTTAGAAGGTGAGCGATGAACTTGATTTAACCTTGAGTGACCTTGACCTTTAAAATCTTTTCTAGGGCATATCTCAGAAACTGTAAATGATAAGTTGTAGAAAGGTGTAGAAACTTGATTCATGGATGTTTCATTGCTTGGGGGAGCAGGTGCTAAGTCCCAGTGCGACCTTTAACCTTGGCTCTGCCAAAGTGTGTTCACCTGCCATAATTGAATCGTATTTTTCTTATGAAAAGGTCCTGTAACTGATTATTATAACACAATGTACTGTTGCCTAATTGTACTATTTCCATTGGTACTTATACTTCAGTTAATAAACTTCACAGCTTCATAGTTTACAGGCATTTTCTGTCTCAAACAATATATTCTTAACTCACATTATTTGTACCTTTACATAACTGATAAATGTTTGCTGTAAAAATATCCCGATTTTTGTACTGTTTCACTACTTCTGTATCTCATGGCGTTCAAAACTATTTCCTCCTGTTGTGGAGTACCACTAGCGGATCGGGGGGGGGGGGTTCAAATAATGTTAAGGGGTTCAACGCAAAGTACAAAATTGTTTCTTGAGAATGGTATTAAATTTACAGGTAATGCGCTATATTTTAACCAAAAAATAATTTTTTCCCGGGGAAGGGGGGGGGGGGGGGGCGGGCATGCCCCCTCCTTAGTTATGGTATGTCTGACGTGAACCCCCCCTTAATCTGATGTGAACCCCCACCTTACTTAAAGGCTGGATCCGCCCCTGAGTACGGGCTTCTGCTACTTTTTTGTAAACAAACTTATCATGTTACACTGATTAAATTATGTTAGAAACTTCTACTTCTATATAACTTGACATTTGTGTACTTTTAAGTATCAAAGGTTAACCTTGTGTCAGTTCAATGAAGTCTTATGTTTTTATTGGGGTGTTTTTAAAAGTACAACAAAGACACTTTTTTGTAGGTGTAGAATTACCAACATACTAATGAAGTAAGAAAAATGAAGCAGTATGGACGTATGGTTAGATCAGATTAACAAAACATCATCAGACATTCTATTATTTGAATTTTTAATTTTCTGACCTCAAATCCCCACGACTCCATTTAAGCCTGACAGTTTAGCCTTTCTATTATCCAACCCTTCTGATGTATTTTGTTTTGAAGATGATGGTATAACACATACTTTTAAATGATAACATTTCAGTTTAAAATGTAGCCAAAATTTACAGTTGTAAGTCACTGGTATATTTTGGGAACTGTGAATGCAAAAAAACCCTCAGATGTTAGCTGACATAAGTAAAGATCAATAAAATGAGCTAACGTGATGAGATAACACTCAGGTGAATTAGCTATTGCGGTTATGTAATATAAGCTCACTGCTTATCTCACTTTTGAATAAACAGAAAACTGTCTATTATTATTATGTATTTTATACTAGGATTACTCTTACTCAATCATGAGATCACTTAGTGACTAAGTGGTTAGCCAGTTCAGTATTTAACTGCTTGTCTCTCATCTTCATAGATGTAGGTTTGAACCAGAGCCCATTTCAACAGTTTGACATTCAATATGGTTGTGTTCTGATAATTGTATATGTGAAAAAATAAGCAAAACTAATTGACACCTAACTCATTCTCAGTGCATTTTTGTATTCTTTTTTGTGATCACAGTATCATGAACAACACGATATAGTTATAGTGTATACATATTTTGCTAGTAATTATCACATATGTGTATATATATATTGATTTTATAATATTGTGCAATTCTTCGTGAAGTCCTTTATTTTTAATGTAACCATATACTTGAAATTTCGACTTTACTAATAGCAGATATTCTGTAAAAACTATTTCTCTTGCGTCAGTCCTTACCTTATTGAGTTTTTGCTGTTAATTTTGAATTGTTTAATCCCAGGCCACACAGAATTTCACAAACTGTATACATGTTGTTGTCAATTATACTTAATATTTCACTTATCCATTTTTTATAATTTCCAAGAATGTCTTACTGCTGGTAACACTCTCGCTTCCCACCTCTGAGGCCGGGGTTCGGTTCCCGGCACGGCCTCAAGTGGGAAAGCTGGTAGTTGCTTGCCGTTGGTCGGCAGTTTACAGTACAGAACCCTGATGAACTGTACAGTGTTGAAAGTGACGTAAAACCCCAAATAAGTACTCTTGGGGGAGTAACAATAAGTTCAGATAAGGGAAGCGTCGCATAGAAAAAAAAGATAAAATAACAGGTTTAAATGGTCCAAGGAGAGTGCATTTGATGCTGTATAATTGAGAGTTCGCATAATATATGTTGTGCTGTATTTAATAGTTCATTTAGAATGTTCTCTGATGGCTTATTAAGGGATATAAGGCCTTTTTAATAGGATAACTCCATTTGACATTAAACATGTGATATGGCGGCCATTTGTTTTTAGAACTAGGTCAAAATTACTATTAGGCTAGCTTCTCTAGCCATGTAGCTTTTGTGCAAATTTGATGAAGCTAGCTAGAATATTTCAAGATTTAGAGCACCTTTATGATTTTCAATCAATTAGCTCTGGCGGCCATTTTGTTATTCAAAATGAGACCAAAATTTTGCACAGACAGGTTTTTATAGCCATAAAGATTCCCTGTGAATTTGGTGAAGACATCTGTATAAATGAATGATATATTAAGGTTTATGTAAAAACGTGATGAACGGACAGAGGCACTTACGGAAGGCGTTTTATAATCTCCCAACCAAGGCCCAGGTGGGAGATAAAAACATGGTCAATGAAGCAATACCTTTGAAATTTATCTGTACTTCTCTACTGGCTGTTTCTTACAATTAGAAGGTTGAATCTCTTCAGAGTTGAACTTTGGCCTCTCCCTCAAGATCAAACAAGACCAATAAATTATAAATGTTCATATATACATAACTCATTTCATGTTTCAGACTGCACTCATTCAATTGCAAAATTGCTGCCGGGATTAATAAAGTCCTGTATTTACAATTTTGGAGTGTGTTTTAAGACTTCACATCGGACCTGTCCTTGGTCATATGACATATGTTTGCAAAAAATAACTTCCCAGTTCAATAATATGCATTAAAATGAAGCTGAAGTGTTATAAAAGTTGATTTCGATTTCAATTCAAATTTTCTTATACATTTTCACATTTGATTCACATATATGACAATTTTGTGATATTTCATTACTATGATATAAATCAGACATCATATCATATGGATTTTATATTCATGTGTATATTTTACAGGTTGAAAGTCAAATATGTTCTAGAAAATTCCACCTACTATGCATAAAATGTCTTAAATGATTTCAGTGTCTTGATAATCTTTACAAAAATCTATGAAATGAATCAGAATTTCTCGTCCATTTTTAATGATAATTATAGATTGCAATTGTGACCATAGAAAGGTTGCCAGCAATGCAACCAATTTTAACTTAAGTTTCAATGGTATCCCCAGATGAAAGTCTGACGTACTGTTTTGGGGTATGGTCATGCCCCACGGCAAATGCAGAAATTTTCCTTTCATATACATAAACTTAGTTATTTTATATAGACCTTTACAAATTTCATATGTGGTTATATATGGATAAGACCACAGAGCTTATTGCTTAATGGTTCCGGCCTTCCACTAGAAGACCAGTGGCCTTTTAGAGTTAAAATTTGAGGTATTTCTTGATATTTTAACTTGGTACTTGCATATGCAGAAGGTCAGGTCATCACATGGCAGAGAAAAAGTTTGACCTCAAATCTTGTTTAATATTGGGTGCATCAACACTCATTTTTAGAATGGCTGAATTTCCTGTATGTTAGGTTACACCATGTTCCGTCGGGGGATACACTGAGTTGAGAGAACATCTGTAGCACAGATATATTTGTTGGACTTATTAATCCTTAAAAGCTTGTGAGAACATTTTTGGTTCATAAATATATTTACAATGTAACCACATAGGAAACAAAAAAAAAGACTTTACTTGAATAGCCTTAACAAGAAAAGAAATATTCAAGAACAACAGCAAACTGTCACTTCGGATGATCTGTGACTGTAAAGAATTATGGAATGAATATATATTATTTTATGTAAAACATTACACACTAAATAATAATAATTTTGCCTCATTTTTAGCATTGGAAACTGGGTGTTTTTACCCCACAGCCTTTAAGGGCTGTGCAGTTATTGTTTTCACCCATGGGCATGACAAGAAAGAGCTTCACCAGGCTGTATCTCAGAAACCATAAGGTGTAGGAAGTTGAAACATGGTAAGGTCGTTTGTTGGGAGGTGTAGGTGTAAAACATCATGGTGTGACTTTGATTTGACCTTTGTCTAGTGACCTTGACTTTGAAAACTGTGTCTGGGCTACATCTCGAAAACTGTAACTTGAAGGGAGTTGATTTTGTTAGAAGACATTGGTTAGAAGGTGAGCGATGAACTTGATTTAACCTTGAGTGACCTTGACCTTTAAAATCTTTTCTAGGGCATATCTCAGAAACTGTAAATGATAAGTTGTAGAAAGGTGTAGAAACTTGATTCATGGATGTTTCATTGCTTGGGGGAGCAGGTGCTAAGTCCCAGTGCGACCTTTAACCTTGGCTCTGCCAAAGTGTGTTCACCTGCCATAATTGAATCGTATTTTTCTTATGAAAAGGTCCTGTAACTGATTATTATAACACAATGTACTGTTGCCTAATTGTACTATTTCCATTGGTACTTATACTTCAGTTAATAAACTTCACAGCTTCATAGTTTACAGGCATTTTCTGTCTCAAACAATATATTCTTAACTCACATTATTTGTACCTTTACATAACTGATAAATGTTTGCTGTAAAAATATCCCGATTTTTGTACTGTTTCACTACTTCTGTATCTCATGGCGTTCAAAACTATTTCCTCCTGTTGTGGAGTACCACTAGCGGATCGGGGGGGGGGGGTTCAAATAATGTTAAGGGGTTCAACGCAAAGTACAAAATTGTTTCTTGAGAATGGTATTAAATTTACAGGTAATGCGCTATATTTTAACCAAAAAATAATTTTTTCCCGGGGAAGGGGGGGGGGGGGGGGCGGGCATGCCCCCTCCTTAGTTATGGTATGTCTGACGTGAACCCCCCCTTAATCTGATGTGAACCCCCACCTTACTTAAAGGCTGGATCCGCCCCTGAGTACGGGCTTCTGCTACTTTTTTGTAAACAAACTTATCATGTTACACTGATTAAATTATGTTAGAAACTTCTACTTCTATATAACTTGACATTTGTGTACTTTTAAGTATCAAAGGTTAACCTTGTGTCAGTTCAATGAAGTCTTATGTTTTTATTGGGGTGTTTTTAAAAGTACAACAAAGACACTTTTTTGTAGGTGTAGAATTACCAACATACTAATGAAGTAAGAAAAATGAAGCAGTATGGACGTATGGTTAGATCAGATTAACAAAACATCATCAGACATTCTATTATTTGAATTTTTAATTTTCTGACCTCAAATCCCCACGACTCCATTTAAGCCTGACAGTTTAGCCTTTCTATTATCCAACCCTTCTGATGTATTTTGTTTTGAAGATGATGGTATAACACATACTTTTAAATGATAACATTTCAGTTTAAAATGTAGCCAAAATTTACAGTTGTAAGTCACTGGTATATTTTGGGAACTGTGAATGCAAAAAAACCCTCAGATGTTAGCTGACATAAGTAAAGATCAATAAAATGAGCTAACGTGATGAGATAACACTCAGGTGAATTAGCTATTGCGGTTATGTAATATAAGCTCACTGCTTATCTCACTTTTGAATAAACAGAAAACTGTCTATTATTATTATGTATTTTATACTAGGATTACTCTTACTCAATCATGAGATCACTTAGTGACTAAGTGGTTAGCCAGTTCAGTATTTAACTGCTTGTCTCTCATCTTCATAGATGTAGGTTTGAACCAGAGCCCATTTCAACAGTTTGACATTCAATATGGTTGTGTTCTGATAATTGTATATGTGAAAAAATAAGCAAAACTAATTGACACCTAACTCATTCTCAGTGCATTTTTGTATTCTTTTTTGTGATCACAGTATCATGAACAACACGATATAGTTATAGTGTATACATATTTTGCTAGTAATTATCACATATGTGTATATATATATTGATTTTATAATATTGTGCAATTCTTCGTGAAGTCCTTTATTTTTAATGTAACCATATACTTGAAATTTCGACTTTACTAATAGCAGATATTCTGTAAAAACTATTTCTCTTGCGTCAGTCCTTACCTTATTGAGTTTTTGCTGTTAATTTTGAATTGTTTAATCCCAGGCCACACAGAATTTCACAAACTGTATACATGTTGTTGTCAATTATACTTAATATTTCACTTATCCATTTTTTATAATTTCCAAGAATGTCTTACTGCTGGTAACACTCTCGCTTCCCACCTCTGAGGCCGGGGTTCGGTTCCCGGCACGGCCTCAAGTGGGAAAGCTGGTAGTTGCTTGCCGTTGGTCGGCAGTTTACAGTACAGAACCCTGATGAACTGTACAGTGTTGAAAGTGACGTAAAACCCCAAATAAGTACTCTTGGGGGAGTAACAATAAGTTCAGATAAGGGAAGCGTCGCATAGAAAAAAAAGATAAAATAACAGGTTTAAATGGTCCAAGGAGAGTGCATTTGATGCTGTATAATTGAGAGTTCGCATAATATATGTTGTGCTGTATTTAATAGTTCATTTAGAATGTTCTCTGATGGCTTATTAAGGGATATAAGGCCTTTTTAATAGGATAACTCCATTTGACATTAAACATGTGATATGGCGGCCATTTGTTTTTAGAACTAGGTCAAAATTACTATTAGGCTAGCTTCTCTAGCCATGTAGCTTTTGTGCAAATTTGATGAAGCTAGCTAGAATATTTCAAGATTTAGAGCACCTTTATGATTTTCAATCAATTAGCTCTGGCGGCCATTTTGTTATTCAAAATGAGACCAAAATTTTGCACAGACAGGTTTTTATAGCCATAAAGATTCCCTGTGAATTTGGTGAAGACATCTGTATAAATGAATGATATATTAAGGTTTATGTAAAAACGTGATGAACGGACAGAGGCACTTACGGAAGGCGTTTTATAATCTCCCAACCAAGGCCCAGGTGGGAGATAAAAACATGGTCAATGAAGCAATACCTTTGAAATTTATCTGTACTTCTCTACTGGCTGTTTCTTACAATTAGAAGGTTGAATCTCTTCAGAGTTGAACTTTGGCCTCTCCCTCAAGATCAAACAAGACCAATAAATTATAAATGTTCATATATACATAACTCATTTCATGTTTCAGACTGCACTCATTCAATTGCAAAATTGCTGCCGGGATTAATAAAGTCCTGTATTTACAATTTTGGAGTGTGTTTTAAGACTTCACATCGGACCTGTCCTTGGTCATATGACATATGTTTGCAAAAAATAACTTCCCAGTTCAATAATATGCATTAAAATGAAGCTGAAGTGTTATAAAAGTTGATTTCGATTTCAATTCAAATTTTCTTATACATTTTCACATTTGATTCACATATATGACAATTTCGTGATATTTCATTACTATGATATAAATCAGACATCATATCATATGGATTTTATATTCATGTGTATATTTTACAGGTTGAAAGTCAAATATGTTCTAGAAAATTCCACCTACTATGCATAAAATGTCGTAAATGATTTCAGTGTCTTGATAATCTTTACAAAAATCTATGAAATGAATCAGAATTTCTCGTCCATTTTTAATGATAATTATAGATTGCAATTGTGACCATAGAAAGGTTGCCAGCAATGCAACCAATTTTAACTTAAGTTTCAATGGTATCCCCAGATGAAAGTCTGACGTACTGTTTTGGGGTATGGTCATGCCCCACGGCAAATGCAGAAATTTTCCTTTCATATACATAAACTTAGTTATTTTATATAGACCTTTACAAATTTCATATGTGGTTATATATGGATAAGACCACAGAGCTTATTGCTTAATGGTTCCGGCCTTCCACTAGAAGACCAGTGGCCTTTTAGAGTTAAAATTTGAGGTATTTCTTGATATTTTAACTTGGTACTTGCATATGCAGAAGGTCAGGTCATCACATGGCAGAGAAAAAGTTTGACCTCAAATCTTGTTTAATATTGGGTGCATCAACACTCATTTTTAGAATGGCTGAATTTCCTGTATGTTAGGTTACACCATGTTCCGTCGGGGGATACACTGAGTTGAGAGAACATCTGTAGCACAGATATATTTGTTGGACTTATTAATCCTTAAAAGCTTGTGAGAACATTTTTGGTTCATAAATATATTTACAATGTAACCACATAGGAAACAAAAAAAAAGACTTTACTTGAATAGCCTTAACAAGAAAAGAAATATTCAAGAACAACAGCAAACTGTCACTTCGGATGATCTGTGACTGTAAAGAATTATGGAATGAATATATATTATTTTATGTAAAACATTACACACTAAATAATAATAATTTTGCCTCATTTTTAGCATTGGAAACTGGGTGTTTTTACCCCACAGCCTTTAAGGGCTGTGCAGTTATTGTTTTCACCCATGGGCATGACAAGAAAGAGCTTCACCAGGCTGTATCTCAGAAACCATAAGGTGTAGGAAGTTGAAACATGGTAAGGTCGTTTGTTGGGAGGTGTAGGTGTAAAACATCATGGTGTGACTTTGATTTGACCTTTGTCTAGTGACCTTGACTTTGAAAACTGTGTCTGGGCTACATCTCGAAAACTGTAACTTGAAGGGAGTTGATTTTGTTAGAAGACATTGGTTAGAAGGTGAGCGATGAACTTGATTTAACCTTGAGTGACCTTGACCTTTAAAATCTTTTCTAGGGCATATCTCAGAAACTGTAAATGATAAGTTGTAGAAAGGTGTAGAAACTTGATTCATGGATGTTTCATTGCTTGGGGGAGCAGGTGCTAAGTCCCAGTGCGACCTTTAACCTTGGCTCTGCCAAAGTGTGTTCACCTGCCATAATTGAATCGTATTTTTCTTATGAAAAGGTCCTGTAACTGATTATTATAACACAATGTACTGTTGCCTAATTGTACTATTTCCATTGGCACCTATACTTCAGTTAATAAACTTCACAGCTTCATAGTTTACAGGCATTTTCTGTCTCAAACAATATATTCTTAACTCACATTATTTGTACCTTTACATAACTGATAAATGTTTGCTGTAAAAATATCCCGATTTTTGTACTGTTTCACTACTTCTGTATCTCATGGCGTTCAAAACTATTTCCTCCTGTTGTGGAGTACCACTAGCGGATCGGGGGGGGGGGGGTTCAAATAATGTTAAGGGGTTCAACGCAAAGTACAAAATTGTTTCTTGAGAATGGTATTAAATTTACAGGTAATGCGCTATATTTTAACCAAAAAATAATTTTTTCCCGGGGAAGGGGGGGCGGGGCGGGCATGCCCCCTCCTTAGTTATGGTATGTCTGACGTGAACCCCCCCTTAATCTGATGTGAACCCCCACCTTACTTAAAGGCTGGATCCGCCCCTGAGTACGGGCTTCTGCTACTTTTTTGTAAACAAACTTATCATGTTACACTGATTAAATTATGTTAGAAACTTCTACTTCTATATAACTTGACATTTGTGTACTTTTAAGTATCAAAGGTTAACCTTGTGTCAGTTCAATGAAGTCTTATGTTTTTATTGGGGTGTTTTTAAAAGTACAACAAAGACACTTTTTTGTAGGTGTAGAATTACCAACATACTAATGAAGTAAGAAAAATGAAGCAGTATGGACGTATGGTTAGATCAGATTAACAAAACATCATCAGACATTCTATTATTTGAATTTTTAATTTTCTGACCTCAAATCCCCACGACTCCATTTAAGCCTGACAGTTTAGCCTTTCTATTATCCAACCCTTCTGATGTATTTTGTTTTGAAGATGATGGTATAACACATACTTTTAAATGATAACATTTCAGTTTAAAATGTAGCCAAAATTTACAGTTGTAAGTCACTGGTATATTTTGGGAACTGTGAATGCAAAAAAACCCTCAGATGTTAGCTGACATAAGTAAAGATCAATAAAATGAGCTAACGTGATGAGATAACACTCAGGTGAATTAGCTATTGCGGTTATGTAATATAAGCTCACTGCTTATCTCACTTTTGAATAAACAGAAAACTGTCTATTATTATTATGTATTTTATACTAGGATTACTCTTACTCAATCATGAGATCACTTAGTGACTAAGTGGTTAGCCAGTTCAGTATTTAACTGCTTGTCTCTCATCTTCATAGATGTAGGTTTGAACCAGAGCCCATTTCAACAGTTTGACATTCAATATGGTTGTGTTCTGATAATTGTATATGTGAAAAAATAAGCAAAACTAATTGACACCTAACTCATTCTCAGTGCATTTTTGTATTCTTTTTTGTGATCACAGTATCATGAACAACACGATATAGTTATAGTGTATACATATTTTGCTAGTAATTATCACATATGTGTATATATATATTGATTTTATAATATTGTGCAATTCTTCGTGAAGTCCTTTATTTTTAATGTAACCATATACTTGAAATTTCGACTTTACTAATAGCAGATATTCTGTAAAAACTATTTCTCTTGCGTCAGTCCTTACCTTATTGAGTTTTTGCTGTTAATTTTGAATTGTTTAATCCCAGGCCACACAGAATTTCACAAACTGTATACATGTTGTTGTCAATTATACTTAATATTTCACTTATCCATTTTTTATAATTTCCAAGAATGTCTTACTGCTGGTAACACTCTCGCTTCCCACCTCTGAGGCCGGGGTTCGGTTCCCGGCACGGCCTCAAGTGGGAAAGCTGGTAGTTGCTTGCCGTTGGTCGGCAGTTTACAGTACAGAACCCTGATGAACTGTACAGTGTTGAAAGTGACGTAAAACCCCAAATAAGTACTCTTGGGGGAGTAACAATAAGTTCAGATAAGGGAAGCGTCGCATAGAAAAAAAAGATAAAATAACAGGTTTAAATGGTCCAAGGAGAGTGCATTTGATGCTGTATAATTGAGAGTTCGCATAATATATGTTGTGCTGTATTTAATAGTTCATTTAGAATGTTCTCTGATGGCTTATTAAGGGATATAAGGCCTTTTTAATAGGATAACTCCATTTGACATTAAACATGTGATATGGCGGCCATTTGTTTTTAGAACTAGGTCAAAATTACTATTAGGCTAGCTTCTCTAGCCATGTAGCTTTTGTGCAAATTTGATGAAGCTAGCTAGAATATTTCAAGATTTAGAGCACCTTTATGATTTTCAATCAATTAGCTCTGGCGGCCATTTTGTTATTCAAAATGAGACCAAAATTTTGCACAGACAGGTTTTCATAGCCATAAAGATTCCCTGTGAATTTGGTGAAGACATCTGTATAAATGAATGATATATTAAGGTTTATGTAAAAACGTGATGAACGGACAGAGGCACTTACGGAAGGCGTTTTATAATCTCCCAACCAAGGCCCAGGTGGGAGATAAAAACATGGTCAATGAAGCAATACCTTTGAAATTTATCTGTACTTCTCTACTGGCTGTTTCTTACAATTAGAAGGTTGAATCTCTTCAGAGTTGAACTTTGGCCTCTCCCTCAAGATCAAACAAGACCAATAAATTATAAATGTTCATATATACATAACTCATTTCATGTTTCAGACTGCACTCATTCAATTGCAAAATTGCTGCCGGGATTAATAAAGTCCTGTATTTACAATTTTGGAGTGTGTTTTAAGACTTCACATCGGACCTGTCCTTGGTCATATGACATATGTTGGCAAAAAATAACTTCCCAGTTCAATAATATGCATTAAAATGAAGCTGAAGTGTTATAAAAGTTGATTTCGATTTCAATTCAAATTTTCTTATACATTTTCACATTTGATTCACATATATGACAATTTCGTGATATTTCATTACTATGATATAAATCAGACATCATATCATATGGATTTTATATTCATGTGTATATTTTACAGGTTGAAAGTCAAATATGTTCTAGAAAATTCCACCTACTATGCATAAAATGTCTTAAATGATTTCAGTGTCTTGATAATCTTTACAAAAATCTATGAAATGAATCAGAATTTCTCGTCCATTTTTAATGATAATTATAGATTGCAATTGTGACCATAGAAAGGTTGCCAGCAATGCAACCAATTTTAACTTAAGTTTCAATGGTATCCCCAGATGAAAGTCTGACGTACTGTTTTGGGGTATGGTCATGCCCCACGGCAAATGCAGAAATTTTCCTTTCATATACATAAACTTAGTTATTTTATATAGACCTTTACAAATTTCATATGTGGTTATATATGGATAAGACCACAGAGCTTATTGCTTAATGGTTCCGGCCTTCCACTAGAAGACCAGTGGCCTTTTAGAGTTAAAATTTGAGGTATTTCTTGATATTTTAACTTGGTACTTGCATATGCAGAAGGTCAGGTCATCACATGGCAGAGAAAAAGTTTGACCTCAAATCTTGTTTAATATTGGGTGCATCAACACTCATTTTTAGAATGGCTGAATTTCCTGTATGTTAGGTTACACCATGTTCCGTCGGGGGATACACTGAGTTGAGAGAACATCTGTAGCACAGATATATTTGTTGGACTTATTAATCCTTAAAAGCTTGTGAGAACATTTTTGGTTCATAAATATATTTACAATGTAACCACATAGGAAACAAAAAAAAAGACTTTACTTGAATAGCCTTAACAAGAAAAGAAATATTCAAGAACAACAGCAAACTGTCACTTCAGATGATCTGTGACTGTAAAGAATTATGGAATGAATATATATTATTTTATGTAAAACATTACACACTAAATAATAATAATTTTGCCTCATTTTTAGCATTGGAAACTGGGTGTTTTTACCCCACAGCCTTTAAGGGCTGTGCAGTTATTGTTTTCACCCATGGGCATGACAAGAAAGAGCTTCACCAGGCTGTATCTCAGAAACCATAAGGTGTAGGAAGTTGAAACATGGTAAGGTCGTTTGTTGGGAGGTGTAGGTGTAAAACATCATGGTGTGACTTTGATTTGACCTTTGTCTAGTGACCTTGACTTTGAAAACTGTGTCTGGGCTACATCTCGAAAACTGTAACTTGAAGGGAGTTGATTTTGTTAGAAGACATTGGTTAGAAGGTGAGCGATGAACTTGATTTAACCTTGAGTGACCTTGACCTTTAAAATCTTTTCTAGGGCATATCTCAGAAACTGTAAATGATAAGTTGTAGAAAGGTGTAGAAACTTGATTCATGGATGTTTCATTGCTTGGGGGAGCAGGTGCTAAGTCCCAGTGCGACCTTTAACCTTGGCTCTGCCAAAGTGTGTTCACCTGCCATAATTGAATCGTATTTTTCTTATGAAAAGGTCCTGTAACTGATTATTATAACACAATGTACTGTTGCCTAATTGTACTATTTCCATTGGCACCTATACTTCAGTTAATAAACTTCACAGCTTCATAGTTTACAGGCATTTTCTGTCTCAAACAATATATTCTTAACTCACATTATTTGTACCTTTACATAACTGATAAATGTTTGCTGTAAAAATATCCCGATTTTTGTACTGTTTCACTACTTCTGTATCTCATGGCGTTCAAAACTATTTCCTCCTGTTGTGGAGTACCACTAGCGGATCGGGGGGGGGGGGGTTCAAATAATGTTAAGGGGTTCAACGCAAAGTACAAAATTGTTTCTTGAGAATGGTATTAAATTTACAGGTAATGCGCTATATTTTAACCAAAAAATAATTTTTTCCCGGGGAAGGGGGGGCGGGGCGGGCATGCCCCCTCCTTAGTTATGGTATGTCTGACGTGAACCCCCCCTTAATCTGATGTGAACCCCCACCTTACTTAAAGGCTGGATCCGCCCCTGAGTACGGGCTTCTGCTACTTTTTTGTAAACAAACTTATCATGTTACACTGATTAAATTATGTTAGAAACTTCTACTTCTATATAACTTGACATTTGTGTACTTTTAAGTATCAAAGGTTAACCTTGTGTCAGTTCAATGAAGTCTTATGTTTTTATTGGGGTGTTTTTAAAAGTACAACAAAGACACTTTTTTGTAGGTGTAGAATTACCAACATACTAATGAAGTAAGAAAAATGAAGCAGTATGGACGTATGGTTAGATCAGATTAACAAAACATCATCAGACATTCTATTATTTGAATTTTTAATTTTCTGACCTCAAATCCCCACGACTCCATTTAAGCCTGACAGTTTAGCCTTTCTATTATCCAACCCTTCTGATGTATTTTGTTTTGAAGATGATGGTATAACACATACTTTTAAATGATAACATTTCAGTTTAAAATGTAGCCAAAATTTACAGTTGTAAGTCACTGGTATATTTTGGGAACTGTGAATGCAAAAAAACCCTCAGATGTTAGCTGACATAAGTAAAGATCAATAAAATGAGCTAACGTGATGAGATAACACTCAGGTGAATTAGCTATTGCGGTTATGTAATATAAGCTCACTGCTTATCTCACTTTTGAATAAACAGAAAACTGTCTATTATTATTATGTATTTTATACTAGGATTACTCTTACTCAATCATGAGATCACTTAGTGACTAAGTGGTTAGCCAGTTCAGTATTTAACTGCTTGTCTCTCATCTTCATAGATGTAGGTTTGAACCAGAGCCCATTTCAACAGTTTGACATTCAATATGGTTGTGTTCTGATAATTGTATATGTGAAAAAATAAGCAAAACTAATTGACACCTAACTCATTCTCAGTGCATTTTTGTATTCTTTTTTGTGATCACAGTATCATGAACAACACGATATAGTTATAGTGTATACATATTTTGCTAGTAATTATCACATATGTGTATATATATATTGATTTTATAATATTGTGCAATTCTTCGTGAAGTCCTTTATTTTTAATGTAACCATATACTTGAAATTTCGACTTTACTAATAGCAGATATTCTGTAAAAACTATTTCTCTTGCGTCAGTCCTTACCTTATTGAGTTTTTGCTGTTAATTTTGAATTGTTTAATCCCAGGCCACACAGAATTTCACAAACTGTATACATGTTGTTGTCAATTATACTTAATATTTCACTTATCCATTTTTTATAATTTCCAAGAATGTCTTACTGCTGGTAACACTCTCGCTTCCCACCTCTGAGGCCGGGGTTCGGTTCCCGGCACGGCCTCAAGTGGGAAAGCTGGTAGTTGCTTGCCGTTGGTCGGCAGTTTACAGTACAGAACCCTGATGAACTGTACAGTGTTGAAAGTGACGTAAAACCCCAAATAAGTACTCTTGGGGGAGTAACAATAAGTTCAGATAAGGGAAGCGTCGCATAGAAAAAAAAGATAAAATAACAGGTTTAAATGGTCCAAGGAGAGTGCATTTGATGCTGTATAATTGAGAGTTCGCATAATATATGTTGTGCTGTATTTAATAGTTCATTTAGAATGTTCTCTGATGGCTTATTAAGGGATATAAGGCCTTTTTAATAGGATAACTCCATTTGACATTAAACATGTGATATGGCGGCCATTTGTTTTTAGAACTAGGTCAAAATTACTATTAGGCTAGCTTCTCTAGCCATGTAGCTTTTGTGCAAATTTGATGAAGCTAGCTAGAATATTTCAAGATTTAGAGCACCTTTATGATTTTCAATCAATTAGCTCTGGCGGCCATTTTGTTATTCAAAATGAGACCAAAATTTTGCACAGACAGGTTTTCATAGCCATAAAGATTCCCTGTGAATTTGGTGAAGACATCTGTATAAATGAATGATATATTAAGGTTTATGTAAAAACGTGATGAACGGACAGAGGCACTTACGGAAGGCGTTTTATAATCTCCCAACCAAGGCCCAGGTGGGAGATAAAAACATGGTCAATGAAGCAATACCTTTGAAATTTATCTGTACTTCTCTACTGGCTGTTTCTTACAATTAGAAGGTTGAATCTCTTCAGAGTTGAACTTTGGCCTCTCCCTCAAGATCAAACAAGACCAATAAATTATAAATGTTCATATATACATAACTCATTTCATGTTTCAGACTGCACTCATTCAATTGCAAAATTGCTGCCGGGATTAATAAAGTCCTGTATTTACAATTTTGGAGTGTGTTTTAAGACTTCACATCGGACCTGTCCTTGGTCATATGACATATGTTGGCAAAAAATAACTTCCCAGTTCAATAATATGCATTAAAATGAAGCTGAAGTGTTATAAAAGTTGATTTCGATTTCAATTCAAATTTTCTTATACATTTTCACATTTGATTCACATATATGACAATTTCGTGATATTTCATTACTATGATATAAATCAGACATCATATCATATGGATTTTATATTCATGTGTATATTTTACAGGTTGAAAGTCAAATATGTTCTAGAAAATTCCACCTACTATGCATAAAATGTCTTAAATGATTTCAGTGTCTTGATAATCTTTACAAAAATCTATGAAATGAATCAGAATTTCTCGTCCATTTTTAATGATAATTATAGATTGCAATTGTGACCATAGAAAGGTTGCCAGCAATGCAACCAATTTTAACTTAAGTTTCAATGGTATCCCCAGATGAAAGTCTGACGTACTGTTTTGGGGTATGGTCATGCCCCACGGCAAATGCAGAAATTTTCCTTTCATATACATAAACTTAGTTATTTTATATAGACCTTTACAAATTTCATATGTGGTTATATATGGATAAGACCACAGAGCTTATTGCTTAATGGTTCCGGCCTTCCACTAGAAGACCAGTGGCCTTTTAGAGTTAAAATTTGAGGTATTTCTTGATATTTTAACTTGGTACTTGCATATGCAGAAGGTCAGGTCATCACATGGCAGAGAAAAAGTTTGACCTCAAATCTTGTTTAATATTGGGTGCATCAACACTCATTTTTAGAATGGCTGAATTTCCTGTATGTTAAGTTACACCATGTTCCGTCGGGGGATACACTGAGTTGAGAGAACATCTGTAGCACAGATATATTTGTTGGACTTATTAATCCTTAAAAGCTTGTGAGAACATTTTTGGTTCATAAATATATTTACAATGTAACCACATAGGAAACAAAAAAAAAGACTTTACTTGAATAGCCTTAACAAGAAAAGAAATATTCAAGAACAACAGCAAACTGTCACTTCAGATGATCTGTGACTGTAAAGAATTATGGAATGAATATATATTATTTTATGTAAAACATTACACACTAAATAATAATAATTTTGCCTCATTTTTAGCATTGGAAACTGGGTGTTTTTACCCCACAGCCTTTAAGGGCTGTGCAGTTATTGTTTTCACCCATGGGCATGACAAGAAAGAGCTTCACCAGGCTGTATCTCAGAAACCATAAGGTGTAGGAAGTTGAAACATGGTAAGGTCGTTTGTTGGGAGGTGTAGGTGTAAAACATCATGGTGTGACTTTGATTTGACCTTTGTCTAGTGACCTTGACTTTGAAAACTGTGTCTGGGCTACATCTCGAAAACTGTAACTTGAAGGGAGTTGATTTTGTTAGAAGACATTGGTTAGAAGGTGAGCGATGAACTTGATTTAACCTTGAGTGACCTTGACCTTTAAAATCTTTTCTAGGGCATATCTCAGAAACTGTAAATGATAAGTTGTAGAAAGGTGTAGAAACTTGATTCATGGATGTTTCATTGCTTGGGGGAGCAGGTGCTAAGTCCCAGTGCGACCTTTAACCTTGGCTCTGCCAAAGTGTGTTCACCTGCCATAATTGAATCGTATTTTTCTTATGAAAAGGTCCTGTAACTGATTATTATAACACAATGTACTGTTGCCTAATTGTACTATTTCCATTGGTACCTATACTTCAGTTAATAAACTTCACAGCTTCATAGTTTACAGGCATTTTCTGTCTCAAACAATATATTCTTAACTCACATTATTTGTACCTTTACATAACTGATAAATGTTTGCTGTAAAAATATCCCGATTTTTGTACTGTTTCACTACTTCTGTATCTCATGGCGTTCAAAACTATTTCCTCCTGTTGTGGAGTACCACTAGCGGATCGGGGGGGGGGGTTCAAATAATGTTAAGGGGTTCAACGCAAAGTACAAAATTGTTTCTTGAGAATGGTATTAAATTTACAGGTAATGCGCTATATTTTAACCAAAAAATATTTTTTTCCCGGGGAAGGGGGGGGGGGGGCGGGCATGCCCCCTCCTTAGTTATGGTATGTCTGACGTGAACCCCCCCTTAATCTGATGTGAACCCCCACCTTACTTAAAGGCTGGATCCGCCCCTGAGTATGGGCTTCTGCTACTTTTTTGTAAACAAACTTATCATGTTACACTGATTAAATTATGTTAGAAACTTCTACTTCTATATAACTTGACATTTGTGTACTTTTAAGTATCAAAGGTTAACCTTGTGTCAGTTCAATGAAGTCTTATGTTTTTATTGGGGTGTTTTTAAAAGTACAACAAAGACACTTTTTTGTAGGTGTAGAATTACCAACATACTAATGAAGTAAGAAAAATGAAGCAGTATGGACGTATGGTTAGATCAGATTAACAAAACATCATCAGACATTCTATTATTTGAATTTTTAATTTTCTGACCTCAAATCCCCACGACTCCATTTAAGCCTGACAGTTTAGCCTTTCTATTATCCAACCCTTCTGATGTATTTTGTTTTGAAGATGATGGTATAACACATACTTTTAAATGATAACATTTCAGTTTAAAATGTAGCCAAAATTTACAGTTGTAAGTCACTGGTATATTTTGGGAACTGTGAATGCAAAAAAACCCTCAGATGTTAGCTGACATAAGTAAAGATCAATAAAATGAGCTAACGTGATGAGATAACACTCAGGTGAATTAGCTATTGCGGTTATGTAATATAAGCTCACTGCTTATCTCACTTTTGAATAAACAGAAAACTGTCTATTATTATTATGTATTTTATACTAGGATTACTCTTACTCAATCATGAGATCACTTAGTGACTAAGTGGTTAGCCAGTTCAGTATTTAACTGCTTGTCTCTCATCTTCATAGATGTAGGTTTGAACCAGAGCCCATTTCAACAGTTTGACATTCAATATGGTTGTGTTCTGATAATTGTATATGTGAAAAAATAAGCAAAACTAATTGACACCTAACTCATTCTCAGTGCATTTTTGTATTCTTTTTTGTGATCACAGTATCATGAACAACACGATATAGTTATAGTGTATACATATTTTGCTAGTAATTATCACATATGTGTATATATATATTGATTTTATAATATTGTGCAATTCTTCGTGAAGTCCTTTATTTTTAATGTAACCATATACTTGAAATTTCGACTTTACTAATAGCAGATATTCTGTAAAAACTATTTCTCTTGCGTCAGTCCTTACCTTATTGAGTTTTTGCTGTTAATTTTGAATTGTTTAATCCCAGGCCACACAGAATTTCACAAACTGTATACATGTTGTTGTCAATTATACTTAATATTTCACTTATCCATTTTTTATAATTTCCAAGAATGTCTTACTGCTGGTAACACTCTCGCTTCCCACCTCTGAGGCCGGGGTTCGGTTCCCGGCACGGCCTCAAGTGGGAAAGCTGGTAGTTGCTTGCCGTTGGTCGGCAGTTTACAGTACAGAACCCTGATGAACTGTACAGTGTTGAAAGTGACGTAAAACCCCAAATAAGTACTCTTGGGGGAGTAACAATAAGTTCAGATAAGGGAAGCGTCGCATAGAAAAAAAAGATAAAATAACAGGTTTAAATGGTCCAAGGAGAGTGCATTTGATGCTGTATAATTGAGAGTTCGCATAATATATGTTGTGCTGTATTTAATAGTTCATTTAGAATGTTCTCTGATGGCTTATTAAGGGATATAAGGCCTTTTTAATAGGATAACTCCATTTGACATTAAACATGTGATATGGCGGCCATTTGTTTTTAGAACTAGGTCAAAATTACTATTAGGCTAGCTTCTCTAGCCATGTAGCTTTTGTGCAAATTTGATGAAGCTAGCTAGAATATTTCAAGATTTAGAGCACCTTTATGATTTTCAATCAATTAGCTCTGGCGGCCATTTTGTTATTCAAAATGAGACCAAAATTTTGCACAGACAGGTTTTTATAGCCATAAAGATTCCCTGTGAATTTGGTGAAGACATCTGTATAAATGAATGATATATTAAGGTTTATGTAAAAACGTGATGAACGGACAGAGGCACTTACGGAAGGCGTTTTATAATCTCCCAACCAAGGCCCAGGTGGGAGATAAAAACATGGTCAATGAAGCAATACCTTTGAAATTTATCTGTACTTCTCTACTGGCTGTTTCTTACAATTAGAAGGTTGAATCTCTTCAGAGTTGAACTTTGGCCTCTCCCTCAAGATCAAACAAGACCAATAAATTATAAATGTTCATATATACATAACTCATTTCATGTTTCAGACTGCACTCATTCAATTGCAAAATTGCTGCCGGGATTAATAAAGTCCTGTATTTACAATTTTGGAGTGTGTTTTAAGACTTCACATCGGACCTGTCCTTGGTCATATGACATATGTTTGCAAAAAATAACTTCCCAGTTCAATAATATGCATTAAAATGAAGCTGAAGTGTTATAAAAGTTGATTTCGATTTCAATTCAAATTTTCTTATACATTTTCACATTTGATTCACATATATGACAATTTCGTGATATTTCATTACTATGATATAAATCAGACATCATATCATATGGATTTTATATTCATGTGTATATTTTACAGGTTGAAAGTCAAATATGTTCTAGAAAATTCCACCTACTATGCATAAAATGTCTTAAATGATTTCAGTGTCTTGATAATCTTTACAAAAATCTATGAAATGAATCAGAATTTCTCGTCCATTTTTAATGATAATTATAGATTGCAATTGTGACCATAGAAAGGTTGCCAGCAATGCAACCAATTTTAACTTAAGTTTCAATGGTATCCCCAGATGAAAGTCTGACGTACTGTTTTGGGGTATGGTCATGCCCCACGGCAAATGCAGAAATTTTCCTTTCATATACATAAACTTAGTTATTTTATATAGACCTTTACAAATTTCATATGTGGTTATATATGGATAAGACCACAGAGCTTATTGCTTAATGGTTCCGGCCTTCCACTAGAAGACCAGTGGCCTTTTAGAGTTAAAATTTGAGGTATTTCTTGATATTTTAACTTGGTACTTGCATATGCAGAAGGTCAGGTCATCACATGGCAGAGAAAAAGTTTGACCTCAAATCTTGTTTAATATTGGGTGCATCAACACTCATTTTTAGAATGGCTGAATTTCCTGTATGTTAGGTTACACCATGTTCCGTCGGGGGATACACTGAGTTGAGAGAACATCTGTAGCACAGATATATTTGTTGGACTTATTAATCCTTAAAAGCTTGTGAGAACATTTTTGGTTCATAAATATATTTACAATGTAACCACATAGGAAACAAAAAAAAAGACTTTACTTGAATAGCCTTAACAAGAAAAGAAATATTCAAGAACAACAGCAAACTGTCACTTCGGATGATCTGTGACTGTAAAGAATTATGGAATGAATATATATTATTTTATGTAAAACATTACACACTAAATAATAATAATTTTGCCTCATTTTTAGCATTGGAAACTGGGTGTTTTTACCCCACAGCCTTTAAGGGCTGTGCAGTTATTGTTTTCACCCATGGGCATGACAAGAAAGAGCTTCACCAGGCTGTATCTCAGAAACCATAAGGTGTAGGAAGTTGAAACATGGTAAGGTCGTTTGTTGGGAGGTGTAGGTGTAAAACATCATGGTGTGACTTTGATTTGACCTTTGTCTAGTGACCTTGACTTTGAAAACTGTGTCTGGGCTACATCTCGAAAACTGTAACTTGAAGGGAGTTGATTTTGTTAGAAGACATTGGTTAGAAGGTGAGCGATGAACTTGATTTAACCTTGAGTGACCTTGACCTTTAAAATCTTTTCTAGGGCATATCTCAGAAACTGTAAATGATAAGTTGTAGAAAGGTGTAGAAACTTGATTCATGGATGTTTCATTGCTTGGGGGAGCAGGTGCTAAGTCCCAGTGCGACCTTTAACCTTGGCTCTGCCAAAGTGTGTTCACCTGCCATAATTGAATCGTATTTTTCTTATGAAAAGGTCCTGTAACTGATTATTATAACACAATGTACTGTTGCCTAATTGTACTATTTCCATTGGTACCTATACTTCAGTTAATAAACTTCACAGCTTCATAGTTTACAGGCATTTTCTGTCTCAAACAATATATTCTTAACTCACATTATTTGTACCTTTACATAACTGATAAATGTTTGCTGTAAAAATATCCCGATTTTTGTACTGTTTCACTACTTCTGTATCTCATGGCGTTCAAAACTATTTCCTCCTGTTGTGGAGTACCACTAGCGGATCGGGGGGGGGGGGGGGGTTCAAATAATGTTAAGGGGTTCAATGCAAAGTACAAAATTGTTTCTTGAGAATGGTATTAAATTTACAGGTAATGCGCTATATTTTAACCAAAAAATAATTTTTTCCCGGGGAAGGGGGGGGGGGGGGGCGGGCATGCCCCCTCCTTAGTTATGGTATGTCTGACGTGAACCCCCCCTTAATCTGATGTGAACCCCCACCTTACTTAAAGGCTGGATCCGCCCCTGAGTACGGGCTTCTGCTACTTTTTTGTAAACAAACTTATCATGTTACACTGATTAAATTATGTTAGAAACTTCTACTTCTATATAACTTGACATTTGTGTACTTTTAAGTATCAAAGGTTAACCTTGTGTCAGTTCAATGAAGTCTTATGTTTTTATTGGGGTGTTTTTAAAAGTACAACAAAGACACTTTTTTGTAGGTGTAGAATTACCAACATACTAATGAAGTAAGAAAAATGAAGCAGTATGGACGTATGGTTAGATCAGATTAACAAAACATCATCAGACATTCTATTATTTGAATTTTTAATTTTCTGACCTCAAATCCCCACGACTCCATTTAAGCCTGACAGTTTAGCCTTTCTATTATCCAACCCTTCTGATGTATTTTGTTTTGAAGATGATGGTATAACACATACTTTTAAATGATAACATTTCAGTTTAAAATGTAGCCAAAATTTACAGTTGTAAGTCACTGGTATATTTTGGGAACTGTGAATGCAAAAAAACCCTCAGATGTTAGCTGACATAAGTAAAGATCAATAAAATGAGCTAACGTGATGAGATAACACTCAGGTGAATTAGCTATTGCGGTTATGTAATATAAGCTCACTGCTTATCTCACTTTTGAATAAACAGAAAACTGTCTATTATTATTATGTATTTTATACTAGGATTACTCTTACTCAATCATGAGATCACTTAGTGACTAAGTGGTTAGCCAGTTCAGTATTTAACTGCTTGTCTCTCATCTTCATAGATGTAGGTTTGAACCAGAGCCCATTTCAACAGTTTGACATTCAATATGGTTGTGTTCTGATAATTGTATATGTGAAAAAATAAGCAAAACTAATTGACACCTAACTCATTCTCAGTGCATTTTTGTATTCTTTTTTGTGATCACAGTATCATGAACAACACGATATAGTTATAGTGTATACATATTTTGCTAGTAATTATCACATATGTGTATATATATATTGATTTTATAATATTGTGCAATTCTTCGTGAAGTCCTTTATTTTTAATGTAACCATATACTTGAAATTTCGACTTTACTAATAGCAGATATTCTGTAAAAACTATTTCTCTTGCGTCAGTCCTTACCTTATTGAGTTTTTGCTGTTAATTTTGAATTGTTTAATCCCAGGCCACACAGAATTTCACAAACTGTATACATGTTGTTGTCAATTATACTTAATATTTCACTTATCCATTTTTTATAATTTCCAAGAATGTCTTACTGCTGGTAACACTCTCGCTTCCCACCTCTGAGGCCGGGGTTCGGTTCCCGGCACGGCCTCAAGTGGGAAAGCTGGTAGTTGCTTGCCGTTGGTCGGCAGTTTACAGTACAGAACCCTGATGAACTGTACAGTGTTGAAAGTGACGTAAAACCCCAAATAAGTACTCTTGGGGGAGTAACAATAAGTTCAGATAAGGGAAGCGTCGCATAGAAAAAAAAGATAAAATAACAGGTTTAAATGGTCCAAGGAGAGTGCATTTGATGCTGTATAATTGAGAGTTCGCATAATATATGTTGTGCTGTATTTAATAGTTCATTTAGAATGTTCTCTGATGGCTTATTAAGGGATATAAGGCCTTTTTAATAGGATAACTCCATTTGACATTAAACATGTGATATGGCGGCCATTTGTTTTTAGAACTAGGTCAAAATTACTATTAGGCTAGCTTCTCTAGCCATGTAGCTTTTGTGCAAATTTGATGAAGCTAGCTAGAATATTTCAAGATTTAGAGCACCTTTATGATTTTCAATCAATTAGCTCTGGTGGCCATTTTGTTATTCAAAATGAGACCAAAATTTTGCACAGACAGGTTTTTATAGCCATAAAGATTCCCTGTGAATTTGGTGAAGACATCTGTATAAATGAATGATATATTAAGGTTTATGTAAAAACGTGATGAACGGACAGAGGCACTTACGGAAGGCGTTTTATAATCTCCCAACCAAGGCCCAGGTGGGAGATAAAAACATGGTCAATGAAGCAATACCTTTGAAATTTATCTGTACTTCTCTACTGGCTGTTTCTTACAATTAGAAGGTTGAATCTCTTCAGAGTTGAACTTTGGCCTCTCCCTCAAGATCAAACAAGACCAATAAATTATAAATGTTCATATATACATAACTCATTTCATGTTTCAGACTGCACTCATTCAATTGCAAAATTGCTGCCGGGATTAATAAAGTCCTGTATTTACAATTTTGGAGTGTGTTTTAAGACTTCACATCGGACCTGTCCTTGGTCATATGACATATGTTTGCAAAAAATAACTTCCCAGTTCAATAATATGCATTAAAATGAAGCTGAAGTGTTATAAAAGTTGATTTCGATTTCAATTCAAATTTTCTTATACATTTTCACATTTGATTCACATATATGACAATTTTGTGATATTTCATTACTATGATATAAATCAGACATCATATCATATGGATTTTATATTCATGTGTATATTTTACAGGTTGAAAGTCAAATATGTTCTAGAAAATTCCACCTACTATGCATAAAATGTCTTAAATGATTTCAGTGTCTTGATAATCTTTACAAAAATCTATGAAATGAATCAGAATTTCTCGTCCATTTTTAATGATAATTATAGATTGCAATTGTGACCATAGAAAGGTTGCCAGCAATGCAACCAATTTTAACTTAAGTTTCAATGGTATCCCCAGATGAAAGTCTGACGTACTGTTTTGGGGTATGGTCATGCCCCACGGCAAATGCAGAAATTTTCCTTTCATATACATAAACTTAGTTATTTTATATAGACCTTTACAAATTTCATATGTGGTTATATATGGATAAGACCACAGAGCTTATTGCTTAATGGTTCCGGCCTTCCACTAGAAGACCAGTGGCCTTTTAGAGTTAAAATTTGAGGTATTTCTTGATATTTTAACTTGGTACTTGCATATGCAGAAGGTCAGGTCATCACATGGCAGAGAAAAAGTTTGACCTCAAATCTTGTTTAATATTGGGTGCATCAACACTCATTTTTAGAATGGCTGAATTTCCTGTATGTTAGGTTACACCATGTTCCGTCGGGGGATACACTGAGTTGAGAGAACATCTGTAGCACAGATATATTTGTTGGACTTATTAATCCTTAAAAGCTTGTGAGAACATTTTTGGTTCATAAATATATTTACAATGTAACCACATAGGAAACAAAAAAAAAGACTTTACTTGAATAGCCTTAACAAGAAAAGAAATATTCAAGAACAACAGCAAACTGTCACTTCGGATGATCTGTGACTGTAAAGAATTATGGAATGAATATATATTATTTTATGTAAAACATTACACACTAAATAATAATAATTTTGCCTCATTTTTAGCATTGGAAACTGGGTGTTTTTACCCCACAGCCTTTAAGGGCTGTGCAGTTATTGTTTTCACCCATGGGCATGACAAGAAAGAGCTTCACCAGGCTGTATCTCAGAAACCATAAGGTGTAGGAAGTTGAAACATGGTAAGGTCGTTTGTTGGGAGGTGTAGGTGTAAAACATCATGGTGTGACTTTGATTTGACCTTTGTCTAGTGACCTTGACTTTGAAAACTGTGTCTGGGCTACATCTCGAAAACTGTAACTTGAAGGGAGTTGATTTTGTTAGAAGACATTGGTTAGAAGGTGAGCGATGAACTTGATTTAACCTTGAGTGACCTTGACCTTTAAAATCTTTTCTAGGGCATATCTCAGAAACTGTAAATGATAAGTTGTAGAAAGGTGTAGAAACTTGATTCATGGATGTTTCATTGCTTGGGGGAGCAGGTGCTAAGTCCCAGTGCGACCTTTAACCTTGGCTCTGCCAAAGTGTGTTCACCTGCCATAATTGAATCGTATTTTTCTTATGAAAAGGTCCTGTAACTGATTATTATAACACAATGTACTGTTGCCTAATTGTACTATTTCCATTGGTACCTATACTTCAGTTAATAAACTTCACAGCTTCATAGTTTACAGGCATTTTCTGTCTCAAACAATATATTCTTAACTCACATTATTTGTACCTTTACATAACTGATAAATGTTTGCTGTAAAAATATCCCGATTTTTGTACTGTTTCACTACTTCTGTATCTCATGGCGTTCAAAACTATTTCCTCCTGTTGTGGAGTACCACTAGCGGATCGGGGGGGGGGGTTCAAATAATGTTAAGGGGTTCAACGCAAAGTACAAAATTGTTTCTTGAGAATGGTATTAAATTTACAGGTAATGCGCTATATTTTAACCAAAAAATAATTTTTTCCCGGGGAAGGGGGGGGGGGCGGGCATGCCCCCTCCTTAGTTATGGTATGTCTGACGTGAACCCCCCCTTAATCTGATGTGAACCCCCACCTTACTTAAAGGCTGGATCCGCCCCTGAGTACGGGCTTCTGCTACTTTTTTGTAAACAAACTTATCATGTTACACTGATTAAATTATGTTAGAAACTTCTACTTCTATATAACTTGACATTTGTGTACTTTTAAGTATCAAAGGTTAACCTTGTGTCAGTTCAATGAAGTCTTATGTTTTTATTGGGGTGTTTTTAAAAGTACAACAAAGACACTTTTTTGTAGGTGTAGAATTACCAACATACTAATGAAGTAAGAAAAATGAAGCAGTATGGACGTATGGTTAGATCAGATTAACAAAACATCATCAGACATTCTATTATTTGAATTTTTAATTTTCTGACCTCAAATCCCCACGACTCCATTTAAGCCTGACAGTTTAGCCTTTCTATTATCCAACCCTTCTGATGTATTTTGTTTTGAAGATGATGGTATAACACATACTTTTAAATGATAACATTTCAGTTTAAAATGTAGCCAAAATTTACAGTTGTAAGTCACTGGTATATTTTGGGAACTGTGAATGCAAAAAAACCCTCAGATGTTAGCTGACATAAGTAAAGATCAATAAAATGAGCTAACGTGATGAGATAACACTCAGGTGAATTAGCTATTGCGGTTATGTAATATAAGCTCACTGCTTATCTCACTTTTGAATAAACAGAAAACTGTCTATTATTATTATGTATTTTATACTAGGATTACTCTTACTCAATCATGAGATCACTTAGTGACTAAGTGGTTAGCCAGTTCAGTATTTAACTGCTTGTCTCTCATCTTCATAGATGTAGGTTTGAACCAGAGCCCATTTCAACAGTTTGACATTCAATATGGTTGTGTTCTGATAATTGTATATGTGAAAAAATAAGCAAAACTAATTGACACCTAACTCATTCTCAGTGCATTTTTGTATTCTTTTTTGTGATCACAGTATCATGAACAACACGATATAGTTATAGTGTATACATATTTTGCTAGTAATTATCACATATGTGTATATATATATTGATTTTATAATATTGTGCAATTCTTCGTGAAGTCCTTTATTTTTAATGTAACCATATACTTGAAATTTCGACTTTACTAATAGCAGATATTCTGTAAAAACTATTTCTCTTGCGTCAGTCCTTACCTTATTGAGTTTTTGCTGTTAATTTTGAATTGTTTAATCCCAGGCCACACAGAATTTCACAAACTGTATACATGTTGTTGTCAATTATACTTAATATTTCACTTATCCATTTTTTATAATTTCCAAGAATGTCTTACTGCTGGTAACACTCTCGCTTCCCACCTCTGAGGCCAGGGTTCGGTTCCCGGCACGGCCTCAAGTGGGAAAGCTGGTAGTTGCTTGCCGTTGGTCGGCAGTTTACAGTACAGAACCCTGATGAACTGTACAGTGTTGAAAGTGACGTAAAACCCCAAATAAGTACTCTTGGGGGAGTAACAATAAGTTCAGATAAGGGAAGCGTCGCATAGAAAAAAAAGATAAAATAACAGGTTTAAATGGTCCAAGGAGAGTGCATTTGATGCTGTATAATTGAGAGTTCGCATAATATATGTTGTGCTGTATTTAATAGTTCATTTAGAATGTTCTCTGATGGCTTATTAAGGGATATAAGGCCTTTTTAATAGGATAACTCCATTTGACATTAAACATGTGATATGGCGGCCATTTGTTTTTAGAACTAGGTCAAAATTACTATTAGGCTAGCTTCTCTAGCCATGTAGCTTTTGTGCAAATTTGATGAAGCTAGCTAGAATATTTCAAGATTTAGAGCACCTTTATGATTTTCAATCAATTAGCTCTGGCGGCCATTTTGTTATTCAAAATGAGACCAAAATTTTGCACAGACAGGTTTTCATAGCCATAAAGATTCCCTGTGAATTTGGTGAAGACATCTGTATAAATGAATGATATATTAAGGTTTATGTAAAAACGTGATGAACGGACAGAGGCACTTACGGAAGACGTTTTATAATCTCCCAACCAAGGCCCAGGTGGGAGATAAAAACATGGTCAATGAAGCAATACCTTTGAAATTTATCTGTACTTCTCTACTGGCTGTTTCTTACAATTAGAAGGTTGAATCTCTTCAGAGTTGAACTTTGGCCTCTCCCTCAAGATCAAACAAGACCAATAAATTATAAATGTTCATATATACATAACTCATTTCATGTTTCAGACTGCACTCATTCAATTGCAAAATTGCTGCCGGGATTAATAAAGTCCTGTATTTACAATTTTGGAGTGTGTTTTAACCTCTTCACCACCAAGGGAGCAGTATTCTACTATACCGAAGGAAAATCCGGGATGAAGAGCTGACAGACAGTTTAGGTTGCTAAAACACACACCACAAGTGATTTACGTTGTCCATAACGTCCTCGTACATAATATTTTAAATAGCGTATATCAGTATACCAAGACGTTTAATTCTACAGTGCTGAAGGAAAGCTGGCATATCATATGGGGGTGTCGACTGCTAGCCGACAGACATGGTACTGTAGAATACACATTGCTGTCGACTGCTAGTCGACAGATAAGGTCTTTAAGGGGTTAAGACTTCACATCGGACCTGTCCTTGGTCATATGACATATGTTTGCAAAAAATAACTTCCCAGTTCAATAATATGCATTAAAATGAAGCTGAAGTGTTATAAAAGTTGATTTCGATTTCAATTCAAATTTTCTTATACATTTTCACATTTGATTCACATATATGACAATTTCGTGATATTTCATTACTATGATATAAATCAGACATCATATCATATGGATTTTATATTCATGTGTATATTTTACAGGTTGAAAGTCAAATATGTTCTAGAAAATTCCACCTACTATGCATAAAATGTCTTAAATGATTTCAGTGTCTTGATAATCTTTACAAAAATCTATGAAATGAATCAGAATTTCTCGTCCATTTTTAATGATAATTATAGATTGCAATTGTGACCATAGAAAGGTTGCCAGCAATGCAACCAATTTTAACTTAAGTTTCAATGGTATCCCCAGATGAAAGTCTGACGTACTGTTTTGGGGTATGGTCATGCCCCACGGCAAATGCAGAAATTTTCCTTTCATATACATAAACTTAGTTATTTTATATAGACCTTTACAAATTTCATATGTGGTTATATATGGATAAGACCACAGAGCTTATTGCTTAATGGTTCCGGCCTTCCACTAGAAGACCAGTGGCCTTTTAGAGTTAAAATTTGAGGTATTTCTTGATATTTTAACTTGGTACTTGCATATGCAGAAGGTCAGGTCATCACATGGCAGAGAAAAAGTTTGACCTCAAATCTTGTTTAATATTGGGTGCATCAACACTCATTTTTAGAATGGCTGAATTTCCTGTATGTTAGGTTACACCATGTTCCGTCGGGGGATACACTGAGTTGAGAGAACATCTGTAGCACAGATATATTTGTTGGACTTATTAATCCTTAAAAGCTTGTGAGAACATTTTTGGTTCATAAATATATTTACAATGTAACCACATAGGAAACAAAAAAAAAGACTTTACTTGAATAGCCTTAACAAGAAAAGAAATATTCAAGAACAACAGCAAACTGTCACTTCGGATGATCTGTGACTGTAAAGAATTATGGAATGAATATATATTATTTTATGTAAAACATTACACACTAAATAATAATAATTTTGCCTCATTTTTAGCATTGGAAACTGGGTGTTTTTACCCCACAGCCTTTAAGGGCTGTGCAGTTATTGTTTTCACCCATGGGCATGACAAGAAAGAGCTTCACCAGGCTGTATCTCAGAAACCATAAGGTGTAGGAAGTTGAAACATGGTAAGGTCGTTTGTTGGGAGGTGTAGGTGTAAAACATCATGGTGTGACTTTGATTTGACCTTTGTCTAGTGACCTTGACTTTGAAAACTGTGTCTGGGCTACATCTCGAAAACTGTAACTTGAAGGGAGTTGATTTTGTTAGAAGACATTGGTTAGAAGGTGAGCGATGAACTTGATTTAACCTTGAGTGACCTTGACCTTTAAAATCTTTTCTAGGGCATATCTCAGAAACTGTAAATGATAAGTTGTAGAAAGGTGTAGAAACTTGATTCATGGATGTTTCATTGCTTGGGGGAGCAGGTGCTAAGTCCCAGTGCGACCTTTAACCTTGGCTCTGCCAAAGTGTGTTCACCTGCCATAATTGAATCGTATTTTTCTTATGAAAAGGTCCTGTAACTGATTATTATAACACAATGTACTGTTGCCTAATTGTACTATTTCCATTGGTACCTATACTTCAGTTAATAAACTTCACAGCTTCATAGTTTACAGGCATTTTCTGTCTCAAACAATATATTCTTAACTCACATTATTTGTACCTTTACATAACTGATAAATGTTTGCTGTAAAAATATCCCGATTTTTGTACTGTTTCACTACTTCTGTATCTCATGGCGTTCAAAACTATTTCCTCCTGTTGTGGAGTACCACTAGCGGATCGGGGGGGGGGGGTTCAAATAATGTTAAGGGGTTCAACGCAAAGTACAAAATTGTTTCTTGAGAATGGTATTAAATTTACAGGTAATGCGCTATATTTTAACCAAAAAATAATTTTTTCCCGGGGAAGGGGGGGGGGGGGCGGGCATGCCCCCTCCTTAGTTATGGTATGTCTGACGTGAACCCCCCCTTAATCTGATGTGAACCCCCACCTTACTTAAAGGCTGGATCCGCCCCTGAGTACGGGCTTCTGCTACTTTTTTGTAAACAAACTTATCATGTTACACTGATTAAATTATGTTAGAAACTTCTACTTCTATATAACTTGACATTTGTGTACTTTTAAGTATCAAAGGTTAACCTTGTGTCAGTTCAATGAAGTCTTATGTTTTTATTGGGGTGTTTTTAAAAGTACAACAAAGACACTTTTTTGTAGGTGTAGAATTACCAACATACTAATGAAGTAAGAAAAATGAAGCAGTATGGACGTATGGTTAGATCAGATTAACAAAACATCATCAGACATTCTATTATTTGAATTTTTAATTTTCTGACCTCAAATCCCCACGACTCCATTTAAGCCTGACAGTTTAGCCTTTCTATTATCCAACCCTTCTGATGTATTTTGTTTTGAAGATGATGGTATAACACATACTTTTAAATGATAACATTTCAGTTTAAAATGTAGCCAAAATTTACAGTTGTAAGTCACTGGTATATTTTGGGAACTGTGAATGCAAAAAAACCCTCAGATGTTAGCTGACATAAGTAAAGATCAATAAAATGAGCTAACGTGATGAGATAACACTCAGGTGAATTAGCTATTGCGGTTATGTAATATAAGCTCACTGCTTATCTCACTTTTGAATAAACAGAAAACTGTCTATTATTATTATGTATTTTATACTAGGATTACTCTTACTCAATCATGAGATCACTTAGTGACTAAGTGGTTAGCCAGTTCAGTATTTAACTGCTTGTCTCTCATCTTCATAGATGTAGGTTTGAACCAGAGCCCATTTCAACAGTTTGACATTCAATATGGTTGTGTTCTGATAATTGTATATGTGAAAAAATAAGCAAAACTAATTGACACCTAACTCATTCTCAGTGCATTTTTGTATTCTTTTTTGTGATCACAGTATCATGAACAACACGATATAGTTATAGTGTATACATATTTTGCTAGTAATTATCACATATGTGTATATATATATTGATTTTATAATATTGTGCAATTCTTCGTGAAGTCCTTTATTTTTAATGTAACCATATACTTGAAATTTCGACTTTACTAATAGCAGATATTCTGTAAAAACTATTTCTCTTGCGTCAGTCCTTACCTTATTGAGTTTTTGCTGTTAATTTTGAATTGTTTAATCCCAGGCCACACAGAATTTCACAAACTGTATACATGTTGTTGTCAATTATACTTAATATTTCACTTATCCATTTTTTATAATTTCCAAGAATGTCTTACTGCTGGTAACACTCTCGCTTCCCACCTCTGAGGCCGGGGTTCGGTTCCCGGCACGGCCTCAAGTGGGAAAGCTGGTAGTTGCTTGCCGTTGGTCGGCAGTTTACAGTACAGAACCCTGATGAACTGTACAGTGTTGAAAGTGACGTAAAACCCCAAATAAGTACTCTTGGGGGAGTAACAATAAGTTCAGATAAGGGAAGCGTCGCATAGAAAAAAAAGATAAAATAACAGGTTTAAATGGTCCAAGGAGAGTGCATTTGATGCTGTATAATTGAGAGTTCGCATAATATATGTTGTGCTGTATTTAATAGTTCATTTAGAATGTTCTCTGATGGCTTATTAAGGGATATAAGGCCTTTTTAATAGGATAACTCCATTTGACATTAAACATGTGATATGGCGGCCATTTGTTTTTAGAACTAGGTCAAAATTACTATTAGGCTAGCTTCTCTAGCCATGTAGCTTTTGTGCAAATTTGATGAAGCTAGCTAGAATATTTCAAGATTTAGAGCACCTTTATGATTTTCAATCAATTAGCTCTGGCGGCCATTTTGTTATTCAAAATGAGACCAAAATTTTGCACAGACAGGTTTTCATAGCCATAAAGATTCCCTGTGAATTTGGTGAAGACATCTGTATAAATGAATGATATATTAAGGTTTATGTAAAAACGTGATGAACGGACAGAGGCACTTACGGAAGGCGTTTTATAATCTCCCAACCAAGGCCCAGGTGGGAGATAAAAACATGGTCAATGAAGCAATACCTTTGAAATTTATCTGTACTTCTCTACTGGCTGTTTCTTACAATTAGAAGGTTGAATCTCTTCAGAGTTGAACTTTGGCCTCTCCCTCAAGATCAAACAAGACCAATAAATTATAAATGTTCATATATACATAACTCATTTCATGTTTCAGACTGCACTCATTCAATTGCAAAATTGCTGCCGGGATTAATAAAGTCCTGTATTTACAATTTTGGAGTGTGTTTTAAGACTTCACATCGGACCTGTCCTTGGTCATATGACATATGTTTGCAAAAAATAACTTCCCAGTTCAATAATATGCATTAAAATGAAGCTGAAGTGTTATAAAAGTTGATTTCGATTTCAATTCAAATTTTCTTATACATTTTCACATTTGATTCACATATATGACAATTTCGTGATATTTCATTACTATGATATAAATCAGACATCATATCATATGGATTTTATATTCATGTGTATATTTTACAGGTTGAAAGTCAAATATGTTCTAGAAAATTCCACCTACTATGCATAAAATGTCTTAAATGATTTCAGTGTCTTGATAATCTTTACAAAAATCTATGAAATGAATCAGAATTTCTCGTCCATTTTTAATGATAATTATAGATTGCAATTGTGACCATAGAAAGGTTGCCAGCAATGCAACCAATTTTAACTTAAGTTTCAATGGTATCCCCAGATGAAAGTCTGACGTACTGTTTTGGGGTATGGTCATGCCCCACGGCAAATGCAGAAATTTTCCTTTCATATACATAAACTTAGTTATTTTATATAGACCTTTACAAATTTCATATGTGGTTATATATGGATAAGACCACAGAGCTTATTGCTTAATGGTTCCGGCCTTCCACTAGAAGACCAGTGGCCTTTTAGAGTTAAAATTTGAGGTATTTCTTGATATTTTAACTTGGTACTTGCATATGCAGAAGGTCAGGTCATCACATGGCAGAGAAAAAGTTTGACCTCAAATCTTGTTTAATATTGGGTGCATCAACACTCATTTTTAGAATGGCTGAATTTCCTGTATGTTAGGTTACACCATGTTCCGTCGGGGGATACACTGAGTTGAGAGAACATCTGTAGCACAGATATATTTGTTGGACTTATTAATCCTTAAAAGCTTGTGAGAACATTTTTGGTTCATAAATATATTTACAATGTAACCACATAGGAAACAAAAAAAAAGACTTTACTTGAATAGCCTTAACAAGAAAAGAAATATTCAAGAACAACAGCAAACTGTCACTTCGGATGATCTGTGACTGTAAAGAATTATGGAATGAATATATATTATTTTATGTAAAACATTACACACTAAATAATAATAATTTTGCCTCATTTTTAGCATTGGAAACTGGGTGTTTTTACCCCACAGCCTTTAAGGGCTGTGCAGTTATTGTTTTCACCCATGGGCATGACAAGAAAGAGCTTCACCAGGCTGTATCTCAGAAACCATAAGGTGTAGGAAGTTGAAACATGGTAAGGTCGTTTGTTGGGAGGTGTAGGTGTAAAACATCATGGTGTGACTTTGATTTGACCTTTGTCTAGTGACCTTGACTTTGAAAACTGTGTCTGGGCTACATCTCGAAAACTGTAACTTGAAGGGAGTTGATTTTGTTAGAAGACATTGGTTAGAAGGTGAGCGATGAACTTGATTTAACCTTGAGTGACCTTGACCTTTAAAATCTTTTCTAGGGCATATCTCAGAAACTGTAAATGATAAGTTGTAGAAAGGTGTAGAAACTTGATTCATGGATGTTTCATTGCTTGGGGGAGCAGGTGCTAAGTCCCAGTGCGACCTTTAACCTTGGCTCTGCCAAAGTGTGTTCACCTGCCATAATTGAATCGTATTTTTCTTATGAAAAGGTCCTGTAACTGATTATTATAACACAATGTACTGTTGCCTAATTGTACTATTTCCATTGGTACCTATACTTCAGTTAATAAACTTCACAGCTTCATAGTTTACAGGCATTTTCTGTCTCAAACAATATATTCTTAACTCACATTATTTGTACCTTTACATAACTGATAAATGTTTGCTGTAAAAATATCCCGATTTTTGTACTGTTTCACTACTTCTGTATCTCATGGCGTTCAAAACTATTTCCTCCTGTTGTGGAGTACCACTAGCGGATCGGGGGGGGGGGGTTCAAATAATGTTAAGGGGTTCAACGCAAAGTACAAAATTGTTTCTTGAGAATGGTATTAAATTTACAGGTAATGCGCTATATTTTAACCAAAAAATAATTTTTTCCCGGGGAAGGGGGGGGGGGGGGCGGGCATGCCCCCTCCTTAGTTATGGTATGTCTGACGTGAACCCCCCCTTAATCTGATGTGAACCCCCACCTTACTTAAAGGCTGGATCCGCCCCTGAGTACGGGCTTCTGCTACTTTTTTGTAAACAAACTTATCATGTTACACTGATTAAATTATGTTAGAAACTTCTACTTCTATATAACTTGACATTTGTGTACTTTTAAGTATCAAAGGTTAACCTTGTGTCAGTTCAATGAAGTCTTATGTTTTTATTGGGGTGTTTTTAAAAGTACAACAAAGACACTTTTTTGTAGGTGTAGAATTACCAACATACTAATGAAGTAAGAAAAATGAAGCAGTATGGACGTATGGTTAGATCAGATTAACAAAACATCATCAGACATTCTATTATTTGAATTTTTAATTTTCTGACCTCAAATCCCCACGACTCCATTTAAGCCTGACAGTTTAGCCTTTCTATTATCCAACCCTTCTGATGTATTTTGTTTTGAAGATGATGGTATAACACATACTTTTAAATGATAACATTTCAGTTTAAAATGTAGCCAAAATTTACAGTTGTAAGTCACTGGTATATTTTGGGAACTGTGAATGCAAAAAAACCCTCAGATGTTAGCTGACATAAGTAAAGATCAATAAAATGAGCTAACGTGATGAGATAACACTCAGGTGAATTAGCTATTGCGGTTATGTAATATAAGCTCACTGCTTATCTCACTTTTGAATAAACAGAAAACTGTCTATTATTATTATGTATTTTATACTAGGATTACTCTTACTCAATCATGAGATCACTTAGTGACTAAGTGGTTAGCCAGTTCAGTATTTAACTGCTTGTCTCTCATCTTCATAGATGTAGGTTTGAACCAGAGCCCATTTCAACAGTTTGACATTCAATATGGTTGTGTTCTGATAATTGTATATGTGAAAAAATAAGCAAAACTAATTGACACCTAACTCATTCTCAGTGCATTTTTGTATTCTTTTTTGTGATCACAGTATCATGAACAACACGATATAGTTATAGTGTATACATATTTTGCTAGTAATTATCACATATGTGTATATATATATTGATTTTATAATATTGTGCAATTCTTCGTGAAGTCCTTTATTTTTAATGTAACCATATACTTGAAATTTCGACTTTACTAATAGCAGATATTCTGTAAAAACTATTTCTCTTGCGTCAGTCCTTACCTTATTGAGTTTTTGCTGTTAATTTTGAATTGTTTAATCCCAGGCCACACAGAATTTCACAAACTGTATACATGTTGTTGTCAATTATACTTAATATTTCACTTATCCATTTTTTATAATTTCCAAGAATGTCTTACTGCTGGTAACACTCTCGCTTCCCACCTCTGAGGCCGGGGTTCGGTTCCCGGCACGGCCTCAAGTGGGAAAGCTGGTAGTTGCTTGCCGTTGGTCGGCAGTTTACAGTACAGAACCCTGATGAACTGTACAGTGTTGAAAGTGACGTAAAACCCCAAATAAGTACTCTTGGGGGAGTAACAATAAGTTCAGATAAGGGAAGCGTCGCATAGAAAAAAAAGATAAAATAACAGGTTTAAATGGTCCAAGGAGAGTGCATTTGATGCTGTATAATTGAGAGTTCGCATAATATATGTTGTGCTGTATTTAATAGTTCATTTAGAATGTTCTCTGATGGCTTATTAAGGGATATAAGGCCTTTTTAATAGGATAACTCCATTTGACATTAAACATGTGATATGGCGGCCATTTGTTTTTAGAACTAGGTCAAAATTACTATTAGGCTAGCTTCTCTAGCCATGTAGCTTTTGTGCAAATTTGATGAAGCTAGCTAGAATATTTCAAGATTTAGAGCACCTTTATGATTTTCAATCAATTAGCTCTGGCGGCCATTTTGTTATTCAAAATGAGACCAAAATTTTGCACAGACAGGTTTTCATAGCCATAAAGATTCCCTGTGAATTTGGTGAAGACATCTGTATAAATGAATGATATATTAAGGTTTATGTAAAAACGTGATGAACGGACAGAGGCACTTACGGAAGGCGTTTTATAATCTCCCAACCAAGGCCCAGGTGGGAGATAAAAACATGGTCAATGAAGCAATACCTTTGAAATTTATCTGTACTTCTCTACTGGCTGTTTCTTACAATTAGAAGGTTGAATCTCTTCAGAGTTGAACTTTGGCCTCTCCCTCAAGATCAAACAAGACCAATAAATTATAAATGTTCATATATACATAACTCATTTCATGTTTCAGACTGCACTCATTCAATTGCAAAATTGCTGCCGGGATTAATAAAGTCCTGTATTTACAATTTTGGAGTGTGTTTTAAGACTTCACATCGGACCTGTCCTTGGTCATATGACATATGTTTGCAAAAAATAACTTCCCAGTTCAATAATATGCATTAAAATGAAGCTGAAGTGTTATAAAAGTTGATTTCGATTTCAATTCAAATTTTCTTATACATTTTCACATTTGATTCACATATATGACAATTTCGTGATATTTCATTACTATGATATAAATCAGACATCATATCATATGGATTTTATATTCATGTGTATATTTTACAGGTTGAAAGTCAAATATGTTCTAGAAAATTCCACCTACTATGCATAAAATGTCTTAAATGATTTCAGTGTCTTGATAATCTTTACAAAAATCTATGAAATGAATCAGAATTTCTCGTCCATTTTTAATGATAATTATAGATTGCAATTGTGACCATAGAAAGGTTGCCAGCAATGCAACCAATTTTAACTTAAGTTTCAATGGTATCCCCAGATGAAAGTCTGACGTACTGTTTTGGGGTATGGTCATGCCCCACGGCAAATGCAGAAATTTTCCTTTCATATACATAAACTTAGTTATTTTATATAGACCTTTACAAATTTCATATGTGGTTATATATGGATAAGACCACAGAGCTTATTGCTTAATGGTTCCGGCCTTCCACTAGAAGACCAGTGGCCTTTTAGAGTTAAAATTTGAGGTATTTCTTGATATTTTAACTTGGTACTTGCATATGCAGAAGGTCAGGTCATCACATGGCAGAGAAAAAGTTTGACCTCAAATCTTGTTTAATATTGGGTGCATCAACACTCATTTTTAGAATGGCTGAATTTCCTGTATGTTAGGTTACACCATGTTCCGTCGGGGGATACACTGAGTTGAGAGAACATCTGTAGCACAGATATATTTGTTGGACTTATTAATCCTTAAAAGCTTGTGAGAACATTTTTGGTTCATAAATATATTTACAATGTAACCACATAGGAAACAAAAAAAAAGACTTTACTTGAATAGCCTTAACAAGAAAAGAAATATTCAAGAACAACAGCAAACTGTCACTTCGGATGATCTGTGACTGTAAAGAATTATGGAATGAATATATATTATTTTATGTAAAACATTACACACTAAATAATAATAATTTTGCCTCATTTTTAGCATTGGAAACTGGGTGTTTTTACCCCACAGCCTTTAAGGGCTGTGCAGTTATTGTTTTCACCCATGGGCATGACAAGAAAGAGCTTCACCAGGCTGTATCTCAGAAACCATAAGGTGTAGGAAGTTGAAACATGGTAAGGTCGTTTGTTGGGAGGTGTAGGTGTAAAACATCATGGTGTGACTTTGATTTGACCTTTGTCTAGTGACCTTGACTTTGAAAACTGTGTCTGGGCTACATCTCGAAAACTGTAACTTGAAGGGAGTTGATTTTGTTAGAAGACATTGGTTAGAAGGTGAGCGATGAACTTGATTTAACCTTGAGTGACCTTGACCTTTAAAATCTTTTCTAGGGCATATCTCAGAAACTGTAAATGATAAGTTGTAGAAAGGTGTAGAAACTTGATTCATGGATGTTTCATTGCTTGGGGGAGCAGGTGCTAAGTCCCAGTGCGACCTTTAACCTTGGCTCTGCCAAAGTGTGTTCACCTGCCATAATTGAATCGTATTTTTCTTATGAAAAGGTCCTGTAACTGATTATTATAACACAATGTACTGTTGCCCAATTGTACTATTTCCATTGGTACCTATACTTCAGTTAATAAACTTCACAGCTTCATAGTTTACAGGCATTTTCTGTCTCAAACAATATATTCTTAACTCACATTATTTGTACCTTTACATAACTGATAAATGTTTGCTGTAAAAATATCCCGATTTTTGTACTGTTTCACTACTTCTGTATCTCATGGCGTTCAAAACTATTTCCTCCTGTTGTGGAGTACCACTAGCGGATCGGGGGGGGGGGGGTTCAAATAATGTTAAGGGGTTCAACGCAAAGTACAAAATTGTTTCTTGAGAATGGTATTAAATTTACAGGTAATGCGCTATATTTTAACCAAAAAATAATTTTTTCCCGGGGAAGGGGGGGGGGGGGGGGGGCGGGCATGCCCCCTCCTTAGTTATGGTATGTCTGACGTGAACCCCCCCTTAATCTGATGTGAACCCCCACCTTACTTAAAGGCTGGATCCGCCCCTGAGTACGGGCTTCTGCTACTTTTTTGTAAACAAACTTATCATGTTACACTGATTAAATTATGTTAGAAACTTCTACTTCTATATAACTTGACATTTGTGTACTTTTAAGTATCAAAGGTTAACCTTGTGTCAGTTCAATGAAGTCTTATGTTTTTATTGGGGTGTTTTTAAAAGTACAACAAAGACACTTTTTTGTAGGTGTAGAATTACCAACATACTAATGAAGTAAGAAAAATGAAGCAGTATGGACGTATGGTTAGATCAGATTAACAAAACATCATCAGACATTCTATTATTTGAATTTTTAATTTTCTGACCTCAAATCCCCACGACTCCATTTAAGCCTGACAGTTTAGCCTTTCTATTATCCAACCCTTCTGATGTATTTTGTTTTGAAGATGATGGTATAACACATACTTTTAAATGATAACATTTCAGTTTAAAATGTAGCCAAAATTTACAGTTGTAAGTCACTGGTATATTTTGGGAACTGTGAATGCAAAAAAACCCTCAGATGTTAGCTGACATAAGTAAAGATCAATAAAATGAGCTAACGTGATGAGATAACACTCAGGTGAATTAGCTATTGCGGTTATGTAATATAAGCTCACTGCTTATCTCACTTTTGAATAAACAGAAAACTGTCTATTATTATTATGTATTTTATACTAGGATTACTCTTACTCAATCATGAGATCACTTAGTGACTAAGTGGTTAGCCAGTTCAGTATTTAACTGCTTGTCTCTCATCTTCATAGATGTAGGTTTGAACCAGAGCCCATTTCAACAGTTTGACATTCAATATGGTTGTGTTCTGATAATTGTATATGTGAAAAAATAAGCAAAACTAATTGACACCTAACTCATTCTCAGTGCATTTTTGTATTCTTTTTTGTGATCACAGTATCATGAACAACACGATATAGTTATAGTGTATACATATTTTGCTAGTAATTATCACATATGTGTATATATATATTGATTTTATAATATTGTGCAATTCTTCGTGAAGTCCTTTATTTTTAATGTAACCATATACTTGAAATTTCGACTTTACTAATAGCAGATATTCTGTAAAAACTATTTCTCTTGCGTCAGTCCTTACCTTATTGAGTTTTTGCTGTTAATTTTGAATTGTTTAATCCCAGGCCACACAGAATTTCACAAACTGTATACATGTTGTTGTCAATTATACTTAATATTTCACTTATCCATTTTTTATAATTTCCAAGAATGTCTTACTGCTGGTCACACTCTCGCTTCCCACCTCTGAGGCCGGGGTTCGGTTCCCGGCACGGCCTCAAGTGGGAAAGCTGGTAGTTGCTTGCCGTTGGTCGGCAGTTTACAGTACAGAACCCTGACGAACTGTACAGTGTTGAAAGTGACGTAAAACCCCAAATAAGTACTCTTGGGGGAGTAACAATAAGTTCAGATAAGGGAAGCGTCGCATAGAAAAAAAAGATAAAATAACAGGTTTAAATGGTCCAAGGAGAGTGCATTTGATGCTGTATAATTGAGAGTTCGCATAATATATGTTGTGCTGTATTTAATAGTTCATTTAGAATGTTCTCTGATGGCTTATTAAGGGATATAAGGCCTTTTTAATAGGATAACTCCATTTGACATTAAACATGTGATATGGCGGCCATTTGTTTTTAGAACTAGGTCAAAATTACTATTAGGCTAGCTTCTCTAGCCATGTAGCTTTTGTGCAAATTTGATGAAGCTAGCTAGAATATTTCAAGATTTAGAGCACCTTTATGATTTTCAATCAATTAGCTCTGGCGGCCATTTTGTTATTCAAAATGAGACCAAAATTTTGCACAGACAGGTTTTTATAGCCATAAAGATTCCCTGTGAATTTGGTGAAGACATCTGTATAAATGAATGATATATTAAGGTTTATGTAAAAACGTGATGAACGGACAGAGGCACTTACGGAAGGCGTTTTATAATCTCCCAACCAAGGCCCAGGTGGGAGATAAAAACATGGTCAATGAAGCAATACCTTTGAAATTTATCTGTACTTCTCTACTGGCTGTTTCTTACAATTAGAAGGTTGAATCTCTTCAGAGTTGAACTTTGGCCTCTCCCTCAAGATCAAACAAGACCAATAAATTATAAATGTTCATATATACATAACTCATTTCATGTTTCAGACTGCACTCATTCAATTGCAAAATTGCTGCCGGGATTAATAAAGTCCTGTATTTACAATTTTGGAGTGTGTTTTAAGACTTCACATCGGACCTGTCCTTGGTCATATGACATATGTTTGCAAAAAATAACTTCCCAGTTCAATAATATGCATTAAAATGAAGCTGAAGTGTTATAAAAGTTGATTTCGATTTCAATTCAAATTTTCTTATACATTTTCACATTTGATTCACATATATGACAATTTCGTGATATTTCATTACTATGATATAAATCAGACATCATATCATATGGATTTTATATTCATGTGTATATTTTACAGGTTGAAAGTCAAATATGTTCTAGAAAATTCCACCTACTATGCATAAAATGTCTTAAATGATTTCAGTGTCTTGATAATCTTTACAAAAATCTATGAAATGAATCAGAATTTCTCGTCCATTTTTAATGATAATTATAGATTGCAATTGTGACCATAGAAAGGTTGCCAGCAATGCAACCAATTTTAACTTAAGTTTCAATGGTATCCCCAGATGAAAGTCTGACGTACTGTTTTGGGGTATGGTCATGCCCCACGGCAAATGCAGAAATTTTCCTTTCATATACATAAACTTAGTTATTTTATATAGACCTTTACAAATTTCATATGTGGTTATATATGGATAAGACCACAGAGCTTATTGCTTAATGGTTCCGGCCTTCCACTAGAAGACCAGTGGCCTTTTAGAGTTAAAATTTGAGGTATTTCTTGATATTTTAACTTGGTACTTGCATATGCAGAAGGTCAGGTCATCACATGGCAGAGAAAAAGTTTGACCTCAAATCTTGTTTAATATTGGGTGCATCAACACTCATTTTTAGAATGGCTGAATTTCCTGTATGTTAGGTTACACCATGTTCCGTCGGGGGATACACTGAGTTGAGAGAACATCTGTAGCACAGATATATTTGTTGGACTTATTAATCCTTAAAAGCTTGTGAGAACATTTTTGGTTCATAAATATATTTACAATGTAACCACATAGGAAACAAAAAAAAAAGACTTTACTTGAATAGCCTTAACAAGAAAAGAAATATTCAAGAACAACAGCAAACTGTCACTTCGGATGATCTGTGACTGTAAAGAATTATGGAATGAATATATATTATTTTATGTAAAACATTACACACTAAATAATAATAATTTTGCCTCATTTTTAGCATTGGAAACTGGGTGTTTTTACCCCACAGCCTTTAAGGGCTGTGCAGTTATTGTTTTCACCCATGGGCATGACAAGAAAGAGCTTCACCAGGCTGTATCTCAGAAACCATAAGGTGTAGGAAGTTGAAACATGGTAAGGTCGTTTGTTGGGAGGTGTAGGTGTAAAACATCATGGTGTGACTTTGATTTGACCTTTGTCTAGTGACCTTGACTTTGAAAACTGTGTCTGGGCTACATCTCGAAAACTGTAACTTGAAGGGAGTTGATTTTGTTAGAAGACATTGGTTAGAAGGTGAGCGATGAACTTGATTTAACCTTGAGTGACCTTGACCTTTAAAATCTTTTCTAGGGCATATCTCAGAAACTGTAAATGATAAGTTGTAGAAAGGTGTAGAAACTTGATTCATGGATGTTTCATTGCTTGGGGGAGCAGGTGCTAAGTCCCAGTGCGACCTTTAACCTTGGCTCTGCCAAAGTGTGTTCACCTGCCATAATTGAATCGTATTTTTCTTATGAAAAGGTCCTGTAACTGATTATTATAACACAATGTACTGTTGCCTAATTGTACTATTTCCATTGGTACCTATACTTCAGTTAATAAACTTCACAGCTTCATAGTTTACAGGCATTTTCTGTCTCAAACAATATATTCTTAAGTCACATTATTTGTACCTTTACATAACTGATAAATGTTTGCTGTAAAAATATCCCGATTTTTGTACTGTTTCACTACTTCTGTATCTCATGGCGTTCAAAACTATTTCCTCCTGTTGTGGAGTACCACTAGCGGATCGGGGGGGGGGGGGGGGGGTTCAAATAATGTTAAGGGGTTCAACGCAAAGTACAAAATTGTTTCTTGAGAATGGTGTTAAATTTACAGGTAATGCGCTATATTTTAACCAAAAAATAATTTTTTCCCAGGGAAGGGGGGGGGGGGGCGGGCATGCCCCCTCCTTAGTTATGGTATGTCTGACGTGAACCCCCCCCCTTAATCTGATGTGAACCCCCACCTTACTTAAAGGCTGGATCCGCCCCTGAGTACGGGCTTCTGCTACTTTTTTGTAAACAAACTTATCATGTTACACTGATTAAATTATGTTAGAAACTTCTACTTCTATATAACTTGACATTTGTGTACTTTTAAGTATCAAAGGTTAACCTTGTGTCAGTTCAATGAAGTCTTATGTTTTTATTGGGGTGTTTTTAAAAGTACAACAAAGACACTTATTTGTAGGTGTAGAATTACCAACATACTAATGAAGTAAGAAAAATGAAGCAGTATGGATGTATGGTTAGATCAGATTAACAAAACATCATCAGACATTCTATTATTTGAATTTTTAATTTTCTGACCTCAAATCCCCACGACTCCATTTAAGCCTGACAGTTTAGCCTTTCTATTATCCAACCCTTCTGATGTATTTTGTTTTGAAGATGATGGTATAACACATACTTTTAAATGATAACATTTCAGTTTAAAATGTAGCCAAAATTTACAGTTGTAAGTCACTGGTATATTTTGGGAACTGTGAATGCAAAAAAACCCTCAGATGTTAGCTGACATAAGTAAAGATCAATAAAATGAGCTAACGTGATGAGATAACACTCAGGTGAATTAGCTATTGCGGTTATGTAATATAAGCTCACTGCTTATCTCACTTTTGAATAAACAGAAAACTGTCTATTATTATTATGTATTTTATACTAGGATTACTCTTACTCAATCATGAGATCACTTAGTGACTAAGTGGTTAGCCAGTTCAGTATTTAACTGCTTGTCTCTCATCTTCATAGATGTAGGTTTGAACCAGAGCCCATTTCAACAGTTTGACATTCAATATGGTTGTGTTCTGATAATTGTATATGTGAAAAAATAAGCAAAACTAATTGACACCTAACTCATTCTCAATGCATTTTTGTGTTCTTTTTTGTGATCACAGTATCATGAACAACACGATATAGTTATAGTGTATACATATTTTGCTAGTAATTATCACATATGTGTATATATATATTGATTTTATAATATTGTGCAATTCTTCGTGAAGTCCTTTATTTTTAATGTAACCATATACTTGAAATTTCGACTTTACTAATAGCAGATATTCTGTAAAAACTATTTCTCTTGCGTCAGTCCTTACCTTATTGAGTTTTTGCTGTTAATTTTGAATTGTTTAATCGTAGGGCAGACAGAATTTCACAAACTGTATACATGTTGTTGTGAATTATACTTAATATTTCACTTATCCATTTTTTATAATTTCCAAGAATGTCTTACTGCTGGTCACACTCTCGCTTCCCACCTCTGAGGCCGGGGTTCGGTTCCCCGCACGGCCTCAAGTGGGAAAGCTGGTAGTTGCTTGCCATTGGTCGGCAGTTTACAGTACAGAACCCTGACGAACTGTACAGTGTTGAAAGTGACGTAAAACCCCAAATAAGTACTCTTGGGGGAGTAACAATAAGTTCAGATAAGGGAAGCGTCGCATAGAAAAAAAGATAAAATAACAGGTTTAAATGGTCCAAGGAGAGTGCATTTGATGTTGTATAATTGAGAGTTCGCATAATATATGTTGTGCTGTATTTAATAGTTCATTTAGAATGTTCTCTGATGGCTTTGCGGCTTGCTCTAGTAGACTGAAACCCCTTTCAAGCATGTTTCTGTATGTGAACTCTAAAAGATATGAAAAAAAGAGGAAAATTTTGTAAGAATGCTTTGTAAAAATAAGTTATGTGCAATGGATTGTATTAGCACAAAGATTGAATGCTTTAAAGCTAGGCTTATGTCAGATTTAATTTTGTATGCTGGCATAATTAAAAAAAACCATCCGATTGTTCTGACGATATGTAACTTAATTACTTTTGTAAAACAAATGTCAGTAAATATATGAAAAAAATGAACTGAGCCGTTGTATTTTGTATAATGTATGAGGGAATTAAATGGTTATTCATTCTAGGAAAAAAAAACAGTAAAATGTTTAAAAAAATTCTGATTATTTCACAACTTTCTACTATTGTCAACAATTTTGCTAGAATATTCTGTTAAATCTTTTACATGTGTGAATATTTTTACGTTTTAAATATCCCAGTTGAATTTCTATGACTTTAATGTTTACTGAAATAGATTGCATTTACTCTAAAAAAGTGTATGTGCTAGATAAGTCATTCTTCTATTTTAAGTCATGTGTTTACAGCAAGACATACCAGTCATATCATTCTACAAGTCAGTACAAGTACTTATATAACCACTCATTGTTGGGGATTTCCCCAACAGAAAAACAGAGGTTATAAATATGGAACATTGGGCGATAATACTGACCGATTTTTTAAGTTCAGAGAAGTTGCTCCAGTCAGCATATATTCTAGTTAAAATAAATGAAATTGGCTTAAATAAAGACAAATTTATGAATTTTCTATAATGATTTATTATGGGGTGATTCTATATAACCACATTAATATTTTATTAGCTGCGCCTATTAGAAGATATAAATTTTCCATAGACATCATACTGTGGTTTTGTGATAACATAAATTCAATACCTTAATCGCATATAGCATGTATAAATAAAGTTTAGTTTGGCTATTTATAGAAAAGCATGAAATGAAAGTTTCCAAATATAATCTAAATGCGTGTAAATACTGTGAACATTTCAAGTATAAAAGAGAAGTTTTATTTTGAAAGCAAGTCAAAGCTGAGAGGTTTTGGAAACAAACCATATTACCAATACAGAGTGTAGTTTTATAACAACTAAGATTTTATCGAAATATATAATAACTGAGAAAAAACAAGACTTTTGTCAAAGAAAACAAAATGTGCTTCATACTGGCAATGTTTTGGGACATTCTACTCAGGAATGAAAGAGGTAAACCTTTGTTTTAGAGCATCATCGAATGCTGTGTTAGATGTGAACATGGGGAAAATAATAATGGGGAAAATAGGGATTTGATGAGATAAACAATATATTTAACATGCACAAATAACAGTTAGTTTAGCTATTTATAGAAAAGTACACTGAAGGAAAGTTTCCCGTGTTCTGTGGTACAAGTAAAGCATTTCCTATATAAAAGAGAAAGCTTCATGTGGAAACAATTCAAAGTTGAGAAGTTTTGAGAAGAAAACATTGTTTTAGCTAGAGTGTAGTTTGATAAGAATTCAGTCTTAAATAAAATATACAATAATTGAAAAATTATTTTCAAAGAACACAAAATGCATTTCATACTAGTGATTGTTTTGGACATTCTACTCAGGAATAAAAGAGGTAAACCTTAATTTTAACGGAAGAAGTATATGGAACTCATAAAGTATGAATTTAAAAAAAAGTAGAGAAATAATAATGGGGGAATTCTTTTATGACAGAGTTATGTCGACCATTTTAGGGCTTTTTTATATGCAATATGTTGCCAAAATTCATTCTGTACCGTTACTTAATTTTAAGGGATGGCAAAATTCACACTATTTACTGGTGAAATCTACATACCCGGGAGAATGGATACGTTCTAAAGACCAGTTCACACTGATCCGATTTGATAATAAAGTTTGAATTGCTATCATATACTTTGATATCATACACAAATATTACCAACTAACTCTGAACAAGTATTTTTTTTTGAAAATTCTGCAACATTTTTTAGTAGATTTTGTCAGCATATTTACGAGAATGTTTCTAGCGAGGAAATTGCAACTTCCATATAAATTTATGTATGGATGTTAAATTTTAATTTAAAAAAAGCACATATTGTTTTGGGTCAGTGTCTGTTCAGTCTTTAAAACCACTCCAATAGACTGAGTTTCTGTTGCCATATATTAGTTTATATTTGAACTGGTGTGAGGTCATTAAAGTGACAAAAACTGGGTCCCACCTCTCCAGTTGAACATGAAACACCAAATACTTAAATGTAAGAAGTCAAGTCCGGATGAACATATCAACAGATTTTCTTGTTCTAAGTTATGACGAATGCTCAACATAGCAATATCAAAATAGAATGTATTTCTACACAATTAAAATGGCAACATATCATAACTGTAATGTAGCCTTTATCTAATTTTTTATTTGGGGTTTTACGTCACTTTCAACATTGTACAGGTCATATCACGATGGGTAGTTTTGTGGTCAGAGGAAACTAGTACATACAGTTGATCAAGGTTCTGTACTGTAAACTACTGGTCATCAGTAAGCAACTACCGACTTTCCCACACAATGTCCTGGGTTTGAACCCCCAACCTCAGAGTTGGGAGACAAGTGTGTTACCAGGGCACTATCGTGGCCCCTAACGTAGGCTTGAGTGCTAGGTTGTCTATCACAGGACACTGACTTTAGATTACAACTGGTCCAATTTTGGATTTGAACTTGATCAATTGTCCTTGGTTTTAAATCCACTGTAGCCGCCTCACAAGTTAGCTCTGAATGTATCCTACTTGCCCTACAGCTAGGTACGGACTCGAATGCTTTAAGTTCGGGTTCCTAATCAGAACAGTGAGGCCGGGGCTTCAATTAGAGTCATTATATGCATAATGCTATAATCATTGTATATTTAGTGTTTTATTGATTTGCTTCAAGGCAATGCTGCAGACAATGGTTCAGTATACTGAAACATATCACATCATATATGTCTGATATGAGCCTCAAAACACAAGATTTTTACCTAAATAATGTTATCTGAAGAGTTCAGTTTCTATTTTTTTGATATTTAAACTTGTCATATTTGAGCAATTCATTAATTTGTACTAAAGATAAAAATGCAGCAGAGGTGACTTCAATATCATGCTACATTTTACTATTAACCTATTGTACAAGGAACTTTATGGTTACTTGTATAAATTTGAATTTATATTTTGATCCAGTCGTCACTTAACCCTTACAAATCAACTAACCTTGATTTCTGATTTAGAACTCTTACTTAGAATTTGGAGTTTTCAGAAAATAAAAAAAGTTAATTAGAATTAGCCAGTTCATTATGATTATGAAACCTCACCCACTATTGGCCAGCAATAACTTTTTGGTTGTTTCTATTACGTTGTTACAAAACTAAAAAATGATACAGAATCAGTTTTAATAAAAACCTAAGAAAATGACTGTGCTAGTGACGTCAGTTCTTTGTGATATCATGCCTACTTCTATCAATATCATAATATATTCTATTTCAAACAATGTTCTATTTATAGAAACTTGTGTCAAAGATGGCAGTAGAGGGGATGATTCCATGACGTCAGCCACAGAACAACTGACGTCACCCACTGGTTACTGTCAAAACCACGTGGAAACTTTTGCCGCCAAATTGGCAGTTGCCGCAGACGATTATAACAGGTATTTAGTGGTGTTTTAAGAGAATTGGAAATAAAATTCTCTAAGGAAGTCTTTGAAAGTTATTTATGGTTTAACATTAAGGAGATAAATATCGACGGGATATTTCAATATAGACTTTATATAACAGTAAATATACCTTTCAAGTTTTATGCTTCTTTATAAGATAAATAGTATAATTATATTCATTATTTTTTCAGGGAAAAATTCACCATAGAACAAAAAAGTTTTCCCTTGTGGGAAAATATTGCACTTGTAAATCAGTAAATAAGAATATCTGCACTTTGTGCTCCACTTGTGTTACAGATGGTAGGTCCCGTGGTTAGAAATTTTTGCCGGCAGTAGAACCTCCCCCAGGTCACCACCTTTCGTCTGAGTTGTTCACATTACAGGTGGCTATTGATTGGACACGGTTTTTTAACTGTCAATAACAGTTAGATGACAGTACTACAAACGTTGGTCACCGAGAAGCAGCTAGCCTCCATTAACCAAAAACTGACCTTCAGTAGCCGTCAGACAAACTCGTGGCAAAACAACCAATACCTTATCTCACCTTATGTCACCGTATTACACCCAAAGACAACTGAATCACAACCTTATGTACACCGTGGACCACACCTTTGGTTACTGTAGTAAGAAATTCATATGCGCACGCTCAAAAGCGTCTGTGGATGTTAACAGTACCAAAATCAGAGGGGGAAAATTTTAAACATTTTAAAACATCGGTAGGACGTGCATGGTAATGGACAGTTCGTCACTGAACCATATGGCCGGCTACGGACATCAGACGGTGGTAGAAGGCCAGGGACGTTTCACCAAACACAGGTTCCTGCGGGTGATACCGCATATAGTGTGAACAGAGTACTAGTATCATACTGATAATGAATTACTCTGGAGAAAATGTGCTGCAGTAATGCACTACCCTTACACCCATCTGGTCACAGGTTCAAATCTTAGCCTTTACCAAATGTTGTGTAAAGAATGATACCTGATTCCTAATCCCTAGTATGTTACAAAACAGACTACCCACAAGGTGGATGTTACGATGTTAAAACTTCACTGAATATATAACTAATATCATCATTCTGTTATTGTTTCTCCATTCTTTCAGAAGGCGTGGTAGATATCCTTCACAGGTGAAATATCTGTTTGTTCAGATAAAGGAAATGGTGTGGGGACATAGACCGAGTCAACAACCTGGAAAAGCAGTCCAACAAGAGGAAGATAAAAGTATGTCTTCACAGTAACCAAAGCATTAAAGTTTTATGTAAAAACAAATGAAATTTTTATTAAAACCTCTCACTTTGGAGAAATAATATTTTATGCTATTAATAAACTCTCTCAAGTGGGAAAGCTTGTAGTTGCTTGCTGTTGGTCGGCAGTTTACAGTACAGAACCTTGACCAACTGTATGTACTGGTTTCCTCTGCCCTTCCAGTTACCCATCGTGATATGACCTGTACAGTGTTGAAAGCGTTGTAAAACCCCAAATAAATAAAATTGTGAGAATTGTGAATCTGCAGAGTTGCTGGGTATCACATAAAAAATTACATTCCCAATTTGTATGTCCATGTATTTAGATCGAATACAGCATATTATATAGTAGGTTCTGTAATTAATAGGAATTTGCTGACGCAAATAGGGAAGTTCTGAGTCGAAACTGCTTTCAGAGATGAGAAATACAATGATTTTCGAGTGTTATTTACTGCTACACTATGTTTTGGATTGTTGTCTAATGCAATACCTGACAAATAAAACAGCAGGAAATACAATTAGAGGTTTAAATCATTGCATTTATTAAGTATGGCTTTCATGGAATGGGATATTACATATATTTATAAAATAAATTTAAAATCTGATTTATCATAGTATTTTTACAACCACATCTAAAGCTCAATGCTGTCTTGTAACAGTTGTTATAACTTTGCACATTTTAGTGAATAAACTAATTTCAGATTATAACATTTCTATCACACTGTACTGAATAAATGGCAGAAGTGAATGTAACATCTGATTTTAATTTTTGTTTATTTTCGTATCTAGGAAATGACACATAGACATTTATTGCCTTTAGCACAATAAAAAACAACAGTTATATTAAAATAATTGTAAATATATTTAGTTTTTACTCTGTGGTAAATGAAGTGATTGTATTTTAAAATTTCAAACCTTTGCAATAATTGGTGAAAAAGATTCCTAGCATTTATATCTCTCATTACGGCAGAGTTCATAGTTCAAAATTGGGGGGGGGGGGGGGTTATTTCCAGTGGTGACTATGTGTGATTAGATACCAAACCTGCTAACTAGGCCACTGATAAACTCTCTTTCTTAATTTGACAATGTGACTAATAGTCATAATATGATCACAATATGATATAGTTATTTTCAGGACCAACAAAGTAAATAACACATAAAATTTATTGAGATACCCTTTTAAAAAAATAATGACACCAGTCTCTTTCTGTAAATACAATGGAATTGCAAAATTCAATGAAAGAATTTCAATCTTTAGATAAAATATCATATATCCATGATTCCATTGTAATGATTGTATTCTCATGTTTTTTTTTTTGCATTTCAGTGAACATTACATTTACACCCAGTAAGTAACTTCTATCATATGCTTAAATTATTTCAGAATGTGTTTGGACGATAATAACACATACAATACAAAACCTTATATAAATGTATTTCAGAAGAAATCCTGACAAAACAGATAGGAAAGAAACTACAGAATTATGGATCAGAATTTGATAAAAAAGTAAGTACAACAATGAGTTAACCACAGGAAAATCTATGGTTGACTCAATGGGCGTGTTTTACAGATATTACACAATATCTTGAATAAATATTATTGTATTGTATACCTATTAGCGAATGATAGCTTTCTGACAAGAAATGAGATAATCCATTTTTACGGGTAGCCTTACAAAAGTTTGGCAAGGGAGTATTCATTTTCCGCTTTAGTTATATATATATATATAGTTCCTACTTAGCACAGAATATGAGGAAAAGTAAACATTGAAGATACACATTTCAAAATTATGCAGGAATGAAAGCAGGAGGTTAAATAGTTGAAGCTCTCACGGACAAATAGATATTCATGGTTTATTAATAATGATAATTCCATTTTCTAAATAATATTGAAGTAGCCAAATTTAACATTAAGCTATCAGTAAACTTTTAGCAAGTGTTTTATAGTTTATATTATAATTTCATTCTCTTTTGCTTTGTTAACCACAAGTGTTTCAATGTTAGGATAAAATTAAATCAACAGCCATTATATTTTTCCGGAAACAAGTTAAATTAAAAACAAAAATTATCAGTTAATTATTATTGTTTAGTTGTAAGGGAAAAATCACTAAATACTATTGGGTCAACACACAACAACCATAGTGCCTTCTTATGAACGTATTATGAGAACACAATCCCAGGAGTATGTTAAATAATTCATTTATATATTGCTAACACATAATTTTCCTTTGTCCTTTGTTTTTAGCTTGCTGGGAAAATGGTGCTGAATAAACCTCCAGAGCCTTGTTAAATAGACACTTTCGCTAAAAGCAAATCCAGGACGGGATTTTTGTGACATATAAGCAATACAAGTGTGATATATTACTTAGAGATCCCTGATATATCTTGCAATGTCGTGAGACAAATCAGGATACAAAGCCATATTCAAAGTGTAACTGCATGATATTTGACCAGTGATTATTCTGGTTATTGGAGGTTTGACTCGGTGGCTGAAACTGCCTGCAAGGATGTCACATACCTTCTGAGATTTGGTTGTCATGCACACCACAGACGGTATGGCCCACGGTTATAGGTATCAGGTGAAATACCTTGTCCTTCAACCGCTGTCCAAGGTTCGCATGCAACCTGGTGACACAATGGTGAAATGTCCATTTATGTCGCCGTATTACACCGAAAGACGACTGAGTGGAAAACACCTTTAGTTATCATAGCAACACATTTATCTGGGCATATCCTCTTTTAATTGTGCGTCACAGGTCATGGTACGAAATTCAGCAGTGGTAATGTTAAACATTTTAAAACTCCCACAGAACGTGCAAAGTAATCTACATTTTGTCACTGTGTCACAAGGTCACATTTCAACCTCGAACGGTAGTCGAAGGAAAGTGGCATTTCACTTAATGCCTATAACCAGGGGTTATACCATCTGTGGTGTGTGAATGGGGTATTAAATGCCTGTTCATACAGTTTTGTACAGTCGTAGCAACCAGTATTTGATGTTGATTCATTTCCTTGTCCTTATAACTCTGAAAGCAGACCTTGTTTCTTGGTGGCATAGATGTTACGACCCAAGTGTGAAATTGTCCATTTCTTGAACCCAACTGCCCATTGTCTGAAATGGATAAAAGTGTACTAGTATTTTAGTGTAACATAGTATTAGAATAAATCAATGGTTGTACTTTAACTTTGTACTTTAACCTAAAGTCTACTGGTAATGTGCAGGTTATTATAATTCTTCAACATGTTCTTACAAAGCTACAATAATTGGTAAAGGATATGCAATTACCTGCTTCTTCAGGCAATTCCACCACTCCCTGGATTGTGTAGATTTTAGTTATGTATGAGAAGTTGTTTGCTAAGAATTTACATGGTATGGCATACAATGTAGTAGATCAAGTAATCTGGCGATTGGTCAAGTGTGAATTTCAGACAAAGACAACAAACCTGGACCAGAAAGTTAAGTTGGCTTAGACAGGATATTGTGTTTTCTGATAGTGCCAAGCAATAATATATATATTGTTATTTTATCGGCTGGAATTCTTTACTTCTGTGTAAGTAATTGTTTATAATCTAGAACTATTTACAACATATCTCACTCATTGCTATTGAATTGTATTGTTTCAATACTTTATCTTTCCATACAATTTCTTTAGTTAAACATTAGTTAGACCTTTATATAACTGACACTGCACTGAAAGTATCCCAATCTTTATACTGTTTCACTACTTCGTGTATTTCATTGTGTTGATAACTATTTCCCCTGGCTGTGGGGTACGGGCATCTCTGATGCTATTTTTTTACATCTATCATAAGTAAACATGATGATTTTACATTCCAAGTTGTGGCAAATTACAGCAGGGAGCAGTCAGTGGTCCTATAGCAAAAAACATATCTTTATTCTAGAATAAAAAAGTGAAGATTTGGTTAAACTTGTGACAAAATATTAGTACTTTATTGAATTATATCTATGTGGAAAGAGTTATTGGAGCATTTTATACAGTTTGGGTAAGAATATATGTATACATTTTATGTTATGTATTCATTGTTTGATCAGTCCCAGGATATCCTTGGGTTTTCATAAAGACCTTTAACATGTTTGAGAGATGATTTTAGTTTTTGGTGCTAATGTTGTATATTTCATCTTATGTAGCATTTTTTAAGATGTTTTTTAAATTTATATTTTATGTTCCTAGATCTCAGTTAAATATTTCTGTACAATTATCTCAATCATACAATGAATTATGACTTCAGTAGAGAGACCAATGCATTATATATGTGGAATTAAATTCCAGCACATTTTACGTTTTATAAGTGTACAGATTTGTAATGAGGAAAATTGCTTTTTACTATTTCTGTGTGATAAGAATCTAATAATATGTGTTTGTCCAATGTTTAAATAATTTCTATTTAAATTTGTAGTTTGCAACCATGAAAAGTTTGTTAATATATTTAGCTACTTTTGTTAATATATTTGTACCATTGGTACAAACCTTTTGTTTTATATAGTGGGAATTGTTTACTCTATAAGATTATCTATTTGTTGGGAGTTGTTGTTTTCTAAACTTATTTGTGTAATATTGTATATTCATGCAAAGGTTTATATATTTATTGTGTGAACATTTTGATTTTAAGACTCCAATGATTTCACTGAGTTTGCTAAAAACCTGCTTACAAAAATGTTAAGATGTTTCTGGTCATGTACATAAACAATGTATTAAACAAAGTGATGTCATTTTTTCTGTAATTTTATGAATGATGTACATTTATTAATAAAATTATTTATATTGTGATTTTAGTCCTATTTTTCAATGTCCTACAAAAGGAATGAAACACCAATTCTACACATAAAACTACCGGTCGTGATATGACCTATACAGTGTTGAAAGCGACGTAGAACTCCAAATATAAATTAATAAATAGGCCTGGTCAGCTTCACTTCAAATACACAACTGACCAATATGGTAAATATATATTTCCGGGGTCAAAGGTTATCACTGCCACCCTTGGCGGGGTGAGGTGGGGGTGGGTGGTTGTCATGTCGTTGCCTCTGTCAGCTTAATGAGTAATTTTAGAGTGCTCAGTCTCCACCATATTACAGAGTCTAAGGCGCCAGAAAAATAGAAGGAAAAATCAGAAAGCAGAAACATAGGCCAACCACAGACACACAAGGGAGACAGGATGAGATATGAGATGAACCAGATCTGTAATGGGTCTTAAGATTTTTTTTTCAATATCCTGTGAGAGTTTATGCTCTCTCATGCATAAGACCTATTTGACTCACAAGAAAATAGAAAAAAATACTTGAATGATATCTATTTTTTCTGTTCAACTAGACCGTACAGTAGATTTTATACCAGTAAGAAGTTACCACATGCTTCACCCATGGTAACTGCATTGAACCAGATAAATGATTAATCAAAGTATGAAACTTACGTAGTACTGATAGGAAATCAAATGTTCACATTTTGTTTAATAGTCTTGTAGAAAAAACATAGCTGAATAAGATTTATCTGAGGCCGGTTTCACAAAGGGTCTCAGACTTAGGCTAAGTCAGTCACTTAAATCTGAGTCTTTTGTCTTTGCTAAGTCCTGGACTTAAATGGATTTCACAAAGGGTGATTTAGCGAAGTTCAAGCTTATCATATAACCACAGTGGTTTTCTATGTCATGTGACCCTTTATTTCTGCTCAAAATATTTTAGTGGTAACATATATCCCTTGTTTAGCTCATTTTATCTTTGAAAAAATGCTGTATTTTTAAATGGGAAACCTTTTTATCACACAGACATGTCCAAAGAATAATTTAGGTAGGTGTTCTAAATATTTATTCTTTATTTTCAAGCATTTTAAATTTTGAAGTGAGAAAATATATGGCGGCCATATTTAAGCCTTTGTTTACAAAAGTTAAGCCCACTCTTGGGTAGACTTAGCTAAAGCCTAGACTTAGCAGCTTTGTGAAATCCTCCAAGTCTAAGATCACAGACTTAGCCTTATTTTAAGACAAGAGTCTTCAATTTAAGTCTAAGTCTGGGCTAAGTCCTTTTGTGAAATCGACCCCTGATTATTTGTGTGGAAATATAGCATCTACAGCACATAAATTGATATCAAACAAATAAAAATGATATAACATATGTTATATTTGCCAATTTGAAACACTGACATTGTAATTAATATGTATTGTATTATGTATTTATACTCCGCATAATATATCCGTGTACTACAGGACTCAAAGCACTGTTTGATCCATCGTACTGTACAAGTACAGCCCAACTCTTAAGTTACTGACATTCCCCTAGGTGAAAGACAGACTTTCAAGGATGACCATTTATCAACATCCTTGAGGTTCTTTAGCCTGCCACTGGAAAAAGGATAGAGGACAGACATTTTAAGTGGTCATCCGAGTCACTATGTATCTGCCTGTACTTGGGTTTGAACCCATGTTCCAAGGCGAGTATGTTACCCATTAGGCCACAGCTGATTGTAAATAACATGTCACCAAGGCTTATGAAGTCTAATCTTGGCAATTAACTATTGAAATAGAAAATCACTGCACATATATCTAATACTTTCCACAGAATGTGAGTCAAATACAACTACTGATTGTTGTACATGCTTCAGCAAATGTCTTGCAACTAGAATCAGTCAGGAATCACTACAATATAAGATATTGTTATGATTTGAATGATTTACCTATACCTAATTTATGTAGATGATAAGATATTTAAAATTGATGTAGATGAAGTGCTGATTGGCCAAGAAGTAATTATCCATATATAAAGTAAGTATGTAAGTATGAAATTAAGTACCAAATTGATGTAACTGTACTCTGATACCCTGTGGTCCAAGAAGGGATAGTAGTCAGGTGGACTGGACACCAAACTATCCAATCCATAGCGGACTTCTTGCTGTATCTTTTCCAGTCCAGGAAGTTACAGCCAAGTACTATTGATTGCCATAGATACACTAGGAAATTCGCCCATTAATGTCAACAAAGATGAAAATCTCACTTGTCTCATGGATGGCTTCCATGAAAACAGAGCTAAGGATCATAGAGGCATACCCTGTTGGGATCTTTACCTGGGTCTCTCCACCAGCTCACAAACTTTCCATTTTGAACCCCTTACAGAAGCCTAACTGAAGCACTTGACCTTCAAGACTGTCTTCCTCTTAGCTTTGGGTTCTGGTAAACGCAGGACTGATATCCATGTTTGGTTCAATAAACAGACACCAGACAGATTGGTCGTAAATGTCTATCTACCTCTCACGAAGCTCTTTTGAAGAATTAGATGACCAAAGAGGGTTTAGACAGTTTGACCACAGTGGTTATTCCCACCATGGCCCCAAATGTGGATAATTCACTCAAGGCTGATAGGTTCCCATGTCCAGTTAGAGCCCTGCACTACAATTTGGATATGACCTCAGGCAAAACAAAGAGCTGGCCTTAGTCTCCTTCAAGAAAGGCTTTGACAAAGATATCTCCTCTGCCACTATCTCTTCATGGATCAAACAGACTGTAATCCTCTGCTGTGAGCTCTCTGATCTAAGCCAATGATACGAAGGTCTTTGCTGCTTCTAATACCTTCCAGTCATGAGAAAAATTGTTATCAGCCTGCCATTGGAAGTCAAACCTTCACCCAGTTGTTTTATTCACATTTTTGCTGACACATACAAATACACTGACAGTACAAATACAGGCACAGTGACAGTACAATGTGACAAACAAACATCTCTATACAACAAGTTCTCAATTTCAAGTTCTCAACTGTATTTGATTGTCATTAATTATTGCAGTAGAATTTGAAAGGAAGTTAGTAAAGTTGCACCATATTTAAAAAAAAATTATCTCATAAGTTCTAGCTTTGCAACATACTGTAAATAAATTGTGTCCGTATTGTTACAGAAACATTCGTAAAATATTACATATTGGCTGCCATATATATTGCATTTAGTGGGATAAACATAACTCCATATGAGAGATGACCATAAGTTATGTTTGGTGAAGAAATGCAAATGTCATAGCCAAGTCTTGATTTTACAAGTGTTTTAAGTTTGACCCAAAAAGCTTCTGCCTTTTCAGTGGACAAACAGATGAATAATGGTTTCATTGCAATCACTGCATCAGCTACAGATAGGGTCATTACTTATGCCCCTGTTCCACCAAAGGACTAAGCCCCGATCCTGTCCCAGACCCTTAATCGTGGACAGTCTGTGACAAAAAAGGTAAAATGGGCAGGACCACTGAAAGTCTGGGATTAAGTTCAGATCGGCCTGAGGAGGCCCCAGGCGGCCCCAGACAGTTACAGACTGGTCTGGGACTAAGAACTGATTGAGCCATTTTTCTAGTTGTAGACAAACCGACTGGGTCCCAGGACGCCTCAGGCCTCCTGGGACTAAGCCCCGACTAACCCACAATTAAGTCCCAACCCTCCAAGGTGTCCTGAGGCGTCCCCAGGCTTCCCCAGACCGAGATGGCCGATTCTTGTTTTGCAATGGGACTAAGGGTCGCAGGAGGCCTGGGACTAAGGCACTAAGGGTCTGGGACTAAGGGTCGGGGACTAAGGGTTGCAGGCGGCCTGGGACAACATAGGACTGTGTAAATTTGGTGTGAGGAGTCCTGAGGAAGCCTGGGACTGGACATTTTGTTTATGGCGGGAAAAAATAATCGGTTGGGGTCGGGAGAAATGTCAAACATGTTTGATTTTTCACACGACCTCAACCGACCACAACCGACCGCTACAGGACGCCTGAAACTAAGCAAATTTTTGTAACCGACCCTCAAAAACCCTTAATCGGGAGCCTTAGTCGTGTGGTGGAACACCAACATTAGTTTTAGTTTATAAAGGTAATCCTATAAGTCCCATTACCCTGTATATAATGCGATATTGCATCCATATAAGGTCATTGTTTCGGACAGCATTAAAAAATGCATTAAATATAATTTTCCTGGTTTTATCCGCTATTTTTGTTACAAGAGTTTTGTTTAAAAACATCACTATATGAATTGTGTACCATTGTTCTGTAGAAGTTTTTGCTGCCATTCTTGGATTTTAGGAGTAATCTTATGTGATTAGGAATATTAGGCTTTTGATGGAACTTGGACGTAATTTTCAATTTACTGAGTTATGCACTTACACATGTAATAACTGTGGTATTCTAAAACGTTTGTTTCTATATGATACATACTTTTTAAAGAGTTCTTCTTGTCATGAAGTCTCCAATTGCATGTATTATATCAGCTGGTAGGTTAACCCCTTTCCTGTACCAGTTTGAAGGAGAGAGAGGTGGGCTCTTGCAATCTTGTGGTTTAGCCATAGAGTTTCCATCACATAAATCCTCTCATAACAGTGTATAAATACAAATATTAAAGCTTCCAATATGTGATATATTGCATGGGTATGTTTACAGAGTCTCTGAGGCAATTGTTGTAGAAAGATCCAATTATTTACTCTGCCAGAGTAAAATGCACAGATAATAAGTTAGTTGCATCTTTTATGTTAAGTCCAGCAGTAAAGAATCCATCCTGTATTAATCAATAGATGGAGAAAATATATATATTCAATTGAAATTAGTAATGGTCTCAGTCATTAATATGCCATTTCCAATCACACTACTTTAATTTTTTACTCTGTCCAATTTCCTTTTTCTATATGTTCAGATTGTATGGTCTACTATATTATAACCCACTTGTAACCTATTATTTATAGGATGTCTAAAATAAACTATAATTATTACATGTATTATTATTATTATTATTATTAAAACAGCATTAACCAGCCTTTTCACCATTTCCTAACAAATCAGATGATTCAGTAAACAAAAAACACCTTATGTAAGAATTGTTGTGGAATAAGATTATTCCTAACTTAGATATACTGGTTTCCAAGTTTACAGTTACAGTTCAAAGTATAGGGGGTTTTCCTTACATCATCAGCGCAGTAATTAATTTTAATTCTAATAGCACTTTTATAGCGCTTAATCTCCGTCAAAAGACAGACTCTAAGGCGTATCACACAAAAACATTGTTCAATATTCAAAAACCAGAGACATTGCAGGGGTCAGCACCGCGGAGAAAGCAGAAAGGAGATTGGAAATTTAGGGTGGGTATGCTTTTCCAAAGAGGTATGACTTCAACTTTGACCTGAAACAGGCAAGTGAGTTTGCAGAGCGGACCTCATCAAGAAGGTCATTCCAAATCATAGGTGCGTCATACGCAAAACTGAGTCCAAAATGTTTTCGAGACTTGAAAATTGAACCAAAGTGGGGAACCTCAAGAAATATGCCATCAGATTGACTTCGACGTGTGTTATATGCACTATGTCTGGGAATGAGGAAGGGTTCAAAGTATTTGGGGTTACCACTGTGTAGGAACTTATATACCAGCATGGCAGTCTTAAAGATAGAACGGTACTTAATTGGCAACCAATGTAGTGCTTTTCTAACTGGAGTGATGTGTGAGTACTTGGTGGTGTTGGCAACAATTCTGGCAAGGCTATTCTGAACACATTGAAGTTTGCGCAGATCTAGAGCTGAGAGACCTCTGAACAGAGAGTTACAGTAATCTAGTCGACTTCCGACCAGAGCATTGGCAGCCATAAGAGTAGCTTCATGTGTCAGATGTCCTCGGAGTCGCTTAAGATCCCGGACATGAGCAAAACAAGCCTTGCAGACCTTCCTAACATGGCAAGAGAATGAGAAATCTGAATCAAACCAGACACCAAGGTTCCTAACTGCATCTGTTGGTGATATGAGATTACCAAGTATGTTGACCGGGAAGGACTTTTTCGCGCTGAGACTTTGAGCGAAACACAATGAATTCGGTCTTATCTGAATTTAGCTTGAGCTTATTTGTAGAGAGCCATCTCTTTACGTCTTCAAGGCAGTGTGACAGGTTATCAAGGGCCGAGGCAACATTTTTATGTGTGAGGTGTACATACAATTGTGTGTCATCAGCGTAGAACTGGAAACTAATACCAGGATGATTCTGTATGACTTTACTCAGTGGAGTAGTATAGAGTGAAAAATGGATTGGCCCCAGGACAGAGCCTTGAGGCACACCATACAATAACTTTTTGGCATCAGATAAAATTGACCCAATTAAATTTATAGTATTTTTCAAATTAAATTTTGAATTTTTCAAATGAAAGTTTTTAAATTTTATTAATTCAAATTATTAAAAACAGATTACATCAATATCTCACATCAATGAGGTTTTTTTAAATGCCTTGTAAATGCATAAACAAGTGTCGGCTTTTTCACAATTATTTTAATAACTATGTAATCTACGTTTTAACTTTTTGTATCACTAAAAATGTATTTTTAAAAAGCTTTTTTTTCAATTTTGTCACATTGAAATCCATGTAGAAATGTTGGGGAAATCTTAAGTTAAATGTTAAACTTTTGTAAGCGATGATGGTACTCGATGTGTATAATTTTACATGATGAACGTTAGCAGAATTGTTTTTTCAAATATTTTATTAGCTAGTACAAATATGCTATAAACAACATCATAATATATATTAAAGAGGCTCTTCTAATTTTTGCTGAATTAAAACCTTTGTAAATATGGGGAGTTAAATACCAGTTAAATAATTGAGGTTTTCCAAAGACTTGGAATGACTTACCAGATGATGAACATTCGGCCAATTCTCTCCACTCATTCAGAAAGAAGTTCAAAACCTATCTCTTTGCACAAGCATATCCAGCCTAATTTTAGTTTTTCCCAGATTCTCTATGTGACAATGACCCCCACTATATCTCAGGTTAATCATTATAGTTTATAATTGTCTTTAGATTGAGATTAAACGCCATAAAATACTATTAGAATTAATGTTCTCATGTGTAAATATGGGGAATTAAACTCATGTAAAAACGATGTATTAATGGTCACAGCCATTGCTTATGATGACAAGTATGCCATATAAATGCAAATTAATTGCCGATTGTAATCTGTAAAGAAGATGTATACACCATTGGAAAAAGTGTACTGATAGACTTTCTTCTTTTTCTGTTGCATTAAAATCCATTGACAATATCAGAAAACTGAGTTAAAAGCTTTTTTATAGACACTGACACTACCTACGTTACATAGGTCAAATTATGATTGTGTAAAATAACTAAGGAACCTACAAACAATTTATTCACACCATCAGAAAAGTATTTCCACAGAAAGTTACACTAGAATCCAAGTGGAAATATCTCAAGTCAAATATTCAGTTTTAGAAGTATTGGCACTATGAACAATGGTTAATTAACGTTAGAGATATTTAGTGATTGTAAGACTTTCACGAATAACGATATTATCTACAATTCTGTTATTTACAACCCAACAAAGGTAATATTACAGAGTTTGTGCTCGTTTTTGTCACATTTATGCACCTTTCACACTGGTACGTCCCACAGTTAGAAGTTTTACTCAGTGACGGAACCACCCCCAGTTTTCCCCATTTCATCCAAGTTGTTCACACTACTGGCAGACGGCCATTGACTGGACGCGGTTTTAAACCGTCAATAACAGTGGAATGACAGTACGACTGATGTAGGTCACTGAGAAGCAACCTGAACTTACTTTCGGTAGCAATCAGACAAACACCTGGTGAAACGACCAGTACCTTAACTCGCCTTATGTTGCTTTATTACACCGAAACATGACCGAATTACAACCTTACATACACCGTGGACCATACCTTTGGTTACCATAGTCAGAAATTCAAATGCGCATGCGCGAAATCTTCTCTGCTTGCTCACAGTACTGAAATCAGAGGCACAAATTTTAAACACTTTAAACTTCTGTAGGGCTCACAAGGTAATGGACAGTTGTTTGACACAAGTTTGCAAACAGATGTCAGGTGGTGATTCAAGGACAGGGACGTTTCACCAAACGCGGTCAACCTCGGGCCATACCGTCAGTATAGTTTGAAAGGGGTATAAAATCCACTCAGAAATGGAAGAGTGATCTAGATTTTAAAATTAAAGATTTCATATCGTAGGTTTTTAAAATTTATGAACATGAATTTCACATCTGATAATATAAAAGGTAGAATATGTGGTAGTCTGGCTCTGCAGGGAAGTGGCTCAGCAGCAAGTAAGACTCTGCAGTTTCTTAGCCAAAAGTTTAATGTAAAGTGTGACTCCGATCTCTGTGGTAAATTTAAGAAAATTTTAAGATGCCCTCTCGTAGATCACATTGAAAATATCATTTCAGGTCTAATTCGTGATACTCTATATTTGAGAGACTATGATCACCCTTATTTTACATACCAAGAATGTAACGATATTCTTCAGTTTATGTGTTGTCAATGAGTACCTAAATTTACTCGGCATGTACTTTGATTAATTTTCTTTTTGTACATATATGTTGCATTGTACAAACTGTATGTTCTTTTTTGTGTGTGTTTATTTGTACTTTTGCAATTTTGTACCATGAGTACGAGAAATAGATAAATATAAGTAATGATTTCACAAACTCTGTATAGAAACTATACTAAATGGGTCAACAAGTGTACAATTTTTGTTCATGTTTTAACAAACTGTTTAACTTACATATGGTCTGTTTACAGAGCTTCAGCTCTTTTTGATGCACTAAAATCCATGCAGAAAGAGGCATGAAAACTCAAATTTAACTTTGAAGTGTCATAAACACTGGCTTTCCTTACAAGCGATAATAAAAATTGCAAATAGGTAAACAATTAACAATTTTTCACTAATACTTCAATAATAAGCATGTAGCTGTATTGGTTGCATGCTTTGACAGGAAGGTATGATCACGCCCATCTTTGTTACAGGAAAACCAAGCAGAAATTTTGTAAAAGGCATTTTAAATTTTTTACCCGGCATCTCCACCATGTAGTGGGAAGGGAGAAATTATTGATTGGTTCTGCTGTTTCTCGAACTCACAGCCTTCCCATTACACACAGAAATAAACACAAGTTCTAGCACTTTAACCAGCTGAGCTAAAGGGGAATCCCCGGAAACCCAGGTATTAATAGAACTGATATACGTGAGGATATTACAACTCGCATCATTGAAATATGTAAGGGGGGGTTCAATAGTGAAGCCAAAGTAAAAAACATAGATTTTCATTGAATATCTTTTTTATTGTGTTTATTCCAACATAGAAATACATACATAAAAAAATAAACAAAAGTGCACAAAATATACAACCCATGCACCGAACCCAAGTAAACATATCTAGTACCGATTATTTTGTAACAACTGTTATTCAAAATTCAATTCTGTCAATATAAAAAGATGAACTCACACCACTTTGGACTAAAATGATCTTTCTCAAACTTAACGTTTGCCAGATATTCCGTTCTGAGAAAACTTTGTTAAAAAAGGATTGAAATTCCAAAAAGTTTAACTGTTTTCTTTTTTGGCTAGTAAAGAAGATATACTTTTTAGTGGTAGGTAATATGAAATTTTTTGGAACGCATAAAATTCTTTATCTGTTACTCCTAGAAGGATATACACTGGATTTAAAGGAATCTGCGAGTTACTCGAGATAACTATGAATTTATATCTTGTGAAAAGTTCTATACTTTATTGCAACTGGTAAACAAATGGACAATAGTTTCTGTTTGACCTTCACCGAAAACACAAGTTACAGAATTTGATGTCCTTAGGTTTACCAAATAATCTCTAGTACTAAGAATTCTATTTAATATTCTGTACTGGAACCAATTAATTTCATCACTATGAATTGTTTTCAAGCATATTTTGTTGGCAGCTTGCCAAACACCTGGTGTAATATCAATTTCTAATTTTTCAATACAACACAAATATACAACACAATACAACAGAAAATATATGGAATATCAGGCCTGGTGCATGTCACGTTTTTCGGGTCCATAGAATTAAGAAAGTTTTTGAGACAACCCCCGTAATCTATAGTATTCCAAGAAATTTATGGTTAAGTTGTATTTTGATTCAATAACTTTATACTCCATAATAGTTCCACTTTCATTTATTATGTATGCAAGAAAAATAATAATCCCCTTTGATATCCACTTGGAAAAGCAGAGGTAATCTTTAGAAAATAATGGATTACCCCATACTGGAAGTGTCATTTCTGCATTATTGGCAAATGAAACAGATCTTCCAATAAACGAACACCAGCAACCTACCACTTCCCTCCGGAAGGGATTCTTCATTTGTTTCGATTGAATGCTTGACCACTGTGATCCAGTGGTAAACAGGTATGGAATTTTTAAAAAGATTTCCAGAAAGTATATCCAAGGGGCATTATTGCTACTGAACAATCTTTGAATCAGGATAGCTTTTGAGAAATGATGTAGGCTTTTATGTTTACCATTTTCAAGTCACCATCATTGTAGCTACAACAAATCTGCTTCCGGTTAATTTTGTCTGGCTTGTTATTCCAAAGAAAAGAGTAGAAGAGGCTTGTGAATTCTTGGAGTAAATAATCACTTGGAGTAGGTAATACTGTGAATAAGTGATTGAAGCTTGCCAAAATAAATATCTTCAAAACAGGAATTTTTCCTAGAGGCATCAAATGACATTTTTCCATGTACCTAACATGCATTTTACTTTACCTAATAAAGGTTCAAAATTTAAGGTTGGAATTCTGTGAAGTTTCATTGAATATCATCCATTGGATTCAGATTCATCCAAAATTGTATAATAAATACACTATTTCAAACCAGGTATTATAATCTTATACTGTTGAAAGACCAACTAAAATTTTTAGACAAAATAGACAAAAATTCATACTAAAATAAATTAAATAAATGATATGCCAGCAAAGCTACATGACAATATTTTTGAGACTAGTAGAAACAACAAAAATATAGGTTTTTCCCTAGCTTGTTTGCATTTTAACGAATATTTAACCAGTAAATATAATTACATTCAAGGCCATCAAATTCTCCCAACCCACATACTCATCATCCTTAATCCAAACCAGTAGCCTTACTCGTGGAATTTGGCTTTATCTTTCTTGAGTTCATCCCACGAAGGCCATTGGTAGGTGAGGTTTTGCAATGGCTTCCCCCATTGAATTGAACAGAGTCTCCCACAATTGATCTGATCACAGGACACAATAACAGGGTTCAAAGCCAACTAAAACCTATTTGTTCAGACTTGAATACCCTCCAGCATGGTACATCTCACCTAGCGGGCGCCAATTTTGGATTTTGACCCTGCATGTCCCTCAACATTCCCATTTCTGCCTCAAGTGCATTATGTGATGTTGTGTCAATTTTGCGCTATATCAATGTATCTATTCTATTCTATTCCATTCTATTCAATTCTATTCTATTCTGTACACCATCAGAATGGGCTACTAGCCAATTTTAAAACTTTCAATTTGTCAAAAAAATGGTACTTGTTTATGTAAAATTGGTATTACTGTTTGTGGTATTACTAATTGAATGAAATGGTATCAAAGTTGGCACGGATGTACCTGAGTGTCAGACACTGTCACATGACATCTTATTGCAAGTAACTCCACAACCTTCACCCCCACACCAGGGAACCAGTGGGGTTTAATTCCCTGTTGTTAGAGCTGATAAACCAGGGTTACATGGACAAAAACACTCACATGAAACCATTAATCCATTGTCACCACTTAAAGTAGAAGTTCTTGGCTTAGGCAATAGTATATATTGGTTTTACAAAGTTTTCAATGTGGTTACTTATGTATTTATATTCAGATTAGTTGTCATTTATAATTTATAATGAAGATACCTATTTCCAACACTACGTGTTTTAATTCTTTTTCCCCTTAGCTTTTTAGAAAATTCTAAATTATTTCATTTGGATGATTCAAATTTATTTTTTGTTACATATTGCTGCTGAACTAAACCAGAACAATTGTCATCTTAATATTCATGTTCTTGTTTAGTTGGTTTGCATAGTTAAAATGAAATATAATATAGTCAACTCATTTGGTGCACATTTTGGCGTTATATCCCTTTTTACTATGTAATAATATCACATATTAATTGAACAACATTTGTGTGAAATAAAAATGTGCATGAGTTTAAGTTTTGTTTGTCTTCTATTATCGCCAAAAACACAGATTTGCTTTCAAAGATTATTCTCATCTCAAATTATTTTTATGTTTCAGTTGGAGGAGGAATAAGACAGAATTAAGAACCACATTTATTAACTTTCATCATTTGGACTTTACATATTAGCATATTAGTCAAACCCAATTAGCTTTGGTGTCACACAGCAACCATACTAGCTACTACAGTTATCTCAGTTATCTTTTAGAGTTATAAGGCAGAAGGTTTGAACCCAAGACTTTCAGAAATCAGTCTAGCCCATCATATTATTTAGACTACTACAGTTATTTGACTTTACTTGAATAGTACAACTTTGGGTTTACAAACATGTAACTTTTAATTGCTCATTAGTTAAGACACTAAGACAACTACTACTTTCTTGTTAAACTTTGAGCTTCTATATACACCACTGTTAGCTTGTGACAAAGTGTTTGACATGTTAAAAATGTAATAAAATATGACAAAATTGCAGCAAATAGTTTTAATTTAACATTTGAATGTCTCCAAAATAAGTATGATAGATTCTAGTTTTATTTTATATCTGCCAAACCCCAAAGATGTTCAGTTGTTGTTAGATATAGGTTGGTTGAAGGTAGATGGGAGTATTCTAGCCGCAGTGGGGTGGTATTCAAATACGTCTAAATTGCTTCAGATTTCCAATTATCATGTTGTTTTATCTCTGATAGTTCAATGATATTATCAAATGCCAGTGATGCGTCACTGAGGCGGAATGTCAGTGAGATCCAACCTTGTTTAGTATGCATCTGAAAAAGGGGCAAATTTTTGCCCTTTGGACTTCGTGCAAGTAAATGTTTTAAGCGCTACCACAGGGCAAAATATGTTTCTTCCAATGGAGGTAGTTGTACAACTTGCGCTTGGTTTGAAGCATGCATAGTTTTCGAGCATGTAATTATAATGTGGACTCCAGGGGATCCCCATATTACATTGTTCTGGATTGGAAATCTCATTCTATCAAAATCAGTGACCTTGACCCGTAGCAGAGTTGACAGTCTCAGGAAACCAAAGAATGCTGTGACAAACAGAACAGCAAATAGGTCCCTAGTTGCATATATACGAGTTTTTAAAACTAATTTATCAAATTATCAAGGATAATGTAATAATTCCTTTTACTGTAATTAACATTTTTGCATTGATTTTTACAGATTTCAATAACAATGCAACTTTTCTTCCACACAAAGCTGCTTTTGGCCAATTAAATAAAGCAAAGTCATGTATGAGTACAGAAACATGGTTTTTAGTTGAACAACACTTCAAACCTTGTTGAACTGGGTACTCTAAATATAAGATAATTACTACTTCATCATATAGAATGTTCAGTCCCGTGACCACCAGAAATTCCACAAATTGTCTGAAGACAGCTTAGTGGGAAGAAGTTGTTCTTGGTCTAAGCACCTTGTGAATTCGATTATCAGCTTGTCTTTGTAGATTCGCCAGCATTTGGTTTCCTGTGAATACAGTAGAAACTGGCCAATATTAAGAGCCCTTAAGGAGAGACAAGTCTATAGTCAAATATTGCTGTCAGGTTTTTAGATTTTCAAATCGGTGCTGTCTGAAAATCAACCGTCAGAACCTGATCTTGAACTGCGCATGCGCAAGAGATTTTCTAAATATATCTCACAAGGGATATCCCAACATCTGTCAAATATACGAACAACAACAAAGAGGTGTAAAAGTGTTTTTATAAGCATTTTATAGCAGGTATAAATGATCAGAGTAGTCATTTGCCCAACGGCTGTGTGCGATAGTTGAGATATTGGACTAGCATGATCGTAAAGTCGATCACTTAAGGGAGACTTATAAAAAGAGATTGTTCTCACTTGATAAAATTAAAATCAACCTCTAAATATTATGGTACATTGAAAAATACGACTATATCTCAGAAACCATAAGGTGTAGGAGGTTGAAACTTAGTAGGGACATTGGTTGTGGGTTGTAGCTCTGCAACACCACAGTGTGACATTTATTTGACCTTTGACCTTGCCATAGCAGCTTCAACCTTTAGCAAGGCTATATAGGCCATATCTTGGAAACTGTAAGGTGTAAGATGAGGGTGCTTATTTGTTTTCATGTAGAGTTTCCCCACCGCCACAGCCACATTATTGTCTCCCTTGAATATCTCCCTTATAAGTTGACTCGAACCATTTTTGGCATTTATATACCTTGGGCATGGGAAAATGTTTTCTACATGCTTATTTTGGACCTTTGACCTTTATCAAGGTCACATGGTCAAAAATATGTTTTTTTGGGTATTCGCCACTCAACCAAAACTGCTGGGAGGGTGCTATTGTATACACTGGGAATCCAGCATACGGATGTTTGTATAGAGGTTTCATCATTACTGCTCTAACAAAAAAATATTATAGGTAGACTTCTCAAATATTTATCATTACAAAATCTTGCCTGGGAATATTTTTGACCCCCCAGAGCAAAAAGATTTTATAGAGATCTTCGCAGATATGTTCATCATTACAAAATCTTGTCTGGAAATGTTTTTTTGGCCTCATTTTCAAACACAAGATCACCGCCATCTTCAGAAATGCTGTTTGTCTTCAGCACCATATTAGTTGCCCTTTACTGGTGGATACTTCTTGCATCTGGCCACAGATGTGTCCTTTGTATAGTTTTAAATATATGTCAATATAAGAACTATAAGAATCTTGAGCTGATTTGGTGAACGATTGGACCATAATTGAGCGATTTATAAGCATTTATGTACCAGGTAGTAATCAGAAAGCTTAAAATTCATGTGAGCGCCCCTATTCTTAAGTATTGCATTTAGATTCATAAAATGTATTTGGAGGTAGAAAGCAAGTCATATTACCAAACCCCCTCCCCCCAACACACCCGTAGGGGTCAACCATGGGTCATTACATAGCGGATATTGACATTTTGCCTTATATCTCCTTTATTATTGCTTTTACAGCTTTAAAATGTATTAAGAGGTATTGGGAAACCTTATGTGGACAGTCTACATAACCGATAAGATTTACCCCCGATTCCCCCTATAGGTCAAGCTGGGGTCATAAAACAGATTTTATGTTTTTACATTATATATTTTTTAGTTTTGCTTTTAGGCTTTAGAATGTATTAAGAGGTATTGAGAAACCATATATGGAGAGTCTATATTACCTGACAGATTTCCCCCAGATCCCCCTTGTGGGTAGAGCAATTTCTTTGAAATATTTGACCCCCAGGGTATCCACAGGGTCAACTAGCGACTGTTCCCAAAAATTAATTTTTAAGCTATTTTTGATGGCCGTCTTTAATTTTTGCGAAAAACACAAACTTGTATTTATTTTTGACTCTAGGGGTATCTGCAGAGTCCTCTGGTGACTTCTCCCAAAAATTATTTTCCCTCCGTTTTTGGTGGCCATCTTGAATTTCTGAGCAAAATCAAAAATGCATTTATTTCAGACACCTTGCATTTTTTAATAAATGGAAAAACATATTAAACACAAGAAGATAGTCATTTCGACAAAATCACTAATGCACATTGGGACACTTTCTTGTTGTGCAAAAAAAATTACCTTTTCTCTTGAGAAGCAATACTCTAGTTTAAGATTAAAGACCAATGCACATTTACATTTTCATCTTTTCATTAAATGATAGACTTATAGATTTTCCAAGAATCATGGGTGGACATTACACATGATAATGTGTTTTCCTGTATGCAATCCAGGGCTTCCTATTTCTAGTTTTTATCTAATTCAAATAAAAAAATTAAATATAACCTCAGACTGAGAGGCCTGGGTTTGATTCCCAGTGATGTGTAAATCAAGACATCATAGCTCAGTGATAGAGCACTTGGTCTGGAAGCAAAGAATATAAATGATCTGAAAAGGACAGAGAAATTGAAAATATTTGCTTTCCTGGTTAAAAGAGTGTACACTACTAGGTCCCAGCAAACACGTCCAATAAGATGCACAAGGACCAACATGGTATTATGTGCTAAAAAGCACCAAGTTACATGTTGCACTTGTCAATCGACAAAGATGCATCATAACTTGATATTACAAAGAGAATTTGTGTAGATGAGTACACATACCTTCATTGAAGTTAAGCAGCAGTGGGAAATATTAGTACTTGGATGGGTGATCGCTTGAGTGTACTATTAATATCTATGATGGACTTCCAGCTCATGCTAGTAGACCAAAACCCTTTTGGTCTTGTTTCCCACTTACCCTTACATTACTTGGGTTTTGTATGGTAATTACTTATCCTACATATCTTTCTTGTATTTTGGCCAGTGAGTCATACCCTGAAGTTGACCTTTATTTAATCTTTAGATGTTTGGAAATTTACATGTTATATCATTTGCAGTTGTACTTCATTGGCCTCTGATAAGTTGAATATATTTGGTACTGGTTGACCTTCACCTTCAATCTGACATTATCATATTATGCAGCTTGCTATAATTTAACAATGTACTGGGTGGACCTTGGTCCCTGTTATGGCATTTTATTTACAATCAGTGGTTATGAATTATAAATGCTATATGCATGCCTTGTTAACTATACCTTGTGTATTACGAAGAATTTTGTAATAAGTCATTGTTCTAATAAATTAAAACCTAGATTTTCTAATTTGGTTTTTTATTACATGCCTTGGCGGAGACCTGCACTCTCCGAGGGGCTCTTGTTTTGTATATAGATTTTAGTGTATGTTTTAATAACACAGGCAAGGTCCAAAGGTTACAATTATTACTTTTGTGATAATAACTACTGTTAGGCTAAATCTGGTGAGGAGTTTTGATATTTTTAAAATATCAACTTTCCTAGCACATTTTTAATCAATAATGTGCTTTACTTGATAAATAATATATCCTGAATGAATGCCTGGCTAGCTACCTCTGTCAATGTGGTTTTGTTTTCATGACCGTTTGTCTGCAGGATTATGCAAATACTAATGGCTGGAATCTCATGAAAAAAATCATAACATGTGTCTTGGTCCAACTTAGAACCCATAGCATTTTGACAGTGACTGGAACACCGCCCAGACATTGGATACAGAATAAAACATCTCTATTTTCCCATTTACCTACTATTACCTGCCTCGGCGGAGGTCTGTGTTCCCTAAGTGCTTCTGTTTCATGTATTTTTATCACATATAGCTTATGACACAGGCAAACTTCCAAAATTATAATAATTATTATTATTGGAACAATCAATGCAGTAAGGCCAAACCTGGTTAGGAGGGATATTTTAAAATATGAACCTTCCAGTTTTTAAGCAATAATGTGATTTCCTTGATATACGACATATTTTTAAATATTTCTGATAAATTTTGTAAAACTTTGTAAAAGGTATGTGATTTTTTTATGTGAAACATATTTTGAATAAATTTCTGATTAGTTTGATATATTTCAGTCATAAGTCTTCTAAGATTACAGTCAAGATCCAAAAATAACTGATGTAAGAGAAAACCTGGTTAGGAGGGTTGATATTTTTAAATATCAACCGTCCTAACCAGGTTTTAAGGAAGGATGTGATTTCCTTGATATATAACATATTTTTAAAAAATATTTCTGGCTTGGTTTATACCTTTTTGTCATATGTATCTTCTTTTAAATTAGGCGAGGTACAAAATTATAATTATTATCATTCTGTGACAATAACTGCTGTATGACAAATCCTGGTTAGGAGGGTTTATCACCGTCTGTCTGTTTGTTAGCAGGATTACACCAGGACAAAACATCTGTATTTTCCCATTTACTTATTTTTACATGCTTTGGTAGATGTCTGCACTCTCCAAGTGCTTCTGTTTCAGGTATTTTTATCATGTATATCTTTTTATGACACAGTAAAGACCCCAGTCTTTTAATAATGATTATAATTGTTACCATAATTGCTGTAAGGCCAAACTTGGTTACAAGGGTTGATATTTTAGCAGGTTTTAAAAAAATAACATGATTTCCTTGATATCGAACATATTTTAAATAACTTTCTGGCTACTTTGATGTATGTTTATGACATGTGTCTTCTAATAATATGGAAAAGGACTAAAAATTATAATTATTACTGTGACAATAACTGCTGTTTGGAAAAACCTGGTTAGGAAGGTTGATATTTTAAAATATTAACTTTCATGCAGGTTTTTAAAAAAATAGTGTAATTTCCTTGATATAAAACATATTTTAAATAACTTTCTGGCTAGTTTTATCTATTTTTATGACATGTGTCTTCTAATAATATGGACAAGGACTAAAAATAATAGGAGCCCAGGAAGGGACATAGAACTGTTTTTCTATCATTTTTTATCTTGTAACCCCAAGGTAGTAAGTCATTACTACAAGTTAGAAAATTGTTACCACAAGATAGTAAGTTGGTCCCACAAGTTAGAAAGTCGTTCCCACAAGATGGAAAGTCATTCCCACAAGATACTTATTTGTTCCTTGTAACTTGTTGAGTAATCAGTAAATCACTTAAAACTATAACTATTATTATTACTGTGGCAATTTTAAAATATCAACCTTCCCAGCAGCTTTTAAGCAATGACGTGATTTCCTTGATATGTAACATATTTCTTTGATTACTTCTGGCTAGCTTTATACTTTTTATCACATATATCTTCTATAGATACAGGCAAGGTACAAAAAATTATTATTATTGGGACAATCATTGCTGTAAAGCCAAACCTGGTTACGAGGGTTAATATTTCAATATGTCAACCTTCCTAGCAGATTTTTAATAAAAGACGTGGTTTCCTTTATATAAAACATGCTTTACATAACTTTGTCGTTAGTTTTATTCATTTTTATCACATGTCTTCTAATAATACAGACTAGGACCAATATAATAATACTAAAAATAATAATAATTATTATTATTACTGTGACAATAACTGCTGTAAGACAAAAACTGATTAGGAGCGTTGATATTATGAAAGCAGCTTAAGCAGCTTTTAAGCAATAATGTGATTTCCTTCATATACAACATACCGGTATCTTAAATGAATTTTCGGTTAGTTACTTCTGCCAAGGAGATTTACTTTTCATCACTGTCTGTCTGTGTGTCTGTTAGCAGGATTGTACTAATACTTGGAACTTCATGGAAGAAAAATCTGAAGAGGGTCTTGGTCAAACTGAGATCATATTCAATTTTGAGAGTATAATAATTATTATTAGTATTGTTACAATAATTGCTGTAAAGCCAAACTCGGTTAAGAAGGTTGATATTTTAAAATATCAACCTTTCTAGCAGGTTTTTAAAGATTAATGTAATTTCCTTGATATAAAACATACTTTAAAAAACTTCCTGGTTAGTTTTATATATTTTTATCATGTGTCTTCTAATAATACAAGCTAGGACCACAAATGTAATAACAATAATTGTTATTACTGTGACAATAGCTGCTGTAAGACAAAAACAGGAGGGCTGATATTTTGATCAACCTTCCCAGCAGCTTTGAGCAATAATGGAATTTCCTTCATATACAACATATCTTGAATGAATTTTCGGTTAGTTACTTCTGCCAAAGAGATTTAGTTTTCATCACTGTCTGTCTGTCTGTCTGTTAGCAGGATTACACAGGAACAGGGTCTTGGTTAAACTGAGATCTCATTAAATTTTGAGAGTGAGCCGGATCCAAAATAAAAACATTGGTTTTTCCCATTATTGGATTACATGAACCAATGAACCAAATCAGAAAATGGGTGTTGGCCAAACTTAGATCCCATTGCATTTTGACAGAGATCTGGATCACCACCTGAATACAAGATAAAACATTTGTATTTTCCCATTTACTTATTTTTACATGCCTTGGCAGATTTTCTGCACTCTCGAAGTGCTTCTGTTTCATGTATTTTTATCACATGTATTTTTCTTGTGAAATAGTCATTATAATAATTATTATTATTGTTACAGGAATTGCTGTAAGACCAAACCTGATTAGGAGGGTTGATATTTTAAAATATCAACCTTCCTAGCAGCTTTTAAGAAATAATGTGACTTCCTTGATATATGACATAATTCTTTAAATATTTTGGTTAATTTAATAATTTGTTATGATATGTATCTCATATTAATTCAGGCAAGGTTCAAAAATTATAATAATGATTAATTTTGTTGTTATAAGAATTACTGTTGGCCCAACCTGGTTACTGGAGTTGATATTTTAAAATATCAAACTTCCTAGCGGGTTTTAAACACTAATGTGGTTTCCTCAATATAAAACATATTGTGAATAAATTTCTGGTTAGTTTTATAAATTTTCGTCACATGTATTTCTAATTTTACAGCCAAAGTTCAAAATTACCAGGCCAGTAAAAACTGGTTAGGAGTTTTGATATTTTAAAATATCAACCTTCCTAGCAGCTTTTAAGCAGTAGTATAATTTTTTTGATATGTAACATATTTATTTTAATATTTATGTCTACTATTATATATCTTTGCCATATTTATTTCTAATTATACAGCCATGGCCACAAATTATTATTATTATTCTTACAAGAATTGCTGTTAGGCCAAACCTGGTTACGAGGGTTGATATTTTAAACTACCAACCTTCCTAGCAGCTTTTAAGCAATAATATGTTTCCTTCACGTATAAAATATCTTGAATCAAGTTACTTTTGTCAAGGAGATATAGCTTTGATCACCGTCCATCTGTTAGCAGGATTACACAAGTACTAACACTTGGAATTTTTGAAAAAAAATCGGAACAGGTTTCTTGGTCAAACTGAGATCATTAAATTTTGAGAGTGATCTGGATCACCGTCTGGATTCTAAAAAGACTTTGGTTTTTCCTATTAATGAATTACACAATCACTTCTGGAGGGACATTCATGAATAAAATCAGAAGATGGGTTTTGGCCCAACTTAGATCCCATTACATCTTGAGAGAGATCTGGATCACTGTCTGGATAGAAGATAAAACATCTGTATTTTCCCATTTACTTATTTTTACATGCCTTGGCGGATGTCAGCACTCTCCAAGTGCTTTTGTTTCATGAAGTTTATAATTTTCTATTAATACAGGCAGGGTACAAAAATTAGAATAGCTATTATTATTGTTACAGGAATTGCTGTAAGGCCAAACCTGGTTAGAATGAATGGTTGTTATTTTAAAATATCAACCTTCCTAGCAGGTTCTTTCTCCAATGATATGCTTTCCTTTATATGTCACACATCTTGACAATTATCTCGCTAAGAGTCTGTATTTATAAATAATCATTGTCAGGAGGGATCCAGCCTTTAAGTAAGGTGGAGGTTCACATCAGAGTAAGGGGGGGGGGGGTTCACATCAGAGTAAGGTGAGGGTTCACATCAGAGTAAGGTGGGGGTTCACATCAGACATACCATAACTAAGGGGGTCCGGGGGCATGCCACGGGGAAAAAAATTAATTTTTGGTAAAAATGTAGTCCATTTCCTGTAAATTTAACACCACTCTCAAGAACCCCTTTACATTATTTTTCAAGGGGGGGGGGGGGGGGGGGGGGGGGGGGTCGAACCCCCTGCCCCCTCGATCCGCTAGTGATTTTTAATCAAAGAGTCTTCTGGTTTCTCATTGCTTTAAGTAATAAAATAAAACAAAAAAAACACTTAGTTTTTTCATGATAGCTTATATCAACAGAAGTACAGGTGCACTTAGGGAATTCCTTACAGATGACGTCATCATAGTAAACAGGTTCTGAGGGTTAGTTTTTAGACGGCACCTTTAAAAAATCAGACCACAACATATCATTCACATTAATCCAACTACATTCCTTTAAATATTGGGCTTCTTGAATATTACTATATTTATATGCATACCATCTTGACAGAATATCTGCTCTAATGTTATCTACCCCATAGATTCGTTGAATGTTAAATTTTATATTATATTTTGCAGAGATATACCCTAAGGTAAATTCCTCCATGCCTTGCATGATTATGCTGTTATTGCTTGTATACACAATGTCATTTTGTTACTTAAAGTTCATTGCTGTAATTTCATAATTGCTGTGTGTTGCTATGATATTACTTGTGCATTTATTTCTGTGTGTGCTCCTTTGCTAGATGCAAAATGTGTTTTATTGTCTTTATTTGACCTGTAACTTACAACAAAGTTTATTTTATCTTTAAAATAACTGGCAACTTGATCTTCTGACCTTTAGTTGACCTACCTGCCAGTCTTCTGCCTTTCAGGCGAGCTTTCATTAGTCATGATGGCTATGGCTTGGCGGCCATAATGCGCTATATTGTTCACATTGTGGCATCCTTGCCTTCGTCTTTTAGTGCTTACTATTTTTATGTATTTAATCTCATTTATCCAGCTATATGCTGCCTGCAACTCTAAGATAGGGAAACGCATGAGTAATTTCCAATCAAGCTATTATATTTGGACTCTGTGGGCCCTGGCTCTGTACAAATCCTTTACTTTGGGCCCATGGCGTCCCTATGCCTTCGTCTTTTAGTGGCAACTTACTTTTATAGTCTCTTAACATCCACATCTCTGGGCTTCAATTTTAGTCACTATTTCCAATCTAAGTCAGAATATCTGAGTACTGTTGGCTACAATTATCTACAGTATCTATTCTTTGGCCCATGGTACTCTTATGTCTTCGTCTTTAGTACTCGCCATCTACTTTTATGGTATCATCTGATAATCTACCATTTTCCAAGGTCCCTGGCTCAGTTGCCATACATACAAGGGCCCTTGTAACATGGATATACACAGCCCCTGGTGAAATTTTCATCCTCATCCATTTGGACATCTATATATTTCCATGTTTGAATTCAAATCCATACCCTTCCTCGATAAATTTTCCCACTAGGTGGCTGTTCTCCTTTATATCACATTTTCTGTAGTATTTTACATATAATTTATTTCTGCAATAACTGCCTTCTCTATATTGTCATTTACAACCTCACTTATATCTTAGGTCGGATCCCACCTCATTTTGACCTTTACCTTGTCTTTCAAGGTCATTCTTTTTCACTGTATTATACAGTGTCCTGTACTGGTATTTTGTTCCATCTAGAACAACTCTTCCAAATTCTAATTCTAATTCATCTTGTCACAGGTCGGCTATGACCTGTCCCATGATCCTTACCTTGTTATACAAGGTCAGTATGTCTTACTTTCACCTTTACCTTGTTACTCAAGGTCATTCCTTTTGACTGTATTATACAGTGTCCTGTACTGGTATTTTGTTTCTTCTAGTACAACTCTTCAAAATTCTGATTCTAATTCCTCTTCTCAGAGGTCGGGTATGACCTGTTACATGACCTTTCCCTTGTTATTCAAGGTCAGTATCATTTCTGTGATTTTTCATAATAAATTTTACCAGGGCGGTGTGATACTAAATTACTGCTTATATATCTCATGTTGTAAATCTCCATGATTTTTAACTTTGACAGTAATTTTCTGCCTTATTAGTATATGCTGTCAATGGGTAATTTGAATTTATATTCTGATTTAAAGGATTGTTTTACTAATTATAATAATTTCTCTATCATGTTATTTTAACTTACTTATGTATGTAATAACACCATATTAAAACGTTTAGTAGATAATAAATATATATAATCCCAACTGCTATGTTTTGTTGGGCTTGGGTCCCCTGGGGAATGATACCCTAAGGTATGGCAGTATGCCATTAACCAATGATCTTCAATCTTTTAAGATTGACAGGCGTGCACTAGAGCCAGATCGTCACACCATACTGCGACTTTCTTATTATGTTATAAGTTCCAAAATATGTGGTAACACTATCTTGAATGCATACAAAACTGATAAAATAATTGAAATCATGAACGAGGTTTCCCCTTTCATGGGATATATTAGTGATGCATTCTTTCAGCTCTTCAACATTGATATATACTAGTTATGATCCCGTAAAAATGCAGTTAAGAATGCAAAGAACTGTGTCAAGAGAAGTACACTCGACCCCACGGCGTGCAAAAGAATGCAGCATTAATAGACGAAGGTCGTGCTAGGTAATACCACTTCCTTTATAACAAAGGTCTGGTCTATTCCTACACAATTTATTTAGTAAATGTAAATTCGGCTTGAATCTCTCAGATTATTTGGGCAGGTGTACACTGGACATGTTAGAAGTCAATGTTTTAAAGTCTATGTGATACTAGTAACACTCTCTTGCTACCAGTCAGCTCCTCGGCGTGATCCCTAGCCTTTCCAAGGTTCTGAAAGTTTGTCATTGAATTTATTTATTTATTTGGGGTTTACATCGCTTGTAACACTGTACAGGTCATATCACGATGGGTAGTTGGAAGGGCAGAGGAAACCAGTACATACAGTTGGTCAAGGTTCTGTACTGTAAACTGCCAAGCAACGGCAAGCAACTACAAGCTTTTCCACTTGAGGCCATGCCGGGAACCGAACCCGAGAGGTGGGAGGCGAGAGTGTTACCACTAGTTTATCAATGAAAAGCATTATCCTGTGGTTTTTGAGCATTAAGTAATAACCACACTGCACTGGTTTTCTCTCCCACATTGTGACATAAACACAACATTTTGAAATGTGTTCAGCAGACCAAGCTTTTGTACAGTTTATATTGTATTACAGTTTAGTAGCCATGAAAGGCTTAGCCATGTCCCATTGTCTTTGATATTTTGATGGTTGAAAAGATGTACCCTGGATTCTGTAGTGGTTTGTTCTAAGTCTAAAATTATCTCAAGTGTTGTATGGTCTCTCATTGGTAAAATACTGTCTGTATTGTATTTGTATTGTCTTTGTCCTTGAATTATTGTTTTATTTTTCATTTGCATTCTGAAGGGTAAAATTGGTAAATGCAATAGATTATAACCATTAAAAATGCCCCATTCTCTTATTTATGATTATCATTTTATAGAATTTCATATACCAAATGCATTTTTATATTAGGCCGTACATATTTATCCCTGATAATTGCTTATTCTGTTTAACAAATTAAGACATTAATGGATACACAGGTTTAAGGCTGTATTTTTCATCTGAATAATTAAAAGTTTTAAAAATTTACTTACAGTCAATTAGATGTTAGTACCTTTCTTTTAAATCACCTTGTATTGTCTGCCAATAATTTAACAGACTTATGATTTGTTGATTTTACAATTATCACAGCAACAGTGAGTAGTTTACTCACTGTTTAAAAATTTAAAATAATCAATAATAGTAAAGCTTACTTGACGTAGTTATAGTTGGGTGAGTTTGTTCAAGTTCAATTCTCTTTTGTGATCCATTGTATATTGGTCTATTTGCTGGGCAATTTTTAGGTACTCTTTAATCATATTTTATATGTAAATGTACATTAACAATGCATTATTGCTTATGATAGACTGATTATTTTCCATATACGTTTGTCAAGACAGTAAAAACATGTGTACTTTTCAATGTTTATATTTTTTCCTGTATTCCATCTGTGTCAAAGAAGACCCATATCTAAGCATTAGAAATCTATATGGGGGATTGATGGTTTCAACATTAAAAATCTATATTTGTTGATAAAGCTATTTGGATATTCTTTGCTCTACTTTGTGCAATGACAAGGTTAATATATTTTGTGTGGTATCTGATCTGTTTATATCATCAGTTTATTTTCCCAGATTAAACTTTTTGGATAATCCAGCTGAATAATTTATCCATCTTACAAGACCAGTGACATTTGTTCTTTTAATATTCCTCGTTTCCTTCCCTCTAAGATTGTGGGATCAAATTTTGGACCAAAACATAAGTGGCAATGTTAGTAAATTGCTTTCCCATGCCTCGACCAACTTGTATATACACAGGTTTCCTCCACCCTCAAAAGTACCTGCTTTGATTTGACATGTGCATTGGTTTCAAAATCAACATTAACCCAAACTTAAAATTTTTATTATTTATATTCTTCAAGCTTGAAACAAGCAAGTAGTTTTCCTACACCTATATCATGGTTTTCTCTCTGCATCATATTGACGTACCGAGCAATACTGTGATATCTGACAATTCAAACCAAAAGTCACCTATATATATTGGACTACTTTTCTAGAGGTTGTCGTATGATTTACATTTAATTACAGATGAACACTGTTAAGCTGGTAGTAGATCTACCTTTGAAACGTGAACATTGTCCAATTTATTAGGCCATTTTACTAGTAAACTGGGTTTGAATCTCCTTTCTTCAAGAATATGAATCTGGGATGGTATTCATGAAGGGTCTTAGACTTAGCCAGGTCTCAGGCTTAAATCCAGTCAAAAGTCCTAACAAAAGTTAAGACTTTTGTCTCAGCTAAGTTTTGTCTTAAAACCGTATTCACAAAGGGTGACTTAGCTAAGTTCCAAGATTATCAAATAACCACAGTGGTTGTCTGTGTCATGTTTCTTTTCTACACAAACTATATACTATTGGTGACATATATCCTTCATTTAATGCATTTTATCTACGGAAAAGTGCTATTTTGAAATGGAAAACCTTGCTACCATATATAAATTTCCAAAAGACTACTTTAGTGAGGTGTTCTGTATAATTATACTTTATTTACAGCCATTTCAAATTTTGAAGTGGAGAAAAGTTTATGGCAGCCACTTTTAAGTCTTCTTTACAAAATTTAAGCCCACTACCAACCAGTCTTAAAGTTGAGCCCTTGACTAAGCCTAAGACCAGTCTTAAATTCTTTGTGAATACCACTAAGCCTAAGACAAAAATCGTAGCAGTTTTGGGGCACAAACTTGAGACAAAAGTCTCAACTTTAAGCCTAAGCCCTGGTTAAGACCTTTCATGAATATGGGGACGGGGGAGGCCCTGTTATATACCATGGCAGGTATTCCCGAAGGGTCTTAGACTTAGCCAGGTGTTAGGCCTATCTGTCGTCTCAGAGTGAAGACTTTAGTCTCAGCTAAGTTTGGTCTTAAAACCGTATTCACAAAGGGTGACTTAAATAAGTCCAAGATTATCAAATAACCACAGTGGTTTTCTGTGTCATGTGACCTTTCCTTTTCTATTCAAACTATACCTTGGGCTTTAATTTTAAGACCACAAAGAACAAAATGATATCAGTCAACCAATCAAACAAAGGTTACAACATAGTTATTGCCAAAGTCTAGTCTATGTAAACGCAAGGCTACAGACATCTGCTACTCTTTCAGCGATGTCTGTGATTTTTGCTGTAGACAATCACAGATGTCAATTAAAGAATTAGGCTCCGCCCATATATAAATATGTGCGGATGCATGCTACGTTGTGAAACCATGTGTGAAATGCTGCTAAAACTAAGACAAAGGTCTGAATACAGGACCTGGCTTCAAAGTTCAAGACATGCACAACTGCACTTCTCAGTCTATTCACCATTTTATTGGATAGACAGTAAATACTCCCCGGAAATGGAAGTTAATAAATTTGACACTCTCTTTTTCCCTTAATCTGCCAATTCACCTTCAATGATTATTTTTGTGGAAACTTTTAATGCACATGGTTCAGGTCTATGTATTTAATATCAATATTTAGCCCACAATATAAAAACAACCTATGTTCTGTACATAGGAACAATGTCTTAGGCACACATGTAGATGCTATAGTTTTGATATTTTATTTTACTTATTTATTTGGGGTTTTATGTCACTTTCAACACTGTACAGGTCATATCATGACGGGTAGTTTTGTGGGCAGAGGAAACCAGTACATACAGTTGGTTAAAGTTCTGTGCTGTAAACTGCGACCATCAGTAAGCAAGTAAAAACTTTCCAACATGAGTTCCGGGGTTTGAACTTCCATCTTCAGAGGTGGGAGGTGAGTGTGGCCCCTATTTTTGAACAAAGTAAAACATACAAAACAACCAAAGCAACGGTTGCCTAACGGAATGATCCAAATTACACCATTATTGCCAAATATGCATGCCAAATTAAGTGGATGGCCGCCAACTGCAATTAGTTTGTCCTAGACCTAATAAGTACTGTAGCCAATCAAAAAGTGTGTATTAATCCCACCAAGTGATCTTCATTATCATGAAAAACCTCAGTAGAAATTACAGGAAAATTCTATTCTATTCTGTACTTTTATAGCACTTAATCTCTGCCAGGCAGACTCTAAGGCGCAACACCAGAATCCAATTTAAAAAAGTCACCATCTCATGATTGAAAAGAAAGTAAATCAGCCTGCTGCCTGGGTGGATAATTTAATTATGACTGTTAAACTGGGAAGTTAGGACTCTGTTAAAATGGGAATGATCAAAACAATGACATCTCTATCAGGTTTTTTGTCATCTGAAGGGGATTGTCACAATGGGATAACCTTGTTGAATTGTTGAAATATTTTTCTCTGTTGAAGCCCTCACCCTAGCTGTGTAATGTTTATATACTCAAATTTCAGACCTAATAAAAATACCATCTGCAAGAAAGTTAATAAGCTGTTAGGTCTGACAGGCGAAATGTGTCTGTGTAGTGCTGTCAAAACTCAAATGTTAGAAGAATGTTGTATGTTATTGTATAAATTAGAACTGTTTTGTCAAATATACAAGTTAAAATAGATGGGAGCCTTATTAAATTGTCTGTCCTTGACTTACATAAGACTTCAAATAAGCAGGGGATTTTCAGCAGTTTGCAATTCGACCAATCATGTGAATCAAGTAAGTATAGGAAAACAATAGGATCAGAAGTTCACAGGCCTTGACCTACATACAAAATTCTCCAAAGGTCAAAGTTGGGATCTGACATTCCAATCAAAAGCCTTGATCATATTGGGACAGGTCCTCAGCTAAGTCACACATAATACTCCAGCCAACCATGGAATTTACATGGTTTGCCTTTAGATCCCATCATGACGAGAACATCAAAAATGGAACCACCACGGTGGTGTAGTGGTTAGAGTGCTTGCCTTCAAACACTGAGGTCACTGACTTGAATATTGGCCACTTCTTGTTGGAAAGTTGGTAGTTAGTTGCCGATGGTTTACAGTGTAGAATCTTGACCAACTATTACGCACTGGTTCCTCGACCCTTAAACTACCCGTCGCAATATGACCCTGGCTGCTGAACACAACATAAGACAAAAAATAAATCTAAAAATAAAAAAAAAAACATCTTTACATACTCTTGCTTACATATTCAAACATGTAGTTCTACAAAACTGAAAAAAAACCCTTGAAACATTACTGTGTTGATAACTGGAATAAAACAATTAAAATAAAGTGAAATAGTTCTTAATAATGCTTAAATCATAAAAAACCGGATTGAAGGTACATGCAATGCATTGTGTAATGGATGGTAATGAAAAGTATGATAAACTAAGACACCTTACTCCCACTAAATAAGATCACGATATGTACATAATAAATGTGCTACATTATGGCATTGCAATAACCAAAACAGCCCTGTCCATAACCTTATAGAATATATCAGCCAACCACATCATTTCCTGCACACAAGAGTTTGTGCCACCACACAATATACATTTGGAATAAAAAGTTAAAATAAGCTGTTGAGTTATCTCAGGGAAATGACTCTAAATAATGCTTCAGTCAGGACAAATAGCAAAGAACATGGGATCTAAACGTGATAAAACCATCCTGGACTTATATAATATTCAGCCAACTATAAAATTTTGCAAACTTTTGCCTTGTAAACTTCACCATGTACATCAGGGTCTGTATTCACAAAGAAACTTAGTTTTTTCTTAGAATTGCACTTAAGTCCTAGAAAAAGTCTAAGCTAGGAATTTCCGTGTTCTTAGAATAAAAACCTATTCACAAAACAATTCCTAGCTTAGAATAATTCTAAGAATAGAAGTAAAACTAAATCTGTGCACAGGTTAGAACTTTTCTTAGGTTAAGTGTAATTCTAAGAAAAATTTTAAAAATCTTTGTGAATATATGTCAACAGAAAGTTAGAAATTTTTAGATGATATAAAGAGGCTGTATTTTAGTACAGTACGCTTAAAAGACAACTTAATATCAAACACTCTGTTCTGGACGTCGGTTTGCAATCAATTGCTGCAGAAAAAATCACTTAAGTAACTTTTTTTCTTCTTAAGTTAAGCATGCTATGTACCAGTCTTAGATGTAAATCAAATTCTTAAAATATTCGAAAAAATAAGAGATTTGTGAATAGCAAATTCTCATTCTTAGAAAAATTCTAACAATAAAAACCATTCTTGGAAAAATTCTAAGAATAACTTTGATTCTAGGAATAAGAATCTTTGTGAATAGGAAAATCCTTATTCTTAGTATTTTTTCTAAGAAAAACGACAATCTTAAGAAAAATTCTAATTCTATTCTATTCTATTCTGTATTTCTATGATGCGTAATCTCTGCCAGACAGACTTTAAGGCACAACACCAGAATCCAATTAAAAAAATCATCATTCCATAGCTGTTGCCAAGTCCAGTCCATGGAGAAGTGCTAACAATTGGAATAAAACAATTTGAAAAATAGGATTTGGCATAAAAGTAATTCCATATGAATAAATAACAATGATAATTCTGGTCAAGTGAAAGACTTTCCACTACTGAACTATGGGTGTGAAAATGTGTGCTATACGTACATCTAATATGCTATTATATGGTGTCAAAGTTATGAAAATTACACCACTATTATACAAACTAGAAATAGATGGCAAATTGACTGTCCTTAACCTATATAATAATTGGGCCAATACCAGAATTGACATCAGTGAACATTTGGATCCCATCATATGATCTTCAAAGCCTTGAGAAAACCAGTACAAGTGCTGTCGGATTTTTGCTGTTTGCTATTCTCTTGTGACTATATCTTATTATTCCATTTTGGAATAGATCCACATGGCCCTATACAACTATTATTGCAAGTTTTTATTATGTTTTGCCTATTGCCCACAAATAATGAGTATTTCACATGGGAAATTTATACAGCTATAAGGGGGTGGGGGTGGGGGGGGGGGGCTTTACAAACCGTATGAAGTACCAAGGATATAGACTTGATTAGACGATCCAAAAAGTTTAAAGTTAGTGTTTTAAATCCAATTCAACAGCCAGGGTCACAAATTAGGACAGGTCCTGAGCACTTCCGGCTTGTGGGAGTCAAAACAACACAAGCATGCGAGAGCTTGTAATTTGATGTCTAGTCTGGTGACCTTGACCGTTTTGCAATGTGCAATAAAGGGTCGGTCATCATCCACCATTTGAACACTTATCTTTCACAGTTATACCCAGTAAATAATAAACAAAAAATAAATATAATGTATTTCTAGTCAACTCATTTGGGGTACATTTTGAAATTTTATACTTCATGTGCTGTGTAATGATATCGCATAATATTTGAACAACAATTATGATAAATGAAAAATGTGCATCGGTTTAAATCTTGTATATATTCTACCATTGCCCACAAAACACTGATTTGCTTTAGAGATTGTCATCCCAAATTATTTGTGTGTTTAATTGGCAATATCTTTATGTTGTAAGTCCCATAATTTATGGTGAAATATTTTGAATGCATACAAAACTGATACAAATAATTAAAATCACGAACGAGGTTTCTCAATACATGCCAGATACCAAGTAGACCAAGGATGCATCTGTGGTCAGAAGCAAGATGTATCCACCTGAAAAGGACAACTGACATCGTTCCAAAGATGAACAATATTTTCAATAATAAGCAAGTTGTAAGCACTTTTAAGTTTGGCTACTTTCATTTGACCTTGAAGCAGGGGGCCAAGGTCAAATCTGACCACCTCAGAAGATTAGCAGCCCATGATTTCCTCTGGGTTGGTTTCACATTGTAAACATCTAGAACCAATAATAAGCGAGTTATAAGCATTTTTAAGTTTGACTATCCTCGTTTGCCCTTGAAGGAGGAGCCCAAGGTCAAATCTGACCACATCAAAATATATGCAGCCCATGATTTCCAATAGGTTGGTTTCACATTGCAAACTTCAAGGACCAATAATAAGGCAGATATAAGCACTTTCATGACTGAAAAGAAACGCTTGTGGCGGCCATCTTGTTTTTCAAAATGAGGCCAAAAATATTCCCAGGCAAGATTTCATGCTATGAATATATCCTGCAAATTTGATAAGTCTACCTATAATACCTAGAGGGGTAATGAGAAAATCTCTACACTGTGGTGGTGGCATACTCATCTATGGATTATGCATGAGTACGCCACCGCCGCAGTGTGTAGAGATTTAATGCATTCTTTCAGCTATTCAGTACTGGTACATGCTAGTTCACACCCCTCATGACACGCAAAAGAATGCAGCATTAATAGGTGAAAGTCATAGTAGGCGATACCAGTCCCTACATTCCACTGGGGTCGTCTATTCATAGCAATTGTAAATAAGGCTAGAACGGACATTCCAGATGAAACTATATTGTGCCGCAGTATTTAATGTTATATTATGGTATAGAATTATGGTACTAGGATACCATCATGTTAAATTTAAAAAAAAATCATAAAAATATAATATTTTACTCGATTTTGATAAATGATATACCATTTTAAAGGTTATCACATGTGGAATCTATCTAAAGTGGTAATATATATCATTTAATTGAAGAAAGTCTAGATTTTTTCATAACATTTTACTTTAAAAGTTTTTCTTTTATCAATTTCACAAATAGTGCTCAAAATCTGAAATAGTATTTTCAAGTATTGATTAAGGTAACAGATATGTTAAAAATTTTCCATAAACCTTGCAACCTTCTTAGTTAATTTATTTCAAGAAAGCCAATTTTCTGACTTAAATTTAAGGTCTGCTTTTGCTTACTTATTTACTGCCCGTTATGACTAGTGTCATGTAGGGCAGCAACAAAGGTTCTCCACTGGTGGAGGTCTCTTACCATCCTTTCCACTGTTCTCCATGTGTGGCCCAGGCTTTTTAACTCCCCTTCGACTGTTCTCCGCCATGTTATCTTGGGTCTTCCACGTTTTCTTTTACCCTCAGGTGTCCAGTGGAGTGCTGTTTTGGTGTGTGAAGCATTGTCTTTTCTGATGACATGGTGTATCCATTTCCATCTTCTTTTCATAAGTATTGTGGCCATATCTTGTTGGTTACAATCAGCCAGTAGGTCTTTGTTTGCTTTTAGTTCTAGGCCAGAAGATACTTGTTATTCGCCTTAGACACTTTGTATGAAAAGTTGACAGTTTTTCAAGGTCTACTTCTGTCGTTCTCCAGCACTCGGAGCGGTACAAAAGTGTTGATAGTACACAACTCTGGTATAATTTGAGTTTTGTGCCCTTGTTATACTGGCTGGACTTCCAGACATTATTCAGTGATATGAAGGCATTTCTTGCTTTGGCAATCCTGTTTTTGATATCGTCACATGCTCCTCCATCACTTCTTACTATGCTTCCAAGGTAAGTAAATCTGTCTACTGTTGGTAGATCCTTATTGTAGACTTTTATTGGTGTGTTGTTTGTAATGTTTAAGATCATAACCTCAGTTTTTGTTTCACTAATGTTTAGGCTGATGGTTTTGGCAATTTCAGAGAGGCGTTTGGTCTTTACCTGCATATGTTCAGGTGTATGTGATAATAGAGCAATGTCATCAGCAAAGTCAAGGTCTTCCAGGACAGTGTCTATGTTCCATCGTATTCCCCTCTTGTTATCTTTGGTTGTTCTTCTCATCACCCAATCTATGACCATATTAAAAAGGATAGCTGACATAACGCAACCCTGTCTGACATCCGTTTTCATTTGGAACATGATGTTACTGTTTTTTACACTGCATGCAAAGTTGTTGTGAAAGCTTTTTATGATGTTAACTATTTTGAGTGGTATTCCATATGCTCTTAATATTTTCCAAAGGCTTTCTCTGTGGATGTTATCAAAGGCCTCCTGAAAATCAACAAAGTTTATGTACAACTGTCTTTGCCATTCTGTGCATTGTTCTATGATGTTACGAAGTGCAAAAATTTGCTCAATGTAGCCTCTACCTTTCCTGGTGGTGGTCAGGTGGTGGCCTATTTAAAACCCCTTTGAAGTGTTCTACCCATCTTGTATCCTGCTCACTGACTGTTGCTAAAAGTTTTCCATCTTTGTCCTTAATTAGGATGTTCACGTTGGTCCTGTACTTGCCACAGTTTGGTCAATTTATAGAGCTGCCCTTGATCTTTCTTCCATGCAGCAACATCAGCCTGTCTAGTAATGCTTTTGATGTATATTCTCTTATCTTTTTTTGCTAGTTTCTTAACTTCTTAGTCAGCAGTTTTGCAATGATCTTTGTATTTATTCTTCAGTCTTTCTGAATATGAGTTTAGTTCCGTAAGTTTGATATTGTGCCTGTTTTCAAAAGCTTCCCATGTGGTAGGTGTTAGCCATTTTTTTTCTTGCTGTGTTGGTTCTATAACCCAGGCAGTTCTTACTGGTATCACAGTATGCCTCTTTCACATTTCCCATAGCTTGTTGACTTCTGTATTCTCCATTGCTTCTGGAGGCTCTGCTGCTAGGGCTTCAAATCTATTCATCAGTTGGATAACAAAAGTGTTTTTGACTTTCTGATCTTTCAATTTGTCTGTGTCAAAATTCTTGTTTGATGTTACATGTTTGCGTGTGCTCCTCAACTTCACCTTCAACTGGTCGATAACAAGATGGTGATCACTGCCCACATCTGCACCTCTATGCACTTTAACATCTATCAGTGATCTTCTCCATTTCCCGTTAAGTAGGATGTAATCGATTTGGTTTCTGTCTCTCCCATTTGGGGAGTTCCAAGTTAGTTTGTGTATCAACGGATGTGGGAACAATGTGCCTCCTATTACAAGGTTATTTAATGCACTTATGTCGACTAGTCTTTCTCCATTGTTGTTTAAACTTCCACAACCATGCTTCCCCATTATCCGTTCCATGCAGATGTTTTCATTGCCAACTATTGCAACTATTGTCTCCCATGACAATTAGTATATCATGACCATGAGTAGAGATGATTTCTGATTGCAGTTGTTCATAGAAGGTTTCCTTGCTATTTTCATCACTGTCATTTGTTGGTGCATAACACTGTATGATAGTCATGCTGTTGTGACGACCTTTAAATCTTGCTGTTAATAGCCTGCTGTTAAACTGGTTTCCATTCCAGTAGTTTATTTTCCATTCCTTTTTTAGAATTAGAGCAACTCCTTCTGAGTGGTGATTATCTTCACAACCAGAGTACAATACTGTTTCTTTATCATCTGTTGTTATTTGGCCAGATCCAGTCCATCTGCTTTCACTTATTCCAAGTATGTGTAGATTGTATCTTTCCATTTCTGATGTTACCTGTGCTAATTTGCCTATTTCATACATAGTACGAACATTCCAGAATTCTAATCTGGTTTTACATTTGGCACTGAGGACTTTATTCATGCTGCTAGCTTCCTTTCGGCTTTGACTACCAACAGTCATACTGTCAGTAAAAATGTAGTTAAATCCTTTGTTGCTGTTTCCGTAACATAATTTGTTTTACAAGACAGGGTTGTTGGCTCTGTGCTAAATCCCCAACCTGGAGAGCCAGGGAGTTTGTAGTCGAGGTCTTCTTCCTCTAGATTGGTTGCTGATCCACAGCTGACGGATCGAATCTACCCAGACTTTTATATCGGATTGAATCCTCTCCTAGATGAGTGGCCGTTCAAAGCTATCGAGTTCCATCTGCTCGACTATTTGACCCATAGTCTGCTTTTGAGTGAAGATTAAATGCCATAAAAGTGGATTAATATTAGACTGAAATGCCTTCTACATACTAAAGGGAATAAAGTGCCAAATATGTAATTTGCATTTAAAACTGTTCACATGTATCACCTTTGGGTATCACAATGAGAACAAGTCGAGAATTGATTTTTAACCCCTTAGGATACCATGGTGGCCTTTCATATTTGAAAGCGAAAGTAGGAAGGCCATTGGAAGTTACTTCCAGCCTTTTTTCAGAAAACTTTTTTCAGAAAACTCTATTAGAGGATAATCACAGAAAATTGTAATATTAGAATAGGTCTTGTACCTTGTATTTAGATGTGACATATGGCCATTTTGGGGAGGACGGGCATTTTGGGTATTTTATTTTGTAAAGGCTAAATGGGAGTGCCAAAGGGTTAGGATTTAAGCTTTGTTTATATTGAACATTTAAACAAACGATCAGGTTTTTTTGTCATGTGGCTCTACAGGACATACAAAGAAAAAAAAATGATTTTAACACATGATGCATCGCAGACTTGGCAGAGCCCTAGTGGGTCAAAATTTTCTCCAAATAATTCTAATTCAGTGAAATCAGATTTTTTCAAAATTGAACGAGGTTGTAAACAAGGGGACCCAATTGCACCATAAATATTTATAATTTGTGCTCAAATCTTATATTACCTTATTAAAAAAAATCCAGATATAAAAGGCATAAATATTGGAAATAAAGAATTTCGCCTTACACAATTTGCTGATGACACTACATTGATTTTAGACGGTTCACCGAGCTCTCTTCAAGCAGCACTTAACACAATTGAAGTTTTTGGTAGTTACTTAGGATTACAGAAAAACAAAAGTAAAACCAAACTTGTGAGGATTGGAAGGAAAAAACATTCCAAGTGGAAATTAAACATAAATTCAAATTTCGAGTGGGGTGTTTCAGAATTTAAATTACTTGGAATATGGTTTTCAGTAGATTTAATGAAAATCCCAAGCATAAATTACAGTTTGACACGGGATGATGCTAAAAAGCTGATTTTAAATTGGAAAAAGAGGAATCTGACACCATTTGAAAAGATAACAATACTTAAAACCTTTATCTTGTCCAGGTTTAACCATCTTTTTGGTTCCATCCCATCCTCTACAAAAGATTTTTTTGTCAAAATTAAATACTCTATTATGCAATTTTATTTGGGATAATAAACCAGACAAAATAAAAAGAGTACTTCTGTGTCAGGACTACAAAATAGGAGGCCTCAAAATGACTAATTGAGAATGTTTCATTCAATCCCTCAAATTAACTTGGATTAATAGACTCTTGAAATGTGGAACATCACCATGGGGTGTTCTTTTTGAAGAAACAGTTTCTTGTGTGAAAAAAATATCATGCTTTGGGATTCAGTGGTTTAACCACCTAGTCAGTAAATCACAAAATCAATTCTGGAAAGATGTGTTTTTAGCATGGATCAAAATATCCAGACACGTTAAAAGTAATATTGATTTTATATCCAGTGTTCTGTGGTACAACCCGGATATATCTGATACACCCCTATTCTATCCAACATGGTTCAGAAATGGTATAACCTTTGTCAGAGACATTTGAAGTAACAAAGGTCAAATAATGAGTAAAGCTGAAATTGAGAATCTGTATGGATTTAAAATTACAAATTTCCTCGAGTACCACAGACTAAACATTTTGCTGACTAGGTTTTTGAACAAACTGAAAATCACAGCTGTAAAATTTGAGCGGCCTAGTATCCCTCATCATATTTCAATAATAATCCACTCAAAATTATAGTATTTTATACGACACAACCATTGATGCTAAGGTTAAATATAGATGGAATGAAGAATAAATATACAGGAAAATAATTGGGAACTTAGATTCCAGATATGTTTTAAAACTGTTCAAGATAATGATATAATATGGCTCCAATACAGGGTTTTACATAGAATACTGGGTACGCAATACATACTTCAAACAATAGGCAACGCTAAATCCTCTTTGTGTCTGCAATGCAATATCTCTCCTGAAACTCTCCTACATTTATTTTACCACTGCAATAAATCTCAAATAATTTGGAATGAACTTAAATCATGGATTCAAAATGAGATTAATTTTACTATGAATATACAACCAAGAGATATAATGTTAGGATATTTTAATAAGGACCAGTATTTCCTTCCAATCCACACAATTATTATGGTTACAAAGAAATTTCTATTTAAAAATTCTAGAAAAGGTATTCCACATATATTCAAAAACTTACAGGAGGATGTTAAAAATGTATACGTAGAACATAAGTTAGTTGCTGTATATAATTTTAAAGAAGATGTGTTTAATGAAGACTGGAAACATTTTGTAAAACTGTTTGATTAAAAATTATAAAAAAACCCTAAATGTTAATTTAATACTGGGTCACCTTCTTGCCAGGGTGTTTGTAACCCCAGTGTTTGTAATGGCAACATATGGAAAATTGTGAAATAAAAGATTTGCAGAAAAAAAAATTCTAATTCACTTTTTTTGAGATACTGACTGTGACAAAATATATTACTCAAATAAAAATATAATGCAATAGAAGCATTTGTACAGCACAAGATTGATGAGGATCCTCTAATGCTCTTGTATCCAAAGAGTGACAGTCCAAAAGCCAAGCAAAGGTCATAATACTAATTCGTTAAGCACCTCCTAGGGGAGAATGACTTGTGATGACTGGGCAAGTTAGTCTAAACAGTTAAGTGTTGAGTTGGTGATTAAAATGTTCTGTTCTGATCTGACATTAGGTGGGAGTCTGTACCATTCTGCTGGTGCAGCTGGAGCCAGACCATGCCTGCCTATGCATGGCCTTTCTAGTCTATTTCTTTGAGTCAGACTACTAGGCTCAAATATGACATATAAGAAAGTTAGAAAAAAATCATGGCTTTAAATGTGAGGCTATTTTTGAAAAATGGTACAATGTGAAATGGGAAGCCCGTCGAGTGTTTCTAGATAGGGTGTGACATGGCTCAGCCTGTCTAGTCTGAACACAATGCAGCCAAGAGCATTTTGAGCTTTCTGAAGTTTAGCAACACTGTTCCTGCTAACCCATATAGTCGGCAGTGGCAGTATTCTAATTGATTACTGACCATAGCGTTTGCCACAAGATCTGCAGTATAAACCATGATACTTGGAGAAAAGTGAGAACTCCATAGAGTGAGCTTTGGACACACTGCAATCTTCTGAATTCAGAATGGGTGAAAGATTGCAGGAAATTACAATAATCCAATCTTCTACCAACTAAGGCATTAGCCAGAAGAACAGGTCTTCTTAGGTATAGCAGATGACAAATTCTGAAAAAAGTAGTGTGACCTTGAAACAGTATCATTACGATTCTTTGAAACACAAAGACCAATAATGAAGGATATAATGCTTTCTCTGTGTGAGACGTAGCTCAACTTTGAAGCAGGGATCAAAAGTAAAAAATTAGAAACATGGAGATCCACAGATCATGATTTCCTATAAGCTGTTTTTACGTGCTGAGGCACTAGTACCAATAATACGGAAGATACAAGATCTTTTTAAAATGATGACCCCTATTTGACCCTTATTTGACATTTAACATGTGATATGATGACCATTTTATTTACCAAATTACTCCCAATCAAGTTCTCCATAAACCGTTTTGCAAATGTGCTAACAATCAGCTATGGAAGCCTTTTTGTTTTTTTCCAAATGGGGTCAAAACTTTTGTACAGATATGTTTTCATAGCAATAAATATTCTTTTGAAATCTGCTAAAAACCTCTTTGAATAACATATAAAGGTTATGTAGAAATATGAGGATCAAAGGTTTGCACCGATGAAAGTTCAGTCTCCTGATCTGAGTCTATGGTGGGCCGCAGATAATAAGTCAGAATTATTTTATTCTTAAAAAACATAATGTGATATACAGAAAAATATGGCTATTGCATATGGTTACAAGCAACCAGATATTTCTGGCACATATGGCCAGGATCATATTTCTGGTCGTGATAGTATATATATATATTAGAGAGGTTGCGCACTACGTTTTATTGTCCCGTAACGTAAATATGCAGAGGATTGCGTTAATGTTTATGTTACGGGATATGTTTGATCTTGTGCACTACGACACCAGTACAGAAGATTTTGCAAGGGTTCAGGCCAAAGGTACTTAAATGTATGTTTCATGTGTATTCAATTATGTACTGTAAAAATAAAGTACATATTTCTCCAAAAAAGAGGAGTGGACACATTCTTTCATTTTATAAAATGAAAGCCAGTACAATTTATTTTGAATGAAAAAATAACCTGCAAACCCCAATGTATAACAGTGAATTAATTGAGCTTAGCCTTAAATATTATGGCGTGGATGAAAGACTTCTCAAGGAAATGGTTGGTTGTAGAAATTTGTGTTTTAACTGGTCAGTTTACATCGGATGGATACACTGAGTGTTGTAAATAATGCTACACATATTTCTTTAGACATATGTATACAAAATTTCCAAATATAAAGTTTGTAAGTACACTAAAAACATTAAGGGAAATCATGTATGTAAGCCAGGCCTCACTTGCGTATAAAACGTTAATTTTTACCGTAGTTCAGTCTAGACATGACGTTAAACACAACAATTTATGACGTCACCCATGTAGTTTTAACGTTAGCGGAGGTGAAAAACGTAGTGCGCAACCTCTCTAATAGCTATATTAAAAACGCTTGTATAGAAAAAGAGGGCAGAGCCTAAATTTTTGGACTAAATAAGAAATATTGGAAATATTCTTCTGCAAATTATAAAGAGGGAAATCTATATTAATGTATGCTATGTGGAACCTTAGTCATAAATATGCTGTTAAAATTTATAATAGGAATAACTTATGCATTGGAAAATTTTTCAAATTTTTTTTTTTCAGCTTCCGTTCACAAACAGAATCTCAGCTGAGACAAAAATCTCAGCCAAGTTTTGAGTTTGGACCAATCAAAACTGATGTAACATTTTGTTGAGATTAGTGGGAACTATACACATTTATATATTACCACTCTACCATATATATTCACAATTTGGGATATTTTCAATCAAACAAAACGTTGTCTTTTTACTATAATTTGTACTGACTTTCAAAAGAATTGATTATAACAGCAAAACAAGCCACTCATGTAAATTTGTAATGTAAATGTTTACTGTTGTTTTTGCACAAACTCTTAATATTTATTCATCTTTTGTGTTACAAGTTAAATAATATGTCATACTTCACTATTTTCATTTTGTTTTGTGACTTTTTATTACATATACTCTATTTTATGAAAACTTAAGTCACCCCCTAGGCAGTCTTAGATTTGAGACCAAATCTGAGAAAAATCTTAGCCTGAGATCTTTTGTGAACCCCAGCTAAGCAAAAGGTCTCAAATCTGAGAAAAATCTAACAAAAATCTTAGATTTGAGACCAAAATCTTAGATTTGAGATTTGAGACCTTTCGTGAATCTGGCCCCAGATGAGCCATTTTCCTTGATTCTGGACTTGTTTAGAGCTTATTTTTTTCACTCAGCCTGAGCCATGTTGCTGAATGTGAACTCCGGGCATGTTATGTTTCAGTGAAAAGCTCATTATCTCCCCTTTACTGTGCTTTTTACAGATTGAAAATCGATGCAATATTCACTGAGATACTGGCATTTAAAGTTTGCCCATTTTACAACATATTTTGCTCACAATAGCAAGATATTATAATGTTTCAAAATGGCGGCCGGATTTCCCGGAAGTGAGATGCTGATGTCCATTCTAGCCTTTTTATACGATTTCTATAGTCTGTCTGATGTCTTGCTTGCTAACCCAAAAGTTAACTGAGGACCTTTTTGACCAATCAAAAGACTTTCCACTACCAAACTACGAGGCTAATAACAATATACATACACACACCACAAGTAAATAAAATTCAAATGCAAATTAACTGCAAACATATTCACATTATGACTGTACAAGATTTTGTTACATTATAAAATGTAACAAAAGGTACAAAATTTCCAATGAATGTAAATATAAAATGTAAATGTAAATATATAAACAAAACATAGTAACCACTTTCAATATCCTGTATACACATGTATCATTTGCTACAAATCGCAAAAGATATCAATGAAACACAATAACAAATATAACACCAGAACAATAATATCACCAACCTGTCCTTTTTGAGATTTCCAGTTTCCCTTAGCTGAGTTAGAGTCAATATGCAAAATAAATAATTAAAATGCAAGAGTTACTTGAACATACAAATCATAAAAAAATTTAGAACACTTCATATTTTGTGGATGAAAATTTACTGATCTGTATAGACATTATTTGAAATACTATACACTAGTTATGAATTTAAAAACAACGGTGAAATGTCAGTTAAAAGTTTCCATAATAGATCACTGGAGGGTACTGTTACTGCATTTCTGCTCGTTTTAGTACATTAAAATCTATCAAGAAATGAGACAAAAAGCTGAAGTTAAAATTTACAACAAAAGTGTGATTTTTCATTAATTGTGACTATATATCTCTAACAATGTTGCATGTCATAGCAATGATTTCTGTTTGCTTTAAAAGTTCCTTTTAAGCTTGCTTAGTTTGCAACCAAACTTACTTTTGCCTTACTTTTTTAATTTCCCTGTGACGACTTTCTTAGAAATACTCTAAGTTTATATTTTTAAACATTATCAGAAAATTAAGCATGCAAAATCAAATGATTAAAATACAGATTTTTAAATTTTCCAGTTGAGATACTTATCACTTTAATTGTTTGAATGATACTGAAATATAAATATTTTGTGCCCCCTTTCTTCACTTTTCAAAACTGTTGGACTCTTTCATCCCGTGCCCCTTCTTTTCTGAAATTGAGAAAATATAGGAATCTCAAGAAAAAATGGGGATACTGCAGTAATAAAAGTACATAATCAGAGTACACATTGTAGCTGTAGGAGGATCATAAGACAAGAAATAAGACCAAAAATTCTTTTAACCATCATTGTTTGGAGTTTATTATTATAAAAAAGTATAAACTGGACATGTTAACACATCAGTTGGACATTGCTAGCTTTGTTACATACATCGTGTTATCTCAGTTACTTTTAAGAGTTACTTGTTACCAGAAGGTTTTAACCTTGCACTTTCAGATATCAGTCAAGACCATCAGCATCATATGTATACCACTACAGTTATCCCAGTAAATTAAAAGGCACTTTGTTTAGGGGTTTACAAACATGTAACTTCCAGTTACTGATCTAGCTAAGAGCCAAGATAACTACAACTTTCTTGTTAAACATATGAACATCTATATACTCAGTTGATAGCCGGTGACAAAGCCTTTGAAATTCTACAATTATAATAAAATAAACTAAAATACTCAGCAGTTTCCCTGAGTGTGGAAATTCGAATGAAAGGTCAGATCACGTGTTTGTTGTATAAAAACCCATGCAGAAATAACTGAGATTTAGATTTAGATTTATTTGTTGTTTTAAGTCGTGTTCAACAGCCAGGGTCATATTGTGACGGGTAGTTTACAGGTGGAGGAAACCAGTGCATACTGCACTGTAAACCACTGGGCATCGGCAAGTAACTACCAACTTTCCAACATGAAGCGCCCGACCCGAGATTCGAACCGGCGGCCTCAGAGGTTGGAGGCAAGAACTCTAACCACTAAGAAATAGCTGAGAAATGGCAAAATAAAGATCAATGTTTTATATTTACTAGTGCCTCTCATCCCCCCATTAGACATATACAGAAAAATATATCTCTCTTGAAGATTAACAATATCACTGGTATAATATCGTTATCTTCATTTGTGATATATATATTTTTGTATATGTCATTCAGGAGGTTTTCCTATTATGTACAATCTACAAAATGATTTACTAAAATTGGTGTCAGAAGTTTGAAAACATGCTCTATCACTGATAAATTTATAGACTAAATAAAGTACATTGGATCTTAGTCCCTATATGTACAAACCTCCATCTTTTTATACTAATTTTGCCAATAACCAAATTAACATCAGTTTGGGACTGGATCTCATCAGGTCCTATTCAACACCTGGTAAACATTAGCACAAACTACGGGAAAAAATAAGGATCCAAAATGGAATGTCACCACCCTTGAACTGCATATTACTTCAGCCAATCACAGAATTTGTGGTAGCTTGCATCCGGGTACCATCCTATGATGTGCAAGAAATTGCAGTTTGGTGAAATGAGCGGCTAGTATTGGAGTTTATTATTTTTATGATAATAATAGCCTGTTATGTAGCACTTTCTCTATTATTAGCTCAAAGTGCTTTACACAGTATTACTCCAGCAAGGATAGCTAGCCTTGGTAACCTTACCTATTGCTGCTATGCAAGGCACAGAAGCCAGTATCCCTTACAACTGGGTAGCCATATTTCCCCTGAGTGGAGAGAGACACAGTCCAGGTTGACATCTTGCCCAAGGATGTTATCCCACATGAAACAATTGGCATCAGTGGGGATCGAACCCCAATCCTTGTATTGTGAGTCCGACACCCTAACAACTGAACCATATTATCATTACTCTTATTGGCCTACAGATAATACGGTATAGCATACCATTCAAATTATGAACACTGTATCAGTAATGTCATTCGCGGGAAGTAAAATAAGCTTTGCCCACATGCGCAGTAACTCGGAATATTACAATTGGCGTATTCGACTAACGAAAAAATAGATGAAATACTTCTATGAGATCTATATTTTCTGTTTGACTCTATCATGTGGTAGATTTTATACATGTACATGGCTATTGATAAGATTTTTTAATTAGCCTCACATTTTGGCCGAAGAGAGAGAGAAGGATGGAAGAATATTAAAAAGTCCTCCTTTGTATTCCAACAGGATGACCAAAATAGCCCGGCTGAGTATGTAAGCCTGAACTATAACGAGGCTATCAAGAAAAATCATGGAATACAACTTAATTTGAAGAAAGACCAGCGTATGTATAGTGTTCCAAATGATGAGCTGTGTCCAGTTAAATCCTTGAGATTATATTCACAAAAAGTAAGTGATACAGAAGAACAATTTCTCCAAAATCCAAGGACAAAAGAAAATTTATCTGCAAATGAAAGTTGTGCTTTTGGAAAATTGGGAGTGCACAGCATAGATAACATGATGAGAAATATTTCAGTAAGGGCTAATCTCTCCCAAATTTTCACTAACCATTGTATAAGAGCTACAACAACGACAGTTCTTGTACATGCAGATATTGGGGACAATGATATAATTGCCGTCAATGGCCACAAGGACCCTAAAAGCCTTCTTCCCTATGTGACAAGCACCAGCATCCACAACAAGACGAGATATGTCTGCCATTCTTCATGACTTTGGCAAAAGTGTGAAATTGCCAAATTCCACAGCTATCTCAGAAGACGGACAAGATGTGACAATTTTTTCCAGTCAAAATAACCTGGCCAGCTGGAATGACATGCCCATGAAGTTATTTCAATCAAACAAAATAACTGGTGGACAGTTCAACATCAGTTTCAATATAAATAAACAATAATCTTTAAAATGTGACATAAAATTATTGGACACTTGTTTTTTGTTTGTTGTTGATGTTTTTTTTCAGATGTATATTGACTTCTTAAGTTTATTTGTTGTTGTTTTCTCTTCCTGAAATATTTGCTTAAGTAATAATTTTGATATTTGCTCTTGTCATAAAGTTTGCCATTTATTTGCGGTTGTATTGAGATTTCTACTATTTCGGGTTTTAGCATTGATTATAACTTGCGGTGTGTTTGTTTGATAAATGGTGAAACAAACACCATGTTTGCAGAATGGTACAGCGTACATTAGTTTCTCGATAAAGTACTCTCATGAAATGTGCAGTGACACGTATTCATCAACTGCGCAGGTGTCCATTTTATAATTAATTTTAATAACTATGAGAAAAGTGTAATGTTTTATATCTTTCCTATCTTTCTACTGATGTTTCAGTAATTCGAAATGAACATTTATCGAGGTTTTAATAACAATTTTACAATAAAATATGTGATTGCTGCCTTTTCTTGTTTTGTCACATAACTTACTTGCAAACAAATCAGAGGAGATATATCTGTCACTTTCATTACTTACTTGTTTACGGGAAGCTACCAGGCAAATAGAAAAATGTTTGTTCGAGTAACTTCGGGTGAGTATACAAAGTACTCAATGACCAACTATGAATGTGGGAATAGTTAGTGGTGTACAAACTACGACAAACGCATGGGATTCAAATGTGAATTGATCATTCTAGACCTAGATAACATATCAACTAATAACAGAATTTACAGAAGTTTACATTTTCACTGGATCACTTTATCTTCATTTCCTTGTTCACATCGGTATAAACTGCCCAGTGAAGATGGAATCCAAAGAAAAGTCCACCCTGTCTGATCTACATAATAGTTCAGCCAGTCAGAGAATTTACATAAATTTGCATTTGTATCGGTGGAAATGTACTGTTGCAGATTTACACTTTACACTTCCTAATCATTGCCTCACTTATTACAGCAAAACAATATTTTACAACTTATTTTAACAGTGTTATCTGTATCTTGCCTTTTTCATTGATCCTTGAACGTTAATAGACGGCATAGCCTTTGGTACCAACATTAAAAAGGGATATTCACAGAACACATTTAAAATGATACTGTATTTTATAAATGTAACAAAATGAGAGAGGTGGGGACATGGACATGTTAGGGGGCCTGTAATATCAGTTAGACAACACTTCATAATTTTAGGTATACTGTGTTTCTATTTATTTGGTCACATTTGATTTCACCAATCACAGGTAGTTCTGATTCAACAGCATGAACACTTTATTTTTTTGGCCAAAAATCAAACACATGCGTGACAAAAATCACTGAACCTTCAACAACTGTCGATACTTAAAGCAACAAAGCTCTGAGGCCAGGGTTCGATCCCTGTCATGGCCTGAAGTGGGAAAGCTGGTAGTTGCTTGCCGTTGGTTGGCAGTTTACAGTACAGAACCCTAACGAACTGTATGTACTGGTTTCCTCTGCCCTTCCAACTACCCGTCGTGATATGACCTGTACAGTGTTGAAAGCAACGTAAAACCCCAAATAAATAAAATTAATGCAACAAAGGGTTTTATGTAGGAAAGTAATGTATATATACTACTGTGCATACTTTAGTTTTAATGACAGCATTAGCAATTTTAGTTTAGTTTTCCACAATGCCAGGAACCAGTGAGAAACCTCAGCAACGACAAAGAAATGGATGACAGCATCGGCAAGGGCCAAAGTATCTTTAAAGAAGGACCAAAAACAGTCAATGGATCTCAGCAGATCGTGTACAGCAAGCGGCATGGCAATAAGGAGTCTTGCTTTAGATGATAGGGGTAGTCCCATGATTGGGATCCCAAAGCTTGAATATTGTCATATTTTTAGAACATTGACCAGTCTAATTAAGATCTGATCAAGAGGCTAGATGAATTAGAAAGGAAAAAAAATCATTTTCATCTAGTTCTTTTGGTTGACTGCTTTTTCGGTTTTGTGGAGCCTTAGAGTCCTCGTGTATGGGGAGATTAAGCGCTATAAAAGTCCAATTAGAATTAGAATACGTACCAACCTGGGTGGGCCGGCAAATAGTCATCCCACCAGAAATTTGGATATTCAAGATACAAGAAAGGATGATCTATGTGGCGCTGTTCTTCCTATTCTGGGTGTATTGAGGCAGAATCCCCCAGCTTCACAAGCAGCCAACCAAATCCTATGTTTATATGAAAACAACGCTCGACTGGAGGTCAGCCAAGGTCAGCCATATGTACACAAACGTTCACGCCACTTCAACACAACTCACACTGTTACAGCTAAGCCCAAATTCAGTTGGCTAAGGAGAGTTATAAGGGGAGAAAAAAGCTGGCTTTTGATGACCTTATGTTACCTGAGTGGGCAACAGGCCAGCTTAAAAATACTCTGCAGATAAAGGACCTTATTATTGCAAATCATACAAGTGGTTTCTTTCGTTAAAGGATGCTACTTCCTTACCTTGGCCCACTGTGAGCTTGATATGGGCCAATTTAATGAATGAGATTGAACAAGTTACCCTTAAATGGCAGGATTCAACGCAACGGGCTTTGAATCCAACGCTCTTCATCTCAGATTTTGTTAGCCTGCTTATGCACACAGCATCACAGAATTCACTATCAAAGAAAATTTGTAGATATTTCAATGAAACATGTTGTTCACATGAAAATACTCATGGCAATTACATGCATGTGTGTGAATAGTTTGATCGTGTGGCCTAGCGGGTAACACACTCATCTAGGAACTCTGAGGACCATGGGTTCAAACCCAGGTACAGGCAGATACATAGTGGCTCGGATGTGACCCACTTAAAATGTTGTCATTTGGTCCTATCCACAATGGCAAGCTAAAGAACATCAAGGACGTTGATAAATGGTCATCCTTGAGGCTCTATCTTCCAGTTAGGGGAATGTCATTTACTTGTGAGTTGGGGCTGTATCCATGCAGTCGGATGGGTTTAATAGCCCGTTGAGGTGGGAGGCGAGAGTGTTATCACTATGCCCCCGTGGTCCCCCCATTCCACTAAGACTTGCATCTAAATATAATGTGTCACAATGAGAAGCACATGTCACAATGTTTCTCTTAAACAAGGTGATGCCATTAATTGTTGGTAAAAAATTTATGAACCAATGAAGCTCTTTAAAGAAATCCACAGAATGACAAATTCGAGATACGTAAAAATTACACCAAAAAGTGCCAAGATACAGTTAATGAATACACTAGCAGGACACACATTTGGGCACATAATGAGCTTACCCAAAAGTGATTGGAATTGCTGTTTGGTGGAGTATTTACTTTGTGCGACACTACAGCATTCGTCACAGATGACTGCTAATTTGTCCCTTTCATGTAACACAGTGATGTCAATGGTTATTCCCAGACATGTTAAATGGAAGTGGGGGAGTTTGGGGGGGGGGATTTTGTTTGGGTTCGTGGGAAGGCCTAATTCCTGCATGAGATTTAAATACACACACGTCACACTTCCAAACGAAGGTGCATTGAGTTGAGTTGGATTTTCAAATTTGCACTCTCTGGCCCCAATTGGCATAAAAGAGGGTTTCCTCTGCCCTTCCAACTACCCGTCTTGATATGAACTGTACAGTGTTGAAAGTGACATAAAACTCCAAATAAATAAATAAATGAATTACTGGAATAGGGGGGAGTTTGACACAATCGTGTATATGATTCTCCCATATTTGCTATTCAGGGTTTTGGGAATCCTTTATCTGGAAATGATCAATATTCTCGTTGCATTGAGATTATGGGGCCATAGATGGCGCATCTCTGAGGTCAACATCAAATGCGATAATCTGGCAGTCTTTCAGGTGGTGCAAACTAGTAGAACTAAGGATCCTTTACTAGCAGCCTGTAATACATAATATTTGGTTATTTTTGGCATGTTTTGATACTCAACTTCATACAGAACACATTAATAAGGGATAATACAGCTGACATTCTCTTTTCAAACAAACCCTTGGATATACAATTATTTCATCAGTTACAAGATAATTATTTTTGGGATAAAGTACCTTTTCAGTTCTTTAATCTTGGCCTTAATATAATTTCAGGTTCAAACTCAAGACCTTCATGACAAGATCACCTTAAACTCCCTCACAGCTGCAAACTAACATTGACTTAAAGTTTGGGACAATATTTTTGGTGTTTGGAAGATATTTGATGTGGTAATTGAGATTTTTTTCATTGATATTAATCATGTACATATATTTAGACAAAAAAGAAGAAGGTCTCTTTTCTAAGGTTGTAATAAATTGCTGATATTTTAGAAACTTATGGGTTTAAGGTTGAAACAGTTTATTTTATCTATATTTAGCAGGTACATGCAACTGATGCTACAGAAATGCCCTACATTACGGAGTCATTTCCTACAGTTACCCCGCCAATAGTGACCGGCAGGCGAGAATCAATGGGATCTAAGAAGCCACATGCACAATTCTCCTCCATTAGAACTACGGGATAGAAGAAGAATATGTTACCTGTGGTGGCAAATGTCATGGTGAACTTAAAAAATGGACAATAGTGACAACAATTTTGAACATCCTGTTGTTGCTATCAGATGGGGGAAATGAAAAAGACTGAAAACAAAGAGTGAATCATAATTTGTTTATTTATTTGGGGTTTTTTTACGTTGCTTTCTACACTGTACAGGTCATATCACGACGGGTAGTTGGAAGGGCAGAGGAAACCAGTACATACAGTTTGTTAGGGTTCTGTACTGTAAACTGCCGACCAATGGCAAGCAACTACCAGCTTTCCCACTTGAGGCCGTGCCGAGAATCGAACCCCGGCCTTAGAGGTGGGAGGCGAGAGTGTTACCACTCTGCCACCATGGCCCCTAAGAGTGAATCATAAGGAATCACCTTTGATTTTCAGATGTATTCACCATTAAAATTCGCCACTGTGTGACCTGGCCATCAAGATACCAGCATTTCATTCTTCTCAGATTTCATCGTTTATCAAATAGCCCCAATATTTACCACAATACTCTTTATCAATATGGTTGTTATGACAATGCATTTTATTATAAAGGAGTAACTGGGTCACAAGTGGCACATCTAAGGTCCTTTCTTCAGATACTTGTAAATTCTACAGTACTTTTCAGATATTCATTTTACAAAAATCAACAAATTTAAAATGGAAACTTTTCTCAGTATATGATGCACATCTTATTTCATATTATATGACACTAGAGGAGATGGGTAGGAATATATATCTCCACTTGTAAATAATCTATCATATGCATATCTACCCTTCAGAGTTCAATGTCGCCTATTTATCATTCCAAATACCGAAAGTTCAACCGACTTTATCATAATTAATGGGTTGTAATGGCAGGTACAGAACTGTAATTGAAACTGATCATATAAAAATGGTAACAGACATTGCAAAGGGTATTTATTTCAGGGGACAGGGTGGTGTTTTTTGGAGGGGGGGGATAATGGAGGGGGGATTTAAACTGCAGACCACATGTGGGAATGTTGGTAGTTGCTTACTCTGCCCACAAAACTACCCGCCGTGATATGACCTGTACAGTGGTGAAAGCAACGCAAAAGCCCAAATAAATAAATTAATGTAAAGGGTATTTAAAAATAGCTATATTCAGGCATAAAGTGCTACACAATAATTCTTGACAAAGGCGCTTTGGGTGTCAGCCTCTCCATTAAAAAGGCCTGCAGAACCAGTTATGTCACTTTGTCCCAGATCACGTGATGGGGCTAATTGCAAACTACCGGAAAGGTTCAGTCATAGGTGTTTCTGCTAGATCTGGTGCATTAAGATCCATGCAAAGGTAGTGGAAGAATCTTGAGTTAAAAACTAACCTTTTATATTTATTGGTGCTGTGTATAGCTCTTGCTATGAATAGGTAAATAGGTGCTGAGTTGTTTTTTTACAAATAGTCTAATAATATTTGAGTTAAAAATTTAAATTTAAATATAAACTACCAGTAATTACTATCAACGTGGAATTATAAAGGCCTAAATCCTCGCTGAGATTTACCAAATATTTATATAACTATTTTACCTACATATTTTCCAAATAAGCAATTGGAAAAGTACTTTTAAGGAGTTTCTTGTTGCTTTTGTTGCGTTAACATCCATGTAGAAATAGCACCTGAAATCTTAAGTTAATAACTGAAGTTTGCATTTATACTAACTTCACGTGCCATTGATAATTAAGTGTTACAACTGTGTAAACAAAACTTAGTTTCTGTAAATAATTTTTAAAAACATGTGTGATTAAAAATACTGATGGTGCTCCTTTTGGTGCATGAAAATTCCTAGAGAAATGGCGGAAAAATGTCAAATATTTTTACTAAGTATAATTAACATCACAAATGCGTAATTAATGGTTGGGTTTTCAGTAATATTTTGTTGATTGTATAACCTATAATTCTGCTGTCTACATTGTTACAAAGGTACAGAGCCATTTCTCGTTGTTTTGATACGTTTAAATTCATTTCTTAAAATGACTGAGAAATCTCAAGTTTCAAATCAAATTATTTATATGCAATTGCATTAGTTGATTGAAAAATGAACAATGTTTTTTTTAAAAAAAAATCCAATTTTCCAGGTATTGTAATAAGTTTATAACCTGCAAAGAGATATATAGTCGCCATCCCAATATCGTCTTTATGTGTGATGAGTGACATGTACTGGTTTCCTCTGCCAATAAAACTACAAGTCATTTTTCTCATTCAAGTCTAATAACAGATGTTTTAATTTTATTATGCACAATTTTTGATGAAGATTTATTTATTTATTTGGGTTTTACATCGCTTTCAACACTGTACAGGTCATATCACGACGGGTAGTTGCAAGGGCAGAGGAAACCAGTACATACAGTTTGTCATGGTGAGAAGGTTACTAGCACCACCCCTCAGTCTATGCGCATTTGTTGTAAGATACCTTAAAAATAGTTCTAGTACAATCCACTAGGGGCCTCATTCTGAGGTCGGCCAATTAGAACCACACCTCAGTTTTAAATTTTAAGTCAAAGGGAAAACAGTGTTTTTAACCAGGAGTTTGTTGTTTGAAATTAAGCTCGTTTATTTAAGTTCCGTGGGATATCATCATGTCCACAAGTGGAGGTTATAATACCAGGAATAGGGTAGCTTGCTACAAGTGTAAACAAAGACACAAACCACCGGTCGGAGTTTCGTGTTCTAGGATAACAGCTTCCAAAGGCAGGACAAAGGCTAAGGCAGCAAGGACGAACGTGACTAACACAGAACCTGTGGTGGCAGGGACGAGTTCGGCGGGTACATCTCAACAACCTCAAATAACACAGGAATCGGAAACGAATGCTCCACAGAAGAAAGGCCAGAACAAGCGAAAACAACCTTCAACATCAGAGGTCATGAGTAAGCTGACACAGTTCATGGACAAGTTTGCGGATATAGAGAAACGCCTTGATTTACAGGAACAGCAAAGCAGATTATCACTCCTCTCACAGCCATCCGCACATAGCTCCCCCAAAAGTTCAGTAAAGCAGCGTTCGCATTCAGCAGCACACGACTCGTCAGTCCACCTGCCCTCCATGGATTCACTGCGCCAAGACAGCGAGGTGCAAGCAAGAGTAGACAGAAGAATGCGTCAGTACGAGAACCTGGACAGAGAAGACAGCAAAGGTACGTTGCGCAAAGTCAAATCCGGGAGATATCGACTAGGCGATCAGGCTGTAAAACATCACGTTAACTGGCCACACGAGTTCTGCTCAGTGGGGGAAAACTTGAAAATGCCTACGTACGAGGACATCAATATTTTCCAATGGGTGCAAGGGTTTAGTAGGTGCGTTCTAGAAGAAAAAGATCCCAACATTCGTACTTTCATGTTGCAATACCAGAGCAACTTAATGCAGGACGCCCTAGAATTAAGCTGGCCAACTGCTAAACGCGCACACGCAGCTGTACTAACTGAGGTAGAGAGAGGGCAAGTCACCTGGAAGGATCAGATAGGCATAGACCGGATCCGACAACGATTCACCCAAAGGGTTCTTAAAGCGGAGGGGCCTAGTGCTGTCGAGGAGCAAACCCGAGTATGCAAACGCTACAATGAAGACGTGTGCACACAGGCAAAAGATCACACAGACGGGAAAACCCTCTACAAGCACTCTTGCTATACCTGCTTCAAGGCAGTTAAACGCCACTACCCTCATCCGGAAACCAAGTGCAACAGGGCCAAGCGCCATAACAGTCAATCAGTAGACAAGGCAAGGGTTTAGCTACGAACCTTTCTGTCCCACATTTATGCATTTTGCAAATAGTGCATATTATAGTAAACACCTAAGCAATTGCCTCTGCAAATGGTGTATTAAAGACAGTGTGTTTTATAATAGTACACATGTATTATATTGTTCGTGCCAATGGTGTAAGTTGGACATAGGTTTTAGTGGGGCAGAAATTAACAGGAAACAAACTGGTTACATTACTCAGTTATATAATGTGCATAAGTTATCAAATGGTGACAATTTTAAAAACAAGAGCATTATAGACAGTTTTAGTTTACAAACCAATGTGTATGAAAGCGTTTATGGGTTACACAATGAGTTTGACCTGGCAGATGAATACGTTGGCCTGGAAGGGGAGGTCAACACGTCTAACAAAACAAACGCGCCTAACAATGATGAGGCAGCAAACGGGAACAATAGTGTTAATGAATCGACAAGCCAACTCGATAATAGCATCCCAGCCCCCGACAGCCAGCCAGAGACACAAAAGGTGGCTAACCATTATCATGGACAATCTAATTTAAGTGAGATGCATTGTGGCAGTTTGCTCAAGAAGTGTCAAATCACAAGCAATTATAGCCATTGTTCTAATAAGGGGGCATCCAAAAACAATAGGCTTTTGAAGGAAGGGGGCGAAAACGCCAATATCAACAATAACAATGCCTTACATCACCAATGGGGGCTTATATTCAATGAGAAGTTATTGGCAGTAAGTGAAGTCCATTGTAAAACAATTGACCAGCCCGACATGGCATTGTGGGTTCAATTAGCACACAGGGAGGCAAATAAACATACCGTTCCAAATTACAGAGGAGCAAGAATTAAAGTAAGATCAGGCCTTAATGTTAAACAATTTAGGCATCTTCTTCAAAACTACAACTTCAGTCGAGTCATTGACTACGTGGAGTTCGGGTTCCCCCTCGCTCTTGACTACACGAACTTCACTTACATAGAAGATACAGCAAATCACAAGTCGGCTATACAATATCCTAAAGCTGTTACTAGCTATCTAGAGACGGAGATTAGCCATAGGGCAATAGTAGGCCCGTTCGAATCCGCTCCCTTCGAACACTTGCACGTGTCACCAATGATGACAAGACCCAAACCAGATGGCAATCGTCGCATAATCGTAGACTTGTCGTGGCCCAAAGGTGAGGGGGTTAACAGCAGGATAGCAGATAACGAACTCGACTCACACCCCTGTACTCTGAAATACCCAACAATAGACAATATAATACAGGCAATTGTGGACACAGGCAAGGACGCTCGCCTTTTCAAGGTAGATCTTCAAAGAGCCTATAGAAATTTAAGGACAGACCCCCGGGATCTTTCAGTGTTGGGACTACAGTGGGGCAAATACAAGTACGTTGACGTAAGCGTGCCTTTCGGCCTGAAATCGGGTGCTTCCGCGTGTCAATCCGTGACCGATTGCGTCACACATCTTCTGGCAACCGCAGGTCACTGGACGTGTTCGTACCTGGACGACGTAATTGGGGTAGCTCCAGCTAAGTCTGCTAACAACGCGTTCTTGGCACTCACGAACTTAATCACATCTCTAGGCCTCCCTATAAATCTGGATAAAGTTTCTGCCCCTGTCACCCGCCTAACATGCTTAGGTATTGAAATCGACGTGGAGACAGGTATGCTACACATCCCTACACAGAAGTTATCGCAAATTAAGAGTACTTGTGAACACTGGATGACAAAAAATTCAGCCAGCAAGAAACAGTTGCAGAGCTTGGTAGGTCATCTAATCTACTTACATAAATGCATAACGCCTGCGCGTCTGTTCGTAAACAGGGTACTAACGACCCTTAGGAACGCGCCCACGTCGGGAAGAATAAACCTGGATGAGGCATTCTACAGGGATATAACCTGGTTCTGTAAATTCATGGAGAGTTACAATGGGGTTTCCAAGATACATACACAACGGGAGCCTGATATCGACTTGTACGTCGACGCATGTCTGCTGGCTGTGGGGGCTTATAGTCACGGCAAAGTGTACAACAAGAATATTCCTATCTGTTACAAAAGTGTATTATCCATAGTTCACTATGAAATGGTGAACGTTATTATTGCATTCAGAACTTGGGGGCATTTATGGAAGGATAAATGGGTACAAGTGTTTTGCGACAACAGTGCTGTCGTACATATCCTCAACACAGGAGCCAGTAGGGACGTTTTCCTGGCAGCTTGTGCAAGGACGTTGTGGCTGCTTAAAGCTAAATATAACATTAAGGTTACAGTCAGATTCATTGCAGGCACAGACAATAAGTACGCAGATATACTTTCAAGGTGGCAGCACTTCCAAAACATTAATAATCATATTGTAAAATACCTTAAAGGGTGCCAGTGGTTCGAGGTTAATTCACATGACTTTCAGCCGGATTTCTCTGTGTAATTGTAGGTACTCAGCTCGCAACCAAGTTATCAGCAGACTTCAAAGCCAGGGCAGACAGAGGCTTCAGACCTAGGACGTTGGCAGCGTACAAGAGCAAATTCAGGTCGTACATAGCCTTCCTGGTGGTGGCTGACATTCAGCCCCCCGACTCGTTCCAAGCCGTGTCCACCTTTGTTGAATACTTGGCTCAACAAAATCTGCGCGCACAGACTATAGCCAATTATATGACGGTCCTAGGTCACTTCTTCGTGCTTTACAACATGAACACAGCAGTCCTGGATAACAAGCTCATTAAATTAGCCATTCGGGCCGTAGCTTACAACGCCCCCCTGTCTTTTAAAATCAAAGGCGTTTGGTCGATTGCACAGCTGAAGTTGCTAACAAGAGCCCTCAAAGAGTATCCCCACAGTAAAGAAATCACGGCTATCTGCCTTATGGGGTTCTTCGGTTTCTACCGACTAGCTACCTTGGTGCCTCATAATAAGGCTTCATTCTCACCTGCTAGGTATACTACCCACGGAGACATTATATGGGGTCCGCCTGGGGTTCATGTCATCACGAAGAGTGCAAAGAATATGCAAGTGTCTGGGCAAGTTCGGGTGGTTCAGCTCCCTCTGCTCCCAGACAAAGAAATATGCCCCGTCACGGCTCTGCGACGCATAGTTTCAAGCAACCCTGAGCACAAAGACCTTCCAGTATTTACCATATCAGAAGCGGGTACGACCACCATTCTCACAGCTCACAGAGTAAGAACGATCTTGAGACAGGTCGTACAGAAGCTGGGGCTTCCTGCCAACGAATACGGTTTCCACGCTTTCCGCAGGTCGGGGGCGTCCTGGGCTTATGAGAATAACATAAGTCTGCAGCACATAAAAACCCATGGGGGATGGAAATCAGATGCTGTGTGGGCTTATTTGCAAAGAACGCCATCAGCAGCAGGAACAGTGGCCAGATGCTTCCAGGCAGCTGTTAAATAAACTTCCTACCCCTACTGTGTACGTTTGGTGGTTTACAGACTATCATACTTAAACATGTACAGACGGATCGTGTATATACATAGAGTGTAGAGTGTAAACTAACATAGCTAGAAACTAACCTTAATTTGTGTAAAACGTAGAATAACATAGCCAGTACAATTTGAGGTGACCTTAACCAGAAATAAGAAAAGTTAAACTTAAGTTAGGGTTAACTTAAAGTGTGCTACTAACAATAGATGTGATATGTAAATAATAAATCTCCAAACGTGCATTCGTGTTTATCTCAACTGTAGTAAACAACCAAGATACGACAGAGACTGTGTCATGGTGAGAAGGTTACTAGCACCACCCCTCAGTCTATGCGCATTTGTTGTAAGATACCTTAAAAATAGTTCTAGTACAATCCACTAGGGGCCTCATTCTGAGGTCGGCCAATTAGAACCACACCTCAGTTTTAAATTTTAAGTCAAAGGGAAAACAGTGTTTTTAACCAGGAGTTTGTTGCCTCCACCCACCCCACAGCGGGTCTCTTGATGTAACAGCCTTAACGAGGCTTTTTATTTTTTAATCGGTGTTGCAACACCAAGTGTGATGTACATTTGTAGCACACAATTCAAGCGTTCTTTTAGTGGTTTACAGACTATCATACTTAAACATGTACAGACGGATCGTGTATATACATAGAGTGTAGAGTGTAAACTAACATAGCTAGAAACTAACCTTAATTTGTGTAAAACGTAGAATAACATAGCCAGTACAATTTGAGGTGACCTTAACCAGAAATAAGAAAAGTTAAACTTAAGTTAGGGTTAACTTAAAGTGTGCTACTAACAATAGATGTGATATGTAAATAATAAATCTCCAAACGTGCATTCGTGTTTATCTCAACTGTAGTAAACAACCAAGATACGACAGAGACTGGGTCAAGGTTCTGTACTGTAAAGTGCCGACCAACAGCAAGCAACTACCAGCTTTCCCACTTGAGGTCGGGCCAGGAACCGAACCCCGGCCTCAGAGGTAGTAGGCGAGAGTCTTACCGCTCTGTCATTGTGGCCCCCATTTGAATGAATAATACATAAGATAAGTAAAATCTATATCCTATACATAATCTCATGGTTAAGCATACAAGGTCAAAGTTTTACGTCCAGTTCGATTACAGTGCAATTACAGTGTTTGATGGGTAAGACTAGTATTTTTCGCAAAAATATCAAGCTCAAGTTGAAACGAAAATCAGCTCAAGTTTACAGCTGTTTATACTAAACTTGAGCTAAGTTTTGGCTCAATCTGATTTTGATCCCTTTTGTGAAAACGGTCACTTTGAGGTCCTATCCACTCGTACCATATAATGTTCATATAATGTCTTAAGAAATCTTACTTTCACCCCCATTGTCAACTGCCTGTTTTTATAGTGTGACAATCTTTTTAACTATTGCAAAATTTTTGTAATCAGTTGTCATTTTGATTCATCTGTTCATTAATGATTGATTGTTATGTAGGTAACCCTACGGCACCCTTGCATTGGTGAGTAATCAAAATCTCATGTTTTATTTCTCAAGGACTGACTGTAGGGCCTAGATTTACAGATTACTGGAATTTTCCTCTTAGAATTACACTTAGTATAACAAATTTCTAGTCTAAGAATCTATTCACAGAACAATTCTTAGATAAAAATAATTCTGAGAATAGCGGAAAAGTACTGCAAAATCCCCAAATTAAAATCGTTGCAAATACTGTTTCTATTCATATCTGCGAAATGAAGGTCTTTAGAACCTATCCTGTTATATTGTATAGACTCAGACTGGACCACTCTATCCATTGCTGGAATAAAATTGGGGACTGTAAGAGCGACCAAATTTAGCCTACTCAATGGTAAGTCAGCTATACATGCGCGGCAATATCCCCCAATTAAAATCAATGATAAATACGGTGATTTCTAAACCACGGAAAAGTGACGGAATTCCGTGACGGAAACGGAAAATCGCCTAAAAATCGCCTAATAAATATATACATTAGTCCTAGAAATTGTATAAAAACGATTTCTCTGCATATTAGTCCATAGATCTATGAGTATTCTACAGACAGCAATGAAGGGATATTAGGTGAACAGCCTTTATAAACTGTTGTTATTCCAGGGATCCAAGTAAAATACTATAAGGACATCTTATGGCTAGTTTTATAATAAACATGAGCATTCTGCAGATAAAAAGGGAAATTTTGGTGGTCGTTCTATTAAAATCACTCAACTATTAAGCAATTTACAGGTGTTTCAACATAGCCCTTGATTTCCAAGTGTTGCTTAATTGGGTGATTTTTTCGACTATTACGACTATTCTACACACAATAATGAACAATTTGGTGGTTGTCTTGTTGAAATCAAGCAAATATTGAGTATTTTACAGGTATTTTAACAAAGCCCTTGATTTTCCAGTGTTTTTTAATTGGGCGATTTTTCCGTGGATTTGCTCCATGAATATCTTACTTTTAAAAGATCTTGTGCAAAGTTTCCAGATACACAACTCATAAACATACTTCACATAATAATGATTAATTTAGTGGTTGTCTGGTTAAAATTAAGCAAATATTAAGCATTTTACAGGGATTTTAGCATAGCCTTTGATATTCCAGTGTTGCTTAATATGGGCGATTTTTTTCGTGGATTTTGTCCATAAATATCTTACGTTTAAGATACCTTAAGTTAAGTTTCCAGTTTAATTATCTACCTACAAGTATTCTACACACTATAATAAACAATTTGGTTGTTGTCTTGTTGAAATCAAGCAAATATTGAGCATTTTACAGGTACTTTAACAAAGCCCTTGGATTTCCATTGTTTCTTTTTTGTTATTATCTTATGTTAATGGAAATAATTTTGGTTTTTGACTTGCTTGTCTTATCATTTTTGAAGGGCCATCTTTATTCTTTTACTTTATTTTTTAATACTTCCACAAAAACTGTTAATTGCTGTCAAAAAATGTGGTTTCTAATTCATTTAATCTTCAAACACTTCAGTATTATTTGAAGTTTGCACCCTAACTGTTAATTGCCATCAGGGTATGTCTGTCTTTATTCTTTAATCTACCTAGATCTAGGTTGTGGAAATGCATTATTCCCCCTTTAATTGATTAAATAACTGTTTGATAATTGTAGTCTGTAATCTAAAAGAGTTGTGGATTTAATTTTTGATTTTGCGTTTCAGAAGATCATTCTAAAGTAAATTAGGCGATATTTGGGCGATTTTTAGGCGATTTTTAGGCGATATTTAGGCGATTTTCCGTATCGCCCAACGGAAATTCCGAACTTTAGAAACAACCGATAAATACTGTTTCTGTTCAGATCTGCAAAATTAAGGTCTTTAGACCCTACCCTGTTATATTGTATAGACTCAGACTGGATCATGCTATCCATTTGCTAGAATAAATTTGTGGGGAGTTGGACCTACCAAATTTGATGTACTCAATGGTTTTCCATGCATGTAGCTATGAATGCATGGAAAAATACCATAATTAAAATCAAAGGCTAATACTGTTTCTGTTTATATCTACAAAATTAAGGTCTTAAGTCCCCTGTTATATTGTATAGACTCACATAGAACCACTCTATCCATTGGTGGAATAAAATTGGGGTCTGTCAGAGTGATTAAAGTCGGGGTAAGGTAGCTGTACATGCACAGCAAAATCCCCCAATTAAAATCAATGGTAAATATTGTTTCTGTTCATATCTGCGAAATAAGGTCTTTGGAACCTCGACTGTTATATTGTATAGACTCAGACTGGACCACTCTATCCATTGGTGGAATAAAATTGGGGTCCGTCAGTGTGACCAAATTTGGTGTACTTGATGCTATGGTAGCTATATACATACACCGCCAAATGCCCCAATTACAATGAATGGCAAATACTGTTTCTGTTCATATCTGTAAAATTAAGGTCTTTAGACCCTACCCTGCTATATTGTATAGACTCACACTACACTACTCTATCCATTGGTTGAATAAAATTTGGCACCGTGGGACTGACCAAATTTGGTGTACTCGACTGTAAGGTAGCTATACATACACAGCCAAGTCCCCCAGTTACAATGAATGGTAAATACTGTTTCTGTTCATATCTGCGAAAATAAGGTATTTTGACCGTACCCGGTTATATTGTATAGACTCAGACTGGACCACTCTATCCATTACTTCAATAAAATTGGGGTCTGTCCTAGCGACCAAATTTGGCGTGCTCGATGTTAATGTAGCTAGCTATACATGCAAGGTGAAATCAACTAATTAAAATCAATGGGAAATACTGTTTCTGTTTATATTTGCGAATTTAAGATCATACCCTGTTAAATTGTATAGACTCAGACTGGATCATTGGTATAATAAAATGGGGTCCATCTGAGCTACCAAATTTGGCGTACTCGATGGTGAGGTAGCAAAAATGCACTGCAAAATCTTCCAATTAAAATCAAATACTGTTTCTATTCATTCCTGTGAAATTAAGGCCTTTAGATCCTGCCCTGTTATATTGGATAGACTCGGACTGGAGCACTCTATCCAATGGTTTAATAAAATTGGGGACCTTAGGATTGACGAAATTTGGCGTACTCAATGGTAAATTAGCTATACATGCACGGCAAAATCACCAATTAAAATCAATGGCAAATACTGTTTCTATTCATTTCTGCGAAATTAAGGTCTTTAGACTCTAGTCTGTTATATTGCATAGACTCAGACTGGACCACACTATCCATTGCTGGAATAAAATTGTGGTCCATCAGTGCGAACAAATTTGGCATACTCAATGGTAAGGTAGGTATACATTCATGGCAAAATACCATAATTAATATCAAAGGCTAATACTCTTTCTGTTCATATTTATGTAGACACAGACTGGACCACTCTATCCATTGGTAAACTAAAATTGGAGTCCATCAGAGAGACCAAATTTGGCGTACTCGATGGTAAGGTATACATGCAGGGTGTATCCCCCAATTAAAATCAATGTCAAAATGGCTAATACATGGTCTTTAAACCCTATTCTGTTATATTGTATAGACACAGACTGGACTACTCTATCCATTGGTGTAAAAATAAGAGACCATCAGAGCTATGAAAGTTGGCGAACTCAATAGTAAGGCTAATAGTGTTTCTGTTCATATCTCCGAAATTAAGGTCTTAAGACTGTACCCTGTTATATTGTATAGACTCAGACTGGACCACTCTATCCATTGATATAATAAAATGTTGCTTTTGTCTGAATCTCAAAAAATAAACCACTTAATCCATACCCTGTTATATTATGTAGGATCGTGGGGTCAACCCCTCCTGTGCAAAAAAAATCTGTGTCTGACACTGCGGCAGGTTTGGTCGTCGGTGACATCAGGTAGCTGTACATGCATCTGGAAAGCCCTCAACTAAAGTCAATGGGAAATATTCTGTTTGATCTCCCAACTAAAATTAATGGGGAATGTTGCTTATGTCTGTATCTCAAAAAATAAACCACTTAACCCATACCCTGTTGTATTGTATAAGATCGTGGGGTCACCCCCTCCCCACCTGTGCAAAAAAATCTGTGTCCGCCGTTTCGGCCGGCTTGGTCGTCGGTGACAACAGGTAGCTATAAATGCATCAGGAAATTTCCCAACTAAAGTCAATGGGAAATATTCCTTTTGGCCGATTCTCTGTAACCCAGCGCCAAACACCCAACCCTGTTATATTGCATCAGTTTGTGGCGGCCTGACCTTGCTATTTCTGGAGAAAAATCCAGACCTTTTTCCCCGACCAAAATTTTGTTCGTGTAAGGTACATACCCATGCTACAGAAATCTCCCAACTAAAATTAATGGGGAATGTTGCTTATGTCTGTATCTCAAAAAATAAACCACTTAACCCATACCCTGTTGTATTGTATAAGATCGTGGGGCCACCCCCTCCCCACCTGTGCAAAAAAATCTGTGTCCTCCGCTTCGGCCGGCTTGGTCGTCGGTGACAACAGGTAGCTATACATGCATCTGGAAATCCCCCAACTAAAGTCAATGGGAAATATTCCGTTTGGCCGATTCTCTGTAAGCAAGCCCCAAACACCCAACCCTGTTATATTGCATCAGTTTGTGGCGGCCTGACCTTGCTATTTCTGGAGAAAAATCCAGACCTTTTTGCCGGACCAAAGTTTGGCTCGTGTAAGGTACGTACCCATGCTACAGAAATCTCCCAACTAATATTAATGGGGAATGTTGCTTATGTCTGTATCTCAAAAAATAAACCACTTAACCCATACCCTGTTGTATTGTATAAGATCGTGGGGTCACCACCTCCCCACCTGTGCCAAAAAGTCTGTGTCCACCACAATGGCCAGATGACTTGGTCAGTGACATCAGGTAGCTATACATTCATCTGGAAATTCCCAAACTAAAGTCAATGGGAAATATTCCGTTTGGCCGATTCTTTGTAAGAAAGCCCCAAACACCCAACCCTGTTATATTGCATCAGTTTTTGGCGGCCTGACCTTGCTATTTCTGGAGAAAAATCCAGACCTTTTTCCCCGACCAAAATTTGGCTCGTGCAAGGTACGTACCCATGCTACAGAAATCTCCCAACTAAAATTAATGGGGAATGTTGCTTATGTCTGTATCTCAAAAATTAAACCACTTAACCCATACCCTGTTGTATTGTATAAGATCGTGGGGTCACCCCCTCCCCACCTGTGCAAAAAAATCTGTGTCCACCACAATGTCTAGATGACGTGGTCAGTGACATCAGAAATCCCCCAACTAAAGTCAATGGGAAATATTCTGTTTGGCCGATTCTCTGTAAGCAAGCCCCAAACACCCAACCCTGTTATATTGCATCAGTTTGTGGCGGCCTGACCTTGCTATTTCTGGAGAAAAATCCAGACCTTTTTCCCCAACCAAAATTTGGCTCGTGTAAGCCCATGCTACAGAAATCTCCCAACTAAAATTAATGGGGAATGTTGCTTATGTCTGTATCTCAAAAAATAAACCACTTAACCCATACCCTGTTGTATTGTATAAGATCGTGGGGTCACCCCCTCCCCACCTGTGCAAAAAAATCTGTGTCCGCCATTTCGGCCGGCTTGGTCGTCGGTGACAACAGGTAGCTATACATGCATCAGGAAATCCCCCAACTAAAGTCAATGGGAAATATTCCTTTTGGCCGATTCTCTGTAACCCAGCACCAAACACCCAACCCTGTTATATTGCATCAGTTTGTGGCGGCCTGACCTTGCTATTTCTGGAGAAAAATCCAGACCTTTTACCCCGACCAAAATTTTGTTCGTGTAAGGTACGTACCCATGCTACAGAAATCTCCCAACTAAAATTAATGGGGAATGTTGCTTATGTCTGTATCTCAAAAAAAACAACACTTAACCCATACCCTGTTGTATTGTATAAGATCGTGGGGCCACCCCATCCCCACCTGTGCAAAAAAATCTGTGTTCTCCGCTTCGGCTGGCTTGGTCGTCGGTGACAACAGGTAGCTATACATGCATCTGGAAATCCCCCAACTAAAGTCAATGGGAAATATTCCTTTTGGCCGATTCTCTGTAACCCAGCGCTAAACACCCAACCCTGTTATATTGCATCAGTTTGTGGCGGCCTGACCTTGCTATTTCTGGAGAAAAATCCAGACCTTTTTCCCCGACCAAAGTTTGGCTCGTGTAAGGTACGTACCCATGCTACAGAAATCTCCCATCTAAAATTAATGGGGAATGTTGCTTATGTCTGTATCTCAAAAAATAAACCACTTAACCCATACTCTGTTGTATTGTATAAGATCGTGGGGTCACCCCCTCCCCACCTGTGCAAAAAAATCTGTGTCCTCCGCTTCGGCCGGCTTGGTCGTCGGTGACAACAGGTAGCTATACATGCATCTGGAAATCCCCCAACTAAAGTGAATGGGAAATATTCCGTTTGGCCGATTCTCTGTAAGCAAGCCCCAAACACCCAACCCTGTTATATTGCATCAGTTTGTGGCGGCCTGACCTTGCTATTTCTGGAGAAAAATCCGGACCTTTTTCCCCGACCAAAGTTTGGCTCGTGTAAGGTACGTACCCATGCTACAGAAATCTCCCAACTAAAATTAATGGGGAATGTTGCTTATGTCTGTATCTCAAAAAATAAACCACTTAACCCATACTCTGTTGTATTGTATAAGATCGTGGGGTCACCCCCTCCCCACCTGTGCAAAAAAATCTGTGTCCGCCATTTCGGCCGGCTTGCTCGTCGGTGACAGCAGGTAGCTATACATGCATCAGGAAATCCCCCGACTAAAGTCAATGGGAAATATTCCTTTTGGCCCATTCTCTGTAACCCAGCGCCAAACACCCAACCCTGTTATATTGCATCAGTTTGTGGCGGCCTGACCTTGCTATTTCTGGAGAAAAATCCAGACCTTTTCCCTCGACCAAAATTTTGTTCGTGTAAGGTACGTACCCATGCTACAGAAATCTCCCAACTAAAATTAATGGGGAATGTTGCTTATGTCTGTATCTCAAAAAATAAACCACTTAACCCATACCCTGTTGTATTGTATAAGATCGTGGGGCCACCCCCTCCCCACCTGTGCAAAAAAATCTGTGTCCACCACAATGTCTAGATGACGTGGTCAGTGACATCAGAAATCCCCCAACTAAAGTCAATGGGAAATATTCTGTTTGGCCGATTCTCTGTAAGCAAGCCCCAAACACCCAACCCTGTTATATTGCATCAGTTTGTGGCGGCCTGACCTTGCTATTTCTGGAGAAAAATCCAGACCTTTTTGCCGGACCAAAGTTTGGCTCGTGTAAGGTACGTACCCATGCTACAGAAATCTCCCAACTAATATTAATGGGGAATGTTGCTTATGTCTGTATCTCAAAAAATAAACCACTTAACCCATACCCTGTTGTATTGTATAAGATCGTGGGGTCACCACCTCCCCACCTGTGCCAAAAAGTCTGTGTCCACCACAATGGCCAGATGACTTGGTCAGTGACATCAGGTAGCTATACATTCATCTGGAAATTCCCAAACTAAAGTCAATGGGAAATATTCCGTTTGGTCGATTCTTTGTAAGAAAGCCCCAAACACCCAACCCTGTTATATTGCATCAGTTTTTGGCGGCCTGACCTTGCTATTTCTGGAGAAAAATCCAGACCTTTTTCCCCGACCAAAATTTTGCTCGTGCAAGGTACGTACCCATGCTACAGAAATCTCCCAACTAAAATTAATGGGGAATGTTGCTTATGTCTGTATCTCAAAAATTAAACCACTTAACCCATACCCTGTTGTATTGTATAAGATCGTGGGGTCACCCCCTCCCCACCTGTGCAAAAAAATCTGTGTCCACCACAATGTCTAGATGACGTGGTCAGTGACATCAGAAATCCCCCAACTAAAGTCAATGGGAAATATTCTGTTTGGCCGATTCTCTGTAAGCAAGCCCCAAACACCCAACCCTGTTATATTGCATCAGTTTGTGGCGGCCTGACCTTGCTATTTCTGGAGAAAAATCCAGACCTTTTTCCCCAACCAAAATTTGGCTCGTGTAAGCCCATGCTACAGAAATCTCCCAACTAAAATTAATGGGGAATGTTGCTTATGTCTGTATCTCAAAAAATAAACCACTTAACCCATACCCTGTTGTATTGTATAAGATCGTGGGGTCACCCCCTCCCCACCTGTGCAAAAAAATCTGTGTCCGCCATTTCGGCCGGCTTGGTCGTCGGTGACAACAGGTAGCTATACATGCATCAGGAAATCCCCCAACTAAAGTCAATGGGAAATATTCCTTTTGGCCGATTCTCTGTAACCCAGCACCAAACACCCAACCCTGTTATATTGCATCAGTTTGTGGCGGCCTGACCTTGCTATTTCTGGAGAAAAATCCAGACCTTTTACCCCGACCAAAATTTTGTTCGTGTAAGGTACGTACCCATGCTACAGAAATCTCCCAACTAAAATTAATGGGGAATGTTGCTTATGTCTGTATCTCAAAAAAAACAACACTTAACCCATACTCTGTTGTATTGTATAAGATCGTGGGGTCACCCCCTCCCCACCTGTGCAAAAAAATCTGTGTCCTCCGCTTCGGCCGGCTTGGTCGTTGGTGACAACAGGTAGCTATACATGCATCTGGAAATCCCCCAACTAAAGTGAATGGGAAATATTCCGTTTGGCCGATTCTCTGTAAGCAAGCCCCAAACACCCAACCCTGTTATATTGCATCAGTTTGTGGCGGCCTGACCTTGCTATTTCTGGAGAAAAATCCGGACCTTTTTCCCCGACCAAAGTTTGGCTCGTGTAAGGTACGTACCCATGCTACAGAAATCTCCCAACTAAAATTAATGGGGAATGTTGCTTATGTCTGTATCTCAAAAAATAAACCACTTAACCCATACTCTGTTGTATTGTATAAGATCGTGGGGTCACCCCCTCCCCACCTGTGCAAAAAAATCTGTGTCCGCCGTTTCGGCCGGCTTGCTCGTCGGTGACAGCAGGTAGCTATACATGCATCAGGAAATCCCCCGACTAAAGTCAATGGGAAATATTCCTTTTGGCCCATTCTCTGTAACCCAGCGCCAAACACCCAACCCTGTTATATTGCATCAGTTTGTGGCGGCCTGACCTTGCTATTTCTAGAGAAAAATCCAGACCTTTTCCCTCGACCAAAATTTTGTTCGTGTAAGGTACGTACCCATGCTACAGAAATCTCCCAACTAAAATTAATGGGGAATGTTGCTTATGTCTGTATCTCAAAAAATAAACCACTTAACCCATACCCTGTTGTATTGTATAAGATCGTGGGGCCACCCCCTCCCCACCTGTGCAAAAAAATCTGTGTCCTCCGCTTCGGCCGGCTTGGTCGTCGGTGACAACAGGTAGCTATACATGCATCTGGAAATCCCCCAACTAAAGTCAATGGGAAATATTCCTTTTGGCCGATTCTCTGTAACCCAGCGCCAAACACCCAACCCTGTTATATTGCATCAGTTTGTGGCGGCCTGACCTTGCTATTTCTGGAGAAAAATCCAGACCTTTTACCCCGATCAAAATTTTGTTCGTGTAAGGTACGTACCCATGCTACAGAAATCTCCCAACTAAAATTAATGGGGAATGTTGCTTATGTCTGTATCTCAAAAAAAAAACACTTAACCCATACCCTGTTGTATTGTATAAGATCGTGGGGCCACCCCATCCCCACCTGTGCAAAAAAATCTGTGTCCTCCGCTTCGGCTGGCTTGGTCGTCGGTGACAACAGATAGCTATACATGCATTTGGAAATCCCCCAACTAAAGTCAATGGGAAATATTCCTTTTGGCCGATTCTCTGTAACCCAGCGCTAAAGACCCAACCCTGTTATATTGCATCAGTTTGTGGCGGCCTGACCTTGCTATTTCTGGAGAAAAATCCAGACCTTTTTCCCCGACCAAAGTTTGGCTCGTGTAAGGTACGTACCCATGCTACAGAAATCTCCCAACTAAAATTAATGGGGAATGTTGCTTATGTCTGTATCTCAAAAAATAAACCACTTAACCCATACCCTGTTGTATTGTATAAGATCGTGGGGTCACCCCCTCCCCACCTGTGCAAAAAAATCTGTGTCCTCCGCTTCGGCCGGCTTGGTCGTCGGTGACAACAGGTAGCTATACATGCATCTGGAAATCCCCCAACTAAAGTGAATGGGAAATATTCCGTTTGGCCGATTCTCTGTAAGCAAGCCCCAAACACCCAACCCTGTTATATTGCATCAGTTTGTGGCGGCCTGACCTTGCTATTTCTGGAGAAAAATCCAGACCTTTTTCCACGACCAAAGTTTGGCTCGTGTAAGGTACGTACCCATGCTACAGAAATCTCCCAACTAAAATTAATGGGGAATGTTGCTTATGTCTGTATCTCAAAAAATAAACCACTTAACCCATACTCTGTTGTATTGTATAAGATCGTGGGGTCACCCCCTCCCCACCTGTGCAAAAAAATCTGTGTCCGCCGTTTTGGCCGGCTTGGTCGTCGGTGACAGCAGGTAGCTATACATGCATCAGGAAATCCCCCGACTAAAGTCAATGGGAAATATTCCTTTTGGCCGATTCTCTGTAACCCACCGCCAAACACCCAACTCTGTTATATTGCATCAGTTTGTGGCGGCCTGACCTTGCTATTTCTGGAGAAAAATCCAGACCTTTTCCCCCGACCAAAGTTTGGCTCGTGTAAGGTACGTACCCATGCTACAGAAATCTCCCAACTAAAATTAATGGGGAATGTTGCTTATGTCTGTATCTCAAAAAATAAACCACTTAACCCATACCCTGTTGTATTGTATAAGATCGTGGGGTCACCCCCTCCCCACCTGTGCAAAACAATCTGTGTCCGCCGTTTCGGCCGGCTTGGTCGTCGGTGACAGCAGGTAGCTATACATGCATCAGGAAATCCCCCGACTAAAGTCAATGGGAAATATTCCTTTTGGCCAATTCTCTGTAACCCAGCGCCAAACACCCAACCCTGTTATATTGCATCAGTTTGTGGCGGCCTGACCTTGCTATTTCTGGAGAAAAATCCAGACCTTTTCCCCCGACCAAAATTTTGTTCGTGTAAGGTACGTACCCATGCTACAGAAATCTCCCAACTAAAATTAATGGGGAATGTTGCTTATGTCTGTATCTCAAAAAATAAACCACTTAACCCATACCCTGTTGTATTGTATAAGATCGTGGGGCCACCCCCTCCCCACCTGTGCAAAACAATCTGTGTCCTCCACTTCGGCCGGCTTGGTCGTCGGTGACAACAGGTAGCTATACATGCATCTGGAAATCCCCCAACTAAAGTCAATGGGAAATGTTCCTTTTGGCCGATTCTCTGTAACCCAGCGCCAAACACCCAACCCTGTTATATTGCATCAGTTTGTGGTGGCCTGACCTTGCTATTTCTGGAGAAAAATCCAGACCTTTTTGCCCGACCAAAATTTTGTTCGTGTAAGGTACGTACCCATGCTACAGAAATCTCCCAACTAAAATTAATGGGGAATGTTGCTTATGTCTGTATCTCAAAAATTAAACCACTTAACCCATACCCTGTTGCATTGTATAAGATCGTGGGGTCACCCCCTCCCCACCTGTGCAAAAAAATCTGTGTCCGCCGTTTCGGCCGGCTTGGTCGTCGGTGACATCAGGTAGCTATAAATGCATCAGGAAATCTCCCAACTAAAGTCAATGGGAAATATTCCTTTTGGCCGATTCTCTGTAACCCAGCGCCAAACACCCAACCCTGTTATATTGCATCAGTTTGTGGCGGCCTGACCTTGCTATTTCTGGAGAAAAATCCAGACCTTTTTGTCGGACCAAAGTTTGGCTCGTGTAAGGTACGTACCCATGCTACAGAAATCTCCCAACTAAAATTAATGGGGAATGTTGCTTATGTCTGTATCTCAAAAAATAAACCAGTTAACCCATACCCTGTTGTATAGTATAAGATCGTGGGGTCACCACCTCCCCACCTGTGCCAAAAAGTCTGTGTCCACCACAATGGCCAGATGACTTGGTCAGTGACATCAGGTAGCTATACATTCATCTGGAAATTCCCAAACTAAAGTCAATGGGAAATATTCCGTTTGGCCGATTCTCTGTAAGCAAGCCCCAAACACCCAACCCTGTTATATTGCATCAGTTTGTGGCGGCCTGACCTTGCTATTTCTGGAGAAAAATCCAGACCTTTTTGCCGGACCAAAGTTTGGCTCGTGTAAGGTACGTACCCATGCTACAGAAATCTCCCAACTAATATTAATGGGGAATGTTGCTTATGTCTGTATCTCAAAAAATAAACCACTTAACCCATACCCTGTTGTATTGTATAAGATCGTGGGGTCACCACCTCCCCACCTGTGCCAAAAAGTCTGTGTCCACCACAATGGCCAGATGACTTGGTCAGTGACATCAGGTAGCTATACATTCATCTGGAAATTCCCAAACTAAAGTCAATGGGAAATATTCCGTTTGGCCGATTCTTTGTAAGCAAGCCCCAAACACCCAACCCTGTTATATTGCATCAGTTTTTGGCGGCCTGACCTTGCTATTTCTGGAGAAAAATCCAGACCTTTTTCCCCGACCAAAATTTTGCTCGTGCAAGGTACGTACCCATGCTACAGAAATCTCCCAACTAAAATTAATGGGGAATGTTGCTTATGTCTGTATCTCAAAAATTAAACCACTTAACCCATACCCTGTTGTATTGTATAAGATCGTGGGGTCACCCCCTCCCCACCTGTGCAAAAAAATCTGTGTCCACCACAATGTCTAGATGACGTGGTCAGTGACATCAGAAATCCCCCAACTAAAGTCAATGGGAAATATTCTGTTTGGCCGATTCTCTGTAAGCAAGCCCCAAACACCCAACCCTGTTATATTGCATCAGTTTGTGGCGGCCTGACCTTGCTATTTCTGGAGAAAAATCCAGACCTTTTTCCCCAACCAAAATTTGGCTCGTGTAAGCCCATGCTACAGAAATCTCCCAACTAAAATTAATGGGGAATGTTGCTTATGTCTGTATCTCAAAAAATAAACCACTTAACCCATACCCTGTTGTATTGTAAAAGATCGTGGGGTCACCCCCTCCCCACCTGTGCAAAAAAATCTGTGTCCTCCGCTTCGGCCGGCTTGGTCGTCGGTGACAACAGGTAGCTATACATGCATCTGGAAATCCCCCAACTAAAGTGAATGGGAAATATTCCGTTTGGCCGATTCTCTGTAAGCAAGCCCCAAACACCCAACCCTGTTATATTGCATCAGTTTGTGGCGGCCTGACCTTGCTATTTCTGGAGAAAAATCCAGACCTTTTTCCACGACCAAAGTTTGGCTCGTGTAAGGTACGTACCCATGCTACAGAAATCTCCCAACTAAAATTAATGGGGAATGTTGCTTATGTCTGTATCTCAAAAAATAAACCACTTAACCCATACTCTGTTGTATTGTATAAGATCGTGGGGTCACCCCCTCCCCACCTGTGCAAAAAAATCTGTGTCCGCCGTTTTGGCCGGCTTGGTCGTCAGTGACAGCAGGTAGCTATACATGCATCAGGAAATCCCCCGACTAAAGTCAATGGGAAATATTCCTTTTGGCCGATTCTCTGTAACCCACCGCCAAACACCCAACTCTGTTATATTGCATCAGTTTGTGGCGGCCTGACCTTGCTATTTCTGGAGAAAAATCCAGACCTTTTCCCCCGACCAAAGTTTGGCTCGTGTAAGGTACGTACCCATGCTACAGAAATCTCCCAACTAAAATTAATGGGGAATGTTGCTTATGTCTGTATCTCAAAAAATAAACCACTTAACCCATACCCTGTTGTATTGTATAAGATCGTGGGGTCACCCCCTCCCCACCTGTGCAAAACAATCTGTGTCCGCCGTTTCGGCCGGCTTGGTCGTCGGTGACAGCAGGTAGCTATACATGCATCAGGAAATCCCCCGACTAAAGTCAATGGGAAATATTCCTTTTGGCCAATTCTCTGTAACCCAGCGCCAAACACCCAACCCTGTTATATTGCATCAGTTTGTGGCGGCCTGACCTTGCTATTTCTGGAGAAAAATCCAGACCTTTTCCCCCGACCAAAATTTTGTTCGTGTAAGGTACGTACCCATGCTACAGAAATCTCCCAACTAAAATTAATGGGGAATGTTGCTTATGTCTGTATCTCAAAAAATAAACCACTTAACCCATACCCTGTTGTATTGTATAAGATCGTGGGGCCACCCCCTCCCCACCTGTGCAAAACAATCTGTGTCCTCCACTTCGGCCGGCTTGGTCGTCGGTGACAACAGGTAGCTATACATGCATCTGGAAATCCCCCAACTAAAGTCAATGGGAAATGTTCCTTTTGGCCGATTCTCTGTAACCCAGCGCCAAACACCCAACCCTGTTATATTGCATCAGTTTGTGGTGGCCTGACCTTGCTATTTCTGGAGAAAAATCCAGACCTTTTTGCCTGACCAAAATTTTGTTCGTGTAAGGTACGTACCCATGCTACAGAAATCTCCCAACTAAAATTAATGGGGAATGTTGCTTATGTCTGTATCTCAAAAATTAAACCACTTAACCCATACCCTGTTGCATTGTATAAGATCGTGGGGTCACCCCCTCCCCACCTGTGCAAAAAAATCTGTGTCCGCCGTTTCGGCCGGCTTGGTCGTCGGTGACATCAGGTAGCTATAAATGCATCAGGAAATCTCCCAACTAAAGTCAATGGGAAATATTCCTTTTGGCCGATTCTCTGTAACCCAGCGCCAAACACCCAACCCTGTTATATTGCATCAGTTTGTGGCGGCCTGACCTTGCTATTTCTGGAGAAAAATCCAGACCTTTTTGTCGGACCAAAGTTTGGCTCGTGTAAGGTACGTACCCATGCTACAGAAATCTCCCAACTAAAATTAATGGGGAATGTTGCTTATGTCTGTATCTCAAAAAATAAACCACTTAACCCATACCCTGTTGTATAGTATAAGATCGTGGGGTCACCACCTCCCCACCTGTGCCAAAAAGTCTGTGTCCACCACAATGGCCAGATGACTTGGTCAGTGACATCAGGTAGCTATACATTCATCTGGAAATTCCCAAACTAAAGTCAATGGGAAATATTCCGTTTGGCCGATTCTCTGTAAGCAAGCCCCAAACACCCAACCCTGTTATATTGCATCAGTTTGTGGCGGCCTGACCTTGCTATTTCTGGAGAAAAATCCAGACCTTTTTGCCGGACCAAAGTTTGGCTCGTGTAAGGTACGTACCCATGCTACAGAAATCTCCCAACTAATATTAATGGGGAATGTTGCTTATGTCTGTATCTCAAAAAATAAACCACTTAACCCATACCCTGTTGTATTGTATAAGATCGTGGGGTCACCACCTCCCCACCTGTGCCAAAAAGTCTGTGTCCACCACAATGGCCAGATGACTTGGTCAGTGACATCAGGTAGCTATACATTCATCTGGAAATTCCCAAACTAAAGTCAATGGGAAATATTCCGTTTGGCCGATTCTTTGTAAGCAAGCCCCAAACACCCAACCCTGTTATATTGCATCAGTTTTTGGCGGCCTGACCTTGCTATTTCTGGAGAAAAATCCAGACCTTTTTCCCCGACCAAAATTTTGCTCGTGCAAGGTACGTACCCATGCTACAGAAATCTCCCAACTAAAATTAATGGGGAATGTTGCTTATGTCTGTATCTCAAAAATTAAACCACTTAACCCATACCCTGTTGTATTGTATAAGATCGTGGGGTCACCCCCTCCCCACCTGTGCAAAAAAATCTGTGTCCACCACAATGTCTAGATGACGTGGTCAGTGACATCAGAAATCCCCCAACTAAAGTCAATGGGAAATATTCTGTTTGGCCGATTCTCTGTAAGCAAGCCCCAAACACCCAACCCTGTTATATTGCATCAGTTTGTGGCGGCCTGACCTTGCTATTTCTGGAGAAAAATCCAGACCTTTTTCCCCAACCAAAATTTGGCTCGTGTAAGCCCATGCTACAGAAATCTCCCAACTAAAATTAATGGGGAATGTTGCTTATGTCTGTATCTCAAAAAATAAACCACTTAACCCATACCCTGTTGTATTGTAAAAGATCGTGGGGTCACCCCCTCCCCACCTGTGCAAAAAAATCTGTGTCCTCCGCTTCGGCCGGCTTGGTCGTCGGTGACAACAGGTAGCTATACATGCATCTGGAAATCCCCCAACTAAAGTGAATGGGAAATATTCCGTTTGGCCGATTCTCTGTAAGCAAGCCCCAAACACCCAACCCTGTTATATTGCATCAGTTTGTGGCGGCCTGACCTTGCTATTTCTGGAGAAAAATCCAGACCTTTTTCCACGACCAAAGTTTGGCTCGTGTAAGGTACGTACCCATGCTACAGAAATCTCCCAACTAAAATTAATGGGGAATGTTGCTTATGTCTGTATCTCAAAAAATAAACCACTTAACCCATACTCTGTTGTATTGTATAAGATCGTGGGGTCACCCCCTCCCCACCTGTGCAAAAAAATCTGTGTCCGCCGTTTTGGCCGGCTTGGTCGTCGGTGACAGCAGGTAGCTATACATGCATCAGGAAATCCCCCGACTAAAGTCAATGGGAAATATTCCTTTTGGCCGATTCTCTGTAACCCACCGCCAAACACCCAACTCTGTTATATTGCATCAGTTTGTGGCGGCCTGACCTTGCTATTTCTGGAGAAAAATCCAGACCTTTTCCCCCGACCAAAGTTTGGCTCGTGTAAGGTACGTACCCATGCTACAGAAATCTCCCAACTAAAATTAATGGGGAATGTTGCTTATGTCTGTATCTCAAAAAATAAACCACTTAACCCATACCCTGTTGTATTGTATAAGATCGTGGGGTCACCCCCTCCCCACCTGTGCAAAACAATCTGTGTCCGCCGTTTCGGCCGGCTTGGTCGTCGGTGACAGCAGGTAGCTATACATGCATCAGGAAATCCCCCGACTAAAGTCAATGGGAAATATTCCTTTTGGCCAATTCTCTGTAACCCAGCGCCAAACACCCAACCCTGTTATATTGCATCAGTTTGTGGCGGCCTGACCTTGCTATTTCTGGAGAAAAATCCAGACCTTTTCCCCCGACCAAAATTTTGTTCGTGTAAGGTACGTACCCATGCTACAGAAATCTCCCAACTAAAATTAATGGGGAATGTTGCTTATGTCTGTATCTCAAAAAATAAACCACTTAACCCATACCCTGTTGTATTGTATAAGATCGTGGGGCCACCCCCTCCCCACCTGTGCAAAACAATCTGTGTCCTCCACTTCGGCCGGCTTGGTCGTCGGTGACAACAGGTAGCTATACATGCATCTGGAAATCCCCCAACTAAAGTCAATGGGAAATGTTCCTTTTGGCCGATTCTCTGTAACCCAGCGCCAAACACCCAACCCTGTTATATTGCATCAGTTTGTGGTGGCCTGACCTTGCTATTTCTGGAGAAAAATCCAGACCTTTTTGCCCGACCAAAATTTTGTTCGTGTAAGGTACGTACCCATGCTACAGAAATCTCCCAACTAAAATTAATGGGGAATGTTGCTTATGTCTGTATCTCAAAAATTAAACCACTTAACCCATACCCTGTTGCATTGTATAAGATCGTGGGGTCACCCCCTCCCCACCTGTGCAAAAAAATCTGTGTCCGCCGTTTCGGCCGGCTTGGTCGTCGGTGACATCAGGTAGCTATAAATGCATCAGGAAATCTCCCAACTAAAGTCAATGGGAAATATTCCTTTTGGCCGATTCTCTGTAACCCAGCGCCAAACACCCAACCCTGTTATATTGCATCAGTTTGTGGCGGCCTGACCTTGCTATTTCTGGAGAAAAATCCAGACCTTTTTGTCGGACCAAAGTTTGGCTCGTGTAAGGTACGTACCCATGCTACAGAAATCTCCCAACTAAAATTAATGGGGAATGTTGCTTATGTCTGTATCTCAAAAAATAAACCACTTAACCCATACCCTGTTGTATAGTATAAGATCGTGGGGTCACCACCTCCCCACCTGTGCCAAAAAGTCTGTGTCCACCACAATGGCCAGATGACTTGGTCAGTGACATCAGGTAGCTATACATTCATCTGGAAATTCCCAAACTAAAGTCAATGGGAAATATTCCGTTTGGCCGATTCTCTGTAAGCAAGCCCCAAACACCCAACCCTGTTATATTGCATCAGTTTGTGGCGGCCTGACCTTGCTATTTCTGGAGAAAAATCCAGACCTTTTTGCCGGACCAAAGTTTGGCTCGTGTAAGGTACGTACCCATGCTACAGAAATCTCCCAACTAATATTAATGGGGAATGTTGCTTATGTCTGTATCTCAAAAAATAAACCACTTAACCCATACCCTGTTGTATTGTATAAGATCGTGGGATCACCACCTCCCCACCTGTGCCAAAAAGTCTGTGTCCACCACAATGGCCAGATGACTTGGTCAGTGACATCAGGTAGCTATACATTCATCTGGAAATTCCCAAACTAAAGTCAATGGGAAATATTCCGTTTGGCCGATTCTTTGTAAGCAAGCCCCAAACACCCAACCCTGTTATATTGCATCAGTTTTTGGCGGCCTGACCTTGCTATTTCTGGAGAAAAATCCAGACCTTTTTCCCCGACCAAAATTTTGCTCGTGCAAGGTACGTACCCATGCTACAGAAATCTCCCAACTAAAATTAATGGGGAATGTTGCTTATGTCTGTATCTCAAAAATTAAACCACTTAACCCATACCCTGTTGTATTGTATAAGATCGTGGGGTCACCCCCTCCCCACCTGTGCAAAAAAATCTGTGTCCACCACAATGTCTAGATGACGTGGTCAGTGACATCAGAAATCCCCCAACTAAAGTCAATGGGAAATATTCTGTTTGGCCGATTCTCTGTAAGCAAGCCCCAAACACCCAACCCTGTTATATTGCATCAGTTTGTGGCGGCCTGACCTTGCTATTTCTGGAGAAAAATCCAGACCTTTTTCCCCAACCAAAATTTGGCTCGTGTAAGCCCATGCTACAGAAATCTCCCAACTAAAATTAATGGGGAATGTTGCTTATGTCTGTATCTCAAAAAATAAACCACTTAACCCATACCCTGTTGTATTGTAAAAGATCGTGGGGTCACCCCCTCCCCACCTGTGCAAAAAAATCTGTGTCCTCCGCTTCGGCCGGCTTGGTCGTCGGTGACAACAGGTAGCTATACATGCATCTGGAAATCCCCCAACTAAAGTGAATGGGAAATATTCCGTTTGGCCGATTCTCTGTAAGCAAGCCCCAAACACCCAACCCTGTTATATTGCATCAGTTTGTGGCGGCCTGACCTTGCTATTTCTGGAGAAAAATCCAGACCTTTTTCCACGACCAAAGTTTGGCTCGTGTAAGGTACGTACCCATGCTACAGAAATCTCCCAACTAAAATTAATGGGGAATGTTGCTTATGTCTGTATCTCAAAAAATAAACCACTTAACCCATACTCTGTTGTATTGTATAAGATCGTGGGGTCACCCCCTCCCCACCTGTGCAAAAAAATCTGTGTCCGCCGTTTTGGCCGGCTTGGTCGTCGGTGACAGCAGGTAGCTATACATGCATCAGGAAATCCCCCGACTAAAGTCAATGGGAAATATTCCTTTTGGCCGATTCTCTGTAACCCACCGCCAAACACCCAACTCTGTTATATTGCATCAGTTTGTGGCGGCCTGACCTTGCTATTTCTGGAGAAAAATCCAGACCTTTTCCCCCGACCAAAGTTTGGCTCGTGTAAGGTACGTACCCATGCTACAGAAATCTCCCAACTAAAATTAATGGGGAATGTTGCTTATGTCTGTATCTCAAAAAATAAACCACTTAACCCATACCCTGTTGTATTGTATAAGATCGTGGGGTCACCCCCTCCCCACCTGTGCAAAACAATCTGTGTCCGCCGTTTCGGCCGGCTTGGTCGTCGGTGACAGCAGGTAGCTATACATGCATCAGGAAATCCCCCGACTAAAGTCAATGGGAAATATTCCTTTTGGCCAATTCTCTGTAACCCAGCGCCAAACACCCAACCCTGTTATATTGCATCAGTTTGTGGCGGCCTGACCTTGCTATTTCTGGAGAAAAATCCAGACCTTTTCCCCCGACCAAAATTTTGTTCGTGTAAGGTACGTACCCATGCTACAGAAATCTCCCAACTAAAATTAATGGGGAATGTTGCTTATGTCTGTATCTCAAAAAATAAACCACTTAACCCATACCCTGTTGTATTGTATAAGATCGTGGGGCCACCCCCTCCCCACCTGTGCAAAACAATCTGTGTCCTCCACTTCGGCCGGCTTGGTCGTCGGTGACAACAGGTAGCTATACATGCATCTGGAAATCCCCCAACTAAAGTCAATGGGAAATGTTCCTTTTGGCCGATTCTCTGTAACCCAGCGCCAAACACCCAACCCTGTTATATTGCATCAGTTTGTGGTGGCCTGACCTTGCTATTTCTGGAGAAAAATCCAGACCTTTTTGCCCGACCAAAATTTTGTTCGTGTAAGGTACGTACCCATGCTACAGAAATCTCCCAACTAAAATTAATGGGGAATGTTGCTTATGTCTGTATCTCAAAAATTAAACCACTTAACCCATACCCTGTTGCATTGTATAAGATCGTGGGGTCACCCCCTCCCCACCTGTGCAAAAAAATCTGTGTCCGCCGTTTCGGCCGGCTTGGTCGTCGGTGACATCAGGTAGCTATAAATGCATCAGGAAATCTCCCAACTAAAGTCAATGGGAAATATTCCTTTTGGCCGATTCTCTGTAACCCAGCGCCAAACACCCAACCCTGTTATATTGCATCAGTTTGTGGCGGCCTGACCTTGCTATTTCTGGAGAAAAATCCAGACCTTTTTGTCGGACCAAAGTTTGGCTCGTGTAAGGTACGTACCCATGCTACAGAAATCTCCCAACTAAAATTAATGGGGAATGTTGCTTATGTCTGTATCTCAAAAAATAAACCACTTAACCCATACCCTGTTGTATAGTATAAGATCGTGGGGTCACCACCTCCCCACCTGTGCCAAAAAGTCTGTGTCCACCACAATGGCCAGATGACTTGGTCAGTGACATCAGGTAGCTATACATTCATCTGGAAATTCCCAAACTAAAGTCAATGGGAAATATTCCGTTTGGCCGATTCTCTGTAAGCAAGCCCCAAACACCCAACCCTGTTATATTGCATCAGTTTGTGGCGGCCTGACCTTGCTATTTCTGGAGAAAAATCCAGACCTTTTTGCCGGACCAAAGTTTGGCTCGTGTAAGGTACGTACCCATGCTACAGAAATCTCCCAACTAATATTAATGGGGAATGTTGCTTATGTCTGTATCTCAAAAAATAAACCACTTAACCCATACCCTGTTGTATTGTATAAGATCGTGGGGTCACCACCTCCCCACCTGTGCCAAAAAGTCTGTGTCCACCACAATGGCCAGATGACTTGGTCAGTGACATCAGGTAGCTATACATTCATCTGGAAATTCCCAAACTAAAGTCAATGGGAAATATTCCGTTTGGCCGATTCTTTGTAAGCAAGCCCCAAACACCCAACCCTGTTATATTGCATCAGTTTTTGGCGGCCTGACCTTGCTATTTCTGGAGAAAAATCCAGACCTTTTTCCCCGACCAAAATTTTGCTCGTGCAAGGTACGTACCCATGCTACAGAAATCTCCCAACTAAAATTAATGGGGAATGTTGCTTATGTCTGTATCTCAAAAATTAAACCACTTAACCCATACCCTGTTGTATTGTATAAGATCGTGGGGTCACCCCCTCCCCACCTGTGCAAAAAAATCTGTGTCCACCACAATGTCTAGATGACGTGGTCAGTGACATCAGAAATCCCCCAACTAAAGTCAATGGGAAATATTCTGTTTGGCCGATTCTCTGTAAGCAAGCCCCAAACACCCAACCCTGTTATATTGCATCAGTTTGTGGCGGCCTGACCTTGCTATTTCTGGAGAAAAATCCAGACCTTTTTCCCCAACCAAAATTTGGCTCGTGTAAGCCCATGCTACAGAAATCTCCCAACTAAAATTAATGGGGAATGTTGCTTATGTCTGTATCTCAAAAAATAAACCACTTAACCCATACCCTGTTGTATTGTAAAAGATCGTGGGGTCACCCCCTCCCCACCTGTGCAAAAAAATCTGTGTCCTCCGCTTCGGCCGGCTTGGTCGTCGGTGACAACAGGTAGCTATACATGCATCAGGAAATCCCCCGACTAAAGTCAATGGGAAATATTCCTTTTGGCCGATTCTCTGTAACCCACCGCCAAACACCCAACTCTGTTATATTGCATCAGTTTGTGGCGGCCTGACCTTGCTATTTCTGGAGAAAAATCCAGACCTTTTCCCCCGACCAAAGTTTGGCTCGTGTAAGGTACGTACCCATGCTACAGAAATCTCCCAACTAAAATTAATGGGGAATGTTGCTTATGTCTGTATCTCAAAAAATAAACCACTTAACCCATACCCTGTTGTATTGTATAAGATCGTGGGGTCACCCCCTCCCCACCTGTGCAAAACAATCTGTGTCCGCCGTTTCGGCCGGCTTGGTCGTCGGTGACAGCAGGTAGCTATACATGCATCAGGAAATCCCCCGACTAAAGTCAATGGGAAATATTCCTTTTGGCCAATTCTCTGTAACCCAGCGCCAAACACCCAACCCTGTTATATTGCATCAGTTTGTGGCGGCCTGACCTTGCTATTTCTGGAGAAAAATCCAGACCTTTTCCCCCGACCAAAATTTTGTTCGTGTAAGGTACGTACCCATGCTACAGAAATCTCCCAACTAAAATTAATGGGGAATGTTGCTTATGTCTGTATCTCAAAAAATAAACCACTTAACCCATACCCTGTTGTATTGTATAAGATCGTGGGGCCACCCCCTCCCCACCTGTGCAAAACAATCTGTGTCCTCCACTTCGGCCGGCTTGGTCGTCGGTGACAACAGGTAGCTATACATGCATCTGGAAATCCCTCAACTAAAGTCAATGGGAAATGTTCCTTTTGGCCGATTCTCTGTAACCCAGCGCCAAACACCCAACCCTGTTATATTGCATCAGTTTGTGGTGGCCTGACCTTGCTATTTCTGGAGAAAAATCCAGACCTTTTTGCCCGACCAAAATTTTGTTCGTGTAAGGTACGTACCCATGCTACAGAAATCTCCCAACTAAAATTAATGGGGAATGTTGCTTATGTCTGTATCTCAAAAATTAAACCACTTAACCCATACCCTGTTGCATTGTATAAGATCGTGGGGTCACCCCCTCCCCACCTGTGCAAAAAAATCTGTGTCCGCCGTTTCGGCCGGCTTGGTCGTCGGTGACATCAGGTAGCTATAAATGCATCAGGAAATCTCCCAACTAAAGTCAATGGGAAATATTCCTTTTGGCCGATTCTCTGTAACCCAGCGCCAAACACCCAACCCTGTTATATTGCATCAGTTTGTGGCGGCCTGACCTTGCTATTTCTGGAGAAAAATCCAGACCTTTTTGTCGGACCAAAGTTTGGCTCGTGTAAGGTACGTACCCATGCTACAGAAATCTCCCAACTAAAATTAATGGGGAATGTTGCTTATGTCTGTATCTCAAAAAATAAACCACTTAACCCATACCCTGTTGTATAGTATAAGATCGTGGGGTCACCACCTCCCCACCTGTGCCAAAAAGTCTGTGTCCACCACAATGGCCAGATGACTTGGTCAGTGACATCAGGTAGCTATACATTCATCTGGAAATTCCCAAACTAAAGTCAATGGGAAATATTCCGTTTGGCCGATTCTCTGTAAGCAAGCCCCAAACACCCAACCCTGTTATATTGCATCAGTTTGTGGCGGCCTGACCTTGCTATTTCTGGAGAAAAATCCAGACCTTTTTGCCGGACCAAAGTTTGGCTCGTGTAAGGTACGTACCCATGCTACAGAAATCTCCCAACTAATATTAATGGGGAATGTTGCTTATGTCTGTATCTCAAAAAATAAACCACTTAACCCATACCCTGTTGTATTGTATAAGATCGTGGGGTCACCACCTCCCCACCTGTGCCAAAAAGTCTGTGTCCACCACAATGGCCAGATGACTTGGTCAGTGACATCAGGTAGCTATACATTCATCTGGAAATTCCCAAACTAAAGTCAATGGGAAATATTCCGTTTGGCCGATTCTTTGTAAGCAAGCCCCAAACACCCAACCCTGTTATATTGCATCAGTTTTTGGCGGCCTGACCTTGCTATTTCTGGAGAAAAATCCAGACCTTTTTCCCCGACCAAAATTTTGCTCGTGCAAGGTACGTACCCATGCTACAGAAATCTCCCAACTAAAATTAATGGGGAATGTTGCTTATGTCTGTATCTCAAAAATTAAACCACTTAACCCATACCCTGTTGTATTGTATAAGATCGTGGGGTCACCCCCTCCCCACCTGTGCAAAAAAATCTGTGTCCACCACAATGTCTAGATGACGTGGTCAGTGACATCAGAAATCCCCCAACTAAAGTCAATGGGAAATATTCTGTTTGGCCGATTCTCTGTAAGCAAGCCCCAAACACCCAACCCTGTTATATTGCATCAGTTTGTGGCGGCCTGACCTTGCTATTTCTGGAGAAAAATCCAGACCTTTTTCCCCAACCAAAATTTGGCTCGTGTAAGCCCATGCTACAGAAATCTCCCAACTAAAATTAATGGGGAATGTTGCTTATGTCTGTATCTCAAAAAATAAACCACTTAACCCATACCCTGTTGTATTGTAAAAGATCGTGGGGTCACCCCCTCCCCACCTGTGCAAAAAAATCTGTGTCCTCCGCTTCGGCCGGCTTGGTCGTCGGTGACAACAGGTAGCTATACATGCATCTGGAAATCCCCCAACTAAAGTGAATGGGAAATATTCCGTTTGGCCGATTCTCTGTAAGCAAGCCCCAAACACCCAACCCTGTTATATTGCATCAGTTTGTGGCGGCCTGACCTTGCTATTTCTCGAGAAAAATCCAGACCTTTTTCCACGACCAAAGTTTGGCTCGTGTAAGGTACGTACCCATGCTACAGAAATCTCCCAACTAAAATTAATGGGGAATGTTGCTTATGTCTGTATCTCAAAAAATAAACCACTTAACCCATACTCTGTTGTATTGTATAAGATCGTGGGGTCACCCCCTCCCCACCTGTGCAAAAAAATCTGTGTCCGCCGTTTTGGCCGGCTTGGTCGTCGGTGACAGCAGGTAGCTATACATGCATCAGGAAATCCCCCGACTAAAGTCAATGGGAAATATTCCTTTTGGCCGATTCTCTGTAACCCACCGCCAAACACCCAACTCTGTTATATTGCATCAGTTTGTGGCGGCCTGACCTTGCTATTTCTGGAGAAAAATCCAGACCTTTTCCCCCGACCAAAGTTTGGCTCGTGTAAGGTACGTACCCATGCTACAGAAATCTCCCAACTAAAATTAATGGGGAATGTTGCTTATGTCTGTATCTCAAAAAATAAACCACTTAACCCATACCCTGTTGTATTGTATAAGATCGTGGGGTCACCCCCTCCCCACCTGTGCAAAACAATCTGTGTCCGCCGTTTCGGCCGGCTTGGTCGTCGGTGACAGCAGGTAGCTATACATGCATCAGGAAATCCCCCGACTAAAGTCAATGGGAAATATTCCTTTTGGCCAATTCTCTGTAACCCAGCGCCAAACACCCAACCCTGTTATATTGCATCAGTTTGTGGCGGCCTGACCTTGCTATTTCTGGAGAAAAATCCAGACCTTTTCCCCCGACCAAAATTTTGTTCGTGTAAGGTACGTACCCATGCTACAGAAATCTCCCAACTAAAATTAATGGGGAATGTTGCTTATGTCTGTATCTCAAAAAATAAACCACTTAACCCATACCCTGTTGTATTGTATAAGATCGTGGGGCCACCCCCTCCCCACCTGTGCAAAACAATCTGTGTCCTCCACTTCGGCCGGCTTGGTCGTCGGTGACAACAGGTAGCTATACATGCATCTGGAAATCCCTCAACTAAAGTCAATGGGAAATGTTCCTTTTGGCCGATTCTCTGTAACCCAGCGCCAAACACCCAACCCTGTTATATTGCATCAGTTTGTGGTGGCCTGACCTTGCTATTTCTGGAGAAAAATCCAGACCTTTTTGCCCGACCAAAATTTTGTTCGTGTAAGGTACGTACCCATGCTACAGAAATCTCCCAACTAAAATTAATGGGGAATGTTGCTTATGTCTGTATCTCAAAAATTAAACCACTTAACCCATACCCTGTTGCATTGTATAAGATCGTGGGGTCACCCCCTCCCCACCTGTGCAAAAAAATCTGTGTCCGCCGTTTCGGCCGGCTTGGTCGTCGGTGACATCAGGTAGCTATAAATGCATCAGGAAATCTCCCAACTAAAGTCAATGGGAAATATTCCTTTTGGCCGATTCTCTGTAACCCAGCGCCAAACACCCAACCCTGTTATATTGCATCAGTTTGTGGCGGCCTGACCTTGCTATTTCTGGAGAAAAATCCAGACCTTTTTGTCGGACCAAAGTTTGGCTCGTGTAAGGTACGTACCCATGCTACAGAAATCTCCCAACTAAAATTAATGGGGAATGTTGCTTATGTCTGTATCTCAAAAAATAAACCACTTAACCCATACCCTGTTGTATAGTATAAGATCGTGGGGTCACCACCTCCCCACCTGTGCCAAAAAGTCTGTGTCCACCACAATGGCCAGATGACTTGGTCAGTGACATCAGGTAGCTATACATTCATCTGGAAATTCCCAAACTAAAGTCAATGGGAAATATTCCGTTTGGCCGATTCTCTGTAAGCAAGCCCCAAACACCCAACCCTGTTATATTGCATCAGTTTGTGGCGGCCTGACCTTGCTATTTCTGGAGAAAAATCCAGACCTTTTTGCCGGACCAAAGTTTGGCTCGTGTAAGGTACGTACCCATGCTACAGAAATCTCCCAACTAATATTAATGGGGAATGTTGCTTATGTCTGTATCTCAAAAAATAAACCACTTAACCCATACCCTGTTGTATTGTATAAGATCGTGGGGTCACCACCTCCCCACCTGTGCCAAAAAGTCTGTGTCCACCACAATGGCCAGATGACTTGGTCAGTGACATCAGGTAGCTATACATTCATCTGGAAATTCCCAAACTAAAGTCAATGGGAAATATTCCGTTTGGCCGATTCTTTGTAAGCAAGCCCCAAACACCCAACCCTGTTATATTGCATCAGTTTTTGGCGGCCTGACCTTGCTATTTCTGGAGAAAAATCCAGACCTTTTTCCCCGACCAAAATTTTGCTCGTGCAAGGTACGTACCCATGCTACAGAAATCTCCCAACTAAAATTAATGGGGAATGTTGCTTATGTCTGTATCTCAAAAATTAAACCACTTAACCCATACCCTGTTGTATTGTATAAGATCGTGGGGTCACCCCCTCCCCACCTGTGCAAAAAAATCTGTGTCCACCACAATGTCTAGATGACGTGGTCAGTGACATCAGAAATCCCCCAACTAAAGTCAATGGGAAATATTCTGTTTGGCCGATTCTCTGTAAGCAAGCCCCAAACACCCAACCCTGTTATATTGCATCAGTTTGTGGCGGCCTGACCTTGCTATTTCTGGAGAAAAATCCAGACCTTTTTCCCCAACCAAAATTTGGCTCGTGTAAGCCCATGCTACAGAAATCTCCCAACTAAAATTAATGGGGAATGTTGCTTATGTCTGTATCTCAAAAAATAAACCACTTAACCCATACCCTGTTGTATTGTAAAAGATCGTGGGGTCACCCCCTCCCCACCTGTGCAAAAAAATCTGTGTCCTCCGCTTCGGCCGGCTTGGTCGTCGGTGACAACAGGTAGCTATACATGCATCTGGAAATCCCCCAACTAAAGTGAATGGGAAATATTCCGTTTGGCCGATTCTCTGTAAGCAAGCCCCAAACACCCAACCCTGTTATATTGCATCAGTTTGTGGCGGCCTGACCTTGCTATTTCTCGAGAAAAATCCAGACCTTTTTCCACGACCAAAGTTTGGCTCGTGTAAGGTACGTACCCATGCTACAGAAATCTCCCAACTAAAATTAATGGGGAATGTTGCTTATGTCTGTATCTCAAAAAATAAACCACTTAACCCATACTCTGTTGTATTGTATAAGATCGTGGGGTCACCCCCTCCCCACCTGTGCAAAAAAATCTGTGTCCGCTGTTTTGGCCGGCTTGGTCGTCGGTGACAGCAGGTAGCTATACATGCATCAGGAAATCCCCCGACTAAAGTCAATGGGAAATATTCCTTTTGGCCGATTCTCTGTAACCCACCGCCAAACACCCAACTCTGTTATATTGCATCAGTTTGTGGCGGCCTGACCTTGCTATTTCTGGAGAAAAATCCAGACCTTTTCCCCCGACCAAAGTTTGGCTCGTGTAAGGTACGTACCCATGCTACAGAAATCTCCCAACTAAAATTAATGGGGAATGTTGCTTATGTCTGTATCTCAAAAAATAAACCACTTAACCCATACCCTGTTGTATTGTATAAGATCGTGGGGTCACCCCCTCCCCACCTGTGCAAAACAATCTGTGTCCGCCGTTTCGGCCGGCTTGGTCGTCGGTGACAGCAGGTAGCTATACATGCATCAGGAAATCCCCCGACTAAAGTCAATGGGAAATATTCCTTTTGGCCAATTCTCTGTAACCCAGCGCCAAACACCCAACCCTGTTATATTGCATCAGTTTGTGGCGGCCTGACCTTGCTATTTCTGGAGAAAAATCCAGACCTTTTCCCCCGACCAAAATTTTGTTCGTGTAAGGTACGTACCCATGCTACAGAAATCTCCCAACTAAAATTAATGGGGAATGTTGCTTATGTCTGTATCTCAAAAAATAAACCACTTAACCCATACCCTGTTGTATTGTATAAGATCGTGGGGCCACCCCCTCCCCACCTGTGCAAAACAATCTGTGTCCTAGACTTCGGCCGGCTTGGTCGTCGGTGACAACAGGTAGCTATACATGCATCTGGAAATCCCCCAACTAAAGTCAATGGGAAATGTTCCTTTTGGCCGATTCTCTGTAACCCAGCGCCAAACACCCAACCCTGTTATATTGCATCAGTTTGTGGTGGCCTGACCTTGCTATTTCTGGAGAAAAATCCAGACCTTTTTGCCCGACCAAAATTTTGTTCGTGTAAGGTACGTACCCATGCTACAGAAATCTCCCAACTAAAATTAATGGGGAATGTTGCTTATGTCTGTATCTCAAAAATTAAACCACTTAACCCATACCCTGTTGCATTGTATAAGATCGTGGGGTCACCCCCTCCCCACCTGTGCAAAAAAATCTGTGTCCGCCGTTTCGGCCGGCTTGGTCGTCGGTGACATCAGGTAGCTATAAATGCATCAGGAAATCTCCCAACTAAAGTCAATGGGAAATATTCCTTTTGGCCGATTCTCTGTAACCCAGCGCCAAACACCCAACCCTGTTATATTGCATCAGTTTGTGGCGGCCTGACCTTGCTATTTCTGGAGAAAAATCCAGACCTTTTTGTCGGACCAAAGTTTGGCTCGTGTAAGGTACGTACCCATGCTACAGAAATCTCCCAACTAAAATTAATGGGGAATGTTGCTTATGTCTGTATCTCAAAAAATAAACCACTTAACCCATACCCTGTTGTATAGTATAAGATCGTGGGGTCACCACCTCCCCACCTGTGCCAAAAAGTCTGTGTCCACCACAATGGCCAGATGACTTGGTCAGTGACATCAGGTAGCTATACATTCATCTGGAAATTCCCAAACTAAAGTCAATGGGAAATATTCCGTTTGGCCGATTCTCTGTAAGCAAGCCCCAAACACCCAACCCTGTTATATTGCATCAGTTTGTGGCGGCCTGACCTTGCTATTTCTGGAGAAAAATCCAGACCTTTTTGCCGGACCAAAGTTTGGCTCGTGTAAGGTACGTACCCATGCTACAGAAATCTCCCAACTAATATTAATGGGGAATGTTGCTTATGTCTGTATCTCAAAAAATAAACCACTTAACCCATACCCTGTTGTATTGTATAAGATCGTGGGGTCACCACCTCCCCACCTGTGCCAAAAAGTCTGTGTCCACCACAATGGCCAGATGACTTGGTCAGTGACATCAGGTAGCTATACATTCATCTGGAAATTCCCAAACTAAAGTCAATGGGAAATATTCCGTTTGGCCGATTCTTTGTAAGCAAGCCCCAAACACCCAACCCTGTTATATTGCATCAGTTTTTGGCGGCCTGACCTTGCTATTTCTGGAGAAAAATCCAGACCTTTTTCCCCGACCAAAATTTTGCTCGTGCAAGGTACGTACCCATGCTACAGAAATCTCCCAACTAAAATTAATGGGGAATGTTGCTTATGTCTGTATCTCAAAAATTAAACCACTTAACCCATACCCTGTTGTATTGTATAAGATCGTGGGGTCACCCCCTCCCCACCTGTGCAAAAAAATCTGTGTCCACCACAATGTCTAGATGACGTGGTCAGTGACATCAGAAATCCCCCAACTAAAGTCAATGGGAAATATTCTGTTTGGCCGATTCTCTGTAAGCAAGCCCCAAACACCCAACCCTGTTATATTGCATCAGTTTGTGGCGGCCTGACCTTGCTATTTCTGGAGAAAAATCCAGACCTTTTTCCCCAACCAAAATTTGGCTCGTGTAAGCCCATGCTACAGAAATCTCCCAACTAAAATTAATGGGGAATGTTGCTTATGTCTGTATCTCAAAAAATAAACCACTTAACCCATACCCTGTTGTATTGTAAAAGATCGTGGGGTCACCCCCTCCCCACCTGTGCAAAAAAATCTGTGTCCTCCGCTTCGGCCGGCTTGGTCGTCGGTGACAACAGGTAGCTATACATGCATCTGGAAATCCCCCAACTAAAGTGAATGGGAAATATTCCGTTTGGCCGATTCTCTGTAAGCAAGCCCCAAACACCCAACCCTGTTATATTGCATCAGTTTGTGGCGGCCTGACCTTGCTATTTCTGGAGAAAAATCCAGACCTTTTTCCACGACCAAAGTTTGGCTCGTGTAAGGTACGTACCCATGCTACAGAAATCTCCCAACTAAAATTAATGGGGAATGTTGCTTATGTCTGTATCTCAAAAAATAAACCACTTAACCCATACTCTGTTGTATTGTATAAGATCGTGGGGTCACCCCCTCCCCACCTGTGCAAAAAAATCTGTGTCCGCCGTTTTGGCCGGCTTGGTCGTCGGTGACAGCAGGTAGCTATACATGCATCAGGAAATCCCCCGACTAAAGTCAATGGGAAATATTCCTTTTGGCCGATTCTCTGTAACCCACCGCCAAACACCCAACTCTGTTATATTGCATCAGTTTGTGGCGGCCTGACCTTGCTATTTCTGGAGAAAAATCCAGACCTTTTCCCCCGACCAAAGTTTGGCTCGTGTAAGGTACGTACCCATGCTACAGAAATCTCCCAACTAAAATTAATGGGGAATGTTGCTTATGTCTGTATCTCAAAAAATAAACCACTTAACCCATACCCTGTTGTATTGTATAAGATCGTGGGGTCACCCCCTCCCCACCTGTGCAAAACAATCTGTGTCCGCCGTTTCGGCCGGCTTGGTCGTCGGTGACAGCAGGTAGCTATACATGCATCAGGAAATCCCCCGACTAAAGTCAATGGGAAATATTCCTTTTGGCCAATTCTCTGTAACCCAGCGCCAAACACCCAACCCTGTTATATTGCATCAGTTTGTGGCGGCCTGACCTTGCTATTTCTGGAGAAAAATCCAGACCTTTTCCCCCGACCAAAATTTTGTTCGTGTAAGGTACGTACCCATGCTACAGAAATCTCCCAACTAAAATTAATGGGGAATGTTGCTTATGTCTGTATCTCAAAAAATAAACCACTTAACCCATACCCTGTTGTATTGTATAAGATCGTGGGGCCACCCCCTCCCCACCTGTGCAAAACAATCTGTGTCCTCCACTTCGGCCGGCTTGGTCGTCGGTGACAACAGGTAGCTATACATGCATCTGGAAATCCCCCAACTAAAGTCAATGGGAAATGTTCCTTTTGGCCGATTCTCTGTAACCCAGCGCCAAACACCCAACCCTGTTATATTGCATCAGTTTGTGGTGGCCTGACCTTGCTATTTCTGGAGAAAAATCCAGACCTTTTTGCCCGACCAAAATTTTGTTCGTGTAAGGTACGTACCCATGCTACAGAAATCTCCCAACTAAAATTAATGGGGAATGTTGCTTATGTCTGTATCTCAAAAATTAAACCACTTAACCCATACCCTGTTGCATTGTATAAGATCGTGGGGTCACCCCCTCCCCACCTGTGCAAAAAAATCTGTGTCCGCCGTTTCGGCCGGCTTGGTCGTCGGTGACATCAGGTAGCTATAAATGCATCAGGAAATCTCCCAACTAAAGTCAATGGGAAATATTCCTTTTGGCCGATTCTCTGTAACCCAGCGCCAAACACCCAACCCTGTTATATTGCATCAGTTTGTGGCGGCCTGACCTTGCTATTTCTGGAGAAAAATCCAGACCTTTTTGCCGGACCAAAGTTTGGCTCGTGTAAGGTACGTACCCATGCTACAGAAATCTCCCAACTAATATTAATGGGGAATGTTGCTTATGTCTGTATCTCAAAAAATAAACCACTTAACCCATACCCTGTTGTATTGTATAAGATCGTGGGGTCACCACCTCCCCACCTGTGCCAAAAAGTCTGTGTCCACCACAATGGCCAGATGACTTGGTCAGTGACATCAGGTAGCTATACATTCATCTGGAAATTCCCAAACTAAAGTCAATGGGAAATATTCCGTTTGGCCGATTCTTTGTAAGCAAGCCCCAAACACCCAACCCTGTTATATTGCATCAGTTTTTGGCGGCCTGACCTTGCTATTTCTGGAGAAAAATCCAGACCTTTTTCCCCGACCAAAATTTTGCTCGTGCAAGGTACGTACCCATGCTACAGAAATCTCCCAACTAAAATTAATGGGGAATGTTGCTTATGTCTGTATCTCAAAAATTAAACCACTTAACCCATACCCTGTTGTATTGTATAAGATCGTGGGGTCACCCCCTCCCCACCTGTGCAAAAAAATCTGTGTCCACCACAATGTCTAGATGACGTGGTCAGTGACATCAGAAATCCCCCAACTAAAGTCAATGGGAAATATTCTGTTTGGCCGATTCTCTGTAAGCAAGCCCCAAACACCCAACCCTGTTATATTGCATCAGTTTGTGGCGGCCTGACCTTGCTATTTCTGGAGAAAAATCCAGACCTTTTTCCCCAACCAAAATTTGGCTCGTGTAAGCCCATGCTACAGAAATCTCCCAACTAAAATTAATGGGGAATGTTGCTTATGTCTGTATCTCAAAAAATAAACCACTTAACCCATACCCTGTTGTATTGTAAAAGATCGTGGGGTCACCCCCTCCCCACCTGTGCAAAAAAATCTGTGTCCTCCGCTTCGGCCGGCTTGGTCGTCGGTGACAACAGGTAGCTATACATGCATCTGGAAATCCCCCAACTAAAGTGAATGGGAAATATTCCGTTTGGCCGATTCTCTGTAAGCAAGCCCCAAACACCCAACCCTGTTATATTGCATCAGTTTGTGGCGGCCTGACCTTGCTATTTCTGGAGAAAAATCCAGACCTTTTTCCACGACCAAAGTTTGGCTCGTGTAAGGTACGTACCCATGCTACAGAAATCTCCCAACTAAAATTAATGGGGAATGTTGCTTATGTCTGTATCTCAAAAAATAAACCACTTAACCCATACTCTGTTGTATTGTATAAGATCGTGGGGTCACCCCCTCCCCACCTGTGCAAAAAAATCTGTGTCCGCCGTTTTGGCCGGCTTGGTCGTCGGTGACAGCAGGTAGCTATACATGCATCAGGAAATCCCCCGACTAAAGTCAATGGGAAATATTCCTTTTGGCCGATTCTCTGTAACCCACCGCCAAACACCCAACTCTGTTATATTGCATCAGTTTGTGGCGGCCTGACCTTGCTATTTCTGGAGAAAAATCCAGACCTTTTCCCCCGACCAAAGTTTGGCTCGTGTAAGGTACGTACCCATGCTACAGAAATCTCCCAACTAAAATTAATGGGGAATGTTGCTTATGTCTGTATCTCAAAAAATAAACCACTTAACCCATACCCTGTTGTATTGTATAAGATCGTGGGGTCACCCCCTCCCCACCTGTGCAAAACAATCTGTGTCCGCCGTTTCGGCCGGCTTGGTCGTCGGTGACAGCAGGTAGCTATACATGCATCAGGAAATCCCCCGACTAAAGTCAATGGGAAATATTCCTTTTGGCCAATTCTCTGTAACCCAGCGCCAAACACCCAACCCTGTTATATTGCATCAGTTTGTGGCGGCCTGACCTTGCTATTTCTGGAGAAAAATCCAGACCTTTTCCCCCGACCAAAATTTTGTTCGTGTAAGGTACGTACCCATGCTACAGAAATCTCCCAACTAAAATTAATGGGGAATGTTGCTTATGTCTGTATCTCAAAAAATAAACCACTTAACCCATACCCTGTTGTATTGTATAAGATCGTGGGGCCACCCCCTCCCCACCTGTGCAAAACAATCTGTGTCCTCCACTTCGGCCGGCTTGGTCGTCGGTGACAACAGGTAGCTATACATGCATCTGGAAATCCCCCAACTAAAGTCAATGGGAAATGTTCCTTTTGGCCGATTCTCTGTAACCCAGCGCCAAACACCCAACCCTGTTATATTGCATCAGTTTGTGGTGGCCTGACCTTGCTATTTCTGGAGAAAAATCCAGACCTTTTTGCCCGACCAAAATTTTGTTCGTGTAAGGTACGTACCCATGCTACAGAAATCTCCCAACTAAAATTAATGGGGAATGTTGCTTATGTCTGTATCTCAAAAATTAAACCACTTAACCCATACCCTGTTGCATTGTATAAGATCGTGGGGTCACCCCCTCCCCACCTGTGCAAAAAAATCTGTGTCCGCCGTTTCGGCCGGCTTGGTCGTCGGTGACATCAGGTAGCTATAAATGCATCAGGAAATCTCCCAACTAAAGTCAATGGGAAATATTCCTTTTGGCCGATTCTCTGTAACCCAGCGCCAAACACCCAACCCTGTTATATTGCATCAGTTTGTGGCGGCCTGACCTTGCTATTTCTGGAGAAAAATCCAGACCTTTTTGTCGGACCAAAGTTTGGCTCGTGTAAGGTACGTACCCATGCTACAGAAATCTCCCAACTAAAATTAATGGGGAATGTTGCTTATGTCTGTATCTCAAAAAATAAACCACTTAACCCATACCCTGTTGTATAGTATAAGATCGTGGGGTCACCACCTCCCCACCTGTGCCAAAAAGTCTGTGTCCACCACAATGGCCAGATGACTTGGTCAGTGACATCAGGTAGCTATACATTCATCTGGAAATTCCCAAACTAAAGTCAATGGGAAATATTCCGTTTGGCCGATTCTCTGTAAGCAAGCCCCAAACACCCAACCCTGTTATATTGCATCAGTTTGTGGCGGCCTGACCTTGCTATTTCTGGAGAAAAATCCAGACCTTTTTGCCGGACCAAAGTTTGGCTCGTGTAAGGTACGTACCCATGCTACAGAAATCTCCCAACTAATATTAATGGGGAATGTTGCTTATGTCTGTATCTCAAAAAATAAACCACTTAACCCATACCCTGTTGTATTGTATAAGATCGTGGGGTCACCACCTCCCCACCTGTGCCAAAAAGTCTGTGTCCACCACAATGGCCAGATGACTTGGTCAGTGACATCAGGTAGCTATACATTCATCTGGAAATTCCCAAACTAAAGTCAATGGGAAATATTCCGTTTGGCCGATTCTTTGTAAGCAAGCCCCAAACACCCAACCCTGTTATATTGCATCAGTTTTTGGCGGCCTGACCTTGCTATTTCTGGAGAAAAATCCAGACCTTTTTCCCCGACCAAAATTTTGCTCGTGCAAGGTACGTACCCATGCTACAGAAATCTCCCAACTAAAATTAATGGGGAATGTTGCTTATGTCTGTATCTCAAAAATTAAACCACTTAACCCATACCCTGTTGTATTGTATAAGATCGTGGGGTCACCCCCTCCCCACCTGTGCAAAAAAATCTGTGTCCACCACAATGTCTAGATGACGTGGTCAGTGACATCAGAAATCCCCCAACTAAAGTCAATGGGAAATATTCTGTTTGGCCGATTCTCTGTAAGCAAGCCCCAAACACCCAACCCTGTTATATTGCATCAGTTTGTGGCGGCCTGACCTTGCTATTTCTGGAGAAAAATCCAGACCTTTTTCCCCAACCAAAATTTGGCTCGTGTAAGCCCATGCTACAGAAATCTCCCAACTAAAATTAATGGGGAATGTTGCTTATGTCTGTATCTCAAAAAATAAACCACTTAACCCATACCCTGTTGTATTGTAAAAGATCGTGGGGTCACCCCCTCCCCACCTGTGCAAAAAAATCTGTGTCCTCCGCTTCGGCCGGCTTGGTCGTCGGTGACAACAGGTAGCTATACATGCATCTGGAAATCCCCCAACTAAAGTGAATGGGAAATATTCCGTTTGGCCGATTCTCTGTAAGCAAGCCCCAAACACCCAACCCTGTTATATTGCATCAGTTTGTGGCGGCCTGACCTTGCTATTTCTGGAGAAAAATCCAGACCTTTTTCCACGACCAAAGTTTGGCTCGTGTAAGGTACGTACCCATGCTACAGAAATCTCCCAACTAAAATTAATGGGGAATGTTGCTTATGTCTGTATCTCAAAAAATAAACCACTTAACCCATACTCTGTTGTATTGTATAAGATCGTGGGGTCACCCCCTCCCCACCTGTGCAAAAAAATCTGTGTCCGCCGTTTTGGCCGGCTTGGTCGTCGGTGACAGCAGGTAGCTATACATGCATCAGGAAATCCCCCGACTAAAGTCAATGGGAAATATTCCTTTTGGCCGATTCTCTGTAACCCACCGCCAAACACCCAACTCTGTTATATTGCATCAGTTTGTGGCGGCCTGACCTTGCTATTTCTGGAGAAAAATCCAGACCTTTTCCCCCGACCAAAGTTTGGCTCGTGTAAGGTACGTACCCATGCTACAGAAATCTCCCAACTAAAATTAATGGGGAATGTTGCTTATGTCTGTATCTCAAAAAATAAACCACTTAACCCATACCCTGTTGTATTGTATAAGATCGTGGGGTCACCCCCTCCCCACCTGTGCAAAACAATCTGTGTCCGCCGTTTCGGCCGGCTTGGTCGTCGGTGACAGCAGGTAGCTATACATGCATCAGGAAATCCCCCGACTAAAGTCAATGGGAAATATTCCTTTTGGCCAATTCTCTGTAACCCAGCGCCAAACACCCAACCCTGTTATATTGCATCAGTTTGTGGCGGCCTGACCTTGCTATTTCTGGAGAAAAATCCAGACCTTTTCCCCCGACCAAAATTTTGTTCGTGTAAGGTACGTACCCATGCTACAGAAATCTCCCAACTAAAATTAATGGGGAATGTTGCTTATGTCTGTATCTCAAAAAATAAACCACTTAACCCATACCCTGTTGTATTGTATAAGATCGTGGGGCCACCCCCTCCCCACCTGTGCAAAACAATCTGTGTCCTCCACTTCGGCCGGCTTGGTCGTCGGTGACAACAGGTAGCTATACATGCATCTGGAAATCCCCCAACTAAAGTCAATGGGAAATGTTCCTTTTGGCCGATTCTCTGTAACCCAGCGCCAAACACCCAACCCTGTTATATTGCATCAGTTTGTGGTGGCCTGACCTTGCTATTTCTGGAGAAAAATCCAGACCTTTTTGCCCGACCAAAATTTTGTTCGTGTAAGGTACGTACCCATGCTACAGAAATCTCCCAACTAAAATTAATGGGGAATGTTGCTTATGTCTGTATCTCAAAAATTAAACCACTTAACCCATACCCTGTTGCATTGTATAAGATCGTGGGGTCACCCCCTCCCCACCTGTGCAAAAAAATCTGTGTCCGCCGTTTCGGCCGGCTTGGTCGTCGGTGACATCAGGTAGCTATAAATGCATCAGGAAATCTCCCAACTAAAGTCAATGGGAAATATTCCTTTTGGCCGATTCTCTGTAACCCAGCGCCAAACACCCAACCCTGTTATATTGCATCAGTTTGTGGCGGCCTGACCTTGCTATTTCTGGAGAAAAATCCAGACCTTTTTGTCGGACCAAAGTTTGGCTCGTGTAAGGTACGTACCCATGCTACAGAAATCTCCCAACTAAAATTAATGGGGAATGTTGCTTATGTCTGTATCTCAAAAAATAAACCACTTAACCCATACCCTGTTGTATAGTATAAGATCGTGGGGTCACCACCTCCCCACCTGTGCCAAAAAGTCTGTGTCCACCACAATGGCCAGATGACTTGGTCAGTGACATCAGGTAGCTATACATTCATCTGGAAATTCCCAAACTAAAGTCAATGGGAAATATTCCGTTTGGCCGATTCTCTGTAAGCAAGCCCCAAACACCCAACCCTGTTATATTGCATCAGTTTGTGGCGGCCTGACCTTGCTATTTCTGGAGAAAAATCCAGACCTTTTTGCCGGACCAAAGTTTGGCTCGTGTAAGGTACGTACCCATGCTACAGAAATCTCCCAACTAATATTAATGGGGAATGTTGCTTATGTCTGTATCTCAAAAAATAAACCACTTAACCCATACCCTGTTGTATTGTATAAGATCGTGGGGTCACCACCTCCCCACCTGTGCCAAAAAGTCTGTGTCCACCACAATGGCCAGATGACTTGGTCAGTGACATCAGGTAGCTATACATTCATCTGGAAATTCCCAAACTAAAGTCAATGGGAAATATTCCGTTTGGCCGATTCTTTGTAAGCAAGCCCCAAACACCCAACCCTGTTATATTGCATCAGTTTTTGGCGGCCTGACCTTGCTATTTCTGGAGAAAAATCCAGACCTTTTTCCCCGACCAAAATTTTGCTCGTGCAAGGTACGTACCCATGCTACAGAAATCTCCCAACTAAAATTAATGGGGAATGTTGCTTATGTCTGTATCTCAAAAATTAAACCACTTAACCCATACCCTGTTGTATTGTATAAGATCGTGGGGTCACCCCCTCCCCACCTGTGCAAAAAAATCTGTGTCCACCACAATGTCTAGATGACGTGGTCAGTGACATCAGAAATCCCCCAACTAAAGTCAATGGGAAATATTCTGTTTGGCCGATTCTCTGTAAGCAAGCCCCAAACACCCAACCCTGTTATATTGCATCAGTTTGTGGCGGCCTGACCTTGCTATTTCTGGAGAAAAATCCAGACCTTTTTCCCCAACCAAAATTTGGCTCGTGTAAGCCCATGCTACAGAAATCTCCCAACTAAAATTAATGGGGAATGTTGCTTATGTCTGTATCTCAAAAAATAAACCACTTAACCCATACCCTGTTGTATTGTAAAAGATCGTGGGGTCACCCCCTCCCCACCTGTGCAAAAAAATCTGTGTCCGCCATTTCGGCCGGCTTGGTCGTCGGTGACAACAGGTAGCTATACATGCATCAGGAAATCCCCCAACTAAAGTCAATGGGAAATATTCCTTTTGGCCGATTCTCTGTAACCCAGCGCTAAACACCCAACCCTGTTATATTGCATCAGTTTGTGGCGGCCTGACCTTGCTATTTCTGGAGAAAAATCCAGACCTTTTTCCCCGACCAAAGTTTGGCTCGTGTAAGGTACGTACCCATGCTACAGAAATCTCCCATCTAAAATTAATGGGGAATGTTGCTTATGTCTGTATCTCAAAAAATAAACCACTTAACCCATACTCTGTTGTATTGTATAAGATCGTGGGGTCACCCCCTCCCCACCTGTGCAAAAAAATCTGTGTCCTCCGCTTCGGCCGGCTTGGTCGTCGGTGACAACAGGTAGCTATACATGCATCTGGAAATCCCCCAACTAAAGTGAATGGGAAATATTCCGTTTGGCCGATTCTCTGTAAGCAAGCACCAAACACCCAACCCTGTTATATTGCATCAGTTTGTGGCGGCCTGACCTTGCTATTTCTGGAGAAAAATCCAGACCTTTTTCCCCGACCAAAGTTTGGCTCGTGTAAGGTACGTACCCATGCTACAGAAATCTCCCAACTAAAATTAATGGGGAATGTTGCTTATGTCTGTATCTCAAAAAATAAACCACTTAACCCATACTCTGTTGTATTGTATAAGATCGTGGGGTCACCCCCTCCCCACCTGTGCAAAAAAATCTGTGTCCGCCGTTTCGGCCGGCTTGGTCGTCGGTGACAGCAGGTAGCTATACATGCATCAGGAAATCCCCCGACTAAAGTCAATGGGAAATATTCCTTTTGGCCCATTCTCTGTAACCCAGCGCCAAACACCCAACCCTGTTATATTGCATCAGTTTGTGGCGGCCTGACCTTGCTATTTCTGGAGAAAAATCCAGACCTTTTCCCTCGACCAAAATTTTGTTCGTGTAAGGTACGTACCCATGCTACAGAAATCTCCCAACTAAAATTAATGGGGAATGTTGCTTATGTCTGTATCTCAAAAAATAAACCACTTAACCCATACCCTGTTGTATTGTATAAGATCGTGGGGCCACCCCCTCCCCACCTGTGCAAAAAAATCTGTGTCCTCCGCTTCGGCCGGCTTGGTCGTCGGTGACAACAGGTAGCTATACATGCATCTGGAAATCCCCCAACTAAAGTCAATGGGAAATATTCCTTTTGGCCGATTCTCTGTAACCCAGCGCCAAACACCCAACCCTGTTATATTGCATCAGTTTGTGGCGGCCTGACCTTGCTATTTCTGGAGAAAAATCCAGACCTTTTACCCCGATCTAAATTTTGTTCGTGTAAGGTACGTACCCATGCTACAGAAATCTCCCAACTAAAATTAATGGGGAATGTTGCTTATGTCTGTATCTCAAAAAAAAAAACACTTAACCCATACCCTGTTGTATTGTATAAGATCGTGGGGCCACCCCATCCCCACCTGTGCAAAAAAATCTGTGTCCACCACAATGTCTAGATGACATGGTCAGTGACATCAGAAATCCCCCAACTAAAGTCAATGGGAAATATTCCTTTTGGCCGATTCTCTGTAACCCAGCGCCAAACACCCAACCCTGTTATATTGCATCAGTTTGTGGCGGCCTGACCTTGCTATTTCTGGAGAAGAATCCAGACCTTTTTCCCCGACCAAATTTTGTTCGTGTAAGGTACGTACCCATGCTACAGAAATCTCCCAACTAAAATTAATGGGGAATGTTGCTTATGTCTGTATCTCAAAAATTAAACCACTTAACCCATACCCTGTTGTATTGTATAAGATCGTGGGGTCACTCCCTCCCCACCTGTGCAAAACAATCTGTGTCCTCCGCTTCGGCCGGCTTGGTCGTCGGTGACAGCAGGTAGCTATACATGCATCTGGAAATCCGCCAACTAAAGTCAATGGGAAATGTTCCTTTTGGCCGATTCTCTGTAACCCAGCGCCAAACACCCAACCCTGTTATATTGCATCAGTTTGTGGTGGCCTGACCTTGCTATTTCTGGAGAAAAATCCAGACCTTTTTGCCCGACCAAAATTTTGTTCGTGTAAGGTACGTACCCATGCTACAGAAATCTCCCAACTAAAATTAATGGGGAATGTTGCTTATGTCTGTATCTTAAAAAATAAACCACTTAACCCATACCCTGTTGTATTGTATAAGATCGTGGGGTCACCCCCTCCCCACCTGTGCAAAAAAATCTGTGTCCGCCGTTTCGGCCGGCTTGGTCGTCGGTGACAACAGGTAGCTATAAATGCATCAGGAAATCTCCCAACTAAAGTCAATGGGAAATATTCCTTTTGGCCGATTCTCTGTAATCCAGCGCCAAACACCCAACCCTGTTATATTGCATCAGTTTGTGGCGGCCTGACCTTGCTATTTCTGGAGAAAAATCCAGACCTTTTTGCCGGACCAAAGTTTGGCTCGTGTAAGGTACGTACCCATGCTACAGAAATCTCCCAACTAAAATTAATGGGGAATGTTGCTTATGTCTGTATCTCAAAAAATAAACCACTTAACCCATACCCTGTTGTATTGTATAAGATCGTGGGGTCACCACCTCCCCACCTGTGCCAAAAAGTCTGTGTCCACCACAATGGCCAGATGACTTGGTCAGTGACATCAGGTAGCTATACATTCATCTGGAAATTCCCAAACTAAAGTCAATGGGAAATATTCCGTTTGGCCGATTCTCTGTAAGCAAGCACCAAACACCCAACCCTGTTATATTGCATCAGTTTTTGGCGGCCTGACCTTGCTATTTCTGGAGAAAAATCCAGACCTTTTTCCCTGACCAAAATTTGGCTCGTGCAAGGTACGTACCCATGCTACAGAAATCTCCCAACTAAAATTAATGGGGAATGTTGCTTATGTCTGTATCTCAAAAATTAAACCACTTAACCCATACCCTGTTGTATTGTATAAGATCGTGGGGTCACCCCCTCCCCACCTGTGCAAAAAAATCTGTGTCCACCACAATGTCAAGATGACATGGTCAGTGACATCAGAAATCCCCCAACTAAAGTCTATGGGAAATATTCTGTTTGGCCGATTCTCTGTAAGCAAGCCCCAAACACCCAACCCTGTTATATTGCATCAGTTTGTGTCGGTCTGACCTTGCTATTTCTGGAGAAAAATCCAGACCTATTTCCCCAACCAAAATTTGGCTCGTGTAAGCCCATGCTACAGAAATCTCCCAACTAAAATTAATGGGGAAGGTTGCTTATGTCTGTATCTCAAAAAATAAACCACTTAACCCATACCCTGTTGTATTGTATAAGATCGTGGGGTCACCCCCTCTCCACCTGTGCAAAAAAATCTGTGTCCGCCATTTCGGCCGGCTTGGTCGTCGGTGACAACAGGTAGCTATACATGCATCAGGAAATTCCTCAACTAAAGTTAATGGGAAATATTCCTTTTGGCCGATTCTCTGTAACCCAGCGCCAAACACCCAACCCTGTTATATTGCATCAGTTTGTGGCGGCCTGACCTTGCTATTTCTGGAGAAAAATCCAGACCTTTTACCCCGACCAAAATTTTGTTTGTGTAAGGTATGTACCCATGCTACAGAAATCTCCCAACTAAAATTAATGGGGAATGTTGCTTATGTCTGTATCTCAAAAAAAAACACTTAACCCATACCCTGTTGTATTGTATAAGATCGTGGGGCCACCCATCCCCACCTGTGCAAAAAAATCTGTGTCCTCCGCTTCGGCTGGCTTGGTCGTCGGTGACAACAGGTAGCTATACATGCATCTGGAAATCCCCCAACTAAAGTCAATGGGAAATATTCCTTTTGGCCGATTCTCTGTAACCCAGCGCTAAACACCCAACCCTGTTATATTGCATCAGTTTGTGGCGGCCTGACCTTGCTATTTCTGGAGAAAAATCCAGACCTTTTTCCTCGACCAAAGTTTGGCTCGTGTAAGGTACGTACCCATGCTACATAAATCTCCCAACTAAAATTAATGGGGAATGTTGCTTATGTCTGTATCTCAAAAAATAAACCACTTAACCCATACCCTGTTGTATTGTATAAGATCGTGGGGTCACCCCCTCCCCACCTGTGCAAAAAAATCTGTGTCCTCCGCTTCGGCCGGCTTGGTCGTCGGTGACAACAGGTAGCTATACATGCATCTGGAAATCCCCCAACTAAAGTGAATGGGAAATATTCCTTTTGGCCGATTCTCTGTAACCCAGCGCTAAACACCCAACCCTGTTATATTGCATCAGTTTGTGGTGGCCTGACCTTGCTATTTCTGGAGAAAAATCCAGACCTTTTTCCCCGACCAAAGTTTGGCTCGTGTAAGGTACGTACCCATGCTACAGAAATCTCCCATCTAAAATTAATGGGGAATGTTGCTTATGTCTGTATCTCAAAAAATAAACCACTTAACCCATACCCTGTTGTATTGTATAAGATCGTGGGGTCACCCCCTCCCCACCTGTGCAAAAAAATCTGTGTCCTCCGCTTCGGCCGGCTTGGTCGTCGGTGACAACAGGTAGCTATACATGCATCTGGAAATCCCCCAACTAAAGTGAATGGGAAATATTCCGTTTGGCCGATTCTCTGTAAGTAAGCCCCAAACACCCAACCCTGTTATATTGCATCAGTTTGTGGCGGCCTGATCTTGCTATTTCTGGAGAAAAATCCAGACCTTTTTCCCCAACCAAAGTTTGGCTCGTGTAAGGTACGTACCCATGCTACAGAAATCTCCCAACTAAAATTAATGGGGAATGTTGCTTATGTCTGTATCTCAAAAAATAAACCACTTAACCCATACTCTGTTGTATTGTATAAGATCGTGGGGTCACCCCCTCCCCACCTGTGCAAAAAAATCTGTGTCCGCCGTTTTGGCCGGCTTGGTCGTCGGTGACAGCAGGTAGCTATACATGCATCAGGAAATCCCCCGACTAAAGTCAATGGGAAATATTCCTTTTGGCCGATTCTCTGTAACCCAGCGCCAAACACCCAACCCTGTTATATTGCATCAGTTTGTGGCGGCCTGACCTTGCTATTTCTGGAGAAAAATCCAGACCTTTTACCCCGATCTAAATTTTGTTCGTGTAAGGTACGTACCCATGCTACAGAAATCTCCCAACTAAAATTAATGGGGAATGTTGCTTATGTCTGTATCTAAAAAAAAAAACACTTAACCCATACCCTGTTGTATTGTATAAGATCGTGGGGCCACCCCATCCCCACCTGTGCAAAAAAATCTGTGTCCACCACAATGTCTAGATGACATGGTCAGTGACATCAGAAATCCCCCAACTAAAGTCAATGGGAAATATTCCTTTTGGCCGATTCTCTGTAACCCAGCGCCAAACACCCAACCCTGTTATATTGCATCAGTTTGTGGCGGCCTGACCTTGCTATTTCTGGAGAAGAATCCAGACCTTTTTCCCCGACCATATTTTGTTCGTGTAAGGTACGTACCCATGCTACAGAAATCTCCCAACTAAAATTAATGGGGAATGTTGCTTATGTCTGTATCTCAAAAATTAAACCACTTAACCCATACCCTGTTGTATTGTATAAGATCGTGGGGTCACTCCCTCCCCACCTGTGCAAAACAATCTGTGTCCTCCGCTTCGGCCGGCTTGGTCGTCGGTGACAGCAGGTAGCTATACATGCATCTGGAAATCCGCCAACTAAAGTCAATGGGAAATGTTCCTTTTGGCCGATTCTCTGTAACCCAGCGCCAAACACCCAACCCTGTTATATTGCATCAGTTTGTGGTGGCCTGACCTTGCTATTTCTGGAGAAAAATCCAGACCTTTTTGCCCGACCAAAATTTTGTTCGTGTAAGGTACGTACCCATGCTACAGAAATCTCCCAACTAAAATTAATGGGGAATGTTGCTTATGTCTGTATCTTAAAAAATAAACCACTTAACCCATACCCTGTTGTATTGTATAAGATCGTGGGGTCACCCCCTCCCCACCTGTGCAAAAAAATCTGTGTCCGCCGTTTCGGCCGGCTTGGTCGTCGGTGACAACAGGTAGCTATAAATGCATCAGGAAATCTCCCAACTAAAGTCAATGGGAAATATTCCTTTTGGCCGATTCTCTGTAATCCAGCGCCAAACACCCAACCCTGTTATATTGCATCAGTTTGTGGCGGCCTGACCTTGCTATTTCTGGAGAAAAATCCAGACCTTTTTGCCGGACCAAAGTTTGGCTCGTGTAAGGTACGTACCCATGCTACAGAAATCTCCCAACTAAAATTAATGGGGAATGTTGCTTATGTCTGTATCTCAAAAAATAAACCACTTAACCCATACCCTGTTGTATTGTATAAGATCGTGGGGTCACCACCTCCCCACCTGTACCAAAAAGTCTGTGTCCACCATAATGGCCAGATGACTTGGTCAGTGACATCAGGTAGCTATACATTCATCTGGAAATTCCCAAACTAAAGTCAATGGGAAATATTCCGTTTGGCCGATTCTCTGTAAGCAAGCACCAAACACCCAACCGTGTTATATTGCATCAGTTTTTGGCGGCCTGACCTTGCTATTTCTGGAGAAAAATCCAGACCTTTTTCCCTGACCAAAATTTGGCTCGTGCAAGGTACGTACCCATGCTACAGAAATCTCCCAACTAAAATTAATGGGGAATGTTGCTTATGTCTGTATCTCAAAAATTAAACCACTTAACCCATACCCTGTTGTATTGTATAAGATCGTGGGGTCACCCCCTCCCCACCTGTGCAAAAAAATCTGTGTCCACCACAATGTCAAGATGACATGGTCAGTGACATCAGAAATCCCCCAACTAAAGTCAATGGGAAATATTCTGTTTGGCCGATTCTCTGTAAGCAAGCCCCAAACACCCAACCCTGTTATATTGCATCAGTTTGTGGCGGTCTGACCTTGCTATTTCTGGAGAAAAATCCAGACCTATTTCCCCAACCAAAATTTGGCTCGTGTAAGCCCATGCTACAGAAATCTCCCAACTAAAATTAATGGGGAATGTTGCTTATGTCTGTATCTCAAAAAATAAACCACTTAACCCATACCCTGTTGTATTGTATAAGATCGTGGGGTCACCCCCTCTCCACCTGTGCAAAAAAATCTGTGTCCGCCATTTCGGCCGGCTTGGTCGTCGGTGACAACAGGTAGCTATACATGCATCAGGAAATCCCCCAACTAAAGTTAATGGGAAATATTCCTTTTGGCCGATTCTCTGTAACCCAGCGCCAAACACCCAACCCTGTTATATTGCATCAGTTTGTGGCGGCCTGACCTTGCTATTTCTGGAGAAAAATCCAGACCTTTTACCCTGACCAAAATTTTGTTTGTGTAAGGTATGTACCCGTGCTACAGAAATCTCCCAACTAAAATTAATGGGGAATGTTGCTTATGTCTGTATCTCAAAAAATAAACCACTTAACCCATACCCTGTTGTATTGTATAAGATCGTGGGGCCACCCCCTCCCCACCTGTGCAAAAAAATCTGTGTCCTCCGCTTCGGCCGGCTTGGTCGTCGGTGACAACAGGTAGCTATACATGCATCTGGAAATCCCCCAACTAAAGTCAATGGGAAATATTCCTTTTGGCCGATTCTCTGTAACCCAGCGCCAAACACCCAACCCTGTTATATTGCATCAGTTTGTGGCGGCCTGACCTTGCTATTTCTGGAGAAAAATCCAGACCTTTTACCCCGATCTAAATTTTGTTCGTGTAAGGTACGTACCCATGCTACAGAAATCTCCCAACTAAAATTAATGGGGAATGTTGCTTATGTCTGTATCTCAAAAAAAAAACACTTAACCCATACCCTGTTGTATTGTATAAGATCGTGGGGCCACCCCATCCCCACCTGTGCAAAAAAATCTTTGTCCACCACAATGTCTAGATGACATGGTCAGTGACATCAGAAATCCCCCAACTAAAGTCAATGGGAAATATTCCTTTTGGCCGATTCTCTGTAATCCAGCGCCAAACACCCAACCCTGTTATATTGCATCAGTTTGTGGCGGCCTGACCTTGCTATTTCTGGAGAAAAATCCAGACCTTTTTGCCGGACCAAAGTTTGGCTCGTGTGAGGTACGTACCCATGCTACAGAAATCTCCCAACTAAAATTAATGGGGAATGATGCTTATGTCTGTATCTCAAAAAATAAACCACTTAACCCATACCCTGTTGTATTGTATAAGATCGTGGGGTCACCACCTCCCCACCTGTGCCAAAAAGTCTGTGTCCACCACAATGGCCAGATGACTTGGTCAGTGACATCAGGTAGCTATACATTCATCTGGAAATTCCCAAACTAAAGTCAATGGGAAATATTCCGTTTGGCCGATTCTCTGTAAGCAAGCACCAAACACCCAACCCTGTTATATTGCATCAGTTTTTGGCAGCCTGACCTTGCTATTTCTGGAGAAAAATCCAGACCTTTTTCCCTGACCAAAATTTGGCTCGTGCAAGGTACGTACCCATGCTACAGAAATCTCCCAACTAAAATTAATGGGGAATGTTGCTTATGTCTGTATCTCAAAAATTAAACCACTTAACCCATACCCTGTTGTATTGTATAAGATCGTGGGGTCACCCCCTCTCCACCTGTGCAAAAAAATCTGTGTCCGCCATTTCGGCCGGCTTGGTCGTCGGTGACAACAGCTAGCTATACATGCATCAGGAAATGCCCCAACTAAAGTTAATGGGAAATATTCCTTTTGGCCGATTCTCTGTAACCCAGCGCCAAACACCCAACCCTGTTATATTGCATCAGTTTGTGGCGGCCTGACCTTGCTATTTCTGGAGAAAAATCCAGACCTTTTACCCCGACCAAAATTTTGTTTGTGTAAGGTATGTACCCATGCTACAGAAATCTCCCAACTAAAATTAATGGGGAATGTTGCTTATGTCTGTATCTCAAAAAATAAACCACTTAACCCATACCCTGTTGTATTGTATAAGATCGTGGGGCCACCCCCTCCCCACCTGTGCAAAAAAATCTGTGTCCTCCGCTTCGGCCGGCTTGGTCGTCGGTGACAACAGGTAGCTATACATGCATCTGGAAATCCCCCAACTAAAGTCAATGGGAAATATTCCTTTTGGCCGATTCTCTGTAACCCAGCGCCAAACACCCAACCCTGTTATATTGCATCAGTTTGTGGCGGCCTGACCTTGCTATTTCTGGAGAAAAATCCAGACCTTTTACCCCGATCTAAATTTTGTTCGTGTAAGGTACGTACCCATGCTACAGAAATCTCCCAACTAAAATTAATGGGGAATGTTGCTTATGTCTGTATCTCAAAAAAAAACACTTAACCCATACCCTGTTGTATTGTATAAGATCGTGGGGCCACCCCATCCCCACCTGTGCAAAAAAATCTGTGTCCACCACAATGTCTAGATGACATGGTCAGTGACATCAGAAATCCCCCAACTAAAGTCAATGGGAAATATTCCTTTTGGCCGATTCTCTGTAACCCAGCGCCAAACACCCAACCCTGTTATATTGCATCAGTTTGTGGCGGCCTGACCTTGCTATTTCTGGAGAAGAATCCAGACCTTTTTCCCCGACCAAATTTTGTTCGTGTAAGGTACGTACCCATGCTACAGAAATCTCCCAACTAAAATTAATGGGGAATGTTGCTTATGTCTGTATCTCAAAAATTAAACCACTTAACCCATACCCTGTTGTATTGTATAAGATCGTGGGGTCACTCCCTCCCCACCTGTGCAAAACAATCTGTGTCCTCCGCTTCGGCCGGCTTGGTCGTCGGTGACAACAGGTAGCTATACATGCATCTGGAAATCCGCCAACTAAAGTCAATGGGAAATGTTCCTTTTGGCCGATTCTCTGTAACCCAGCGCCAAACACCCAACCCTGTTATATTGCATCAGTTTGTGGTGGCCTGACCTTGCTATTTCTGGAGAAAAATCCAGACCTTTTTGCCCGACCAAAATTTTGTTCGTGTAAGGTACGTACCCATGCTACAGAAATCTCCCAACTAAAATTAATGGGGAATGTTGCTTATGTCTGTATCTTAAAAAATAAACCACTTAACCCATACCCTGTTGTATTGTATAAGATCGTGGGGTCACCCCCTCCCCACCTGTGCAAAAAAAATCTGTGTCCGCCGTTTCGGCCGGCTTGGTCGTCGGTGACAACAGGTAGCTATAAATGCATCAGGAAATCTCCCAACTAAAGTCAATGGGAAATATTCCTTTTGGCCGATTCTCTGTAATCCAGCGCCAAACACCCAACCCTGTTATATTGCATCAGTTTGTGGCGGCCTGACCTTGCTATTTCTGGAGAAAAATCCAGACCTTTTTGCCGGACCAAAGTTTGGCTCGTGTAAGGTACGTACCCATGCTACAGAAATCTCCCAACTAAAATTAATGGGGAATGTTGCTTATGTCTGTATCTCAAAAAATAAACCACTTAACCCATACTCTGTTGTATTGTATAAGATCGTGGGGTCACCCCCTCCCCACCTGTGCAAAAAAATCTGTGTCCGCCGTTTTGGCCGGCTTGGTCGTCGGTGACAGCAGGTAGCTATACATGCATCAGGAAATCCCCCGACTAAAGTCAATGGGAAATATTCCTTTTGGCCGATTCTCTGTAACCCACCGCCAAACACCCAACCCTGTTATATTGCATCAGTTTGTGGCGGCCTGACCTTGCTATTTCTGGAGAAAAATCCAGACCTTTTCCCCCGACCAAAATTTTGTTCGTGTAAGGTACGTACCCATGCTACAGAAATCTCCCAACTAAAATTAATGGGGAATGTTGCTTATGTCTGTATCTCAAAAAATAAACCACTTAACCCATACCCTGTTGTATTGTATAAGATTGTGGGGCCACCCCCTCCCCACCTGTGCAAAAAAATCTGTGTCCTCCGCTTCGGCCGGCTTGGTCGTCGGTGACAACAGGTAGCTATACATGCATCTGGAAATCCCCCAACTAAAGTCAATGGGAAATGTTCCTTTTGGCCGATTCTCTGTAACCCAGCGCCAAACACCCAACTCTGTTATATTGCATCAGTTTGTGGCGGCCTGACCTTGCTATTTCTGGAGAAAAATCCAGACCTTTTTCCCCGACCAAAGTTTGGCTCGTGTAAGGTACGTACCCATGCTACAGAAATCTCCCAACTAAAATTAATGGGGAATGTTGCTTATGTCTGTATCTCAAAAAATAAACCACTTAACCCATACCCTGTTGTATTGTATAAGATCGTGGGGTCACCCCCTCCCCACCTGTGCAAAACAATCTGTGTCCGCCGTTTCAGCCGGCTTGGTCGTCGGTGACAGCAGGTAGCTATACATGCATCAGGAAATCCCCCGACTAAAGTCAATGGGAAATATTCCTTTTGGCCAATTCTCTGTAACCCAGCGCCAAACACCCAACCCTGTTATATTGCATCAGTTTGTGGCGGCCTGACCTTGCTATTTCTGGAGAAAAATCCAGACCTTTTCCCCCGACCAAAATTTTGTTCGTGTAAGGTACGTACCCATGCTACAGAAATCTCCCAACTAAAATTAATGGGGAATGTTGCTTATGTCTGTATCTCAAAAAATAAACCACTTAACCCATACCCTGTTGTATTGTATAAGATCGTGGGGCCACCCCCTCCCCACCTGTGCAAAACAATCTGTGTCCTCCACTTCGGCCGGCTTGGTCGTCGGTGACAACAGGTAGCTATACATGCATCTGGAAATCCCCCAACTAAAGTCAATGGGAAATGTTCCTTTTGGCCGATTCTCTGTAACCCAGCGCCAAACACCCAACCCTGTTATATTGCATCAGTTTGTGGCGGCCTGACCTTGTTATTTCTGGAGAAAAATCCAGACCTTTTTGCCCGACCAAAATTTTGTTCGTGTAAGGTACGTACCCATGCTACAGAAATCTCCCAACTAAAATTAATGGGGAATGTTGCTTATGTCTGTATCTCAAAAATTAAACCACTTAACCCATGCCCTGTTGCATTGTATAAGATCGTGGGGTCACCCCCTCCCCACCTGTGCAAAAAAATCTGTGTCCGCCGTTTCGGCCGGCTTGGTCGTCGGTGACATCAGGTAGCTATAAATGCATCAGGAAATCTCCCAACTAAAGTCAATGGGAAATATTCCTTTTGGCCGATTCTCTGTAATCCAGCGCCAAACACCCAACCCTGTTATATTGCATCAGTTTGTGGCGGCCTGACCTTGCTATTTCTGGAGAAAAATCCAGACCTTTTTGCCGGACCAAAGTTTGGCTCGTGTAAGGTACGTACCCATGCTACAGAAATCTCCCAACTAAAATTAATGGGGAATGTTGCTTATGTCTGTATCTCAAAAAATAAACCACTTAACCCATACCCTGTTGTATTGTATAAGATCGTGGGGTAACCCCCTCCCCACCTGTGCAAAAAAGTCTGTGTCCTCCGCTTCGGCCGGCTTGGTCGTCGGTGACAACAGGTAGCTATACATGCATCTGGAAATCCCCCAACTAAAGTGAATGGGAAATATTCCGTTTGGCCGATTCTCTGTAAGCAAGCCCCAAACACCCAACCCTGTTATATTGCATCAGTTTGTGGCGGCCTGACCTTGCTTTTTCTGGAGAAAAATCCAGACCTTTTTCCCCGACCAAAGTTTGGCTCGTGTAAGGTACGTACCCATGCTACAGAAATCTCCCAACTAAAATTAATGGGCAATGTTGCTTATGTCTGTATCTCAAAAAAAAAACACTTAACCCATACCCTGTTGTATTGTATAAGATCGTGGGGCCACCCCATCCCCACCTGTGCAAAAAAATCTGTGTCCTCCGCTTCGGCTGGCTTGGTCGTCGGTGACAACAGGTAGCTATACATGCATCTGGAAATCCCCCAACTAAGTCAATGGGAAATATTCCTTTTGGCCGATTCTCTGTAACCCAGCGCTAAACATCCAACCCTGTTATATTGCATCAGTTTGTGGCGGCCTGACCTTGCTATTTCTGGAGAAAAATCCAGACCTTTTTCCCCGACCAAAGTTTGGCTCGTGTAAGGTACGTACCCATGCTACATAAATCTCCCAACTAAAATTAATGGGGAATGTTGCTTATGTCTGTATCTCAAAAAATAAACCACTTAACCCATACCCTGTTGTATTGTATAAGATCGTGGGGTCACCCCCTCCCCACCTGTGCAAAAAAATCTGTGTCCTCCGCTTCGGCCGGCTTGGTCGTCGGTGACAACAGGTAGCTATACATGCATCTGGAAATCCCCCAACTAAAGTGAATGGGAAATATTCCTTTTGGCCGATTCTCTGTAACCCAGCGCTAAACACCCAACCCTGTTATATTGCATCAGTTTGTGGCGGCCTGACCTTGCTATTTCTGGAGAAAAATCCAGACCTTTTTCCCCGACCAAAGTTTGGCTCGTGTAAGGTACGTACCCATGCTACAGAAATCTCCCAACTAAAATTAATGGGGAATGTTGCTTATGTCTGTATCTCAAAAAATAAACCACTTAACCCATACCCTGTTGTATTGTATAAGATCGTGGGGTCACCCCCTCCCCACCTGTGCAAAAAAATCTGTGTCCTCCGCTTCGGCCGGCTTGGTCGTCGGTGACAACAGGTAGCTATACATGCATCTGGAAATCCCCCAACTAAAGTGAATGGGAAATATTCCGTTTGGCCGATTCTCTGTAAGCAAGCCCCAAACACCCAACCCTGTTATATTGCATCAGTTTGTGGCGGCCTGACCTTGCTATTTCTGGAGAAAAATCCAGACCTTTTTCCCCGACCAAAGTTTGGCTCGTGTAAGGTACGTACCCATGCTACAGAAATCTCCCAACTAAAATTAATGGGGAATGTTGCTTATGTCTGTATCTCAAAAAATAAACCACTTAACCCATACTCTGTTGTATTGTATAAGATCGTGGGGTCACCCCCTCCCCACCTGTGCAAAAAAATCTGTGTCCGCCGTTTTGGCCGGCTTGGTCGTCGGTGACAGCAGGTAGCTATACATGCATCAGGAAATCCCCCGACTAAAGTCAATGGGAAATATTCCTTTTGGCCGATTCTCTGTAACCCACCGCCAAACACCCAACCCTGTTATATTGCATCAGTTTGTGGCGGCCTGACCTTGCTATTTCTGGAGAAAAATCCAGACCTTTTCCCCCGACCAAAATTTTGTTCGTGTAAGGTACGTACCCATGCTACAGAAATCTCCCAACTAAAATTAATGGGGAATGTTGCTTATGTCTGTATCTCAAAAAATAAACCACTTAACCCATACCCTGTTGTATTGTATAAGATTGTGGGGCCACCCCCTCCCCACCTGTGCAAAAAAATCTGTGTCCTCCGCTTCGGCCGGCTTGGTCGTCGGTGACAACAGGTAGCTATACATGCATCTGGAAATCCCCCAACTAAAGTCAATGGGAAATGTTCCTTTTGGCCGATTCTCTGTAACCCAGCGCCAAACACCCAACCCTGTTATATTGCATCAGTTTGTGGCGGCCTGACCTTGCTATTTCTGGAGAAAAATCCAGACCTTTTTCCCCGACCAAAGTTTGGCTCGTGTAAGGTACGTACCCATGCTACCGAAATCTCCCAACTAAAATTAATGGGGAATGTTGCTTATGTCTGTATCTCAAAAAATAAACCACTTAACCCATACCCTGTTGTATTGTATAAGATCGTGGGGTCACCCCCTCCCCACCTGTGCAAAACAATCTGTGTCCGCCGTTTCGGCCGGCTTGGTCGTCGGTGACAGCAGGTAGCTATACATGCATCAGGAAATCCCCCGACTAAAGTCAATGGGAAATATTCCTTTTGGCTAATTCTCTGTAACCCAGCGCCAAACACCCAACCCTGTTATATTGCATCAGTTTGTGGCGGCCTGATCTTGCTATTTCTGGAGAAAAATCCAGACCTTTTCCCCCGACCAAAATTTTGTTCGTGTAAGGTACGTACCCATGCTACAGAAATCTCCCAACTAAAATTAATGGGGAATGTTGCTTATGTCTGTATCTCAAAAAATAAACCACTTAACCCATACCCTGTTGTATTGTATAAGATCGTGGGGCCACCCCCTCCCCACCTGTGCAAAACAATCTGTGTCCTCCACTTCGGCCGGCTTGGTCGTCGGTGACAACAGGTAGCTATACATGCATCTGGAAATCCCCCAACTAAAGTCAATGGGAAATGTTCCTTTTGGCCGATTCTCTGTAACCCAGTGCCAAACACCCAACCCTGTTATATTGCATCAGTTTGTGGTGGCCTGACCTTGCTATTTCTGGAGAAAAATCCAGACCTTTTTGCCCGACCAAAATTTTGTTCGTGTAAGGTACGTACCCATGCTACAGAAATCTCCCAACTAAAATTAATGGGGAATGTTGCTTATGTCTGTATCTCAAAAATTAAACCACTTAACCCATGCCCTGTTGCATTGTATAAGATCGTGGGGTCACCCCCTCCCCACCTGTGCAAAAAAATCTGTGTCCGCCGTTTCGGCCGGCTTGGTCGTCGGTGACATCAGGTAGCTATAAATGCATCAGGAAATCTCCCAACTAAAGTCAATGGGAAATATTCCTTTTGGCCGATTCTCTGTAACCCAGCGCCAAACACCCAACCCTGTTATATTGCATCAGTTTGTGGCGGCCTGACCTTGCTATTTCTGGAGAAAAATCCAGACCTTTTACCCCGACCAAAATTTTGTTTGTGTAAGGTATGTACCCATGCTACAGAAATCTCCCAACTAAAATTAATGGGGAATGTTGCTTATGTCTGTATCTCAAAAAATAAACCACTTAACCCATACCCTGTTGTATTGTATAAGATCGTGGGGTCACCCCCTCCCCACCTGTGCAAAAAAATCTGTGTCCTCCGCTTCGGCCGGCTTGGTCGTCGGTGACAACAGGTAGCTATACATGCATCTGGAAATCCCCCAACTAAAGTGAATGGGAAATATTCCTTTTGGCCGATTCTCTGTAACCCAGCGCTAAACACCCAACCCTGTTATATTGCATCAGTTTGTGGCGGCCTGACCTTGCTATTTCTGGAGAAAAATCCAGACCTTTTTCCCCGACCAAAGTTTGGCTCGTGTAAGGTACGTACCCATGCTACAGAAATCTCCCAACTAAAATTAATGGGGAATGTTGCTTATGTCTGTATCTCAAAAAATAAACCACTTAACCCATACCCTGTTGTATTGTATAAGATCGTGGGGTCACCCCCTCCCCACCTGTGCAAAAAAATCTGTGTCCTCCGCTTCGGCCGGCTTGGTCGTCGGTGACAACAGGTAGCTATACATGCATCTGGAAATCCCCCAACTAAAGTGAATGGGAAATATTCCGTTTGGCCGATTCTCTGTAAGCAAGCCCCAAACACCCAACCCTGTTATATTGCATCAGTTTGTGGCGGCCTGACCTTGCTATTTCTGGAGAAAAATCCAGACCTTTTTCCCCGACCAAAGTTTGGCTCGTGTAAGGTACGTACCCATGCTACAGAAATCTCCCAACTAAAATTAATGGGGAATGTTGCTTATGTCTGTATCTCAAAAAATAAACCACTTAACCCATACCCTGTTGTATTGTATAAGATTGTGGGGCCACCCCCTCCCCACCTGTGCAAAAAAATCTGTGTCCTCCGCTTCGGCCGGCTTGGTCGTCGGTGACAACAGGTAGCTATACATGCATCTGGAAATCCCCCAACTAAAGTCAATGGGAAATGTTCCTTTTGGCCGATTCTCTGTAACCCAGCGCCAAACACCCAACCCTGTTATATTGCATCAGTTTGTGGCGGCCTGACCTTGCTATTTCTGGAGAAAAATCCAGACCTTTTCCCCCGACCAAAATTTTGTTCGTGTAAGGTACGTACCCATGCTACAGAAATCTCCCAACTAAAATTAATGGGGAATGTTGCCTATGTCTGTATCTCAAAAAATAAACCACTTAACCCATACCCTGTTGTATTGTATAAGATTGTGGGGCCACCCCCTCCCCACCTGTGCAAAAAAATCTGTGTCCTCCGCTTCGGCCGGCTTGGTCGTCGGTGACAACAGGTAGCTATACATGCATCTGGAAATCCCCCAACTAAAGTCAATGGGAAATGTTCCTTTTGGCCGATTCTCTGTAACCCAGCGCCAAACACCCAACCCTGTTATATTGCATCAGTTTGTGGCGGCCTGACCTTGCTATTTCTGGAGAAAAATCCAGACCTTTTTCCCCGACCAAAGTTTGGCTCGTGTAAGGTACGTACCCATGCTACAGAAATCTCCCAACTAAAATTAATGGGGAATGTTGCTTATGTCTGCATCTCAAAAAATAAACCACTTAACCCATACCCTGTTGTATTGTATAAGATCGTGGGGTCACCCCCTCCCCACCTGTGCAAAACAATCTGTGTCCGCCGTTTCGGCCGGCTTGGTCGTCGGTGACAGCAGGTAGCTATACCTGCATCAGGAAATCCCCCGACTAAAGTCAATGGGAAATATTCCTTTTGGCCAATTCTCTGTAACCCAGCGCCAAACACCCAACCCTGTTATATTGCATCAGTTTGTGGCGGCCTGACCTTGCTATTTCTGGAGAAAAATCCAGACCTTTTCCCCCGACCAAAATTTTGTTCGTGTAAGGTACGTACCCATGCTACAGAAATCTCCCAACTAAAATTAATGGGGAATGTTGCTTATGTCTGTATCTCAAAAAATAAACCACTTAACCCATACCCTGTTGTATTGTATAAGATCGTGGGGCCACCCCCTCCCCACCTGTGCAAAACAATCTGTGTCCTCCACTTCGGCCGGCTTGGTCGTCGGTGACAACAGGTAGCTATACATGCATCTGGAAATCCCCCAACTAAAGTCAATGGGAAATGTTCCTTTTGGCCGATTCTCTGTAACCCAGCGCCAAACACCCAACCCTGTTATATTGCATCAGTTTGTGGTGGCCTGACCTTGCTATTTCTGGAGAAAAATCCAGACCTTTTTGCCCGACCAAAATTTTGTTCGTGTAAGGTACGTACCCATGCTACAGAAATCTCCCAACTAAAATTAATGGGGAATGTTGCTTATGTCTGTATCTTAAAAAATAAACCACTTAACCCATACCCTGTTGTATTGTATAAGATCGTGGGGTCACCCCCTCCCCACCTGTGCAAAAAAATCTGTGTCCGCCGTTTCGGCCGGCTTGGTCGTCGGTGACAACAGGTAGCTATAAATGCATCAGGAAATCTCCCAACTAAAGTCAATGGGAAATATTCCTTTTGGCCGATTCTCTGTAATCCAGCGCCAAACACCCAACCCTGTTATATTGCATCAGTTTGTGGCGGCCTGACCTTGCTATTTCTGGAGAAAAATCCAGACCTTTTTGCCGGACCAAAGTTTGGCTCGTGTGAGGTACGTACCCATGCTACAGAAATCTCCCAACTAAAATTAATGGGGAATGATGCTTATGTCTGTATCTCAAAAAATAAACCACTTAACCCATACCCTGTTGTATTGTATAAGATCGTGGGGTCACCACCTCCCCACCTGTGCCAAAAAGTCTGTGTCCACCACAATGGCCAGATGACTTGGTCAGTGACATCAGGTAGCTATACATTCATCTGGAAATTCCCAAACTAAAGTCAATGGGAAATATTCCGTTTGGCCGATTCTCTGTAAGCAAGCACCAAACACCCAACCCTGTTATATTGCATCAGTTTTTGGCAGCCTGACCTTGCTATTTCTGGAGAAAAATCCAGACCTTTTTCCCTGACCAAAATTTGGCTCGTGCAAGGTACGTACCCATGCTACAGAAATCTCCCAACTAAAATTAATGGGGAATGTTGCTTATGTCTGTATCTCAAAAATTAAACCACTTAACCCATACCCTGTTGTATTGTATAAGATCGTGGGGTCACCCCCTCTCCACCTGTGCAAAAAAATCTGTGTCCGCCATTTCGGCCGGCTTGGTCGTCGGTGACAACAGCTAGCTATACATGCATCAGGAAATGCCCCAACTAAAGTTAATGGGAAATATTCCTTTTGGCCGATTCTCTGTAACCCAGCGCCAAACACCCAACCCTGTTATATTGCATCAGTTTGTGGCGGCCTGACCTTGCTATTTCTGGAGAAAAATCCAGACCTTTTACCCCGACCAAAATTTTGTTTGTGTAAGGTATGTACCCATGCTACAGAAATCTCCCAACTAAAATTAATGGGGAATGTTGCTTATGTCTGTATCTCAAAAAATAAACCACTTAACCCATACCCTGTTGTATTGTATAAGATCGTGGGGCCACCCCCTCCCCACCTGTGCAAAAAAATCTGTGTCCTCCGCTTCGGCCGGCTTGGTCGTCGGTGACAACAGGTAGCTATACATGCATCTGGAAATCCCCCAACTAAAGTCAATGGGAAATATTCCTTTTGGCCGATTCTCTGTAACCCAGCGCCAAACACCCAACCCTGTTATATTGCATCAGTTTGTGGCGGCCTGACCTTGCTATTTCTGGAGAAAAATCCAGACCTTTTACCCCGATCTAAATTTTGTTCGTGTAAGGTACGTACCCATGCTACAGAAATCTCCCAACTAAAATTAATGGGGAATGTTGCTTATGTCTGTATCTCAAAAAAAAACACTTAACCCATACCCTGTTGTATTGTATAAGATCGTGGGGCCACCCCATCCCCACCTGTGCAAAAAAATCTGTGTCCACCACAATGTCTAGATGACATGGTCAGTGACATCAGAAATCCCCCAACTAAAGTCAATGGGAAATATTCCTTTTGGCCGATTCTCTGTAACCCAGCGCCAAACACCCAACCCTGTTATATTGCATCAGTTTGTGGCGGCCTGACCTTGCTATTTCTGGAGAAGAATCCAGACCTTTTTCCCCGACCAAATTTTGTTCGTGTAAGGTACGTACCCATGCTACAGAAATCTCCCAACTAAAATTAATGGGGAATGTTGCTTATGTCTGTATCTCAAAAATTAAACCACTTAACCCATACCCTGTTGTATTGTATAAGATCGTGGGGTCACTCCCTCCCCACCTGTGCAAAACAATCTGTGTCCTCCGCTTCGGCCGGCTTGGTCGTCGGTGACAACAGGTAGCTATACATGCATCTGGAAATCCGCCAACTAAAGTCAATGGGAAATGTTCCTTTTGGCCGATTCTCTGTAACCCAGCGCCAAACACCCAACCCTGTTATATTGCATCAGTTTGTGGTGGCCTGACCTTGCTATTTCTGGAGAAAAATCCAGACCTTTTTGCCCGACCAAAATTTTGTTCGTGTAAGGTACGTACCCATGCTACAGAAATCTCCCAACTAAAATTAATGGGGAATGTTGCTTATGTCTGTATCTTAAAAAATAAACCACTTAACCCATACCCTGTTGTATTGTATAAGATCGTGGGGTCACCCCCTCCCCACCTGTGCAAAAAAAATCTGTGTCCGCCGTTTCGGCCGGCTTGGTCGTCGGTGACAACAGGTAGCTATAAATGCATCAGGAAATCTCCCAACTAAAGTCAATGGGAAATATTCCTTTTGGCCGATTCTCTGTAATCCAGCGCCAAACACCCAACCCTGTTATATTGCATCAGTTTGTGGCGGCCTGACCTTGCTATTTCTGGAGAAAAATCCAGACCTTTTTGCCGGACCAAAGTTTGGCTCGTGTAAGGTACGTACCCATGCTACAGAAATCTCCCAACTAAAATTAATGGGGAATGTTGCTTATGTCTGTATCTCAAAAAATAAACCACTTAACCCATACTCTGTTGTATTGTATAAGATCGTGGGGTCACCCCCTCCCCACCTGTGCAAAAAAATCTGTGTCCGCCGTTTTGGCCGGCTTGGTCGTCGGTGACAGCAGGTAGCTATACATGCATCAGGAAATCCCCCGACTAAAGTCAATGGGAAATATTCCTTTTGGCCGATTCTCTGTAACCCACCGCCAAACACCCAACCCTGTTATATTGCATCAGTTTGTGGCGGCCTGACCTTGCTATTTCTGGAGAAAAATCCAGACCTTTTCCCCCGACCAAAATTTTGTTCGTGTAAGGTACGTACCCATGCTACAGAAATCTCCCAACTAAAATTAATGGGGAATGTTGCTTATGTCTGTATCTCAAAAAATAAACCACTTAACCCATACCCTGTTGTATTGTATAAGATTGTGGGGCCACCCCCTCCCCACCTGTGCAAAAAAATCTGTGTCCTCCGCTTCGGCCGGCTTGGTCGTCGGTGACAACAGGTAGCTATACATGCATCTGGAAATCCCCCAACTAAAGTCAATGGGAAATGTTCCTTTTGGCCGATTCTCTGTAACCCAGCGCCAAACACCCAACTCTGTTATATTGCATCAGTTTGTGGCGGCCTGACCTTGCTATTTCTGGAGAAAAATCCAGACCTTTTTCCCCGACCAAAGTTTGGCTCGTGTAAGGTACGTACCCATGCTACAGAAATCTCCCAACTAAAATTAATGGGGAATGTTGCTTATGTCTGTATCTCAAAAAATAAACCACTTAACCCATACCCTGTTGTATTGTATAAGATCGTGGGGTCACCCCCTCCCCACCTGTGCAAAACAATCTGTGTCCGCCGTTTCAGCCGGCTTGGTCGTCGGTGACAGCAGGTAGCTATACATGCATCAGGAAATCCCCCGACTAAAGTCAATGGGAAATATTCCTTTTGGCCAATTCTCTGTAACCCAGCGCCAAACACCCAACCCTGTTATATTGCATCAGTTTGTGGCGGCCTGACCTTGCTATTTCTGGAGAAAAATCCAGACCTTTTCCCCCGACCAAAATTTTGTTCGTGTAAGGTACGTACCCATGCTACAGAAATCTCCCAACTAAAATTAATGGGGAATGTTGCTTATGTCTGTATCTCAAAAAATAAACCACTTAACCCATACCCTGTTGTATTGTATAAGATCGTGGGGCCACCCCCTCCCCACCTGTGCAAAACAATCTGTGTCCTCCACTTCGGCCGGCTTGGTCGTCGGTGACAACAGGTAGCTATACATGCATCTGGAAATCCCCCAACTAAAGTCAATGGGAAATGTTCCTTTTGGCCGATTCTCTGTAACCCAGCGCCAAACACCCAACCCTGTTATATTGCATCAGTTTGTGGCGGCCTGACCTTGTTATTTCTGGAGAAAAATCCAGACCTTTTTGCCCGACCAAAATTTTGTTCGTGTAAGGTACGTACCCATGCTACAGAAATCTCCCAACTAAAATTAATGGGGAATGTTGCTTATGTCTGTATCTCAAAAATTAAACCACTTAACCCATGCCCTGTTGCATTGTATAAGATCGTGGGGTCACCCCCTCCCCACCTGTGCAAAAAAATCTGTGTCCGCCGTTTCGGCCGGCTTGGTCGTCGGTGACATCAGGTAGCTATAAATGCATCAGGAAATCTCCCAACTAAAGTCAATGGGAAATATTCCTTTTGGCCGATTCTCTGTAATCCAGCGCCAAACACCCAACCCTGTTATATTGCATCAGTTTGTGGCGGCCTGACCTTGCTATTTCTGGAGAAAAATCCAGACCTTTTTGCCGGACCAAAGTTTGGCTCGTGTAAGGTACGTACCCATGCTACAGAAATCTCCCAACTAAAATTAATGGGGAATGTTGCTTATGTCTGTATCTCAAAAAATAAACCACTTAACCCATACCCTGTTGTATTGTATAAGATCGTGGGGTAACCCCCTCCCCACCTGTGCAAAAAAGTCTGTGTCCTCCGCTTCGGCCGGCTTGGTCGTCGGTGACAACAGGTAGCTATACATGCATCTGGAAATCCCCCAACTAAAGTGAATGGGAAATATTCCGTTTGGCCGATTCTCTGTAAGCAAGCCCCAAACACCCAACCCTGTTATATTGCATCAGTTTGTGGCGGCCTGACCTTGCTTTTTCTGGAGAAAAATCCAGACCTTTTTCCCCGACCAAAGTTTGGCTCGTGTAAGGTACGTACCCATGCTACAGAAATCTCCCAACTAAAATTAATGGGCAATGTTTCTTATGTCTGTATCTCAAAAAAAAAACACTTAACCCATACCCTGTTGTATTGTATAAGATCGTGGGGCCACCCCATCCCCACCTGTGCAAAAAAATCTGTGTCCTCCGCTTCGGCTGGCTTGGTCGTCGGTGACAACAGGTAGCTATACATGCATCTGGAAATCCCCCAACTAAGTCAATGGGAAATATTCCTTTTGGCCGATTCTCTGTAACCCAGCGCTAAACATCCAACCCTGTTATATTGCATCAGTTTGTGGCGGCCTGACCTTGCTATTTCTGGAGAAAAATCCAGACCTTTTTCCCCGACCAAAGTTTGGCTCGTGTAAGGTACGTACCCATGCTACATAAATCTCCCAACTAAAATTAATGGGGAATGTTGCTTATGTCTGTATCTCAAAAAATAAACCACTTAACCCATACCCTGTTGTATTGTATAAGATCGTGGGGTCACCCCCTCCCCACCTGTGCAAAAAAATCTGTGTCCTCCGCTTCGGCCGGCTTGGTCGTCGGTGACAACAGGTAGCTATACATGCATCTGGAAATCCCCCAACTAAAGTGAATGGGAAATATTCCTTTTGGCCGATTCTCTGTAACCCAGCGCTAAACACCCAACCCTGTTATATTGCATCAGTTTGTGGCGGCCTGACCTTGCTATTTCTGGAGAAAAATCCAGACCTTTTTCCCCGACCAAAGTTTGGCTCGTGTAAGGTACGTACCCATGCTACAGAAATCTCCCAACTAAAATTAATGGGGAATGTTGCTTATGTCTGTATCTCAAAAAATAAACCACTTAACCCATACCCTGTTGTATTGTATAAGATCGTGGGGTCACCCCCTCCCCACCTGTGCAAAAAAATCTGTGTCCTCCGCTTCGGCCGGCTTGGTCGTCGGTGACAACAGGTAGCTATACATGCATCTGGAAATCCCCCAACTAAAGTGAATGGGAAATATTCCGTTTGGCCGATTCTCTGTAAGCAAGCCCCAAACACCCAACCCTGTTATATTGCATCAGTTTGTGGCGGCCTGACCTTGCTATTTCTGGAGAAAAATCCAGACCTTTTTCCCCGACCAAAGTTTGGCTCGTGTAAGGTACGTACCCATGCTACAGAAATCTCCCAACTAAAATTAATGGGGAATGTTGCTTATGTCTGTATCTCAAAAAATAAACCACTTAACCCATACTCTGTTGTATTGTATAAGATCGTGGGGTCACCCCCTCCCCACCTGTGCAAAAAAATCTGTGTCCGCCGTTTTGGCCGGCTTGGTCGTCGGTGACAGCAGGTAGCTATACATGCATCAGGAAATCCCCCGACTAAAGTCAATGGGAAATATTCCTTTTGGCCGATTCTCTGTAACCCACCGCCAAACACCCAACCCTGTTATATTGCATCAGTTTGTGGCGGCCTGACCTTGCTATTTCTGGAGAAAAATCCAGACCTTTTCCCCCGACCAAAATTTTGTTCGTGTAAGGTACGTACCCATGCTACAGAAATCTCCCAACTAAAATTAATGGGGAATGTTGCTTATGTCTGTATCTCAAAAAATAAACCACTTAACCCATACCCTGTTGTATTGTATAAGATTGTGGGGCCACCCCCTCCCCACCTGTGCAAAAAAATCTGTGTCCTCCGCTTCGGCCGGCTTGGTCGTCGGTGACAACAGGTAGCTATACATGCATCTGGAAATCCCCCAACTAAAGTCAATGGGAAATGTTCCTTTTGGCCGATTCTCTGTAACCCAGCGCCAAACACCCAACCCTGTTATATTGCATCAGTTTGTGGCGGCCTGACCTTGCTATTTCTGGAGAAAAATCCAGACCTTTTTCCCCGACCAAAGTTTGGCTCGTGTAAGGTACGTACCCATGCTACCGAAATCTCCCAACTAAAATTAATGGGGAATGTTGCTTATGTCTGTATCTCAAAAAATAAACCACTTAACCCATACCCTGTTGTATTGTATAAGATCGTGGGGTCACCCCCTCCCCACCTGTGCAAAACAATCTGTGTCCGCCGTTTCGGCCGGCTTGGTCGTCGGTGACAGCAGGTAGCTATACATGCATCAGGAAATCCCCCGACTAAAGTCAATGGGAAATATTCCTTTTGGCTAATTCTCTGTAACCCAGCGCCAAACACCCAACCCTGTTATATTGCATCAGTTTGTGGCGGCCTGATCTTGCTATTTCTGGAGAAAAATCCAGACCTTTTCCCCCGACCAAAATTTTGTTCGTGTAAGGTACGTACCCATGCTACAGAAATCTCCCAACTAAAATTAATGGGGAATGTTGCTTATGTCTGTATCTCAAAAAATAAACCACTTAACCCATACCCTGTTGTATTGTATAAGATCGTGGGGCCACCCCCTCCCCACCTGTGCAAAACAATCTGTGTCCTCCACTTCGGCCGGCTTGGTCGTCGGTGACAACAGGTAGCTATACATGCATCTGGAAATCCCCCAACTAAAGTCAATGGGAAATGTTCCTTTTGGCCGATTCTCTGTAACCCAGTGCCAAACACCCAACCCTGTTATATTGCATCAGTTTGTGGTGGCCTGACCTTGCTATTTCTGGAGAAAAATCCAGACCTTTTTGCCCGACCAAAATTTTGTTCGTGTAAGGTACGTACCCATGCTACAGAAATCTCCCAACTAAAATTAATGGGGAATGTTGCTTATGTCTGTATCTCAAAAATTAAACCACTTAACCCATGCCCTGTTGCATTGTATAAGATCGTGGGGTCACCCCCTCCCCACCTGTGCAAAAAAATCTGTGTCCGCCGTTTCGGCCGGCTTGGTCGTCGGTGACATCAGGTAGCTATAAATGCATCAGGAAATCTCCCAACTAAAGTCAATGGGAAATATTCCTTTTGGCCGATTCTCTGTAACCCAGCGCCAAACACCCAACCCTGTTATATTGCATCAGTTTGTGGCGGCCTGACCTTGCTATTTCTGGAGAAAAATCCAGACCTTTTACCCCGACCAAAATTTTGTTTGTGTAAGGTATGTACCCATGCTACAGAAATCTCCCAACTAAAATTAATGGGGAATGTTGCTTATGTCTGTATCTCAAAAAAAAAACACTTAACCCATACCCTGTTGTATTGTATAAGATCGTGGGGCCACCCCCTCCCCACCTGTGCAAAACAATCTGTGTCCTCCACTTCGGCCGGCTTGGTCGTCGGTGACAACAGGTAGCTATACATGCATCTGGAAATCCCCCAACTAAAGTCAATGGGAAATGTTCCTTTTGGCCGATTCTCTGTAACCCAGTGCCAAACACCCAACCCTGTTATATTGCATCAGTTTGTGGTGGCCTGACCTTGCTATTTCTGGAGAAAAATCCAGACCTTTTTGCCCGACCAAAATTTTGTTCGTGTAAGGTACGTACCCATGCTACAGAAATCTCCCAACTAAAATTAATGGGGAATGTTGCTTATGTCTGTATCTCAAAAATTAAACCACTTAACCCATGCCCTGTTGCATTGTATAAGATCGTGGGGTCACCCCCTCCCCACCTGTGCAAAAAAATCTGTGTCCGCCGTTTCGGCCGGCTTGGTCGTCGGTGACATCAGGTAGCTATAAATGCATCAGGAAATCTCCCAACTAAAGTCAATGGGAAATATTCCTTTTGGCCGATTCTCTGTAACCCAGCGCCAAACACCCAACCCTGTTATATTGCATCAGTTTGTGGCGGCCTGACCTTGCTATTTCTGGAGAAAAATCCAGACCTTTTACCCCGACCAAAATTTTGTTTGTGTAAGGTATGTACCCATGCTACAGAAATCTCCCAACTAAAATTAATGGGGAATGTTGCTTATGTCTGTATCTCAAAAAAAAAACACTTAACCCATACCCTGTTGTATTGTATAAGATCGTGGGGCCACCCCATCCCCACCTGTGCAAAAAAATCTGTGTCCTCCGCTTCGGCTGGCTTGGTCGTCGGTGACAACAGGTAGCTATACATGCATCTGGAAATCCCCCAACTAAAGTCAATGGGAAATATTCCTTTTGGCCGATTCTCTGTAACCCAGCGCTAAACACCCAACCCTGTTGTATTGCATCAGTTTGTGGCGGCCTGACCTTGCTATTTCTGGAGAAAAATCCAGACCTTTTTCCTCGACCAAAGTTTGGCTCGTGTAAGGTACGTACCCATGCTACATAAATCTCCCAACTAAAATTAATGGGGAATGTTGCTTATGTCTGTATCTCAAAAAATAAACCACTTAACCCATACCCTGTTGTATTGTATAAGATCGTGGGGTCACCCCCTCCCCACCTGTGCAAAAAAATCTGTGTCCTCCGCTTCGGCCGGCTTGGTCGTCGGTGACAACAGGTAGCTATACATGCATCTGGAAATCCCCCAACTAAAGTGAATGGGAAATATTCCTTTTGGCCGATTCTCTGTAACCCAGCGCTAAACACCCAACCCTGTTATATTGCATCAGTTTGTGGCGGCCTGACCTTGCTATTTCTGGAGAAAAATCCAGACCTTTTTCCCCGACCAAAGTTTGGCTCGTGTAAGGTACGTACCCATGCTACAGAAATCTCCCAACTAAAATTAATGGGGAATGTTGCTTATGTCTGTATCTCAAAAAATAAACCACTTAACCCATACCCTGTTGTATTGTATAAGATCGTGGGGTCACCCCCTCCCCACCTGTGCAAAAAAATCTGTGTCCTCCGCTTCGGCCGGCTTGGTCGTCGGTGACAACAGGTAGCTATACATGCATCTGGAAATCCCCCAACTAAAGTGAATGGGAAATATTCCGTTTGGCCGATTCTCTGTAAGCAAGCCCCGAACACCCAACCCTGTTATATTGCATCAGTTTGTGGCGGCCTGACCTTGCTATTTCTGGAGAAAAATCCAGACCTTTTTCCCCGACCAAAGTTTGGCTCGTGTAAGGTACGTACCCATGCTACAGAAATCTCCCAACTAAAATTAATGGGGAATGTTGCTTATGTCTGTATCTCAAAAAATAAACCACTTAACCCATACCCTGTTGTATTGTATAAGATTGTGGGGCCACCCCCTCCCCACCTGTGCAAAAAAATCTGTGTCCTCCGCTTCGGCCGGCTTGGTCGTCGGTGACAACAGGTAGCTATACATGCATCTGGAAATCCCCCAACTAAAGTCAATGGGAAATGTTCCTTTTGGCCGATTCTCTGTAACCCAGCGCCAAACACCCAACCCTGTTATATTGCATCAGTTTGTGGCGGCCTGACCTTGCTATTTCTGGAGAAAAATCCAGACCTTTTCCCCCGACCAAAATTTTGTTCGTGTAAGGTACGTACCCATGCTACAGAAATCTCCCAACTAAAATTAATGGGGAATGTTGCCTATGTCTGTATCTCAAAAAATAAACCACTTAACCCATACCCTGTTGTATTGTATAAGATTGTGGGGCCACCCCCTCCCCACCTGTGCAAAAAAATCTGTGTCCTCCGCTTCGGCCGGCTTGGTCGTCGGTGACAACAGGTAGCTATACATGCATCTGGAAATCCCCCAACTAAAGTCAATGGGAAATGTTCCTTTTGGCCGATTCTCTGTAACCCAGCGCCAAACACCCAACCCTGTTATATTGCATCAGTTTGTGGCGGCCTGACCTTGCTATTTCTGGAGAAAAATCCAGACCTTTTTCCCCGACCAAAGTTTGGCTCGTGTAAGGTACGTACCCATGCTACAGAAATCTCCCAACTAAAATTAATGGGGAATGTTGCTTATGTCTGCATCTCAAAAAATAAACCACTTAACCCATACCCTGTTGTATTGTATAAGATCGTGGGGTCACCCCCTCCCCACCTGTGCAAAACAATCTGTGTCCGCCGTTTCGGCCGGCTTGGTCGTCGGTGACAGCAGGTAGCTATACCTGCATCAGGAAATCCCCCGACTAAAGTCAATGGGAAATATTCCTTTTGGCCAATTCTCTGTAACCCAGCGCCAAACACCCAACCCTGTTATATTGCATCAGTTTGTGGCGGCCTGACCTTGCTATTTCTGGAGAAAAATCCAGACCTTTTCCCCCGACCAAAATTTTGTTCGTGTAAGGTACGTACCCATGCTACAGAAATCTCCCAACTAAAATTAATGGGGAATGTTGCTTATGTCTGTATCTCAAAAAATAAACCACTTAACCCATACCCTGTTGTATTGTATAAGATCGTGGGGCCACCCCCTCCCCACCTGTGCAAAACAATCTGTGTCCTCCACTTCGGCCGGCTTGGTCGTCGGTGACAACAGGTAGCTATACATGCATCTGGAAATCCCCCAACTAAAGTCAATGGGAAATGTTCCTTTTGGCCGATTCTCTGTAACCCAGCGCCAAACACCCAACCCTGTTATATTGCATCAGTTTGTGGTGGCCTGACCTTGCTATTTCTGGAGAAAAATCCAGACCTTTTTGCCCGACCAAAATTTTATTCGTGTAAGGTACGTACCCATGCTACAGAAATCTCCCAACTAAAATTAATGGGGAATGTTGCTTATGTCTGTATCTCAAAAATTAAACCACTTAACCCATACCCTGTTGCATTGTATAAGATCGTGGGGTCACCCCCTCCCCACCTGTGCAAAAAAATCTGTGTCCGCCGTTTCGGCCGGCTTGGTCGTCGGTGACATCAGGTAGCTATAAATGCATCAGGAAATCTCCCAACTAAAGTCAATGGGAAATATTCCTTTTGGCCGATTCTCTGTAACCCAGCGCCAAACACCCAACCCTGTTATATTGCATCAGTTTGTGGCGGCCTGACCTTGCTATTTCTGGAGAAAAATCCAGACCTTTTTGTCGGACCAAAGTTTGGCTCGTGTAAGGTACGTACCCATGCTACAGAAATCTCCCAACTAAAATTAATGGGGAATGTTGCTTATGTCTGTATCTCAAAAAATAAACCACTTAACCCATACCCTGTTGTATTGTATAAGATCGTGGGGTCACCACCTCCCCACCTGTGCCAAAAAGTCTGTGTCCACCACAATGGCCAGATGACTTGGTCAGTGACATCAGGTAGCTATACATTCATCTGGAAATTCCCAAACTAAAGTCAATGGGAAATATTCCGTTTGGCCGATTCTCTGTAAGCAAGCCCCAAACACCCAACCCTGTTATATTGCATCAGTTTGTGGCGGCCTGACCTTGCTATTTCTGGAGAAAAATCCAGACCTTTTTGCTGGACCAAAGTTTGGCTCGTGTAAGGTACGTACCCATGCTACAGAAATCTCCCAACTAATATTAATGGGGAATGTTGCTTATGTCTGTATCTCAAAAAATAAACCACTTAACCCATACCCTGTTGTATTGTATAAGATCATGGGGTCACCACCTCCCCACCTGTGCCAAAAATTCTATGTCCACCACAATGGCCAGATGACTTGGTCAGTGACATCAGGTAGCTATACATTCATCTGGAAATTCCCAAACTAAAGTCAATGGGAAATATTCCGTTTGGCCGATTCTTTGTAAGCAAGCCCCAAACACCCAACCCTGTTATATTGCATCAGTTTTTGGCGGCCTGACCTTGCTATTTCTGGAGAAAAATCCAGACCTTTTTCCCCGACCAAAATTTGGCTCGTGCAAGGTACGTACCCATGCTACAGAAATCTCCCAACTAAAATTAATGGGGAATGTTGCTTATGTCTGTATCTCAAAAATTAAACCACTTAACCCATACCCTGTTGTATTGTATAAGATCGTGGGGTCACCCCCTCCCCACCTGTGCAAAAGAATCTGTGTCCACCACAATGTCTAGATGACGTGGTCAGTGACATCAGAAATCCCCCAACTAAAGTCAATGGGAAATATTCTGTTTGGCCGATTCTCTGTAAGCAAGCCCCAAACACCAAACCCTGTTATATTGCATCAGTTTGTGGCGGCCTGACCTTGCTATTTCTGGAGAAAAATCCAGACCTTTTTCCCCAACCAAAATTTGGCTCGTGTAAGCCCATGCTACAGAAATCTCCCAACTAAAATTAATGGGGAATGTTGCTTATGTCTGTATCTCAAAAAATAAACCATTTAACCCATACCCTGTTGTATTGTATAAGATCGTGGGGCCACCCCATCCCCACCTGTGCAAAAAAATCTGTGTCCTCCGCTTCGGCTGGCTTGGTCGTCGGTGACAACAGGTAGCTATACATGCATCTGGAAATCCCCCAACTAAAGTCAATGGGAAATATTCCTTTTGGCCGATTCTCTGTAACCCAGCGCTAAACACCCAACCCTGTTATATTGCATCAGTTTGTGGCGGCCTGACCTTGCTATTTCTGGAGAAAAATCCAGACCTTTTTCCCCGACCAAAGTTTGGCTCGTGTAAGGTACGTACCCATGCTACAGAAATCTCCCATCTAAAATTAATGGGGAATGTTGCTTATGTCTGTATCTCAAAAAATAAACCACTTAACCCATACTCTGTTGTATTGTATAAGATCGTGGGGTCACCCCATCCCCACCTGTGCAAAAAAATCTGTGTCCTCCGCTTCGGCCGGCTTGGTCGTCGGTGACAACAGGTAGCTATACATGCATCTGGAAATCCCCCAACTAAAGTGAATGGGAAATATTCCATTTGGCCGATTCTCTGTAAGCAAGCCCCAAACACCCAACCCTGTTATATTGCATCAGTTTGTGGCGGCCTGACCTTGCTATTTCTGGAGAAAAATCCAGACCTTTTTCCCCGACCAAAGTTTGGCTCGTGTAAGGTACGTACCCATGCTACAGAAATCTCCCAACTAAAATTAATGGGGAATGTTGCTTATGTCTGTATCTCAAAAAATAAACCACTTAACCCATACTCTGTTGTATTGTATAAGATCGTGGGGTCACCCCCTCCCCACCTGTGCAAAAAAATCTGTGTCCGCCGTTTCGGCCGGCTTGGTCGTCGGTGACAGCAGGTAGCTATACATGCATCAGGAAATCCCCCGACTAAAGTCAATGGGAAATATTCCTTTTGGCCGATTCTCTGTAACCCAGCACCAAACACCCAACCCTGTTATATTGCATCAGTTTGTGGCGGCCTGACCTTGCTATTTCTGGAGAAAAATCCAGACCTTTTTGTCGGACCAAAGATTGGCTCGTGTAAGGTACGTACCCATGCTACAGAAATCTCCCAACTAAAATTAATGGGGAATGTTGCTTATGTCTGTATCTCAAAAAATAAACCACTTAACCCATACCCTGTTGTATTGTATAAGATCGTGGGGTCACCACCTCCACCTGTGCCAAAAAGTCTGTGTCCACCACAATGGCCAGATGACTTGGTCAGTGACATCAGGTAGCTATACATTCATCTGGAAATTCCCAAACTAAAGTCAATGGGAAATATTCCGTTTGGCCGATTCTCTGTAAGCAAGCCCCAAACACCCAACCCTGTTATATTGCATCAGTTTGTGGCGGCCTGACCTTGCTATTTCTGGAGAAAAATCCAGACCTTTTTGCCGGACCAAAGTTTGGCTCGTGTAAGGTACGTACCCATGCTACAGAAATCTCCCAACTAATATTAATGGGGAATGTTGCTTATGTCTGTATCTCAAAAAATAAACCACTTAACCCATACCCTGTTGTATTGTATAAGATCGTGGGGTCACCACCTCCCCACCTGTGCCAAAAAGTCTGTGTCCACCACAATGGCCAGATGACTTGGTCAGTGACATCAGGTAGCTATACATTCATCTGGAAATTCCCAAACTAAAGTCAATGGGAAATATTCCGTTTGGCCGATTCTTTGTAAGCAAGCCCCAAACACCCAACCCTGTTATATTGCATCAGTTTTTGGCGGCCTGACCTTGCTATTTCTGGAGAAAAATCCAGACCTTTTTCCCCGACCAAAATTTGGCTCGTGCAAGGTACGTACCCATGCTACAGAAATCTCCCAACTAAAATTAATGGGGAATGTTGCTTATGTCTGTATCTCAAAAATTAAACCACTTAACCCATACCCTGTTGTATTGTATAAGATCGTGGGGTCACCCCCTCCCCACCTGTGCAAAAAAATCTGTGTCCACCACAATGTCTAGATGACGTGGTCAGTGACATCAGAAATCCCCCAACTAAAGTCAATGGGAAATATTCTGTTTGGCCGATTCTCTGTAAGCAAGCCCCAAACACCAAACCCTGTTATATTGCATCAGTTTGTGGCGGCCTGACCTTGCTATTTCTGGAGAAAAATCCAGACCTTTTTCCCCAACCAAAATTTGGCTCGTGTAAGCCCATGCTACAGAAATCTCCCAACTAAAATTAATGGGGAATGTTGCTTATGTCTGTATCTCAAAAAATAAACCATTTAACCCATACCCTGTTGTATTGTATAAGATCGTGGGGTCACCCCCTCCCCACCTGTGCAAAAAAATCTGTGTCCGCCATTTCGGCCGGCTTGGTCGTCGGTGACAACAGGTAGCTATACATGCATCAGGAAATCCCCCAACTAAAGTCAATGGGAAATATTCCTTTTGGCCGATTCTCTGTAACCCAGCACCAAACACCCAACCCTGTTATATTGCATCAGTTTGTGGCGGCCTGACCTTGCTATTTCTGGAGAAAAATCCAGACCTTTTACCCCGACCAAAATTTTGTTCGTGTAAGGTACGTACCCATGCTACAGAAATCTCCCAACTAAAATTAATGGGGAATGTTGCTTATGTCTGTATCTCAAAAAAAAACAACACTTAACCCATACCCTGTTGTATTGTATAAGATCGTGGGGCCACCCCATCCCCACCTGTGCAAAAAAATCTGTGTCCTCCGCTTCGGCTGGCTTTGTCGTCGGTGACAACAGGTAGCTATACATGCATCTGGAAATCCCCCAACTAAAGTCAATGGGAAATATTCCTTTTGGCCGATTCTCTGTAACCCAGCGCTAAACACCCAACCCTGTTATATTGCATCAGTTTGTGGCGGCCTGACCTTGCTATTTCTGGAGAAAAATCCAGACCTTTTTCCCCGACCAAAGTTTGGCTCGTGTAAGGTACGTACCCATGCTACAGAAATCTCCCATCTAAAATTAATGGGGAATGTTGCTTATGTCTGTATCTCAAAAAATAAACCACTTAACCCATACTCTGTTGTATTGTATAAGATCGTGGGGTCACCCCATCCCCACCTGTGCAAAAAAATCTGTGTCCTCCGCTTCGGCCGGCTTGGTCGTCGGTGACAACAGGTAGCTATACATGCATCTGGAAATCCCCCAACTAAAGTGAATGGGAAATATTCCATTTGGCCGATTCTCTGTAAGCAAGCCCCAAACACCCAACCCTGTTATATTGCATCAGTTTGTGGCGGCCTGACCTTGCTATTTCTGGAGAAAAATCCAGACCTTTTTCCCCGACCAAAGTTTGGCTCGTGTAAGGTACGTACCCATGCTACAGAAATCTCCCAACTAAAATTAATGGGGAATGTTGCTTATGTCTGTATCTCAAAAAATAAACCACTTAACCCATACTCTGTTGTATTGTATAAGATCGTGGGGTCACCCCCTCCCCACCTGTGCAAAAAAATCTGTGTCCGCCGTTTCGGCCGGCTTGGTCGTCGGTGACAGCAGGTAGCTATACATGCATCAGGAAATCCCCCGACTAAAGTCAATGGGAAATATTCCTTTTGGCCGATTCTCTGTAACCCAGCGCCAAACACCCAACCCTGTTATATTGCATCAGTTTGTGGCGGCCTGACCTTGCTATTTCTGGAGAAAAATCCAGACCTTTTTGTCGGACCAAAGTTTGGCTCGTGTAAGGTACGTACCCATGCTACAGAAATCTCCCAACTAAAATTAATGGGGAATGTTGCTTATGTCTGTATCTCAAAAAATAAACCACTTAACCCATACCCTGTTGTATTGTATAAGATCGTGGGGTCACCACCTCCACCTGTGCCAAAAAGTCTGTGTCCACCACAATGGCCAGATGACTTGGTCAGTGACATCAGGTAGCTATACATTCATCTGGAAATTCCCAAACTAAAGTCAATGGGAAATATTCCGTTTGGCCGATTCTCTGTAAGCAAGCCCCAAACACCCAACCCTGTTATATTGCATCAGTTTGTGGCGGCCTGACCTTGCTATTTCTGGAGAAAAATCCAGACCTTTTTGCCGGACCAAAGTTTGGCTCGTGTAAGGTACGTACCCATGCTACAGAAATCTCCCAACTAATATTAATGGGGAATGTTGCTTATGTCTGTATCTCAAAAAATAAACCACTTAACCCATACCCTGTTGTATTGTATAAGATCGTGGGGTCACCACCTCCCCACCTGTGCCAAAAAGTCTGTGTCCACCACAATGGCCAGATGACTTGGTCAGTGACATCAGGTAGCTATACATTCATCTGGAAATTCCCAAACTAAAGTCAATGGGAAATATTCCGTTTGGCCGATTCTTTGTAAGCAAGCCCCAAACACCCAACCCTGTTATATTGCATCAGTTTTTGGCGGCCTGACCTTGCTATTTCTGGAGAAAAATCCAGACCTTTTTCCCCGACCAAAATTTGGCTCGTGCAAGGTACGTACCCATGCTACAGAAATCTCCCAACTAAAATTAATGGGGAATGTTGCTTATGTCTGTATCTCAAAAATTAAACCACTTAACCCATACCCTGTTGTATTGTATAAGATCGTGGGGTCACCCCCTCCCCACCTGTGCAAAAAAATCTGTGTCCACCACAATGTCTAGATGACGTGGTCAGTGACATCAGAAATCCCCCAACTAAAGTCAATGGGAAATATTCTGTTTGGCCGATTCTCTGTAAGCAAGCCCCAAACACCAAACCCTGTTATATTGCATCAGTTTGTGGCGGCCTGACCTTGCTATTTCTGGAGAAAAATCCAGACCTTTTTCCCCAACCAAAATTTGGCTCGTGTAAGCCCATGCTACAGAAATCTCCCAACTAAAATTAATGGGGAATGTTGCTTATGTCTGTATCTCAAAAAATAAACCATTTAACCCATACCCTGTTGTATTGTATAAGATCGTGGGGTCACCCCCTCCCCACCTGTGCAAAAAAATCTGTGTCCGCCATTTCGGCCGGCTTGGTCGTCGGTGACAACAGGTAGCTATACATGCATCAGGAAATCCCCCAACTAAAGTCAATGGGAAATATTCCTTTTGGCCGATTCTCTGTAACCCAGCACCAAACACCCAACCCTGTTATATTGCATCAGTTTGTGGCGGCCTGACCTTGCTATTTCTGGAGAAAAATCCAGACCTTTTACCCCGACCAAAATTTTGTTCGTGTAAGGTACGTACCCATGCTACAGAAATCTCCCAACTAAAATTAATGGGGAATGTTGCTTATGTCTGTATCTCAAAAAAAAACAACACTTAACCCATACCCTGTTGTATTGTATAAGATCGTGGGGCCACCCCATCCCCACCTGTGCAAAAAAATCTGTGTCCTCCGCTTCGGCTGGCTTGGTCGTCGGTGACAACAGGTAGCTATACATGCATCTGGAAATCCCCCAACTAAAGTCAATGGGAAATATTCCTTTTGGCCGATTCTCTGTAACCCAGCGCTAAACACCCAACCCTGTTATATTGCATCAGTTTGTGGCGGCCTGACCTTGCTATTTCTGGAGAAAAATCCAGACCTTTTTCCCCGACCAAAGTTTGGCTCGTGTAAGGTACGTACCCATGCTACAGAAATCTCCCATCTAAAATTAATGGGGAATGTTGCTTATGTCTGTATCTCAAAAAATAAACCACTTAACCCATACTCTGTTGTATTGTATAAGATCGTGGGGTCACCCCATCCCCACCTGTGCAAAAAAATCTGTGTCCTCCGCTTCGGCCGGCTTGGTCGTCGGTGACAACAGGTAGCTATACATGCATCTGGAAATCCCCCAACTAAAGTGAATGGGAAATATTCCATTTGGCCGATTCTCTGTAAGCAAGCCCCAAACACCCAACCCTGTTATATTGCATCAGTTTGTGGCGGCCTGACCTTGCTATTTCTGGAGAAAAATCCAGACCTTTTTCCCCGACCAAAGTTTGGCTCGTGTAAGGTACGTACCCATGCTACAGAAATCTCCCAACTAAAATTAATGGGGAATGTTGCTTATGTCTGTATCTCAAAAAATAAACCACTTAACCCATACTCTGTTGTATTGTATAAGATCGTGGGGTAACCCCCTCCCCACCTGTGCAAAAAAATCTGTGTCCGCCGTTTCGGCCGGCTTGGTCGTCGGTGACAGCAGGTAGCTATACATGCATCAGGAAATCCCCCGACTAAAGTCAATGGGAAATATTCCTTTTGGCCGATTCTCTGTAACCCAGCGCCAAACACCCAACCCTGTTATATTGCATCAGTTTGTGGCGGCCTGACCTTGCTATTTCTGGAGAAAAATCCAGACCTTTTTGTCGGACCAAAGTTTGGCTCGTGTAAGGTACGTACCCATGCTACAGAAATCTCCCAACTAAAATTAATGGGGAATGTTGCTTATGTCTGTATCTCAAAAAATAAACCACTTAACCCATACCCTGTTGTATTGTATAAGATCGTGGGGTCACCACCTCCACCTGTGCCAAAAAGTCTGTGTCCACCACAATGGCCAGATGACTTGGTCAGTGACATCAGGTAGCTATACATTCATCTGGAAATTCCCAAACTAAAGTCAATGGGAAATATTCCGTTTGGCCGATTCTCTGTAAGCAAGCCCCAAACACCCAACCCTGTTATATTGCATCAGTTTGTGGCGGCCTGACCTTGCTATTTCTGGAGAAAAATCCAGACCTTTTTGCCGGACCAAAGTTTGGCTCGTGTAAGGTACGTACCCATGCTACAGAAATCTCCCAACTAATATTAATGGGGAATGTTGCTTATGTCTGTATCTCAAAAAATAAACCACTTAACCCATACCCTGTTGTATTGTATAAGATCGTGGGGTCACCACCTCCCCACCTGTGCCAAAAAGTCTGTGTCCACCACAATGGCCAGATGACTTGGTCAGTGACATCAGGTAGCTATACATTCATCTGGAAATTCCCAAACTAAAGTCAATGGGAAATATTCCGTTTGGCCGATTCTTTGTAAGCAAGCCCCAAACACCCAACCCTGTTATATTGCATCAGTTTTTGGCGGCCTGACCTTGCTATTTCTGGAGAAAAATCCAGACCTTTTTCCCCGACCAAAATTTGGCTCGTGCAAGGTACGTACCCATGCTACAGAAATCTCCCAACTAAAATTAATGGGGAATGTTGCTTATGTCTGTATCTCAAAAATTAAACCACTTAACCCATACCCTGTTGTATTGTATAAGATCGTGGGGTCACCCCCTCCCCACCTGTGCAAAAAAATCTGTGTCCACCACAATGTCTAGATGACGTGGTCAGTGACATCAGAAATCCCCCAACTAAAGTCAATGGGAAATATTCTGTTTGGCCGATTCTCTGTAAGCAAGCCCCAAACACCAAACCCTGTTATATTGCATCAGTTTGTGGCGGCCTGACCTTGCTATTTCTGGAGAAAAATCCAGACCTTTTTCCCCAACCAAAATTTGGCTCGTGTAAGCCCATGCTACAGAAATCTCCCAACTAAAATTAATGGGGAATGTTGCTTATGTCTGTATCTCAAAAAATAAACCATTTAACCCATACCCTGTTGTATTGTATAAGATCGTGGGGTCACCCCCTCCCCACCTGTGCAAAAAAATCTGTGTCCGCCATTTCGGCCGGCTTGGTCGTCGGTGACAACAGGTAGCTATACATGCATCAGGAAATCCCCCAACTAAAGTCAATGGGAAATATTCCTTTTGGCCGATTCTCTGTAACCCAGCACCAAACACCCAACCCTGTTATATTGCATCAGTTTGTGGCGGCCTGACCTTGCTATTTCTGGAGAAAAATCCAGACCTTTTACCCCGACCAAAATTTTGTTCGTGTAAGGTACGTACCCATGCTACAGAAATCTCCCAACTAAAATTAATGGGGAATGTTGCTTATGTCTGTATCTCAAAAAAAACAACACTTAACCCATACCCTGTTGTATTGTATAAGATCGTGGGGCCACCCCATCCCCACCTGTGCAAAAAAATCTGTGTCCTCCGCTTCGGCTGGCTTGGTCGTCGGTGACAACAGGTAGCTATACATGCATCTGGAAATCCCCCAACTAAAGTCAATGGGAAATATTCCTTTTGGCCGATTCTCTGTAACCCAGCGCTAAACACCCAACCCTGTTATATTGCATCAGTTTGTGGCGGCCTGACCTTGCTATTTCTGGAGAAAAATCCAGACCTTTTTCCCCGACCAAAGTTTGGCTCGTGTAAGGTACGTACCCATGCTACAGAAATCTCCCATCTAAAATTAATGGGGAATGTTGCTTATGTCTGTATCTCAAAAAATAAACCACTTAACCCATACTCTGTTGTATTGTATAAGATCGTGGGGTCACCCCATCCCCACCTGTGCAAAAAAATCTGTGTCCTCCGCTTCGGCCGGCTTGGTCGTCGGTGACAACAGGTAGCTATACATGCATCTGGAAATCCCCCAACTAAAGTGAATGGGAAATATTCCATTTGGCCGATTCTCTGTAAGCAAGCCCCAAACACCCAACCCTGTTATATTGCATCAGTTTGTGGCGGCCTGACCTTGCTATTTCTGGAGAAAAATCCAGACCTTTTTCCCCGACCAAAGTTTGGCTCGTGTAAGGTACGTACCCATGCTACAGAAATCTCCCAACTAAAATTAATGGGGAATGTTGCTTATGTCTGTATCTCAAAAAATAAACCACTTAACCCATACTCTGTTGTATTGTATAAGATCGTGGGGTCACCCCCTCCCCACCTGTGCAAAAAAATCTGTGTCCGCCGTTTCGGCCGGCTTGGTCGTCGGTGACAGCAGGTAGCTATACATGCATCAGGAAATCCCCCGACTAAAGTCAATGGGAAATATTCCTTTTGGCCGATTCTCTGTAACCCAGCGCCAAACACCCAACCCTGTTATATTGCATCAGTTTGTGGCGGCCTGACCTTGCTATTTCTGGAGAAAAATCCAGACCTTTTTGTCGGACCAAAGTTTGGCTCGTGTAAGGTACGTACCCATGCTACAGAAATCTCCCAACTAAAATTAATGGGGAATGTTGCTTATGTCTGTATCTCAAAAAATAAACCACTTAACCCATACCCTGTTGTATTGTATAAGATCGTGGGGTCACCACCTCCACCTGTGCCAAAAAGTCTGTGTCCACCACAATGGCCAGATGACTTGGTCAGTGACATCAGGTAGCTATACATTCATCTGGAAATTCCCAAACTAAAGTCAATGGGAAATATTCCGTTTGGCCGATTCTCTGTAAGCAAGCCCCAAACACCCAACCCTGTTATATTGCATCAGTTTGTGGCGGCCTGACCTTGCTATTTCTGGAGAAAAATCCAGACCTTTTTGCCGGACCAAAGTTTGGCTCGTGTAAGGTACGTACCCATGCTACAGAAATCTCCCAACTAATATTAATGGGGAATGTTGCTTATGTCTGTATCTCAAAAAATAAACCACTTAACCCATACCCTGTTGTATTGTATAAGATCGTGGGGTCACCACCTCCCCACCTGTGCCAAAAAGTCTGTGTCCACCACAATGGCCAGATGACTTGGTCAGTGACATCAGGTAGCTATACATTCATCTGGAAATTCCCAAACTAAAGTCAATGGGAAATATTCCGTTTGGCCGATTCTTTGTAAGCAAGCCCCAAACACCCAACCCTGTTATATTGCATCAGTTTTTGGCGGCCTGACCTTGCTATTTCTGGAGAAAAATCCAGACCTTTTTCCCCGACCAAAATTTGGCTCGTGCAAGGTACGTACCCATGCTACAGAAATCTCCCAACTAAAATTAATGGGGAATGTTGCTTATGTCTGTATCTCAAAAATTAAACCACTTAACCCATACCCTGTTGTATTGTATAAGATCGTGGGGTCACCCCCTCCCCACCTGTGCAAAAAAATCTGTGTCCACCACAATGTCTAGATGACGTGGTCAGTGACATCAGAAATCCCCCAACTAAAGTCAATGGGAAATATTCTGTTTGGCCGATTCTCTGTAAGCAAGCCCCAAACACCAAACCCTGTTATATTGCATCAGTTTGTGGCGGCCTGACCTTGCTATTTCTGGAGAAAAATCCAGACCTTTTTCCCCAACCAAAATTTGGCTCGTGTAAGCCCATGCTACAGAAATCTCCCAACTAAAATTAATGGGGAATGTTGCTTATGTCTGTATCTCAAAAAATAAACCATTTAACCCATACCCTGTTGTATTGTATAAGATCGTGGGGTCACCCCCTCCCCACCTGTGCAAAAAAATCTGTGTCCGCCATTTCGGCCGGCTTGGTCGTCGGTGACAACAGGTAGCTATACATGCATCAGGAAATCCCCCAACTAAAGTCAATGGGAAATATTCCTTTTGGCCGATTCTCTGTAACCCAGCACCAAACACCCAACCCTGTTATATTGCATCAGTTTGTGGTGGCCTGACCTTGCTATTTCTGGAGAAAAATCCAGACCTTTTACCCCGACCAAAATTTTGTTCGTGTAAGGTACGTACCCATGCTACAGAAATCTCCCAACTAAAATTAATGGGGAATGTTGCTTATGTCTGTATCTCAAAAAAAACAACACTTAACCCATACCCTGTTGTATTGTATAAGATCGTGGGGCCACCCCATCCCCACCTGTGCAAAAAAATCTGTGTCCTCCGCTTCGGCTGGCTTGGTCGTCGGTGACAACAGGTAGCTATACATGCATCTGGAAATCCCCCAACTAAAGTCAATGGGAAATATTCCTTTTGGCCGATTCTCTGTAACCCAGCGCTAAACACCCAACCCTGTTATATTGCATCAGTTTGTGGCGGCCTGACCTTGCTATTTCTGGAGAAAAATCCAGACCTTTTTCCCCGACCAAAGTTTGGCTCGTGTAAGGTACGTACCCATGCTACAGAAATCTCCCATCTAAAATTAATGGGGAATGTTGCTTATGTCTGTATCTCAAAAAATAAACCACTTAACCCATACTCTGTTGTATTGTATAAGATCGTGGGGTCACCCCATCCCCACCTGTGCAAAAAAATCTGTGTCCTCCGCTTCGGCCGGCTTGGTCGTCGGTGACAACAGGTAGCTATACATGCATCTGGAAATCCCCCAACTAAAGTGAATGGGAAATATTCCATTTGGCCGATTCTCTGTAAGCAAGCCCCAAACACCCAACCCTGTTATATTGCATCAGTTTGTGGCGGCCTGACCTTGCTATTTCTGGAGAAAAATCCAGACCTTTTTCCCCGACCAAAGTTTGGCTCGTGTAAGGTACGTACCCATGCTACAGAAATCTCCCAACTAAAATTAATGGGGAATGTTGCTTATGTCTGTATCTCAAAAAATAAGCCACTTAACCCATACTCTGTTGTATTGTATAAGATCGTGGGGTCACCCCCTCCCCACCTGTGCAAAAAAATCTGTGTCCGCCGTTTCGGCCGGCTTGGTCGTCGGTGACAGCAGGTAGCTATACATGCATCAGGAAATCCCCCGACTAAAGTCAATGGGAAATATTCCTTTTGGCCGATTCTCTGTAACCCAGCGCCAAACACCCAACCCTGTTATATTGCATCAGTTTGTGGCGGCCTGACCTTGCTATTTCTGGAGAAAAATCCAGACCTTTTCCCTCGACCAAAATTTTGTTCGTGTAAGGTACGTACCCATGCTACAGAAATCTCCCAACTAAAATTAATGGGGAATGTTGCTTATGTCTGTATCTCAAAAAATAAACCACTTAACCCATACCCTGTTGTATTGTATAAGATCGTGGGGCCACCCCCTCCCCACCTGTGCAAAAAAATCTGTGTCCTCCGCTTCGGCCGGCTTGGTCGTCGGTGACAACAGGTAGCTATACATGCATCTGGAAATCCCCCAACTAAAGTCAATGGGAAATATTCCTTTTGGCCGATTCTCTGTAACCCAGCGCCAAACACCCAACCCTGTTATATTGCATCAGTTTGTGGCGGCCTGACCTTGCTATTTCTGGAGAAAAATCCAGACCTTTTAGCCCGATCAAAATTTTGTTCGTGTAAGGTACGTACCCATGCTACAGAAATCTCCCAACTAAAATTAATGGGGAATGTTGCTTATGTCTGTATCTCAAAAAAAAAAACACTTAACCCATACCCTGTTGTATTGTATAAGATCGTGGGGCCACCCCATCCCCACCTGTGCCAAAAAATCTGTGTCCTCCGCTTCGGCTGGCTTGGTCGTCGGTGACAACAGATAGCTATACATGCATCTGGAAATCCCCCAACTAAAGTCAATGGGAAATATTCCTTTTGGCCGATTCTCTGTAACCCAGCGCCAAACACCCAACCCTGTTATATTGCATCAGTTTGTGGTGGCCTGACCTTGCTATTTCTGGAGAAAAATCCAGACCTTTTTGCCCGACCAAAATTTTGTTCGTGTAAGGTACGTACCCATGCTACAGAAATCTCCCAACTAAAATTAATGGGGAATGTTGCTTATGTCTGTATCTCAAAAAATAAACCACTTAACCCATACCCTGTTGTATTGTATAAGATCGTGGGGTCACCCCCTCCCCACCTGTGCAAAAAAATCTGTGTCCGCCGTTTCGGCCGGCTTGGTCGTCGGTGACAACAGGTAGCTATAAATGCATCAGGAAATCTCCCAACTAAAGTCAATGGGAAATATTCCTTTTGGCCGATTCTCTGTAACCCAGCGCCAAACACCCAACCCTGTTATATTGCATCAGTTTGTGGCGGCCTGACCTTGCTATTTCTGGAGAAGAATCCAGACCATTTTTACCTGACCAAAATTTTGTTCGTGTAAGGTACGTACCCATGCTACAGAAATCTCCCAACTAAAATTAATGGGGAATGTTGCTTATGTCTGTATCTCAAAAATTAAACCACTTAACCCATACCCTGTTGTATTGTATAAGATCATGGGGTCACCCCCTCCCCACCTGTGCAAAAAAATCTGTGTCCACCACAATGTCTAGATGACATGGTCAGTGACATCAGAAATCCCCCAACTAAAGTCAATGGGAAATATTCCTTTTGGCCGATTCTCTGTAACCCAGCGCCAAACACCCAACCCTGTTATATTGCATCAGTTTGTGGCGGCCTGACCTTGCTATTTCTGGAGAAAAATCCAGACCTTTTCCCTCGACCAAAATTTTGTTCGTGTAAGGTACGTACCCATGCTACAGAAATCTCCCAACTAAAATTAATGGGGAATGTTGCTTATGTCTGTATCTCAAAAAATAAACCACTTAACCCATACCCTGTTGTATTGTATAAGATCGTGGGGCCACCCCCTCCCCACCTGTGCAAAAAAATCTGTGTCCTCCGCTTCGGCCGGCTTGGTCGTCGGTGACAACAGGTAGCTATAAATGCATCAGGAAATCTCCCAACTAAAGTCAATGGGAAATATTCCTTTTGGCCGATTCTCTGTAACCCAGCGCCAAACACCCAACCCTGTTATATTGCATCAGTTTGTGGCGGCCTGACCTTGCTATTTCTGGAGAAGAATCCAGACCATTTTTACCTGACCAAAATTTTGTTCGTGTAAGGTACGTACCCATGCTACAGAAATCTCCCAACTAAAATTAATGGGGAATGTTGCTTATGTCTGTATCTCAAAAATTAAACCACTTAACCCATACCCTGTTGTATTGTATAAGATCATGGGGTCACCCCCTCCCCACCTGTGCAAAAAAATCTGTGTCCACCACAATGTCTAGATGACATGGTCAGTGACATCAGAAATCCCCCAACTAAAGTCAATGGGAAATATTCCTTTTGGCCGATTCTCTGTAACCCAGCGCCAAACACCCAACCCTGTTATATTGCATCAGTTTGTGGCGGCCTGACCTTGCTATTTCTGGAGAAAAATCCAGACCTTTTCCCTCGACCAAAATTTTGTTCGTGTAAGGTACGTACCCATGCTACAGAAATCTCCCAACTAAAATTAATGGGGAATGTTGCTTATGTCTGTATCTCAAAAAATAAACCACTTAACCCATACCCTGTTGTATTGTATAAGATCGTGGGGCCACCCCCTCCCCACCTGTGCAAAAAAATCTGTGTCCTCCGCTTCGGCCGGCTTGGTCGTCGGTGACAACAGGTAGCTATACATGCATCTGGAAATCCCCCAACTAAAGTCAATGGGAAATATTCCTTTTGGCCGATTCTCTGTAACCCAGCGCCAAACACCCAACCCTGTTATATTGCATCAGTTTGTGGCGGCCTGACCTTGCTATTTCTGGAGAAAAATCCAGACCTTTTACCCCGATCAAAATTTTGTTCGTGTAAGGTACGTACCCATGCTACAGAAATCTCCCAACTAAAATTAATGGGGAATGTTGCTTATGTCTGTATCTCAAAAAAAAAACACTTAACCCATACCCTGTTGTATTGTATAAGATCGTGGGGCCACCCCATCCCCACCTGTGCAAAAAAATCTGTGTCCTCCGCTTCGGCTGGCTTGGTCGTCGGTGACAACAGATAGCTATACATGCATCTGGAAATCCACCAACTAAAGTCAATGGGAAATATTCCTTTTGGCCGATTCTCTGTAACCCAGCGCCAAACACCCAACCCTGTTATATTGCATCAGTTTGTGGCGGCCTGACCTTGCTATTTCTGGAGAAAAATCCAGACCTTTTTGCCCGACCAAAATTTTGTTCGTGTAAGGTACGTACCCATGCTACAGAAATCTCCCAACTAAAATTAATGGGGAATGTTGCTTATGTCTGTATCTCAAAAAATAAACCACTTAACCCATACCCTGTTGTATTGTATAAGATCGTGGGGTCACCCCCTCCCCACCTGTGCAAAAAAATCTGTGTCCGCCGTTTCGGCCGGCTTGGTCGTCGGTGACAACAGGTAGCTATAAATGCATCAGGAAATCTCCCAACTAAAGTCAATGGGAAATATTCCTTTTGGCCGATTCTCTGTAACCCAGCGCCAAACACCCAACCCTGTTATATTGCATCAGTTTGTGGCGGCCTGACCTTGCTATTTCTGGAGAAGAATCCAGACCTTTTTCCCTGACCAAAATTTTGTTCGTGTAAGGTACGTACCCATGCTACAGAAATCTCCCAACTAAAATTAATGGGGAATGTTGCTTATGTCTGTATCTCAAAAATTAAACCACTTAACCCATACCCTGTTGTATTGTATAAGATCATGGGGTCACCCCCTCCCCACCTGTGCAAAAAAATCTGTGTCCACCACAATGTCTAGATGACATGGTCAGTGACATGAGAAATCCCCCAACTAAAGTCAATGGGAAATATTCCTTTTGGCCGATTCTCTGTAACCCAGCGCCAAACACCCAACCCTGTTATATTGCATCAGTTTGTGGCGGCCTGACCTTGCTATTTCTGGAGAAGAATCCAGACCTTTTTCCCCGACCAAATTTTGTTCGTGTAAGGTACGTACCCATGCTACAGAAATCTCCCAACTAAAATTAATGGGGAATGTTGCTTATGTCTGTATCTCAAAAATTAAACCACTTAACCCATACCCTGTTGTATTGTATAAGATCGTGGGGTCACTCCCTCCCCACCTGTGCAAAAAAATCTGTGTCCTCCGCTTCGGCTGGCTTGGTCGTCGGTGACAACAGGTAGCTATACATGCATCTGGAAATCCCCCAACTAAAGTCAATGGGAAATATTCCTTTTGGCCGATTCTCTGTAACCCAGCGCTAAACACCCAACCCTGTTATATTGCATCAGTTTGTGGCGGCCTGACCTTGCTATTTCTGGAGAAAAATCCAGACCTTTTTCCCCGACCAAAGTTTGGCTCGTGTAAGGTACGTACCCATGCTACAGAAATCTCCCATCTAAAATTAATGGGGAATGTTGCTTATGTCTGTATCTCAAAAAATAAACCACTTAACCCATACTCTGTTGTATTGTATAAGATCGTGGGGTCACCCCATCCCCACCTGTGCAAAAAAATCTGTGTCCTCCGCTTCGGCCGGCTTGGTCGTCGGTGACAACAGGTAGCTATACATGCATCTGGAAATCCCCCAACTAAAGTGAATGGGAAATATTCCATTTGGCCGATTCTCTGTAAGCAAGCCCCAAACACCCAACCCTGTTATATTGCATCAGTTTGTGGCGGCCTGACCTTGCTATTTCTGGAGAAAAATCCAGACCTTTTTCCCCGACCAAAGTTTGGCTCGTGTAAGGTACGTACCCATGCTACAGAAATCTCCCAACTAAAATTAATGGGGAATGTTGCTTATGTCTGTATCTCAAAAAATAAGCCACTTAACCCATACTCTGTTGTATTGTATAAGATCGTGGGGTCACCCCCTCCCCACCTGTGCAAAAAAATCTGTGTCCGCCGTTTCGGCCGGCTTGGTCGTCGGTGACAGCAGGTAGCTATACATGCATCAGGAAATCCCCCGACTAAAGTCAATGGGAAATATTCCTTTTGGCCGATTCTCTGTAACCCAGCGCCAAACACCCAACCCTGTTATATTGCATCAGTTTGTGGCGGCCTGACCTTGCTATTTCTGGAGAAAAATCCAGACCTTTTCCTTCGACCAAAATTTTGTTCGTGTAAGGTACGTACCCATGCTACAGAAATCTCCCAACTAAAATTAATGGGGAATGTTGCTTATGTCTGTATCTCAAAAAATAAACCACTTAACCCATACCCTGTTGTATTGTATAAGATCGTGGGGCCACCCCCTCCCCACCTGTGCAAAAAAATCTGTGTCCTCCGCTTCGGCCGGCTTGGTCGTCGGTGACAACAGGTAGCTATACATGCATCTGGAAATCCCCCAACTAAAGTCAATGGGAAATATTCCTTTTGGCCGATTCTCTGTAACCCAGCGCCAAACACCCAACCCTGTTATATTGCATCAGTTTGTGGCGGCCTGACCTTGCTATTTCTGGAGAAAAATCCAGACCTTTTACCCCGATCAAAATTTTGTTCGTGTAAGGTACGTACCCATGCTACAGAAATCTCCCAACTAAAATTAATGGGGAATGTTGCTTATGTCTGTATCTCAAAAAAAAAAACACTTAACCCATACCCTGTTGTATTGTATAAGATCGTGGGGCCACCCCATCCCCACCTGTGCCAAAAAATCTGTGTCCTCCGCTTCGGCTGGCTTGGTCGTCGGTGACAACAGATAGCTATACATGCATCTGGAAATCCCCCAACTAAAGTCAATGGGAAATATTCCTTTTGGCCGATTCTCTGTAACCCAGCGCCAAACACCCAACCCTGTTATATTGCATCAGTTTGTGGTGGCCTGACCTTGCTATTTCTGGAGAAAAATCCAGACCTTTTTGCCCGACCAAAATTTTGTTCGTGTAAGGTACGTACCCATGCTACAGAAATCTCCCAACTAAAATTAATGGGGAATGTTGCTTATGTCTGTATCTCAAAAAATAAACCACTTAACCCATACCCTGTTGTATTGTATAAGATCGTGGGGTCACCCCCTCCCCACCTGTGCAAAAAAATCTGTGTCCGCCGTTTCGGCCGGCTTGGTCGTCGGTGACAACAGGTAGCTATAAATGCATCAGGAAATCTCCCAACTAAAGTCAATGGGAAATATTCCTTTTGGCCGATTCTCTGTAACCCAGCGCCAAACACCCAACCCTGTTATATTGCATCAGTTTGTGGCGGCCTGACCTTGCTATTTCTGGAGAAGAATCCAGACCATTTTTACCTGACCAAAATTTTGTTCGTGTAAGGTACGTACCCATGCTACAGAAATCTCCCAACTAAAATTAATGGGGAATGTTGCTTATGTCTGTATCTCAAAAATTAAACCACTTAACCCATACCCTGTTGTATTGTATAAGATCATGGGGTCACCCCCTCCCCACCTGTGCAAAAAAATCTGTGTCCACCACAATGTCTAGATGACATGGTCAGTGACATCAGAAATCCCCCAACTAAAGTCAATGGGAAATATTCCTTTTGGCCGATTCTCTGTAACCCAGCGCCAAACACCCAACCCTGTTATATTGCATCAGTTTGTGGCGGCCTGACCTTGCTATTTCTGGAGAAAAATCCAGACCTTTTCCCTCGACCAAAATTTTGTTCGTGTAAGGTACGTACCCATGCTACAGAAATCTCCCAACTAAAATTAATGGGGAATGTTGCTTATGTCTGTATCTCAAAAAATAAACCACTTAACCCATACCCTGTTGTATTGTATAAGATCGTGGGGCCACCCCCTCCCCACCTGTGCAAAAAAATCTGTGTCCTCCGCTTCGGCCGGCTTGGTCGTCGGTGACAACAGGTAGCTATACATGCATCTGGAAATCCCCCAACTAAAGTCAATGGGAAATATTCCTTTTGGCCGATTCTCTGTAACCCAGCGCCAAACACCCAACCCTGTTATATTGCATCAGTTTGTGGCGGCCTGACCTTGCTATTTGTGGAGAAAAATCCAGACCTTTTACCCCGATCAAAATTTTGTTCGTGTAAGGTACGTACCCATGCTACAGAAATCTCCCAACTAAAATTAATGGGGAATGTTGCTTATGTCTGTATCTCAAAAAAAAAACACTTAACCCATACCCTGTTGTATTGTATAAGATCGTGGGGCCACCCCATCCCCACCTGTGCAAAAAAATCTGTGTCCTCCGCTTCGGCTGGCTTGGTCGTCGGTGACAACAGATAGCTATACATGCATCTGGAAATCCACCAACTAAAGTCAATGGGAAATATTCCTTTTGGCCGATTCTCTGTAACCCAGCGCCAAACACCCAACCCTGTTATATTGCATCAGTTTGTGGTGGCCTGACCTTGCTATTTCTGGAGAAAAATCCAGACCTTTTTGCCCGACCAAAATTTTGTTCGTGTAAGGTACGTACCCATGCTACAGAAATCTCCCAACTAAAATTAATGGGGAATGTTGCTTATGTCTGTATCTCAAAAAATAAACCACTTAACCCATACCCTGTTGTATTGTATAAGATCGTGGGGTCACCCCCTCCCCACCTGTGCAAAAAAATCTGTGTCCGCCGTTTCGGCCGGCTTGGTCGTCGGTGACAACAGGTAGCTATAAATGCATCAGGAAATCTCCCAACTAAAGTCAATGGGAAATATTCCTTTTGGCCGATTCTCTGTAACCCAGCGCCAAACACCCAACCCTGTTATATTGCATCAGTTTGTGGCGGCCTGACCTTGCTATTTCTGGAGAAGAATCCAGACCTTTTTCCCTGACCAAAATTTTGTTCGTGTAAGGTACGTACCCATGCTACAGAAATCTCCCAACTAAAATTAATGGGGAATGTTGCTTATGTCTGTATCTCAAAAATTAAACCACTTAACCCATACCCTGTTGTATTGTATAAGATCATGGGGTCACCCCCTCCCCACCTGTGCAAAAAAATCTGTGTCCACCACAATGTCTAGATGACATGGTCAGTGACATGAGAAATCCCCCAACTAAAGTCAATGGGAAATATTCCTTTTGGCCGATTCTCTGTAACCCAGCGCCAAACACCCAACCCTGTTATATTGCATCAGTTTGTGGCGGCCTGACCTTGCTATTTCTGGAGAAGAATCCAGACCTTTTTCCCCGACCAAATTTTGTTCGTGTAAGGTACGTACCCATGCTACAGAAATCTCCCAACTAAAATTAATGGGGAATGTTGCTTATGTCTGTATCTCAAAAATTAAACCACTTAACCCATACCCTGTTGTATTGTATAAGATCGTGGGGTCACTCCCTCCCCACCTGTGCAAAACAATCTGTGTCCTCCGCTTCGGCCGGCTTGGTCGTCGGTGACAACAGGTAGCTATACATGCATCTGGAAATCCGCCAACTAAAGTCAATGGGAAATGTTCCTTTTGGCCGATTCTCTGTAACCCAGCGCCAAACACCCAACCCTGTTATATTGCATCAGTTTGTGGTGGCCTGACCTTGCTATTTCTGGAGAAAAATCCAGACCTTTTTGCCCGACCAAAATTTTGTTCGTGTAAGGTACGTACCCATGCTACAGAAATCTCCCAACTAAAATTAATGGGGAATGTTGCTTATGTCTGTATCTTAAAAAATAAACCACTTAACCCATACCCTGTTGTATTGTATAAGATCGTGGGGTCACCCCCTCCCCACCTGTGCAAAAAAATCTGTGACCGCCGTTTCGGCCGGCTTGGTCGTCGGTGACAACAGGTAGCTATAAATGCATCAGGAAATCTCCCAACTAAAGTCAATGGGAAATATTCCTTTTGGCCGATTCTCTGTAACCCAGTGCCAAACACCCAACCCTGTTATATTGCATCAGTTTGTGGCGGCCTGACCTTGCTATTTCTGGAGAAAAATCCAGACCTTTTTGCCGGACCAAAGTTTGGCTCGTGTAAGGTACGTACCCATGCTACAGAAATCTCCCAACTAAAATTAATGGGGAATGTTGCTTATGTCTGTATCTCAAAAAATAAACCACTTAACCCATACCCTGTTGTATTGTATAAGATCGTGGGGTCACCACCTCCCCACCTGTGCCAAAAAGTCTGTGTCCACCACAATGGCCAGATGACTTGGTCAGTGACATCAGGTAGCTATACATTCATCTGGAAATTCCCAAACTAAAGTCAATGGGAAATATTCCGTTTGGCCGATTCTCTGTAAGCAAGCCCCAAACACCCAACCCTGTTATATTGCATCAGTTTTTGGCGGCCTGACCTTGCTATTTCTGGAGAAAAATCCAGACCTTTTTCCCTGACCAAAATTTGGCTCGTGCAAGGTACGTACCCATGCTACAGAAATCTCCCAACTAAAATTAATGGGGAATGTTGCTTATGTCTGTATCTCAAAAATTAAACCACTTAACCCATACCCTGTTGTATTGTATAAGATCGTGGGGTCACCCCCTCCCCACCTGTGCAAAAAAATCTGTGTCCGCCGTTTCGGCCGGCTTGGTCGTCGGTGACAACAGGTAGCTATAAATGCATCAGGAAATCTCCCAACTAAAGTCAATGGGAAATATTCCTTTTGGCCGATTCTCTGTAACCCAGCGCCAAACACCCAACCCTGTTATATTGCATCAGTTTGTGGCGGCCTGACCTTGCTATTTCTGGAGAAGAATCCAGACCTTTTTCCCTGACCAAAATTTTGTTCGTGTAAGGTACGTACCCATGCTACAGAAATCTCCCAACTAAAATTAATGGGGAATGTTGCTTATGTCTGTATCTCAAAAATTAAACCACTTAACCCATACCCTGTTGTATTGTATAAGATCATGGGGTCACCCCCTCCCCACCTGTGCAAAAAAATCTGTGTCCACCACAATGTCTAGATGACATGGTCAGTGACATCAGAAATCCCCCAACTAAAGTCAATGGGAAATATTCCTTTTGCCCGATTCTCTGTAACCCAGCGCCAAACACCCAACCCTGTTATATTGCATCAGTTTGTGGCGGCCTGACCTTGCTATTTCTGGAGAAGAATCCAGACCTTTTTCCCCGACCAAATTTTGTTCGTGTAAGGTACGTACCCATGCTACAGAAATCTCCCAACTAAAATTAATGGGGAATGTTGCTTATGTCTGTATCTCAAAAAATAAACCACTTAACCCATACTCTGTTGTATTGTATAAGATCGTGGGGTCACCCCCTCCCCACCTGTGCAAAAAAATCTGTGTCCGCCGTTTCGGCCGGCTTGGTCGTCGGTGACAGCAGGTAGCTATACATGCATCAGGAAATCCCCCGACTAAAGTCAATGGGAAATATTCCTTTTGGCCGATTCTCTGTAACCCAGCGCCAAACACCCAACCCTGTTATATTGCATCAGTTTGTGGCGGCCTGACCTTGCTATTTCTGGAGAAAAATCCAGACCTTTTTGTCGGACCAAAGTTTGGCTCGTGTAAGGTACGTACCCATGCTACAGAAATCTCCCAACTAAAATTAATGGGGAATGTTGCTTATGTCTGTATCTCAAAAAATAAACCACTTAACCCATACCCTGTTGTATTGTATAAGATCGTGGGGTCACCACCTCCACCTGTGCCAAAAAGTCTGTGTCCACCACAATGGCCAGATGACTTGGTCAGTGACATCAGGTAGCTATACATTCATCTGGAAATTCCCAAACTAAAGTCAATGGGAAATATTCCGTTTGGCCGATTCTCTGTAAGCAAGCCCCAAACACCCAACCCTGTTATATTGCATCAGTTTGTGGCGGCCTGACCTTGCTATTTCTGGAGAAAAATCCAGACCTTTTTGCCGGACCAAAGTTTGGCTCGTGTAAGGTACGTACCCATGCTACAGAAATCTCCCAACTAATATTAATGGGGAATGTTGCTTATGTCTGTATCTCAAAAAATAAACCACTTAACCCATACCCTGTTGTATTGTATAAGATCGTGGGGTCACCACCTCCCCACCTGTGCCAAAAAGTCTGTGTCCACCACAATGGCCAGATGACTTGGTCAGTGACATCAGGTAGCTATACATTCATCTGGAAATTCCCAAACTAAAGTCAATGGGAAATATTCCGTTTGGCCGATTCTTTGTAAGCAAGCCCCAAACACCCAACCCTGTTATATTGCATCAGTTTTTGGCGGCCTGACCTTGCTATTTCTGGAGAAAAATCCAGACCTTTTTCCCCGACCAAAATTTGGCTCGTGCAAGGTACGTACCCATGCTACAGAAATCTCCCAACTAAAATTAATGGGGAATGTTGCTTATGTCTGTATCTCAAAAAATAAACCACTTAACCCATACTCTGTTGTATTGTATAAGATCGTGGGGTCACCCCATCCCCACCTGTGCAAAAAAATCTGTGTCCTCCGCTTCGGCCGGCTTGGTCGTCGGTGACAACAGGTAGCTATACATGCATCTGGAAATCCCCCAACTAAAGTGAATGGGAAATATTCCATTTGGCCGATTCTCTGTAAGCAAGCCCCAAACACCCAACCCTGTTATATTGCATCAGTTCGTGGCGGCCTGACCTTGCTATTTCTGGAGAAAAATCCAGACCTTTTTCCCCGACCAAAGTTTGGCTCGTGTAAGGTACGTACCCATGCTACAGAAATCTCCCAACTAAAATTAATGGGGAATGTTGCTTATGTCTGTATCTCAAAAAATAAGCCACTTAACCCATACTCTGTTGTATTGTATAAGATCGTGGGGTCACCCCCTCCCCACCTGTGCAAAAAAATCTGTGTCTGCCGTTTCGGCCGGCTTGGTCGTCGGTGACAGCAGGTAGCTATACATGCATCAGGAAATCCCCCGACTAAAGTCAATGGGAAATATTCCTTTTGGCCGATTCTCTGTAACCCAGCGCCAAACACCCAACCCTGTTATATTGCATCAGTTTGTGGCGGCCTGACCTTGCTATTTCTGGAGAAAAATCCAGACCTTTTCCCTCGACCAAAATTTTGTTCGTGTAAGGTACGTACCCATGCTACAGAAATCTCCCAACTAAAATTAATGGGGAATGTTGCTTATGTCTGTATCTCAAAAAATAAACCACTTAACCCATACCCTGTTGTATTGTATAAGATCGTGGGGCCACCCCCTCCCCACCTGTGCAAAAAAATCTGTCTCCTCCGCTTCGGCCGGCTTGGTCGTCGGTGACAACAGGTAGCTATACATGCATCTGGAAATCCCCCAACTAAAGTCAATGGGAAATATTCCTTTTGGCCGATTCTCTGTAACCCAGCGCCAAACACCCAACCCTGTTATATTGCATCAGTTTGTGGCGGCCTGACCTTGCTATTTCTGGAGAAAAATCCAGACCTTTTACCCCGATCAAAATTTTGTTCGTGTAAGGTACGTACCCATGCTACAGAAATCTCCCAACTAAAATTAATGGGGAATGTTGCTTATGTCTGTATCTCAAAAAAAAAAAACACTTAACCCATACCCTGTTGTATTGTATAAGATCGTGGGGCCACCCCATCCCCACCTGTGCCAAAAAATCTGTGTCCTCCGCTTCGGCTGGCTTGGTCGTCGGTGACAACAGATAGCTATACATGCATCTGGAAATCCCCCAACTAAAGTCAATGGGAAATATTCCTTTTGGCCGATTCTCTGTAACCCAGCGCCAAACACCCAACCCTGTTATATTGCATCAGTTTGTGGTGGCGTGACCTTGCTATTTCTGGAGAAAAATCCAGACCTTTTTGCCCGACCAAAATTTTGTTCGTGTAAGGTACGTACCCATGCTACAGAAATCTCCCAACTAAAATTAATGGGGAATGTTGCTTATGTCTGTATCTCAAAAAATAAACCACTTAACCCATACCCTGTTGTATTGTATAAGATCGTGGGGTCACCCCCTCCCCACCTGTGCAAAAAAATCTGTGTCCGCCGTTTCGGCCGGCTTGGTCGTCGGTGACAACAGGTAGCTATAAATGCATCAGGAAATCTCCCAACTAAAGTCAATGGGAAATATTCCTTTTGGCCGATTCTCTGTAACCCAGCGCCAAACACCCAACCCTGTTATATTGCATCAGTTTGTGGCGGCCTGACCTTGCTATTTCTGGAGAAGAATCCAGACCATTTTTACCTGACCAAAATTTTGTTCGTGTAAGGTACGTACCCATGCTACAGAAATCTCCCAACTAAAATTAATGGGGAATGTTGCTTATGTCTGTATCTCAAAAATTAAACCACTTAACCCATACCCTGTTGTATTGTATAAGATCATGGGGTCACCCCCTCCCCACCTGTGCAAAAAAATCTGTGTCCACCACAATGTCTAGATGACATGGTCAGTGACATCAGAAATCCCCCAACTAAAGTCAATGGGAAATATTCCTTTTGGCCGATTCTCTGTAACCCAGCGCCAAACACCCAACCCTGTTATATTGCATCAGTTTGTGGCGGCCTGACCTTGCTATTTCTGGAGAAAAATCCAGACCTTTTCCCTCGACCAAAATTTTGTTCGTGTAAGGTACGTACCCATGCTACAGAAATCTCCCAACTAAAATTAATGGGGAATGTTGCTTATGTCTGTATCTCAAAAAATAAACCACTTAACCCATACCCTGTTGTATTGTATAAGATCGTGGGGCCACCCCCTCCCCACCTGTGCAAAAAAATCTGTGTCCTCCGCTTCGGCCGGCTTGGTCGTCGGTGACAACAGGTAGCTATACATGCATCTGGAAATCCCCCAACTAAAGTCAATGGGAAATATTCCTTTTGGCCGATTCTCTGTAACCCAGCGCCAAACACCCAACCCTGTTATATTGCATCAGTTTGTGGCGGCCTGACCTTGCTATTTCTGGAGAAAAATCCAGACGTTTTACCCCGATCAAAATTTTGTTCGTGTAAGGTACGTACCCATGCTACAGAAATCTCCCAACTAAAATTAATGGGGAATGTTGCTTATGTCTGTATCTCAAAAAAAAAACACTTAACCCATACCCTGTTGTATTGTATAAGATCGTGGGGCCACCCCATCCCCACCTGTGCAAAAAAATCTGTGTCCTCCGCTTCGGCTGGCTTGGTCGTCGGTGACAACAGATAGCTATACATGCATCTGGAAATCCACCAACTAAAGTCAATGGGAAATATTTCTTTTGGCCGATTCTCTGTAACCCAGCGCCAAACACCCAACCCTGTTATATTGCATCAGTTTGTGGTGGCCTGACCTTGCTATTTCTGGAGAAAAATCCAGACCTTTTTGCCCGACCAAAATTTTGTTCGTGTAAGGTACGTACCCATGCTACAGAAATCTCCCAACTAAAATTAATGGGGAATGTTGCTTATGTCTGTATCTCAAAAAATAAACCACTTAACCCATACCCTGTTGTATTGTATAAGATCGTGGGGTCACCCCCTCCCCACCTGTGCAAAAAAATCTGTGTCCGCCGTTTCGGCCGGCTTGGTCGTCGGTGACAACAGGTAGCTATAAATGCATCAGGAAATCTCCCAACTAAAGTCAATGGGAAATATTCCTTTTGGCCGATTCTCTGTAACCCAGCGCCAAACACCCAACCCTGTTATATTGCATCAGTTTGTGGCGGCCTGACCTTGCTATTTCTGGAGAAGAATCCAGACCTTTTTCCCTGACCAAAATTTTGTTCGTGTAAGGTACGTACCCATGCTACAGAAATCTCCCAACTAAAATTAATGGGGAATGTTGCTTATGTCTGTATCTCAAAAATTAAACCACTTAACCCATACCCTGTTGTATTGTATAAGATCATGGGGTCACCCCCTCCCCACCTGTGCAAAAAAATCTGTGTCCACCACAATGTCTAGATGACATGGTCAGTGACATGAGAAATCCCCCAACTAAAGTCAATGGGAAATATTCCTTTTGGCCGATTCTCTGTAACCCAGCGCCAAACACCCAACCCTGTTATATTGCATCAGTTTGTGGCGGCCTGACCTTGCTATTTCTGGAGAAGAATCCAGACCTTTTTCCCCGACCAAATTTTGTTCGTGTAAGGTACGTACCCATGCTACAGAAATCTCCCAACTAAAATTAATGGGGAATGTTGCTTATGTCTGTATCTCAAAAATTAAACCACTTAACCCATACCCTGTTGTATTGTATAAGATCGTGGGGTCACTCCCTCCCCACCTGTGCAAAACAATCTGTGTCCTCCGCTTCGGCCGGCTTGGTCGTCGGTGACAACAGGTAGCTATACATGCATCTGGAAATCCGCCAACTAAAGTCAATGGGAAATGTTCCTTTTGGCCGATTCTCTGTAACCCAGCGCCAAACACCCAACCCTGTTATATTGCATCAGTTTGTGGTGGCCTGACCTTGCTATTTCTGGAGAAAAATCCAGACCTTTTTGCCTGACCAAAATTTTGTTCGTGTAAGGTACGTACCCATGCTACAGAAATCTCCCAACTAAAATTAATGGGGAATGTTGCTTATGTCTGTATCTCAAAAAATAAACCACTTAACCCATACCCTGTTGTATTGTATAAGATCGTGGGGTCACCACCTCCCCACCTGTGCCAAAAAGTCTGTGTCCACCACAATGGCCAGATGACTTGGTCAGTGACATCAGGTAGCTATACATTCATCTGGAAATTCCCAAACTAAAGTCAATGGGAAATATTCCGTTTGGCCGATTCTCTGTAAGCAAGCCCCAAACACCCAACCCTGTTATATTGCATCAGTTTTTGGCGGCCTGACCTTGCTATTTCTGGAGAAAAATCCAGACCTTTTTCCCTGACCAAAATTTGGCTCGTGCAAGGTACGTACCCATGCTACAGAAATCTCCCAACTAAAATTAATGGGGAATGTTGCTTATGTCTGTATCTCAAAAATTAAACCACTTAACCCATACCCTGTTGTATTGTATAAGATCGTGGGGTCACCCCCTCCCCACCTGTGCAAAAAAATCTGTGTCCGCCGTTTCGGCCGGCTTGGTCGTCGGTGACAACAGGTAGCTATAAATGCATCAGGAAATCTCCCAACTAAAGTCAATGGGAAATATTCCTTTTGGCCGATTCTCTGTAACCCAGCGCCAAACACCCAACCCTGTTATATTGCATCAGTTTGTGGCGGCCTGACCTTGCTATTTCTGGAGAAGAATCCAGACCTTTTTCCCTGACCAAAATTTTGTTCGTGTAAGGTACGTACCCATGCTACAAAAATCTCCCAACTAAAATTAATGGGGAATGTTGCTTATGTCTGTATCTCAAAAATTAAACCACTTAACCCATACCCTGTTGTATTGTATAAGATCATGGGGTCACCCCCTCCCCACCTGTGCAAAAAAATCTGTGTCCACCACAATGTCTAGATGACATGGTCAGTGACATCAGAAATCCCCCAACTAAAGTCAATGGGAAATATTCCTTTTGGCCGATTCTCTGTAACCCAGCGCCAAACACCCAACCCTGTTATATTGCATCAGTTTGTGGCGGCCTGACCTTGCTATTTCTGGAGAAGAATCCAGACCTTTTTCCCCGACCAAATTTTGTTCGTGTAAGGTACGTACCCATGCTACAGAAATCTCCCAACTAAAATTAATGGGGAATGTTGCTTATGTCTGTATCTCAAAAATTAAACCACTTAACCCATACCCTGTTGTATTGTATAAGATCGTGGGGTCACTCCCTCCCCACCTGTGCAAAACAATCTGTGTCCTCCGCTTCGGCCGGCTTGGTCGTCGGTGACAACAGGTAGCTATACATGCATCTGGAAATCCGCCAACTAAAGTCAATGGGAAATGTTCCTTTTGGCCGATTCTCTGTAACCCAGCGCCAAACACCCAACCCTGTTATATTGCATCAGTTTGTGGTGGCCTGACCTTGCTATTTCTGGAGAAAAATCCAGACCTTTTTGCCCGACCAAAATTTTGTTCGTGTAAGGTACGTACCCATGCTACAGAAATCTCCCAACTAAAATTAATGGGGAATGTTGCTTATGTCTGTATCTTAAAAAATAAACCACTTAACCCATACCCTGTTGCATTGTATAAGATCGTGGGGTCACCCCCTCCCCACCTGTGCAAAAAAATCTGTGTCCGCCGTTTCGGCCGGCTTGGTCGTCGGTGACAACAGGTAGCTATAAATGCATCAGGAAATCTCCCAACTAAAGTCAATGGGAAATATTCCTTTTGGCCGATTCTCTGTAACCCAGCGCCAAACACCCAACCCTGTTATATTGCATCAGTTTGTGGCGGCCTGACCTTGCTATTTCTGGAGAAAAATCCAGACCTTTTTGCCGGACCAAAGTTTGGCTCGTGTAAGGTACGTACCCATGCTACAGAAATCTCCCAACTAAAATTAATGGGGAATGTTGCTTATGTCTGTATCTCAAAAAATAAACCACTTAACCCATACCCTGTTGTATTGTATAAGATCGTGGGGTCACCACCTCCCCACCTGTGCCAAAAAGTCTGTGTCCACCACAATGGCCAGATGACTTGGTCAGTGACATCAGGTAGCTATACATTCATCTGGAAATTCCCAAACTAAAGTCAATGGGAAATATTCCGTTTGGCCGATTCTCTGTAAGCAAGCCCCAAACACCCAACCCTGTTATATTGCATCAGTTTTTGGCGGCCTGACCTTGCTATTTCTGGAGAAAAATCCAGACCTTTTTCCCTGACCAAAATATTGGCTCGTGCAAGGTACGTACCCATGCTACAGAAATCTCCCAACTAAAATTAATGGGGAATGTTGCTTATGTCTGTATCTCAAAAATTAAACCACTTAACCCATACCCTGTTGTATTGTATAAGATCGTGGGGTCACCCCCTCCCCACCTGTGCAAAAAAATCTGTGTCCGCCGTTTCGGCCGGCTTGGTCGTCGGTGACAGCAGGTAGCTATACATGCATCAGGAAATCCCCCGACTAAAGTCAATGGGAAATATTCCTTTTGGCCAATTCTCTGTAACCCAGCGCCAAACACCCAACCCTGTTATATTGCATCAGTTTGTGGCGGCCTGACCTTGCTATTTCTGGAGAAAAATCCAGACCTTTTTGCCCGACCAAAATTTTGTTCGTGTAAGGTACGTACCCATGCTACAGAAATCTCCCAACTAAAATTAATGGGGAATGTTGCTTATGTCTGTATCTCAAAAATTAAACCACTTAACCCATACCCTGTTGCATTGTATAAGATCGTGGGGTCACCCCCTCCCCACCTGTGCAAAAAAATCTGTGTCCGCCGTTTCGGCCGGCTTGGTCGTCGGTGACATCAGGTAGCTATAAATGCATCAGGAAATCTCCCAACTAAAGTCAATGGGAAATATTCCTTTTGGCCGATTCTCTGTAACCCAGCGCCAAACACCCAACCCTGTTATATTGCATCAGTTTGTGGCGGCCTGACCTTGCTATTTCTGGAGAAAAATCCAGACCTTTTTGTCGGACCAAAGTTTGGCTCGTGTAAGGTACGTACCCATGCTACAGAAATCTCCCAACTAAAATTAATGGGGAATGTTGCTTATGTCTGTATCTCAAAAAATAAACCACTTAACCCATACCCTGTTGTATTGTATAAGATCGTGGGGTCACCACCTCCCCACCTGTGCCAAAAAGTCTGTGTCCACCACAATGGCCAGATGACTTGGTCAGTGACATCAGGTAGCTATACATTCATCTGGAAATTCCCAAACTAAAGTCAATGGGAAATATTCCGTTTGGCCGATTCTCTGTAAGCAAGCCCCAAACACCCAACCCTGTTATATTGCATCAGTTTGTGGCGGCCTGACCTTGCTATTTCTGGAGAAAAATCCAGACCTTTTTGCTGGACCAAAGTTTGGCTCGTGTAAGGTACGTACCCATGCTACAGAAATCTCCCAACTAAAATTAATGGGGAATGTTGCTTATGTCTGTATCTCAAAAATTAAACCACTTAACCCATACCCTGTTGTATTGTATAAGATCATGGGGTCACCCCCTCCCCACCTGTGCAAAAAAATCTGTGTCCACCACAATGTCTAGATGACATGGTCAGTGACATCAGAAATCCCCCAACTAAAGTCAATGGGAAATATTCCTTTTGGCCGATTCTCTGTAACCCAGCGCCAAACACCCAACCCTGTTATATTGCATCAGTTTGTGGCGGCCTGACCTTGCTATTTCTGGAGAAAAATCCAGACCTTTTCCCTCGACCAAAATTTTGTTCGTGTAAGGTACGTACCCATGCTACAGAAATCTCCCAACTAAAATTAATGGGGAATGTTGCTTATGTCTGTATCTCAAAAAATAAACCACTTAACCCATACCCTGTTGTATTGTATAAGATCGTGGGGCCACCCCCTCCCCACCTGTGCAAAAAAATCTGTGTCCTCCGCTTCGGCCGGCTTGGTCGTCGGTGACAACAGGTAGCTATACATGCATCTGGAAATCCCCCAACTAAAGTCAATGGGAAATATTCCTTTTGGCCGATTCTCTGTAACCCAGCGCCAAACACCCAACCCTGTTATATTGCATCAGTTTGTGGCGGCCTGACCTTGCTATTTCTGGAGAAAAATCCAGACCTTTTACCCCGATCAAAATTTTGTTCGTGTAAGGTACGTACCCATGCTACAGAAATCTCCCAACTAAAATTAATGGGGAATGTTGCTTATGTCTGTATCTCAAAAAAAAAAACACTTAACCCATACCCTGTTGTATTGTATAAGATCGTGGGGCCACCCCATCCCCACCTGTGCAAAAAAATCTGTGTCCTCCGCTTCGGCTGGCTTGGTCGTCGGTGACAACAGATAGCTATACATGCATCTGGAAATCCACCAACTAAAGTCAATGGGAAATATTCCTTTTGGCCGATTCTCTGTAACCCAGCGCCAAACACCCAACCCTGTTATATTGCATCAGTTTGTGGTGGCCTGACCTTGCTATTTCTGGAGAAAAATCCAGACCTTTTTGCCCGACCAAAATTTTGTTCGTGTAAGGTACGTACCCATGCTACAGAAATCTCCCAACTAAAATTAATGGGGAATGTTGCTTATGTCTGTATCTCAAAAAATAAACCACTTAACCCATACCCTGTTGTATTGTATAAGATCGTGGGGTCACCCCCTCCCCACCTGTGCAAAAAAATCTGTGTCCGCCGTTTCGGCCGGCTTGGTCGTCGGTGACAACAGGTAGCTATAAATGCATCAGGAAATCTCCCAACTAAAGTCAATGGGAAATATTCCTTTTGGCCGATTCTCTGTAACCCAGCGCCAAACACCCAACCCTGTTATATTGCATCAGTTTGTGGCGGCCTGACCTTGCTATTTCTGGAGAAGAATCCAGACCTTTTTCCCTGACCAAAATTTTGTTCGTGTAAGGTACGTACCCATGCTACAGAAATCTCCCAACTAAAATTAATGGGGAATGTTGCTTATGTCTGTATCTCAAAAATTAAACCACTTAACCCATACCCTGTTGTATTGTATAAGATCATGGGGTCACCCCCTCCCCACCTGTGCAAAAAAATCTGTGTCCACCACAATGTCTAGATGACATGGTCAGTGACATGAGAAATCCCCCAACTAAAGTCAATGGGAAATATTCCTTTTGGCCGATTCTCTGTAACCCAGCGCCAAACACCCAACCCTGTTATATTGCATCAGTTTGTGGCGGCCTGACCTTGCTATTTCTGGAGAAGAATCCAGACCTTTTTCCCCGACCAAATTTTGTTCGTGTAAGGTACGTACCCATGCTACAGAAATCTCCCAACTAAAATTAATGGGGAATGTTGCTTATGTCTGTATCTCAAAAATTAAACCACTTAACCCATACTCTGTTGTATTGTATAAGATCGTGGGGTCACTCCCTCCCCACCTGTGCAAAACAATCTGTGTCCTCCGCTTCGGCCGGCTTGGTCGTCGGTGACAACAGGTAGCTATACATGCATCTGGAAATCCGCCAACTAAAGTCAATGGGAAATGTTCCTTTTGGCCGATTCTCTGTAACCCAGCGCCAAACACCCAACCCTGTTATATTGCATCAGTTTGTGGTGGCCTGACCTTGCTATTTCTGGAGAAAAATCCAGACCTTTTTGCCCGACCAAAATTTTGTTCGTGTAAGGTACGTACCCATGCTACAGAAATCTCCCAACTAAAATTAATGGGGAATGTTGCTTATGTCTGTATCTTAAAAAATAAACCACTTAACCCATACCCTGTTGTATTGTATAAGATCGTGGGGTCACCCCCTCCCCACCTGTGCAAAAAAATCTGTGTCCGCCGTTTCGGCCGGCTTGGTCGTCGGTGACAACAGGTAGCTATAAATGCATCAGGAAATCTCCCAACTAAAGTCAATGGGAAATATTCCTTTTGGCCAATTCTCTGTAACCCAGTGCCAAACACCCAACCCTGTTATATTGCATCAGTTTGTGGCGGCCTGACCTTGCTATTTCTGGAGAAAAATCCAGACCTTTTTGCCGGACCAAAGTTTGGCTCGTGTAAGGTACGTACCCATGCTACAGAAATCTCCCAACTAAAATTAATGGGGAATGTTGCTTATGTCTGTATCTCAAAAAATAAACCACTTAACCCATACCCTGTTGTATTGTATAAGATCGTGGGGTCACCACCTCCCCACCTGTGCCAAAAAGTCTGTGTCCACCACAATGGCCAGATGACTTGGTCAGTGACATCAGGTAGCTATACATTCATCTGGAAATTCCCAAACTAAAGTCAATGGGAAATATTCCGTTTGGCCGATTCTCTGTAAGCAAGCCCCAAACACCCAACCCTGTTATATTGCATCAGTTTTTGGCGGCCTGACCTTGCTATTTCTGGAGAAAAATCCAGACCTTTTTCCCTGACCAAAATTTGGCTCGTGCAAGGTACGTACCCATGCTACAGAAATCTCCCAACTAAAATTAATGGGGAATGTTGCTTATGTCTGTATCTCAAAAATTAAACCACTTAACCCATACCCTGTTGTATTGTATAAGATCGTGGGGTCACCCCCTCCCCACCTGTGCAAAAAAATCTGTGTCCGCCGTTTCGGCCGGCTTGGTCGTCGGTGACAACAGGTAGCTATAAATGCATCAGGAAATCTCCCAACTAAAGTCAATGGGAAATATTCCTTTTGGCCGATTCTCTGTAACCCAGCGCCAAACACCCAACCCTGTTATATTGCATCAGTTTGTGGCGGCCTGACCTTGCTATTTCTGGAGAAGAATCCAGACCTTTTTCCCTGACCAAAATTTTGTTCGTGTAAGGTACGTACCCATGCTACAGAAATCTCCCAACTAAAATTAATGGGGAATGTTGCTTATGTCTGTATCTCAAAAATTAAACCACTTAACCCATACCCTGTTGTATTGTATAAGATCATGGGGTCACCCCCTCCCCACCTGTGCAAAAAAATCTGTGTCCACCACAATGTCTAGATGACATGGTCAGTGACATCAGAAATCCCCCAACTAAAGTCAATGGGAAATATTCCTTTTGGCCGATTCTCTGTAACCCAGCGCCAAACACCCAACCCTGTTATATTGCATCAGTTTGTGGCGGCCTGACCTTGCTATTTCTGGAGAAGAATCCAGACCTTTTTCCCCGACCAAATTTTGTTCGTGTAAGGTACGTACCCATGCTACAGAAATCTCCCAACTAAAATTAATGGGGAATGTTGCTTATGTCTGTATCTCAAAAATTAAACCACTTAACCCATACCCTGTTGTATTGTATAAGATCGTGGGGTCACTCCCTCCCCACCTGTGCAAAACAATCTGTGTCCTCCGCTTCGGCCGGCTTGGTCGTCGGTGACAACAGGTAGCTATACATGCATCTGGAAATCCGCCAACTAAAGTCAATGGGAAATGTTCCTTTTGGCCGATTCTCTGTAACCCAGCGCCAAACACCCAACCCTGTTATATTGCATCAGTTTGTGGTGGCCTGACCTTGCTATTTCTGGAGAAAAATCCAGACCTTTTTGCCCGACCAAAATTTTGTTCGTGTAAGGTACGTACCCATGCTACAGAAATCTCCCAACTAAAATTAATGGGGAATGTTGCTTATGTCTGTATCTTAAAAAATAAACCACTTAACCCATACCCTGTTGCATTGTATAAGATCGTGGGGTCACCCCCTCCCCACCTGTGCAAAAAAATCTGTGTCCGCCGTTTCGGCCGGCTTGGTCGTCGGTGACAACAGGTAGCTATAAATGCATCAGGAAATCTCCCAACTAAAGTCAATGGGAAATATTCCTTTTGGCCGATTCTCTGTAACCCAGCGCCAAACACCCAACCCTGTTATATTGCATCAGTTTGTGGCGGCCTGACCTTGCTATTTCTGGAGAAAAATCCAGACCTTTTTGCCGGACCAAAGTTTGGCTCGTGTAAGGTACGTACCCATGCTACAGAAATCTCCCAACTAAAATTAATGGGGAATGTTGCTTATGTCTGTATCTCAAAAAATAAACCACTTAACCCATACCCTGTTGTATTGTATAAGATCGTGGGGTCACCACCTCCCCACCTGTGCCAAAAAGTCTGTGTCCACCACAATGGCCAGATGACTTGGTCAGTGACATCAGGTAGCTATACATTCATCTGGAAATTCCCAAACTAAAGTCAATGGGAAATATTCCGTTTGGCCGATTCTCTGTAAGCAAGCCCCAAACACCCAACCCTGTTATATTGCATCAGTTTTTGGCGGCCTGACCTTGCTATTTCTGGAGAAAAATCCAGACCTTTTTCCCTGACCAAAATATTGGCTCGTGCAAGGTACGTACCCATGCTACAGAAATCTCCCAACTAAAATTAATGGGGAATGTTGCTTATGTCTGTATCTTAAAAAATAAACCACTTAACCCATACCCTGTTGTATTGTATAAGATCGTGGGGTCACCCCCTCCCCACCTGTGCAAAAAAATCTGTGTCCGCCGTTTCGGCCGGCTTGGTCGTCGGTGACAACAGGTAGCTATAAATGCATCAGGAAATCTCCCAACTAAAGTCAATGGGAAATATTCCTTTTGGCCAATTCTCTGTAACCCAGTGCCAAACACCCAACCCTGTTATATTGCATCAGTTTGTGGCGGCCTGACCTTGCTATTTCTGGAGAAAAATCCAGACCTTTTTGCCGGACCAAAGTTTGGCTCGTGTAAGGTACGTACCCATGCTACAGAAATCTCCCAACTAAAATTAATGGGGAATGTTGCTTATGTCTGTATCTCAAAAAATAAACCACTTAACCCATACCCTGTTGTATTGTATAAGATCGTGGGGTCACCACCTCCCCACCTGTGCCAAAAAGTCTGTGTCCACCACAATGGCCAGATGACTTGGTCAGTGACATCAGGTAGCTATACATTCATCTGGAAATTCCCAAACTAAAGTCAATGGGAAATATTCCGTTTGGCCGATTCTCTGTAAGCAAGCCCCAAACACCCAACCCTGTTATATTGCATCAGTTTTTGGCGGCCTGACCTTGCTATTTCTGGAGAAAAATCCAGACCTTTTTCCCTGACCAAAATTTGGCTCGTGCAAGGTACGTACCCATGCTACAGAAATCTCCCAACTAAAATTAATGGGGAATGTTGCTTATGTCTGTATCTCAAAAATTAAACCACTTAACCCATACCCTGTTGTATTGTATAAGATCGTGGGGTCACCCCCTCCCCACCTGTGCAAAAAAATCTGTGTCCGCCGTTTCGGCCGGCTTGGTCGTCGGTGACAACAGGTAGCTATAAATGCATCAGGAAATCTCCCAACTAAAGTCAATGGGAAATATTCCTTTTGGCCGATTCTCTGTAACCCAGCGCCAAACACCCAACCCTGTTATATTGCATCAGTTTGTGGCGGCCTGACCTTGCTATTTCTGGAGAAGAATCCAGACCTTTTTCCCTGACCAAAATTTTGTTCGTGTAAGGTACGTACCCATGCTACAGAAATCTCCCAACTAAAATTAATGGGGAATGTTGCTTATGTCTGTATCTCAAAAATTAAACCACTTAACCCATACCCTGTTGTATTGTATAAGATCATGGGGTCACCCCCTCCCCACCTGTGCAAAAAAATCTGTGTCCACCACAATGTCTAGATGACATGGTCAGTGACATCAGAAATCCCCCAACTAAAGTCAATGGGAAATATTCCTTTTGGCCGATTCTCTGTAACCCAGCGCCAAACACCCAACCCTGTTATATTGCATCAGTTTGTGGCGGCCTGACCTTGCTATTTCTGGAGAAGAATCCAGACCTTTTTCCCCGACCAAATTTTGTTCGTGTAAGGTACGTACCCATGCTACAGAAATCTCCCAACTAAAATTAATGGGGAATGTTGCTTATGTCTGTATCTCAAAAATTAAACCACTTAACCCATACCCTGTTGTATTGTATAAGATCGTGGGGTCACTCCCTCCCCACCTGTGCAAAACAATCTGTGTCCTCCGCTTCGGCCGGCTTGGTCGTCGGTGACAACAGGTAGCTATACATGCATCTGGAAATCCGCCAACTAAAGTCAATGGGAAATGTTCCTTTTGGCCGATTCTCTGTAACCCAGCGCCAAACACCCAACCCTGTTATATTGCATCAGTTTGTGGTGGCCTGACCTTGCTATTTCTGGAGAAAAATCCAGACCTTTTTGCCCGACCAAAATTTTGTTCGTGTAAGGTACGTACCCATGCTACAGAAATCTCCCAACTAAAATTAATGGGGAATGTTGCTTATGTCTGTATCTTAAAAAATAAACCACTTAACCCATACCCTGTTGCATTGTATAAGATCGTGGGGTCACCCCCTCCCCACCTGTGCAAAAAAATCTGTGTCCGCCGTTTCGGCCGGCTTGGTCGTCGGTGACAACAGGTAGCTATAAATGCATCAGGAAATCTCCCAACTAAAGTCAATGGGAAATATTCCTTTTGGCCGATTCTCTGTAACCCAGCGCCAAACACCCAACCCTGTTATATTGCATCAGTTTGTGGCGGCCTGACCTTGCTATTTCTGGAGAAAAATCCAGACCTTTTTGCCGGACCAAAGTTTGGCTCGTGTAAGGTACGTACCCATGCTACAGAAATCTCCCAACTAAAATTAATGGGGAATGTTGCTTATGTCTGTATCTCAAAAAATAAACCACTTAACCCATACCCTGTTGTATTGTATAAGATCGTGGGGTCACCACCTCCCCACCTGTGCCAAAAAGTCTGTGTCCACCACAATGGCCAGATGACTTGGTCAGTGACATCAGGTAGCTATACATTCATCTGGAAATTCCCAAACTAAAGTCAATGGGAAATATTCCGTTTGGCCGATTCTCTGTAAGCAAGCCCCAAACACCCAACCCTGTTATATTGCATCAGTTTTTGGCGGCCTGACCTTGCTATTTCTGGAGAAAAATCCAGACCTTTTTCCCTGACCAAAATATTGGCTCGTGCAAGGTACGTACCCATGCTACAGAAATCTCCCAACTAAAATTAATGGGGAATGTTGCTTATGTCTGTATCTCAAAAATTAAACCACTTAACCCATACCCTGTTGTATTGTATAAGATCGTGGGGTCACCCCCTCCCCACCTGTGCAAAAAAATCTGTGTCCGCCGTTTCGGCCGGCTTGGTCGTCGGTGACAGCAGGTAGCTATACATGCATCAGGAAATCCCCCGACTAAAGTCAATGGGAAATATTCCTTTTGGCCAATTCTCTGTAACCCAGCGCCAAACACCCAACCCTGTTATATTGCATCAGTTTGTGGCGGCCTGACCTTGCTATTTCTGGAGAAAAATCCAGACCTTTTTGCCCGACCAAAATTTTGTTCGTGTAAGGTACGTACCCATGCTACAGAAATCTCCCAACTAAAATTAATGGGGAATGTTGCTTATGTCTGTATCTCAAAAATTAAACCACTTAACCCATACCCTGTTGCATTGTATAAGATCGTGGGGTCACCCCCTCCCCACCTGTGCAAAAAAATCTGTGTCCGCCGTTTCGGCCGGCTTGGTCGTCGGTGACATCAGGTAGCTATAAATGCATCAGGAAATCTCCCAACTAAAGTCAATGGGAAATATTCCTTTTGGCCGATTCTCTGTAACCCAGCGCCAAACACCCAACCCTGTTATATTGCATCAGTTTGTGGCGGCCTGACCTTGCTATTTCTGGAGAAAAATCCAGACCTTTTTGTCGGACCAAAGTTTGGCTCGTGTAAGGTACGTACCCATGCTACAGAAATCTCCCAACTAAAATTAATGGGGAATGTTGCTTATGTCTGTATCTCAAAAAATAAACCACTTAACCCATACCCTGTTGTATTGTATAAGATCATGGGGTCACCACCTCCCCACCTGTGCCAAAAATTCTATGTCCACCACAATGGCCAGATGACTTGGTCAGTGACATCAGGTAGCTATACATTCATCTGGAAATTCCGAAACTAAAGTCAATGGGAAATATTCCGTTTGGCCGATTCTTTGTAAGCAAGCCCCAAACACCCAACCCTGTTATATTGCATCAGTTTTTGGCGGCCTGACCTTGCTATTTCTGGAGAAAAATCCAGACCTTTTTCCCCGACCAAAATTTGGCTCGTGCAAGGTACGTACCCATGCTACAGAAATCTCCCAACTAAAATTAATGGGGAATGTTGCTTATGTCTGTATCTCAAAAATTAAACCACTTAACCCATACACTGTTGTATTGTATAAGATCGTGGGGTCACCCCCTCCCCACCTGTGCAAAAAAATCTGTGTCCACCACAATGTCTAGATGACGTGGTCAGTGACATCAGAAATCCCCCAACTAAAGTCAATGGGAAATATTCTGTTTGGCCGATTCTCTGTAAGCAAGCCCCAAACACCAAACCCTGTTATATTGCATCAGTTTGTGGCGGCCTGACCTTGCTATTTCTGGAGAAAAATCCAGACCTTTTTCCCCAACCAAAATTTGGCTCGTGTAAGCCCATGCTACAGAAATCTCCCAACTAAAATTAATGGGGAATGTTGCTTATGTCTGTATCTCAAAAAATAAACCATTTAACCCATACCCTGTTGTATTGTATAAGATCGTGGGGTCACCCCCTCCCCACCTGTGCAAAAAAATCTGTGTCCGCCATTTCGGCCGGCTTGGTCGTCGGTGACAACAGGTAGCTATACATGCATCAGGAAATCCCCCAACTAAAGTCAATGGGAAATATTCCTTTTGGCCGATTCTCTGTAACCCAGCACCAAACACCCAACCCTGTTATATTGCATCAGTTTGTGGCGGCCTGACCTTGCTATTTCTGGAGAAAAATCCAGACCTTTTACCCCGACCAAAATTTTGTTCGTGTAAGGTACGTACCCATGCTACAGAAATCTCCCAACTAAAATTAATGGGGAATGTTGCTTATGTCTGTATCTCAAAAAAAACAACACTTAACCCATACCCTGTTGTATTGTATAAGATCGTGGGGTCACTCCCTCCCCACCTGTGCAAAACAATCTGTGTCCTCCGCTTCGGCCGGCTTGGTCGTCGGTGACAACAGGTAGCTATACATGCATCTGGAAATCCGCCAACTAAAGTCAATGGGAAATGTTCCTTTTGGCCGATTCTCTGTAACCCAGCGCCAAACACCCAACCCTGTTATATTGCATCAGTTTGTGGTGGCCTGACCTTGCTATTTCTGGAGAAAAATCCAGACCTTTTTGCCCGACCAAAATTTTGTTCGTGTAAGGTACGTACCCATGCTACAGAAATCTCCCAACTAAAATTAATGGGGAATGTTGCTTATGTCTGTATCTTAAAAAATAAACCACTTAACCCATACCCTGTTGCATTGTATAAGATCGTGGGGTCACCCCCTCCCCACCTGTGCAAAAAAATCTGTGTCCGCCGTTTCGGCCGGCTTGGTCGTCGGTGACAACAGGTAGCTATAAATGCATCAGGAAATCTCCCAACTAAAGTCAATGGGAAATATTCCTTTTGGCCGATTCTCTGTAACCCAGCGCCAAACACCCAACCCTGTTATATTGCATCAGTTTGTGGCGGCCTGACCTTGCTATTTCTGGAGAAAAATCCAGACCTTTTTGCCGGACCAAAGTTTGGCTCGTGTAAGGTACGTACCCATGCTACAGAAATCTCCCAACTAAAATTAATGGGGAATGTTGCTTATGTCTGTATCTCAAAAAATAAACCACTTAACCCATACCCTGTTGTATTGTATAAGATCGTGGGGTCACCACCTCCCCACCTGTGCCAAAAAGTCTGTGTCCACCACAATGGCCAGATGACTTGGTCAGTGACATCAGGTAGCTATACATTCATCTGGAAATTCCCAAACTAAAGTCAATGGGAAATATTCCGTTTGGCCGATTCTCTGTAAGCAAGCCCCAAACACCCAACCCTGTTATATTGCATCAGTTTTTGGCGGCCTGACCTTGCTATTTCTGGAGAAAAATCCAGACCTTTTTCCCTGACCAAAATATTGGCTCGTGCAAGGTACGTACCCATGCTACAGAAATCTCCCAACTAAAATTAATGGGGAATGTTGCTTATGTCTGTATCTCAAAAATTAAACCACTTAACCCATACCCTGTTGTATTGTATAAGATCGTGGGGTCACCCCCTCCCCACCTGTGCAAAAAAATCTGTGTCCGCCGTTTCGGCCGGCTTGGTCGTCGGTGACAGCAGGTAGCTATACATGCATCAGGAAATCCCCCGACTAAAGTCAATGGGAAATATTCCTTTTGGCCAATTCTCTGTAACCCAGCGCCAAACACCCAACCCTGTTATATTGCATCAGTTTGTGGCGGCCTGACCTTGCTATTTCTGGAGAAAAATCCAGACCTTTTTGCCCGACCAAAATTTTGTTCGTGTAAGGTACGTACCCATGCTACAGAAATCTCCCAACTAAAATTAATGGGGAATGTTGCTTATGTCTGTATCTCAAAAATTAAACCACTTAACCCATACCCTGTTGCATTGTATAAGATCGTGGGGTCACCCCCTCCCCACCTGTGCAAAAAAATCTGTGTCCGCCGTTTCGGCCGGCTTGGTCGTCGGTGACATCAGGTAGCTATAAATGCATCAGGAAATCTCCCAACTAAAGTCAATGGGAAATATTCCTTTTGGCCGATTCTCTGTAACCCAGCGCCAAACACCCAACCCTGTTATATTGCATCAGTTTGTGGCGGCCTGACCTTGCTATTTCTGGAGAAAAATCCAGACCTTTTTGTCGGACCAAAGTTTGGCTCGTGTAAGGTACGTACCCATGCTACAGAAATCTCCCAACTAAAATTAATGGGGAATGTTGCTTATGTCTGTATCTCAAAAAATAAACCACTTAACCCATACCCTGTTGTATTGTATAAGATCATGGGGTCACCACCTCCCCACCTGTGCCAAAAATTCTATGTCCACCACAATGGCCAGATGACTTGGTCAGTGACATCAGGTAGCTATACATTCATCTGGAAATTCCGAAACTAAAGTCAATGGGAAATATTCCGTTTGGCCGATTCTTTGTAAGCAAGCCCCAAACACCCAACCCTGTTATATTGCATCAGTTTTTGGCGGCCTGACCTTGCTATTTCTGGAGAAAAATCCAGACCTTTTTCCCCGACCAAAATTTGGCTCGTGCAAGGTACGTACCCATGCTACAGAAATCTCCCAACTAAAATTAATGGGGAATGTTGCTTATGTCTGTATCTCAAAAATTAAACCACTTAACCCATACACTGTTGTATTGTATAAGATCGTGGGGTCACCCCCTCCCCACCTGTGCAAAAAAATCTGTGTCCACCACAATGTCTAGATGACGTGGTCAGTGACATCAGAAATCCCCCAACTAAAGTCAATGGGAAATATTCTGTTTGGCCGATTCTCTGTAAGCAAGCCCCAAACACCAAACCCTGTTATATTGCATCAGTTTGTGGCGGCCTGACCTTGCTATTTCTGGAGAAAAATCCAGACCTTTTTCCCCAACCAAAATTTGGCTCGTGTAAGCCCATGCTACAGAAATCTCCCAACTAAAATTAATGGGGAATGTTGCTTATGTCTGTATCTCAAAAAATAAACCATTTAACCCATACCCTGTTGTATTGTATAAGATCGTGGGGTCACCCCCTCCCCACCTGTGCAAAAAAATCTGTGTCCGCCATTTCGGCCGGCTTGGTCGTCGGTGACAACAGGTAGCTATACATGCATCAGGAAATCCCCCAACTAAAGTCAATGGGAAATATTCCTTTTGGCCGATTCTCTGTAACCCAGCACCAAACACCCAACCCTGTTATATTGCATCAGTTTGTGGTGGCCTGACCTTGCTATTTCTGGAGAAAAATCCAGACCTTTTACCCCGACCAAAATTTTGTTCGTGTAAGGTACGTACCCATGCTACAGAAATCTCCCAACTAAAATTAATGGGGAATGTTGCTTATGTCTGTATCTCAAAAAAAACAACACTTAACCCATACCCTGTTGTACTGTATAAGATCGTGGGGCCACCCCATCCCCACCTGTGCAAAAAAATCTGTGTCCTCCGCTTCGGCTGGCTTGGTCGTCGGTGACAACAGGTAGCTATACATGCATCTGGAAATCCCCCAACTAAAGTCAATGGGAAATATTCCTTTTGGCCGATTCTCTGTAACCCAGCGCTAAACACCCAACCCTGTTATATTGCATCAGTTTGTGGCGGCCTGACCTTGCTATTTCTGGAGAAAAATCCAGACCTTTTTCCCCGACCAAAGTTTGGCTCGTGTAAGGTACGTACCCATGCTACAGAAATCTCCCATCTAAAATTAATGGGGAATGTTGCTTATGTCTGTATCTCAAAAAATAAACCACTTAACCCATACTCTGTTGTATTGTATAAGATCGTGGGGTCACCCCATCCCCACCTGTGCAAAAAAATCTGTGTCCTCCGCTTCGGCCGGCTTGGTCGTCGGTGACAACAGGTAGCTATACATGCATCTGGAAATCCCCCAACTAAAGTGAATGGGAAATATTCCATTTGGCCGATTCTCTGTAAGCAAGCCCCAAACACCCAACCCTGTTATATTGCATCAGTTTGTGGCGGCCTGACCTTGCTATTTCTGGAGAAAAATCCAGACCTTTTTCCCCGACCAAAGTTTGGCTCGTGTAAGGTACGTACCCATGCTACAGAAATCTCCCAACTAAAATTAATGGGGAATGTTGCTTATGTCTGTATCTCAAAAAATAAACCACTTAACCCATACTCTGTTGTATTGTATAAGATCGTGGGGTCACCCCCTCCCCACCTGTGCAAAAAAATCTGTGTCCGCCGTTTCGGCCGGCTTGGTCGTCGGTGACAGCAGGTAGCTATACATGCATCAGGAAATCCCCCGACTAAAGTCAATGGGAAATATTCCTTTTGGCCGATTCTCTGTAACCCAGCGCCAAACACCCAACCCTGTTATATTGCATCAGTTTGTGGCGGCCTGACCTTGCTATTTCTGGAGAAAAATCCAGACCTTTTTGTCGGACCAAAGTTTGGCTCGTGTAAGGTACGTACCCATGCTACAGAAATCTCCCAACTAAAATTAATGGGGAATGTTGCTTATGTCTGTATCTCAAAAAATAAACCACTTAACCCATACCCTGTTGTATTGTATAAGATCGTGGGGTCACCACCTCCACCTGTGCCAAAAAGTCTGTGTCCACCACAATGGCCAGATGACTTGGTCAGTGACATCAGGTAGCTATACATTCATCTGGAAATTCCCAAACTAAAGTCAATGGGAAATATTCCGTTTGGCCGATTCTCTGTAAGCAAGCCCCAAACACCCAACCCTGTTATATTGCATCAGTTTGTGGCGGCCTGACCTTGCTATTTCTGGAGAAAAATCCAGACCTTTTTGCCGGACCAAAGTTTGGCTCGTGCAAGGTACGTACCCATGCTACAGAAATCTCCCAACTAATATTAATGGGGAATGTTGCTTATGTCTGTATCTCAAAAATTAAACCACTTAACCCATACCCTGTTGTATTGTATAAGATCGTGGGGTCACCCCCTCCCCACCTGTGCAAAAAAATCTGTGTCCACCACAATGTCTAGATGACGTGGTCAGTGACATCAGAAATCCCCCAACTAAAGTCAATGGGAAATATTCTGTTTGGCCGATTCTCTGTAAGCAAGCCCCAAACACCAAACCCTGTTATATTGCATCAGTTTGTGGCGGCCTGACCTTGCTATTTCTGGAGAAAAATCCAGACCTTTTTCCCCAACCAAAATTTGGCTCGTGTAAGCCCATGCTACAGAAATCTCCCAACTAAAATTAATGGGGAATGTTGCTTATGTCTGTATCTCAAAAAATAAACCATTTAACCCATACCCTGTTGTATTGTATAAGATCGTGGGGTCACCCCCTCCCCACCTGTGCAAAAAAATCTGTGTCCGCCATTTCGGCCGGCTTGGTCGTCGGTGACAACAGGTAGCTATACATGCATCAGGAAATCCCCCAACTAAAGTCAATGGGAAATATTCCTTTTGGCCGATTCTCTGTAACCCAGCACCAAACACCCAACCCTGTTATATTGCATCAGTTTGTGGCGGCCTGACCTTGCTATTTCTGGAGAAAAATCCAGACCTTTTACCCCGACCAAAATTTTGTTCGTGTAAGGTACGTACCCATGCTACAGAAATCTCCCAACTAAAATTAATGGGGAATGTTGCTTATGTCTGTATCTCAAAAAAAAACAACACTTAACCCATAGCCTGTTGTATTGTATAAGATCGTGGGGCCACCCCATACCCACCTGTGCAAAAAAATCTGTGTCCTCCGCTTCGGCTGGCTTGGTCGTCGGTGACAACAGGTAGCTATACATGCATCTGGAAATCCCCCAACTGAAGTCAATGGGAAATATTCCTTTTGGCCGATTCTCTGTAACCCAGCGCTAAACACCCAACCCTGTTATATTGCATCAGTTTGTGGCGGCCTGACCTTGCTATTTCTGGAGAAAAATCCAGACCTTTTTCCCCGACCAAAGTTTGGCTCGTGTAAGGTACGTACCCATGCTACAGAAATCTCCCATCTAAAATTAATGGGGAATGTTGCTTATGTCTGTATCTCAAAAAATAAACCACTTAACCCATACTCTGTTGTATTGTATAAGATCGTGGGGTCACCCCATCCCCACCTGTGCAAAAAAATCTGTGTCCTCCGCTTCGGCCGGCTTGGTCGTCGGTGACAACAGGTAGCTATACATGCATCTGGAAATCCCCCAACTAAAGTGAATGGGAAATATTCCATTTGGCCGATTCTCTGTAAGCAAGCCCCAAACACCCAACCCTGTTATATTGCATCAGTTTGTGGCGGCCTGACCTTGCTATTTCTGGAGAAAAATCCAGACCTTTTTCCCCGACCAAAGTTTGGCTCGTGTAAGGTACGTACCCATGCTACAGAAATCTCCCAACTAAAATTAATGGGGAATGTTGCTTATGTCTGTATCTCAAAAAATAAACCACTTAACCCATACTCTGTTGTATTGTATAAGATCGTGGGGTCACCCCCTCCCCACCTGTGCAAAAAAATCTGTGTCCGCCGTTTCGGCCGGCTTGGTCGTCGGTGACAGCAGGTAGCTATACATGCATCAGGAAATCCCCCGACTAAAGTCAATGGGAAATATTCCTTTTGGCCGATTCTCTGTAACCCAGCGCCAAACACCCAACCCTGTTATATTGCATCAGTTTGTGGCGGCCTGACCTTGCTATTTCTGGAGAAAAATCCAGACCTTTTTGTCGGACCAAAGTTTGGCTCGTGTAAGGTACGTACCCATGCTACAGAAATCTCCCAACTAAAATTAATGGGGAATGTTGCTTATGTCTGTATCTCAAAAAATAAACCACTTAACCCATACCCTGTTGTATTGTATAAGATCGTGGGGTCACCACCTCCACCTGTGCCAAAAAGTCTGTGTCCACCACAATGGCCAGATGACTTGGTCAGTGACATCAGGTAGCTATACATTCATCTGGAAATTCCCAAACTAAAGTCAATGGGAAATATTCCGTTTGGCCGATTCTCTGTAAGCAAGCCCCAAACACCCAACCCTGTTATATTGCATCAGTTTGTGGCGGCCTGACCTTGCTATTTCTGGAGAAAAATCCAGACCTTTTTGCCGGACCAAAGTTTGGCTCGTGTAAGGTACGTACCCATGCTACAGAAATCTCCCAACTAATATTAATGGGGAATGTTGCTTATGTCTGTATCTCAAAAAATAAACCACTTAACCCATACCCTGTTGTATTGTATAAGATCGTGGGGTCACCACCTCCCCACCTGTGCCAAAAAGTCTGTGTCCACCACAATGGCCAGATGACTTGGTCAGTGACATCAGGTAGCTATACATTCATCTGGAAATTCCCAAACTAAAGTCAATGGGAAATATTCCGTTTGGCCGATTCTTTGTAAGCAAGCCCCAAACACCCAACCCTGTTATATTGCATCAGTTTTTGGCGGCCTGACCTTGCTATTTCTGGAGAAAAATCCAGACCTTTTTCCCCGACCAAAATTTGGCTCGTGCAAGGTACGTACCCATGCTACAGAAATCTCTCAACTAAAATTAATGGGGAATGTTGCTTATGTCTGTATCTCAAAAATTAAACCACTTAACCCATACCCTGTTGTATTGTATAAGATCGTGGGGTCACCCCCTCCCCACCTGTGCAAAAAAATCTGTGTCCACCACAATGTCTAGATGACGTGGTCAGTGACATCAGAAATCCCCCAACTAATGTCAATGGGAAATATTCTGTTTGGCCGATTCTCTGTAAGCAAGCCCCAAACACCAAACCCTGTTATATTGCATCAGTTTGTGGCGGCCTGACCTTGCTATTTCTGGAGAAAAATCCAGACCTTTTTCCCCAACCAAAATTTGGCTCGTGTAAGCCCATGCTACAGAAATCTCCCAACTAAAATTAATGGGGAATGTTGCTTATGTCTGTATCTCAAAAAATAAACCATTTAACCCATACCCTGTTGTATTGTATAAGATCGTGGGGTCACCCCCTCCCCACCTGTGCAAAAAAATCTGTGTCCGCCATTTCGGCCGGCTTGGTCGTCGGTGACAACAGGTAGCTATACATGCATCAGGAAATCCCCCAACTAAAGTCAATGGGAAATATTCCTTTTGGCCGATTCTCTGTAACCCAGCACCAAACACCCAACCCTGTTATATTGCATCAGTTTGTGGCGGCCTGACCTTGCTATTTCTGGAGAAAAATCGACTTTTACCCCGACCAAAATTTTGTTCGTGTAAGGTACGTACCCATGCTACAGAAATCTCCCAACTAAAATTAATGGGGAATGTTGCTTATGTCTGTATCTCAAAAAAAACAACACTTAACCCATACCCTGTTGTATTGTATAAGATCGTGGGGCCACCCCATCCCCACCTGTGCAAAAAAATCTGTGTCCTCCGCTTCGGCTGGCTTGGTCGTCGGTGACAACAGGTAGCTATACATGCATCTGGAAATCCCCCAACTAAAGTCAATGGGAAATATTCCTTTTGGCCGATTCTCTGTAACCCAGCGCTAAACACCCAACCCTGTTATATTGCATCAGTTTGTGGCGGCCTGACCTTGCTATTTCTGGAGAAAAATCCAGACCTTTTTCCCCGACCAAAGTTTGGCTCGTGTAAGGTACGTACCCATGCTACAGAAATCTCCCATCTAAAATTAATGGGGAATGTTGCTTATGTCTGTATCTCAAAAAATAAACCACTTAACCCATACTCTGTTGTATTGTATAAGATCGTGGGGTCACCCCATCCCCACCTGTGCAAAAAAATCTGTGTCCTCCGCTTCGGCCGGCTTGGTCGTCGGTGACAACAGGTAGCTATACATGCATCTGGAAATCCCCCAACTAAAGTGAATGGGAAATATTCCATTTGGCCGATTCTCTGTAAGCAAGCCCCAAACACCCAACCCTGTTATATTGCATCAGTTTGTGGCGGCCTGACCTTGCTATTTCTGGAGAAAAATCCAGACCTTTTTCCCCGACCAAAGTTTGGCTCGTGTAAGGTACGTACCCATGCTACAGAAATCTCCCAACTAAAATTAATGGGGAATGTTGCTTATGTCTGTATCTCAAAAAATAAACCACTTAACCCATACTCTGTTGTATTGTATAAGATCGTGGGGTCACCCCCTCCCCACCTGTGCAAAAAAATCTGTGTCCGCCGTTTCGGCCGGCTTGGTCGTCGGTGACAGCAGGTAGCTATACATGCATCAGGAAATCCCCCGACTAAAGTCAATGGGAAATATTCCTTTTGGCCGATTCTCTGTAACCCAGCGCCAAACACCCAACCCTGTTATATTGCATCAGTTTGTGGCGGCCTGACCTTGCTATTTCTGGAGAAAAATCCAGACCTTTTTGTCGGACCAAAGTTTGGCTCGTGTAAGGTACGTACCCATGCTACAGAAATCTCCCAACTAAAATTAATGGGGAATGTTGCTTATGTCTGTATCTCAAAAAATAAACCACTTAACCCATACCCTGTTGTATTGTATAAGATCGTGGGGTCACCACCTCCACCTGTGCCAAAAAGTCTGTGTCCACCACAATGGCCAGATGACTTGGTCAGTGACATCAGGTAGCTATACATTCATCTGGAAATTCCCAAACTAAAGTCAATGGGAAATATTCCGTTTGGCCGATTCTCTGTAAGCAAGCCCCAAACACCCAACCCTGTTATATTGCATCAGTTTGTGGCGGCCTGACCTTGCTATTTCTGGAGAAAAATCCAGACCTTTTTGCCGGACCAAAGTTTGGCTCGTGTAAGGTACGTACCCATGCTACAGAAATCTCCCAACTAATATTAATGGGGAATGTTGCTTATGTCTGTATCTCAAAAAATAAACCACTTAACCCATACCCTGTTGTATTGTATAAGATCGTGGGTCACCACCTCCCCACCTGTGCCAAAAAGTCTGTGTCCACCACAATGGCCAGATGACTTGGTCAGTGACATCAGGTAGCTATACATTCATCTGGAAATTCCCAAACTAAAGTCAATGGGAAATATTCCGTTTGGCCGATTCTTTGTAAGCAAGCCCCAAACACCCAACTCTGTTATATTGCATCAGTTTTTGGCGGCCTGACCTTGCTATTTCTGGAGAAAAATCCAGACCTTTTTCCCCGACCAAAATTTGGCTCGTGCAAGGTACGTACCCATGCTACAGAAATCTCCCAACTAAAATTAATGGGGAATGTTGCTTATGTCTGTATCTCAAAAATTAAACCACTTAACCCATACCCTGTTGTATTGTATAAGATCGTGGGGTCACCCCCTCCCCACCTGTGCAAAAAAATCTGTGTCCACCACAATGTCTAGATGACGTGGTCAGTGACATCAGAAATCCCCCAACTAAAGTCAATGGGAAATATTCTGTTTGGCCGATTCTCTGTAAGCAAGCCCCAAACACCAAACCCTGTTATATTGCATCAGTTTGTGGCGGCCTGACCTTGCTATTTCTGGAGAAAAATCCAGACCTTTTTCCCCAACCAAAATTTGGCTCGTGTAAGCCCATGCTACAGAAATCTCCCAACTAAAATTAATGGGGAATGTTGCTTATGTCTGTATCTCAAAAAATAAACCATTTAACCCATACCCTGTTGTATTGTATAAGATCGTGGGGTCACCCCCTCCCCACCTGTGCAAAAAAATCTGTGTCCGCCATTTCGGCCGGCTTGGTCGTCGGTGACAACAGGTAGCTATACATGCATCAGGAAATCCCCCAACTAAAGTCAATGGGAAATATTCCTTTTGGCCGATTCTCTGTAACCCAGCACCAAACACCCAACCCTGTTATATTGCATCAGTTTGTGGCGGCCTGACCTTGCTATTTCTGGAGAAAAATCCAGACCTTTTACCCCGACCAAAATTTTGTTCGTGTAAGGTACGTACCCATGCTACAGAAATCTCCCAACTAAAATTAATGGGGAATGTTGCTTATGTCTGTATCTCAAAAAAAACAACACTTAACCCATACCCTGTTGTATTGTATAAGATCGTGGGGCCACCCCATCCCCACCTGTGCAAAAAAATCTGTGTCCTCCGCTTCGGCTGGCTTGGTCGTCGGTGACAACAGGTAGCTATACATGCATCTGGAAATCCCCCAACTAAAGTCAATGGGAAATATTCCTTTTGGCCGATTCTCTGTAACCCAGCGCTAAACACCCAACCCTGTTATATTGCATCAGTTTGTGGCGGCCTGACCTTGCTATTTCTGGAGAAAAATCCAGACCTTTTTCCCCGACCAAAGTTTGGCTCGTGTAAGGTACGTACCCATGCTACAGAAATCTCCCATCTAAAATTAATGGGGAATGTTGCTTATGTCTGTATCTCAAAAAATAAACCACTTAACCCATACTCTGTTGTATTGTATAAGATCGTGGGGTCACCCCATCCCCACCTGTGCAAAAAAATCTGTGTCCTCCGCTTCGGCCGGCTTGGTCGTCGGTGACAACAGGTAGCTATACATGCATCTGGAAATCCCCCAACTAAAGTGAATGGGAAATATTCCATTTGGCCGATTCTCTGTAAGCAAGCCCCAAACACCCAACCCTGTTATATTGCATCAGTTTGTGGCGGCCTGACCTTGCTATTTCTGGAGAAAAATCCAGACCTTTTTCCCCGACCAAAGTTTGGCTCGTGTAAGGTACGTACCCATGCTACAGAAATCTCCCAACTAAAATTAATGGGGAATGTTGCTTATGTCTGTATCTCAAAAAATAAACCACTTAACCCATACTCTGTTGTATTGTATAAGATCGTGGGGTCACCCCCTCCCCACCTGTTGAAAAAAATCTGTGTCCGCCGTTTCGGCCGGCTTGGTCGTCGGTGACAGCAGGTAGCTATACATGCATCAGGAAATCCCCCGACTAAAGTCAATGGGAAATATTCCTTTTGGCCGATTCTCTGTAACCCAGCGCCAAACACCCAACCCTGTTATATTGCATCAGTTTGTGGCGGCCTGACCTTGCTATTTCTGGAGAAAAATCCAGACCTTTTTGTCGGACCAAAGTTTGGCTCGTGTAAGGTACGTACCCATGCTACAGAAATCTCCCAACTAAAATTAATGGGGAATGTTGCTTATGTCTGTATCTCAAAAAATAAACCACTTAACCCATACCCTGTTGTATTGTATAAGATCGTGGGGTCACCACCTCCACCTGTGCCAAAAAGTCTGTGTCCACCACAATGGCCAGATGACTTGGTCAGTGACATCATGTAGCTATACATTCATCTGGAAATTCCCAAACTAAAGTCAATGGGAAATATTCCGTTTGGCCGATTCTCTGTAAGCAAGCCCCAAACACCCAACCCTGTTATATTGCATCAGTTTGTGGCGGCCTGACCTTGCTATTTCTGGAGAAAAATCCAGACCTTTTTGCCGGACCAAAGTTTGGCTCGTGTAAGGTACGTACCCATGCTACAGAAATCTCCCAACTAATATTAATGGGGAATGTTGCTTATGTCTGTATCTCAAAAAATAAACCACTTAACCCATACCCTGTTGTATTGTATAAGATCGTGGGGTCACCACCTCCCCACCTGTGCCAAAAAGTCTGTGTCCACCACAATGGCCAGATGACTTGGTCAGTGACATCAGGTAGCTATACATTCATCTGGAAATTCCCAAACTAAAGTCAATGGGAAATATTCCGTTTGGCCGATTCTTTGTAAGCAAGCCCCAAACACCCAACCCTGTTATATTGCATCAGTTTTTGGCGGCCTGACCTTGCTATTTCTGGAGAAAAATCCAGACCTTTTTCCCCGACCAAAATTTGGCTCGTGCAAGGTACGTACCCATGCTACAGAAATCTCCCAACTAAAATTAATGGGGAATGTTGCTTATGTCTGTATCTCAAAAATTAAACCACTTAACCCATACCCTGTTGTATTGTATAAGATCGTGGGGTCACCCCCTCCCCACCTGTGCAAAAAAATCTGTGTCCACCACAATGTCTAGATGACGTGGTCAGTGACATCAGAAATCCCCCAACTAAAGTCAATGGGAAATATTCTGTTTGGCCGATTCTCTGTAAGCAAGCCCCAAACACCAAACCCTGTTATATTGCATCAGTTTGTGGCGGCCTGACCTTGCTATTTCTGGAGAAAAATCCAGACCTTTTTCCCCAACCAAAATTTGGCTCGTGTAAGCCCATGCTACAGAAATCTCCCAACTAAAATTAATGGGGAATGTTGCTTATGTCTGTATCTCAAAAAATAAACCATTTAACCCATACCCTGTTGTATTGTATAAGATCGTGGGGTCACCCCCTCCCCACCTGTGCAAAAAAATCTGTGTCCGCCATTTCGGCCGGCTTGGTCGTCGGTGACAACAGGTAGCTATACATGCATCAGGAAATCCCCCAACTAAAGTCAATGGGAAATATTCCTTTTGGCCGATTCTCTGTAACCCAGCACCAAACACCCAACCCTGTTATATTGCATCAGTTTGTGGCGGCCTGACCTTGCTATTTCTGGAGAAAAATCCAGACCTTTTTCCCCGACCAAAGTTTGGCTCGTGTAAGGTACGTACCCATGCTACAGAAATCTCCCAACTAAAATTAATGGGGAATGTTGCTTATGTCTGTATCTCAAAAAATAAACCACTTAACCCATACTCTGTTGTATTGTATAAGATCGTGGGGTCACCCCCTCCCCACCTGTTGAAAAAAATCTGTGTCCGCCGTTTCGGCCGGCTTGGTCGTCGGTGACAGCAGGTAGCTATACATGCATCAGGAAATCCCCCGACTAAAGTCAATGGGAAATATTCCTTTTGGCCGATTCTCTGTAACCCAGCGCCAAACACCCAACCCTGTTATATTGCATCAGTTTGTGGCGGCCTGACCTTGCTATTTCTGGAGAAAAATCCAGACCTTTTTGTCGGACCAAAGTTTGGCTCGTGTAAGGTACGTACCCATGCTACAGAAATCTCCCAACTAAAATTAATGGGGAATGTTGCTTATGTCTGTATCTCAAAAAATAAACCACTTAACCCATACCCTGTTGTATTGTATAAGATCGTGGGGTCACCACCTCCACCTGTGCCAAAAAGTCTGTGTCCACCACAATGGCCAGATGACTTGGTCAGTGACATCATGTAGCTATACATTCATCTGGAAATTCCCAAACTAAAGTCAATGGGAAATATTCCGTTTGGCCGATTCTCTGTAAGCAAGCCCCAAACACCCAACCCTGTTATATTGCATCAGTTTGTGGCGGCCTGACCTTGCTATTTCTGGAGAAAAATCCAGACCTTTTTGCCGGACCAAAGTTTGGCTCGTGTAAGGTACGTACCCATGCTACAGAAATCTCCCAACTAATATTAATGGGGAATGTTGCTTATGTCTGTATCTCAAAAAATAAACCACTTAACCCATACCCTGTTGTATTGTATAAGATCGTGGGGTCACCACCTCCCCACCTGTGCCAAAAAGTCTGTGTCCACCACAATGGCCAGATGACTTGGTCAGTGACATCAGGTAGCTATACATTCATCTGGAAATTCCCAAACTAAAGTCAATGGGAAATATTCCGTTTGGCCGATTCTTTGTAAGCAAGCCCCAAACACCCAACCCTGTTATATTGCATCAGTTTTTGGCGGCCTGACCTTGCTATTTCTGGAGAAAAATCCAGACCTTTTTCCCCGACCAAAATTTGGCTCGTGCAAGGTACGTACCCATGCTACAGAAATCTCCCAACTAAAATTAATGGGGAATGTTGCTTATGTCTGTATCTCAAAAATTAAACCACTTAACCCATACCCTGTTGTATTGTATAAGATCGTGGGGTCACCCCCTCCCCACCTGTGCAAAAAAATCTGTGTCCACCACAATGTCTAGATGACGTGGTCAGTGACATCAGAAATCCCCCAACTAAAGTCAATGGGAAATATTCTGTTTGGCCGATTCTCTGTAAGCAAGCCCCAAACACCAAACCCTGTTATATTGCATCAGTTTGTGGCGGCCTGACCTTGCTATTTCTGGAGAAAAATCCAGACCTTTTTCCCCAACCAAAATTTGGCTCGTGTAAGCCCATGCTACAGAAATCTCCCAACTAAAATTAATGGGGAATGTTGCTTATGTCTGTATCTCAAAAAATAAACCATTTAACCCATACCCTGTTGTATTGTATAAGATCGTGGGGTCACCCCCTCCCCACCTGTGCAAAAAAATCTGTGTCCGCCATTTCGGCCGGCTTGGTCGTCGGTGACAACAGGTAGCTATACATGCATCAGGAAATCCCCCAACTAAAGTCAATGGGAAATATTCCTTTTGGCCGATTCTCTGTAACCCAGCACCAAACACCCAACCCTGTTATATTGCATCAGTTTGTGGTGGCCTGACCTTGCTATTTCTGGAGAAAAATCCAGACCTTTTACCCCGACCAAAATTTTGTTCGTGTAAGGTACGTACCCATGCTACAGAAATCTCCCAACTAAAATTAATGGGGAATGTTGCTTATGTCTGTATCTCAAAAAAAACAACACTTAACCCATACCCTGTTGTATTGTATAAGATCGTGGGGCCACCCCATCCCCACCTGTGCAAAAAAATCTGTGTCCTCCGCTTCGGCTGGCTTGGTCGTCGGTGACAACAGGTAGCTATACATGCATCTGGAAATCCCCCAACTAAAGTCAATGGGAAATATTCCTTTTGGCCGATTCTCTGTAACCCAGCGCTAAACACCCAACCCTGTTATATTGCATCAGTTTGTGGCGGCCTGACCTTGCTATTTCTGGAGAAAAATCCAGACCTTTTTCCCCGACCAAAGTTTGGCTCGTGTAAGGTACGTACCCATGCTACAGAAATCTCCCATCTAAAATTAATGGGGAATGTTGCTTATGTCTGTATCTCAAAAAATAAACCACTTAACCCATACTCTGTTGTATTGTATAAGATCGTGGGGTCACCCCATCCCCACCTGTGCAAAAAAATCTGTGTCCTCCGCTTCGGCCGGCTTGGTCGTCGGTGACAACAGGTAGCTATACATGCATCTGGAAATCCCCCAACTAAAGTGAATGGGAAATATTCCATTTGGCCGATTCTCTGTAAGCAAGCCCCAAACACCCAACCCTGTTATATTGCATCAGTTTGTGGCGGCCTGACCTTGCTATTTCTGGAGAAAAATCCAGACCTTTTTCCCCGACCAAAGTTTGGCTCGTGTAAGGTACGTACCCATGCTACAGAAATCTCCCAACTAAAATTAATGGGGAATGTTGCTTATGTCTGTATCTCAAAAAATAAGCCACTTAACCCATACTCTGTTGTATTGTATAAGATCGTGGGGTCACCCCCTCCCCACCTGTGCAAAAAAATCTGTGTCCGCCGTTTCGGCCGGCTTGGTCGTCGGTGACAGCAGGTAGCTATACATGCATCAGGAAATCCCCCGACTAAAGTCAATGGGAAATATTCCTTTTGGCCGATTCTCTGTAACCCAGCGCCAAACACCCAACCCTGTTATATTGCATCAGTTTGTGGCGGCCTGACCTTGCTATTTCTGGAGAAAAATCCAGACCTTTTCCCTCGACCAAAATTTTGTTCGTGTAAGGTACGTACCCATGCTACAGAAATCTCCCAACTAAAATTAATGGGGAATGTTGCTTATGTCTGTATCTCAAAAAATAAACCACTTAACCCATACCCTGTTGTATTGTATAAGATCGTGGGGCCACCCCCTCCCCACCTGTGCAAAAAAATCTGTGTCCTCCGCTTCGGCCGGCTTGGTCGTCGGTGACAACAGGTAGCTATACATGCATCTGGAAATCCCCCAACTAAAGTCAATGGGAAATATTCCTTTTGGCCGATTCTCTGTAACCCAGCGCCAAACACCCAACCCTGTTATATTGCATCAGTTTGTGGCGGCCTGACCTTGCTATTTCTGGAGAAAAATCCAGACCTTTACCCCGATCAAAATTTTGTTCGTGTAAGGTACGTACCCATGCTACAGAAATCTCCCAACTAAAATTAATGGGGAATGTTGCTTATGTCTGTATCTCAAAAAAAAAACACTTAACCCATACCCTGTTGTATTGTATAAGATCGTGGGGCCACCCCATCCCCACCTGTGCAAAAAAATCTGTGTCCTCCGCTTCGGCTGGCTTGGTCGTCGGTGACAACAGATAGCTATACATGCATCTGGAAATCCCCCAACTAAAGTCAATGGGAAATATTCCTTTTGGCCGATTCTCTGTAACCCAGCGCCAAACACCCAACCCTGTTATATTGCATCAGTTTGTGGTGGCCTGACCTTGCTATTTCTGGAGAAAAATCCAGACCTTTTTGCCCGACCAAAATTTTGTTCGTGTAAGGTACGTACCCATGCTACAGAAATCTCCCAACTAAAATTAATGGGGAATGTTGCTTATGTCTGTATCTCAAAAAATAAACCACTTAACCCATACCCTGTTGTATTGTATAAGATCGTGGGGTCACCCCCTCCCCACCTGTGCAAAAAAATCTGTGTCCGCCGTTTCGGCCGGCTTGGTCGTCGGTGACAACAGGTAGCTATAAATGCATCAGGAAATCTCCCAACTAAAGTCAATGGGAAATATTCCTTTTGGCCGATTCTCTGTAACCCAGCGCCAAACACCCAACCCTGTTATATTGCATCAGTTTGTGGCGGCCTGACCTTGCTATTTCTGGAGAAGAATCCAGACCTTTTTCCCTGACCAAAATTTTGTTCGTGTAAGGTACGTACCCATGCTACAGAAATCTCCCAACTAAAATTAATGGGGAATGTTGCTTATGTCTGTATCTCAAAAATTAAACCACTTAACCCATACCCTGTTGTATTGTATAAGATCATGGGGTCACCCCCTCCCCACCTGTGCAAAAAAATCTGTGTCCACCACAATGTCTAGATGACATGGTCAGTGACATCAGAAATCCCCCAACTAAAGTCAATGGGAAATATTCCTTTTGGCCGATTCTCTGTAACCCAGCGCCAAACACCCAACCCTGTTATATTGCATCAGTTTGTGGCGGCCTGACCTTGCTATTTCTGGAGAAAAATCCAGACCTTTTCCCTCGACCAAAATTTTGTTCGTGTAAGGTACGTACCCATGCTACAGAAATCTCCCAACTAAAATTAATGGGGAATGTTGCTTATGTCTGTATCTCAAAAAATAAACCACTTAACCCATACCCTGTTGTATTGTATAAGATCGTGGGGCCACCCCCTCCCCACCTGTGCAAAAAAATCTGTGTCCTCCGCTTCGGCCGGCTTGGTCGTCGGTGACAACAGGTAGCTATACATGCATCTGGAAATCCCCCAACTAAAGTCAATGGGAAATATTCCTTTTGGCCGATTCTCTGTAACCCAGCGCCAAACACCCAACCCTGTTATATTGCATCAGTTTGTGGCGGCCTGACCTTGCTATTTCTGGAGAAAAATCCAGACCTTTTACCCCGATCAAAATTTTGTTCGTGTAAGGTACGTACCCATGCTACAGAAATCTCCCAACTAAAATTAATGGGGAATGTTGCTTATGTCTGTATCTCAAAAAAAAACACACTTAACCCATACCCTGTTGTATTGTATAAGATCGTGGGGCCACCCCATCCCCACCTGTGCAAAAAAATCTGTGTCCTCCGCTTCGGCTGGCTTGGTCGTCGGTGACAACAGATAGCTATACATGCATCTGGAAATCCACCAACTAAAGTCAATGGGAAATATTCCTTTTGGCCGATTCTCTGTAACCCAGCGCCAAACACCCAACCCTGTTATATTGCATCAGTTTGTGGTGGCCTGACCTTGCTATTTCTGGAGAAAAATCCAGACCTTTTTGCCCGACCAAAATTTTGTTCGTGTAAGGTACGTACCCATGCTACAGAAATCTCCCAACTAAAATTAATGGGGAATGTTGCTTATGTCTGTATCTCAAAAAATAAACCACTTAACCCATACCCTGTTGTATTGTATAAGATCGTGGGGTCACCCCCTCCCCACCTGTGCAAAAAAATCTGTGTCCGCCGTTTCGGCCGGCTTGGTCGTCGGTGACAACAGGTAGCTATAAATGCATCAGGAAATCTCCCAACTAAAGTCAATGGGAAATATTCCTTTTGGCCGATTCTCTGTAACCCAGCGCCAAACACCCAACCCTGTTATATTGCATCAGTTTGTGGCGGCCTGACCTTGCTATTTCTGGAGAAGAATCCAGACCTTTTTCCCTGACCAAAATTTTGTTCGTGTAAGGTACGTACCCATGCTACAGAAATCTCCCAACTAAAATTAATGGGGAATGTTGCTTATGTCTGTATCTCAAAAATTAAACCACTTAACCCATACCCTGTTGTATTGTATAAGATCATGGGGTCACCCCCTCCCCACCTGTGCAAAAAAATCTGTGTCCACCACAATGTCTAGATGACATGGTCAGTGACATCAGAAATCCCCCAACTAAAGTCAATGGGAAATATTCCTTTTGGCCGATTCTCTGTAACCCAGCGCCAAACACCCAACCCTGTTATATTGCATCAGTTTGTGGCGGCCTGACCTTGCTATTTCTGGAGAAGAATCCAGACCTTTTTCCCCGACCAAATTTTGTTCGTGTAAGGTACGTACCCATGCTACAGAAATCTCCCAACTAAAATTAATGGGGAATGTTGCTTATGTCTGTATCTCAAAAATTAAACCACTTAACCCATACCCTGTTGTATTGTATAAGATCGTGGGGTCACTCCCTCCCCACCTGTGCAAAACAATCTGTGTCCTCCGCTTCGGCCGGCTTGGTCATCGGTGACAACAGGTAGCTATACATGCATCTGGAAATCCGCCAACTAAAGTCAATGGGAAATGTTCCTTTTGGCCGATTCTCTGTAACCCAGCGCCAAACACCCAACCCTGTTATATTGCATCAGTTTGTGGTGGCCTGACCTTGCTATTTCTGGAGAAAAATCCAGACCTTTTTGCCCGACCAAAATTTTGTTCGTGTAAGGTACGTACCCATGCTACAGAAATCTCCCAACTAAAATTAATGGGGAATGTTGCTTATGTCTGTATCTTAAAAAATAAACCACTTAACCCATACCCTGTTGTATTGTATAAGATCGTGGGGTCACCCCCTCCCCACCTGTGCAAAAAAATCTGTGTCCGCCGTTTCGGCCGGCTTGGTCGTCGGTGACAACAGGTAGCTATAAATGCATCAGGAAATCTCCCAACTAAAGTCAATGGGAAATATTCCTTTTGGCCGATTCTCTGTAACCCAGTGCCAAACACCCAACCCTGTTATATTGCATCAGTTTGTGGCGGCCTGACCTTGCTATTTCTGGAGAAAAATCCAGACCTTTTTGCCGGACCAAAGTTTGGCTCGTGTAAGGTACGTACCCATGCTACAGAAATCTCCCAACTAAAATTAATGGGGAATGTTGCTTATGTCTGTATCTCAAAAAATAAACCACTTAACCCATACCCTGTTGTATTGTATAAGATCGTGGGGTCACCACCTCCCTACCTGTGCCAAAAAGTCTGTGTCCACCACAATGGCCAGATGACTTGGTCAGTGACATCAGGTAGCTATACATTCATCTGGAAATTCCCAAACTAAAGTCAATGGGAAATATTCCGTTTGGCCGATTCTCTGTAAGCAAGCCCCAAACACCCAACCCTGTTATATTGCATCAGTTTTTGGCGGCCTGACCTTGCTATTTCTGGAGAAAAATCCAGACCTTTTTCCCTGACCAAAATTTGGCTCGTACAAGGTACGTACCCATGCTACAGAAATCTCCCAACTAAAATTAATGGGGAATGTTGCTTATGTCTGTATCTCAAAAATTAAACCACTTAACCCATACCCTGTTGTATTGTATAAGATCGTGGGGTCACCCCCTCCCCACCTGTGCAAAAAAATCTGTGTCCGCCGTTTCGGCCGGCTTGGTCGTCGGTGACAACAGGTAGCTATAAATGCATCAGGAAATCTCCCAACTAAAGTCAATGGGAAATATTCCTTTTGGCCGATTCTCTGTAACCCAGCGCCAAACACCCAACCCTGTTATATTGCATCAGTTTGTGGCGGCCTGACCTTGCTATTTCTGGAGAAGAATCCAGACCTTTTTCCCTGACCAAAATTTTGTTCGTGTAAGGTACGTACCCATGCTACAGAAATCTCCCAACTAAAATTAATGGGGAATGTTGCTTATGTCTGTATCTCAAAAATTAAACCACTTAACCCATACCCTGTTGTATTGTATAAGATCATGGGGTCACCCCCTCCCCACCTGTGCAAAAAAATCTGTGTCCACCACAATGTCTAGATGACATGGTCAGTGACATCAGAAATCCCCCAACTAAAGTCAATGGGAAATATTCCTTTTGGCCGATTCTCTGTAACCCAGCGCCAAACACCCAACCCTGTTATATTGCATCAGTTTGTGGCGGCCTGACCTTGCTATTTCTGGAGAAGAATCCAGACCTTTTTCCCCGACCAAATTTTGTTCGTGTAAGGTACGTACCCATGCTACAGAAATCTCCCAACTAAAATTAATGGGGAATGTTGCTTATGTCTGTATCTCAAAAATTAAACCACTTAACCCATACCCTGTTGTATTGTATAAGATCGTGGGGTCACTCCCTCCCCACCTGTGCAAAACAATCTGTGTCCTCCGCTTCGGCCGGCTTGGTCGTCGGTGACAACAGGTAGCTATACATGCATCTGGAAATCCGCCAACTAAAGTCAATGGGAAATGTTCCTTTTGGCCGATTCTCTGTAACCCAGCGCCAAACACCCAACCCTGTTATATTGCATCAGTTTGTGGTGGCCTGACCTTGCTATTTCTGGAGAAAAATCCAGACCTTTTTGCCCGACCAAAATTTTGTTCGTGTAAGGTACGTACCCATGCTACAGAAATCTCCCAACTAAAATTAATGGGGAATGTTGCTTATGTCTGTATCTTAAAAAATAAACCACTTAACCCATACCCTGTTGCATTGTATAAGATCGTGGGGTCACCCCCTCCCCACCTGTGCAAAAAAATCTGTGTCCGCCGTTTCGGCCGGCTTAGTCGTCGGTGACAACAGGTAGCTATAAATGCATCAGGAAATCTCCCAACTAAAGTCAATGGGAAATATTCCTTTTGGCCGATTCTCTGTAACCCAGCGCCAAACACCCAACCCTGTTATATTGCATCAGTTTGTGGCGGCCTGACCTTGCTATTTCTGGAGAAAAATCCAGACCTTTTTGCCGGACCAAAGTTTGGCTCGTGTAAGGTACGTACCCATGCTACAGAAATCTCCCAACTAAAATTAATGGGGAATGTTGCTTATGTCTGTATCTCAAAAAATAAACCACTTAACCCATACCCTGTTGTATTGTATAAGATCGTGGGGTCACCACCTCCCCACCTGTGCCAAAAAGTCTGTGTCCACCACAATGGCCAGATGACTTGGTCAGTGACATCAGGTAGCTATACATTCATCTGGAAATTCCCAAACTAAAGTCAATGGGAAATATTCCGTTTGGCCGATTCTCTGTAAGCAAGCCCCAAACACCCAACCCTGTTATATTGCATCAGTTTTTGGCGGCCTGACCTTGCTATTTCTGGAGAAAAATCCAGACCTTTTTCCCTGACCAAAATATTGGCTCGTGCAAGGTACGTACCCATGCTACAGAAATCTCCCAACTAAAATTAATGGGGAATGTTGCTTATGTCTGTATCTCAAAAATTAAACCACTTAACCCATACCCTGTTGTATTGTATAAGATCGTGGGGTCACCCCCTCCCCACCTGTGCAAAAAAATCTGTGTCCACCACAATGTCAAGATGACATGGTCAGTGACATCAGAAATCTCCCAACTAAAGTCAATGGGAAATATTCTGTTTGGCCGATTCTCTGTAAGCAAGCCCCAAACACCCAACCCTGTTATATTGCATCAGTTTGTGGCGGTCTGACCTTGCTATTTCTGGAGAAAAATCCAGACCTATTTCCCCAACCAAAATTTGGCTCGTGTAAGCCCATGCTACAGAAATCTCCCAACTAAAATTAATGGGGAATGTTGCTTATGTCTGTATCTTAAAAAATAAACCACTTAACCCATACCCTGTTGCATTGTATAAGATCGTGGGGTCACCCCCTCCCCACCTGTGCAAAAAAATCTGTGTCCGCCGTTTCGGCCGGCTTGGTCGTCGGTGACAACAGGTAGCTATAAATGCATCAGGAAATCTCCCAACTAAAGTCAATGGGAAATATTCCTTTTGGCCGATTCTCTGTAACCCAGCGCCAAACACCCAACCCTGTTATATTGCATCAGTTTGTGGCGGCCTGACCTTGCTATTTCTGGAGAAAAATCCAGACCTTTTTGCCGGACCAAAGTTTGGCTCGTGTAAGGTACGTACCCATGCTACAGAAATCTCCCAACTAAAATTAATGGGGAATGTTGCTTATGTCTGTATCTCAAAAAATAAACCACTTAACCCATACCCTGTTGTATTGTATAAGATCGTGGGGTCACCACCTCCCCACCTGTGCCAAAAAGTCTGTGTCCACCACAATGGCCAGATGACTTGGTCAGTGACATCAGGTAGCTATACATTCATCTGGAAATTCCCAAACTAAAGTCAATGGGAAATATTCCGTTTGGCCGATTCTCTGTAAGCAAGCCCCAAACACCCAACCCTGTTATATTGCATCAGTTTTTGGCGGCCTGACCTTGCTATTTCTGGAGAAAAATCCAGACCTTTTTCCCTGACCAAAATATTGGCTCGTGCAAGGTACGTACCCATGCTACAGAAATCTCCCAACTAAAATTAATGGGGAATGTTGCTTATGTCTGTATCTCAAAAATTAAACCACTTAACCCATACCCTGTTGTATTGTATAAGATCGTGGGGTCACCCCCTCCCCACCTGTGCAAAAAAATCTGTGTCCACCACAATGTCAAGATGACATGGTCAGTGACATCAGAAATCTCCCAACTAAAGTCAATGGGAAATATTCTGTTTGGCCGATTCTCTGTAAGCAAGCCCCAAACACCCAACCCTGTTATATTGCATCAGTTTGTGGCGGTCTGACCTTGCTATTTCTGGAGAAAAATCCAGACCTATTTCCCCAACCAAAATTTGGCTCGTGTAAGCCCATGCTACAGAAATCTCCCAACTAAAATTAATGGGGAATGTTGCTTATGTCTGTATCTTAAAAAATAAACCACTTAACCCATACCCTGTTGTATTGTATAAGATCGTGGGGTCACCCCCTCCCCACCTGTGCAAAAAAATCTGTGTCCGCCGTTTCGGCCGGCTTGGTCGTCGGTGACAACAGGTAGCTATAAATGCATCAGGAAATCTCCCAACTAAAGTCAATGGGAAATATTCCTTTTGGCCGATTCTCTGTAACCCAGCGCCAAACACCCAACCCTGTTATATTGCATCAGTTTGTGGCGGCCTGACCTTGCTATTTCTGGAGAAAAATCCAGACCTTTTTGCCGGACCAAAGTTTGGCTCGTGTAAGGTACGTACCCATGCTACAGAAATCTCCCAACTAAAATTAATGGGGAATGTTGCTTATGTCTGTATCTCAAAAAATAAACCACTTAACCCATACCCTGTTGTATTGTATAAGATCGTGGGGTCACCACCTCCCCACCTGTGCCAAAAAGTCTGTGTCCACCACAATGGCCAGATGACTTGGTCAGTGACATCAGGTAGCTATACATTCATCTGGAAATTCCCAAACTAAAGTCAATGGGAAATATTCCGTTTGGCCGATTCTCTGTAAGCAAGCCCCAAACACCCAACCCTGTTATATTGCATCAGTTTTTGGCGGCCTGACCTTGCTATTTCTGGAGAAAAATCCAGACCTTTTTCCCTGACCAAAATATTGGCTCGTGCAAGGTACGTACCCATGCTACAGAAATCTCCCAACTAAAATTAATGGGGAATGTTGCTTATGTCTGTATCTCAAAAATTAAACCACTTAACCCATACCCTGTTGTATTGTATAAGATCGTGGGGTCACCCCCTCCCCACCTGTGCAAAAAAATCTGTGTCCACCACAATGTCAAGATGACATGGTCAGTGACATCAGAAATCCCCCCACTAAAGTCAATGGGAAATATTCTGTTTGGCCGATTCTCTGTAAGCAAGCCCCAAACACCCAACCCTGTTATATTGCATCAGTTTGTGGCGGTCTGACCTTGCTATTTCTGGAGAAAAATCCAGACCTATTTCCCCAACCAAAATTTGGCTCGTGTAAGCCCATGCTACAGAAATCTCCCAACTAAAATTAATGGGGAATGTTGCTTATGTCTGTATCTAAAAAAAAAAACACTTAACCCATACCCTGTTGTATTGTATAAGATCGTGGGGCCACCCCATCCCCACCTGTGCAAAAAAATCTGTGTCCTCCGCTTCGGCTGGCTTGGTCGTCGGTGACAACAGGTAGCTATACATGCATCTGGAAATCCCCCAACTAAAGTCAATGGGAAATGTTCCTTTTGGCCGATTCTCTGTAACCCAGCGCTAAACACCCAACCCTGTTATATTGCATCAGTTTGTGGCGGCCTGACCTTGCTATTTCTGGAGAAAAATCCAGACCTTTTTCCCCGACCAAAGTTTGGCTCGCGTAAGGTACGTACCCATGCTACATAAATCTCCCAACTAAAATTAATGGGGAATGTTGCTTATGTCTGTATCTCAAAAAATAAACCACTTAACCCATACCCTGTTGTATTGTATAAGATCGTGGGGTCACCCCCTCCCCACCTGTGCAAAAAAATCTGTGTCCTCCGCTTCGGCCGGCTTGGTCGTCGGTGACAACAGGTAGCTATACATGCATCTGGAAATCCCCCAACTAAAGTGAATGGGAAATATTCCTTTTGGCCGATTCTCTGTAACCCAGCGCTAAACACCCAACCCTGTTATATTGCATCAGTTTGTGGCGGCCTGACCTTGCTATTTCTGGAGAAAAATCCAGACCTTTTTCCCCGACCAAAGTTTGGCTCGTGTAAGGTACGTACCCATGCTACAGAAATCTCCCAACTAAAATTAATGGGGAATGTTGCTTATGTCTGTATCTCAAAAAATAAACCACTTAACCCATACCCTGTTGTATTGTATAAGATCGTGGGGTCACCCCCTCCCCACCTGTGCAAAAAAATCTGTGTCCTCCGCTTCGGCCGGCTTGGTCGTCGGTGACAACAGGTAGCTATACATGCATCTGGAAATCCCCCAACTAAAGTGAATGGGAAATATTCCGTTTGGCCGATTCTCTGTAAGCAAGCCCCAAACACCCAACCCTGTTATATTGCATCAGTTTGTGGCGGCCTGACCTTGCTATTTCTGGAGAAAAATCCAGACCTTTTTCCCCGACCAAAGTTTGGCTCGTGTAAGGTACGTACCCATGCTACAGAAATCTCCCAACTAAAATTAATGGGGAATGTTGCTTATGTCTGTATCTCAAAAAATAAACCACTTAACCCATACTCTGTTGTATTGTATAAGATCGTGGGGTCACCCCCTCCCCACCTGTGCAAAAAAATCTGTGTCCGCCGTTTTGGCCGGCTTGGTCGTCGGTGACAGCAGGTAGCTATACATGCATCAGGAAATCCCCCGACTAAAGTCAATGGGAAATATTCCTTTTGGCCGATTCTCTGTAACCCAGCGCCAAACACCCAACCCTGTTATATTGCATCAGTTTGTGGCGGCCTGACCTTGCTATTTCTGGAGAAAAATCCAGACCTTTTCCCCCGACCAAAATTTTGTTCGTGTAAGGTACGTACCCATGCTACAGAAATCTCCCAACTAAAATTAATGGGGAATGTTGCTTATGTCTGTATCTCAAAAAATAAACCACTTAACCCATACCCTGTTGTATTGTATAAGATTGTGGGGCCACCCCCTCCCCACCTGTGCAAAAAAATCTGTGTCCTCCGCTTCGGCCGGCTTGGTCGTCGGTGACAACAGGTAGCTATACATGCATCTGGAAATCCCCCAACTAAAGTCAATGGGAAATGTTCCTTTTGGCCGATTCTCTGTAACCCAGCGCCAAACACCCAACCCTGTTATATTGCATCAGTTTGTGGCGGCCTGACCTTGCTATTTCTGGAGAAAAATCCAGACCTTTCTCCCCGACCAAAGTTTGGCTCGTGTAAGGTACGTACCCATGCTACAGAAATCTCCCAACTAAAATTAATGGGGAATGTTGCTTATGTCTGTATCTCAAAAAATAAACCACTTAACCCATACCCTGTTGTATTGTATAAGATCGTGGGGTCACCCCCTCCCCACCTGTGCAAAACAATCTGTGTCCGCCATTTCGGCCGGCTTGGTCGTCGGTGACAGCAGGTAGCTATACATGCATCAGGAAATCCCCCGACTAAAGTCAATGGGAAATATTCCTTTTGGCCAATTCTCTGTAACCCAGCGCCAAACACCCAACCCTGTTATATTGCATCAGTTTGTGGCGGCCTGACCTTGCTATTTCTGGAGAAAAATCCAGACCTTTTCCCCCGACCAAAATTTTGTTCGTGTAAGGTACGTACCCATGCTACAGAAATCTCCCAACTAAAATTAATGGGGAATGTTGCTTATGTCTGTATCTCAAAAAATAAACCACTTAACCCATACCCTGTTGTATTGTATAAGATCGTGGGGCCACCCCCTCCCCACCTGTGCAAAACAATCTGTGTCCTCCACTTCGGCCGGCTTGGTCGTCGGTGACAATAGGTAGCTATACATGCATCTGGAAATCCCCCAACTAAAGTCAATGGGAAATGTTCCTTTTGGCCGATTCTCTGTAACCCAGCGCCAAACACCCAACCCTGTTATATTGCATCAGTTTGTGGTGGCCTGACCTTGCTATTTCTGGAGAAAAATCCAGACCTTTTTGCCCGACCAAAATTTTGTTCGTGTAAGGTACGTACCCATGCTACAGAAATCTCCCAACTAAAATTAATGGGGAATGTTGCTTATGTCTGTATCTCAAAAAATAAACCACTTAACCCATACCCTGTTGCATTGTATAAGATCGTGGGGTCACCCCCTCCCCACCTGTGCAAAAAAATCTGTGTCCGCCGTTTCGGCCGGCTTGGTCGTCGGTGACATCAGGTAGCTATAAATGCATCAGGAAATCTCCCAACTAAAGTCAATGGGAAATATTCCTTTTGTCCGATTCTCTGTAACCCAGCGCCAAACACCCAACCCTGTTATATTGCATCAGTTTGTGGCGGCCTGACCTTGCTATTTCTGGAGAAAAATCCAGACCTTTTTGTCGGACCAAAGTTTGGCTCGTACCCATGCTACAGAAATCTCCCAACTAAAATTAATGGGGAATGTTGCTTATGTCTGTATCTCAAAAAATAAACCACTTAACCCATACCCTGTTGTATTGTATAAGATCGTGGGGTCACCACCTCCCCACCTGTGCCAAAAAGTCTGTGTCCACCACAATGGCCAGATGACTTGCTCAGTGACATCAGGTAGCTATACATTCATCTGGAAATTCCCAAACTAAAGTGAATGGGAAATATTCCGTTTGGCCGATTCTCTGTAAGCAAGCCCCAAACACCCAACCCTGTTATATTGCATCAGTTTGTGGCGGCCTGACCTTGCTATTTCTGGAGAAAAATCCAGACCTTTTTCCCCGACCAAAATTTGGCTCGTGCAAGGTACGTACCCATGCTACAGAAATCTCCCAACTAAAATTAATGGGGAATGTTGCTTATGTCTGTATCTCAAAAATTAAACCACTTAACCCATACCCTGTTGTATTGTATAAGATCGTGGGGTCACCCCCTCCCCACCTGTGCAAAAAAATCTGTGTCCACCACAATGTCTAGATGACATGGTCAGTGACATCAGAAATCCCCCAACTAAAGTCAATGGGAAATATTCTGTTTGGCCGATTCTCTGTAAGCAAGCCCCAAACACCCAACCCTGTTATATTGCATCAGTTTGTGGCGGCCTGACCTTGCTATTTCTGGAGAAAAATCCAGTCCTTTTTCACCAACCAAAATTTGGCTCGTGTAAGCCCATGCTACAGAAATCTCCCAACTAAAATTAATGAGGAATGTTGCTTATGTCTGTATCTCAAAAAATAAACCACTTAACCCATACCCTGTTGTATTGTATAAGATCGTGGGGTCACCCCCTCCCCACCTGTGCAAAAAAATCTGTGTCCGCCATTTCGGCCGGCTTGGTCGTCGGTGACAACAGGTAGCTATACATGCATCAGGAAATCCCCCAACTAAAGTCAATGGGAAATATTCCTTTTGGCCGATTCTCTGTAACCCAGCGCCAAACACCCAACCCTGTTATATTGCATCAGTTTGTGGCGGCCTGACCTTGCTATTTCTGGAGAAAAATCCAGACCTTTTACCCCGACCAAAATTTTGTTTGCGTAAGGTACGTACCCATGCTACAGAAATCTCCCAACTAAAATTAATGGGGAATGTTGCTTATGTCTGTATCTAAAAAAAAAAAAACGCTTAACCCATACCCTGTTGTATTGTATAAGATCGTGGGGCCACCCCATCCCCACCTGTGCAAAAAAATCTGTGTCCCCCGCTTCGGCTGGCTTGGTCGTCGGTGACAACAGGTAGCTATACATGCATCTGGAAATCCCCCAACTAAAGTGAATGGGAAATATTCCTTTTGGCCGATTCTCTGTAACCCAGCGCTAAACACCCAACCCTGTTATATTGCATCAGTTTGTGGCGGCCTGACCTTGCTATTTCTGGACAAAAATCCAGAACTTTTTCCCGACCAAAGTTTGGCTCGTGTAAGGTACGTACCCATGCTACAGAAATCTCCCAACTAAAATTAATGGGGAATGTTGCTTATGTCTGTATCTCAAAAAATAAACCACTTAACCCATACCCTGTTGTATTGTATAAGATCGTGGGGTCACCCCCTCCCCACCTGTGCAAAAAAATCTGTGTCCGCCGTTTTGGCCGGCTTGGTCGTCGGTGACAGCAGGTAGCTATACATGCATCAGGAAATCCCCCGACTAAAGTCAATGGGAAATATTCCTTTTGGCCGATTCTCTGTAACCCAGCGCCAAACACCCAACCCTGTTATATTGCATCAGTTTGTGGCGGCCTGACCTTGCTATTTCTGGAGAAAAATCCAGACCTTTTTCCCCGACCAAAGTTTGGCTCGTGTAAGGTACGTACCCATGCTACAGAAATCTCCCAACTAAAATTAATGGGGAATGTTGCTTATGTCTGTATCTCAAAAAATAAACCACTTAACCCATACCCTGTTGTATTGTATAAGATCGTGGGGTCACCCCCTCCCCACCTGTGCAAAACAATCTGTGTCCGCCGTTTCGGCCGGCTTGGTCGTCGGTGACAGCAGGTAGCTATACATGCATCAGGAAATCCCCCGACTAAAGTCAATGGGAAATATTCCTTTTGGCCAATTCTCTGTAACCCAGCGCCAAACACCCAACCCTGTTATATTGCATCAGTTTGTGGCGGCCTGACCTTGCTATTTCTGGAGAAAAATCCAGACCTTTTCCCCCGACCAAAATTTTGTTCGTGTAAGGTACGTACCCATGCTACAGAAATCTCCCAACTAAAATTAATGGGGAATGTTGCTTATGTCTGTATCTCAAAAAATAAACCACTTAACCCATACCCTGTTGTATTGTATAAGATCGTGGGGCCACCCCCTCCCCACCTGTGCAAAACAATCTGTGTCCTCCACTTCGGCCGGCTTGGTCGTCGGTGACAATAGGTAGCTATACATGCATATGGAAATCCCCCAACTAAAGTCAATGGGAAATATTCCTTTTGGCCGATTCTCTGTAACCCAGCGCCAAACACCCAACCCTGTTATATTGCATCAGTTTGTGGTGGCCTGACCTTGCTATTTCTGGAGAAAAATCCAGACCTTTTTGCCCGACCAAAATTTTGTTCGTGTAAGGTACGTACCCATGCTACAGAAATCTCCCAACTAAAATTAATGGGGAATGTTGCTTATGTCTGTATCTCAAAAAATAAACCACTTAACCCATACTCTGTTGCATTGTATAAGATCGTGGGGTCACCCCCTCCCCACCAGTGCAAAAAAATCTGTGTACGCCGTTTCGGCCGGCTTGGTCGTCGGTGACATCAGGTAGCTATAAATGCATCAGGAAATCTCCCAACTAAAGTCAATGGGAAATATTCCTTTTGGCCGATTCTCTGTAACCCAGCGCCAAACACCCAACCCTGTTATATTGCATCAGTTTGTGGCGGCCTGACCTTGCTATTTCTGGAGAAAAATCCAGACCTTTTTGTCAGACCAAAGTTTGGCTCGTACCCATGCTACAGAAATCTCCCAACTAAAATTAATGGGGAATGTTGCTTATGTCTGTATCTCAAAAAATAAACCACTTAACCCATACCCTGTTGTATTGTATAAGATCGTGGGGTCACCACCTCCCCACCTGTGCCAAAAAGTCTGTGTCCACCACAATGGCCAGATGACTTGGTCAGTGACATCAGGTAGCTATACATTCATCTGGAAATTCCCAAACTAAAGTGAATGGGAAATATTCCGTTTGGCCGATTCTCTGTAAGCAAGCCCCAAACACCCAACCCTGTTATATTGCATCAGTTTGTGGCGGCCTGACCTTGCTATTTCTGGAGAAAAATCCAGACCTTTTTCCCCGACCAAAATTTGGCTCGTGCAAGGTACGTACCCATGCTACAGAAATCTCCCAACTAAAATTAATGGGGAATGTTGCTTATGTCTGTATCTCAAAAATTAAACCACTTAACCCATACCCTGTTGTATTGTATAAGATCGTGGGGTCACCCCCTCCCCACCTGTGCAAAAAAATCTGTGTCCACCACAATGTCTAGATGACATGGTCAGTGACATCAGAAATTCCCCAACTAAAGTCAATGGGAAATATTCTGTTTGGCCGATTCTCTGTAAGCAAGCCCCAAACACCCAACCCTGTTATATTGCATCAGTTTGTGGCGGCCTGACCTTGCTATTTCTGGAGAAAAATCCAGTCCTTTTTCACCAACCAAAATTTGGCTCGTGTAAGCCCATGCTACAGAAATCTCCCAACTAAAATTAATGAGGAATGTTGCTTATGTCTGTATCTCAAAAAATAAACCACTTAACCCATACCCTGTTGTATTGTATAAGATCGTGGGGTCACCCCCTCCCCACCTGTGCAAAAAAATCTGTGTCCGCCATTTCGGCCGGCTTGGTCGTCGGTGACAACAGGTAGCTATACATGCATCAGGAAATCCCCCAACTAAAGTCAATGGGAAATATTCCTTTTGGCCGATTCTCTGTAACCCAGCGCCAAACACCCAACCCTGTTATATTGCATCAGTTTGTGGCGGCCTGACCTTGCTATTTCTGGAGAAAAATCCAGACCTTTTACCCCGACCAAAATTTTGTTTGTGTAAGGTACGTACCCATGCTACAGAAATCTCCCAACTAAAATTAATGGGGAATGTTGCTTATGTCTGTATCTAAAAAAAAAAAAACGCTTAACCCATACCCTGTTGTATTGTATAAGATCGTGGGGCCACCCCATCCCCACCTGTGCAAAAAAATCTGTGTCCCCCGCTTCGGCTGGCTTGGTCGTCGGTGACAACAGGTAGCTATACATGCATCTGGAAATCCCCCAACTAAAGTGAATGGGAAATATTCCTTTTGGCTGATTCTCTGTAACCCAGCGCTAAACACCCAACCCTGTTATATTGCATCAGTTTGTGGCGGCCTGACCTTGCTATTTCTGGAGAAAAATCCAGACCTTTTTCCCCGACCAAAGTTTGGCTCGTGTAAGGTACGTACCCATGCTACAGAAATCTCCCAACTAAAATTAATGGGGAATGTTGCTTATGTCTGTATCTCAAAAAATAAACCACTTAACCCATACCCTGTTGTATTGTATAAGATCGTGGGGTCACCCCCTCCCCACCTGTGCAAAAAAATCTGTGTCCTCCGCTTCGGCCGGCTTGGTCGTCGGTGACAACAGGTAGCTATACATGCATCTGGAAATCCCCCAACTAAAGTGAATGGGAAATATTCCGTTTGGCCGATTCTCTGTAAGCAAGCCCCAAACACCCAACCCTGTTATATTGCATCAGTTTGTGGCGGCCTGACCTTGCTATTTCTGGAGAAAAATCCAGACCTTTTCCCCGACCAAAGTTTGGCTCGTGTAAGGTACGTACCCATGCTACAGAAATCTCCCAACTAAAATTAATGGGGAATGTTGCTTATGTCTGTATCTCAAAAAATAAACCACTTAACCCATACTCTGTTGTATTGTATAAGATCGTGGGGTCACCCCCTCCCCACCTGTGCAAAAAAATCTGTGTCCGCCGTTTTGGCCGGCTTGGTCGTCGGTGACAGCAGGTAGCTATACATGCATCAGGAAATCCCCCGACTAAAGTCAATGGGAAATATTCCTTTTGGCCGATTCTCTGTAACCCAGCGCCAAACACCCAACCCTGTTATATTGCATCAGTTTGTGGCGGCCTGACCTTGCTATTTCTGGAGAAAAATCCAGACCTTTTCCCCCGACCAAAATTTTGTTCGTGTAAGGTACGTACCCATGCTACAGAAATCTCCCAACTAAAATTAATGGGGAATGTTGCTTATGTCTGTATCTCAAAAAATAAACCACTTAACCCATACCCTGTTGTATTGTATAAGATTGTGGGGCCACCCCCTCCCCACCTGTGCAAAAAAATCTGTGTCCTCCGCTTCGGCCGGCTTGGTCGTCGGTGACAACAGGTAGCTATACATGCATCTGGAAATCCCCCAACTAAAGTCAATGGGAAATGTTCCTTTTGGCCGATTCTCTGTAACCCAGCGCCAAACACCCAACCCTGTTATATTGCATCAGTTTGTGGCGGCCTGACCTTGCTATTTCTGGAGAAAAATCCAGACCTTTTTCCCCGACCAAAGTTTGGCTCGTGTAAGGTACGTACCCATGCTACAGAAATCTCCCAACTAAAATTAATGGGGAATGTTGCTTATGTCTGTATCTCAAAAAATAAACCACTTAACCCATACCCTGTTGTATTGTATAAGATCGTGGGGTCACCCCCTCCCCACCTGTGCAAAACAATCTGTGTCCGCCGTTTCGGCCGGCTTGGTCGTCGGTGACAGCAGGTAGCTATACATGCATCAGGAAATCCCCCGACTAAAGTCAATGGGAAATATTCCTTTTGGCCAATTCTCTGTAACCCAGCGCCAAACACCCAACCCTGTTATATTGCATCAGTTTGTGGCGGCCTGACCTTGCTATTTCTGGAGAAAAATCCAGACCTTTTCCCCCGACCAAAATTTTGTTCGTGTAAGGTACGTACCCATGCTACAGAAATCTCCCAACTAAAATTAATGGGGAATGTTGCTTATGTCTGTATCTCAAAAAATAAACCACTTAACCCATACCCTGTTGTATTGTATAAGATCGTGGGGCCACCCCCTCCCCACCTGTGCAAAACAATCTGTGTCCTCCACTTCGGCCGGCTTGGTCGTCGGTGACAATAGGTAGCTATACATGCATATGGAAATCCCCCAACTAAAGTCAATGGGAAATATTCCTTTTGGCCGATTCTCTGTAACCCAGCGCCAAACACCCAACCCTGTTATATTGCATCAGTTTGTGGTGGCCTGACCTTGCTATTTCTGGAGAAAAATCCAGACCTTTTTGCCCGACCAAAATTTTGTTCGTGTAAGGTACGTACCCATGCTACAGAAATCTCCCAACTAAAATTAATGGGGAATGTTGCTTATGTCTGTATCTCAAAAAATAAACCACTTAACCCATACTCTGTTGCATTGTATAAGATCGTGGGGTCACCCCCTCCCCACCAGTGCAAAAAAATCTGTGTACGCCGTTTCGGCCGGCTTGGTCGTCGGTGACATCAGGTAGCTATAAATGCATCAGGAAATCTCCCAACTAAAGTCAATGGGAAATATTCCTTTTGGCCGATTCTCTGTAACCCAGCGCCAAACACCCAACCCTGTTATATTGCATCAGTTTGTGGCGGCCTGACCTTGCTATTTCTGGAGAAAAATCCAGACCTTTTTGTCGGACCAAAGTTTGGCTCGTACCCATGCTACAGAAATCTCCCAACTAAAATTAATGGGGAATGTTGCTTATGTCTGTATCTCAAAAAATAAACCACTTAACCCATACCCTGTTGTATTGTATAAGATCGTGGGGTCACCACCTCCCCACCTGTGCCAAAAAGTCTGTGTCCACCACAATGGCCAGATGACTTGGTCAGTGACATCAGGTAGCTATACATTCATCTGGAAATTCCCAAACTAAAGTGAATGGGAAATATTCCGTTTGGCCGATTCTCTGTAAGCAAGCCCCAAACACCCAACCCTGTTATATTGCATCAGTTTGTGGCGGCCTGACCTTGCTATTTCTGGAGAAAAATCCAGACCTTTTTCCCCGACCAAAATTTGGCTCGTGCAAGGTACGTACCCATGCTACAGAAATCTCCCAACTAAAATTAATGGGGAATGTTGCTTATGTCTGTATCTCAAAAATTAAACCACTTAACCCATACCCTGTTGTATTGTATAAGATCGTGGGGTCACCCCCTCCCCACCTGTGCAAAAAAATCTGTGTCCACCACAATGTCTAGATGACATGGTCAGTGACATCAGAAATTCCCCAACTAAAGTCAATGGGAAATATTCTGTTTGGCCGATTCTCTGTAAGCAAGCCCCAAACACCCAACCCTGTTATATTGCATCAGTTTGTGGCGGCCTGACCTTGCTATTTCTGGAGAAAAATCCAGTCCTTTTTCACCAACCAAAATTTGGCTCGTGTAAGCCCATGCTACAGAAATCTCCCAACTAAAATTAATGAGGAATGTTGCTTATGTCTGTATCTCAAAAAATAAACCACTTAACCCATACCCTGTTGTATTGTATAAGATCGTGGGGTCACCCCCTCCCCACCTGTGCAAAAAAATCTGTGTCCGCCATTTCGGCCGGCTTGGTCGTCGGTGACAACAGGTAGCTATACATGCATCAGGAAATCCCCCAACTAAAGTCAATGGGAAATATTCCTTTTGGCCGATTCTCTGTAACCCAGCGCCAAACACCCAACCCTGTTATATTGCATCAGTTTGTGGCGGCCTGACCTTGCTATTTCTGGAGAAAAATCCAGACCTTTTACCCCGACCAAAATTTTGTTTGTGTAAGGTACGTACCCATGCTACAGAAATCTCCCAACTAAAATTAATGGGGAATGTTGCTTATGTCTGTATCTAAAAAAAAAAAACGCTTAACCCATACCCTGTTGTATTGTATAAGATCGTGGGGCCACCCCATCCCCACCTGTGCAAAAAAATCTGTGTCCCCCGCTTCGGCTGGCTTGGTCGTCGGTGACAACAGGTAGCTATACATGCATCTGGAAATCCCCCAACTAAAGTGAATGGGAAATATTCCTTTTGGCCGATTCTCTGTAACCCAGCGCTAAACACCCAACCCTGTTATATTGCATCAGTTTGTGGCGGCCTGACCTTGCTATTTCTGGAGAAAAATCCAGACCTTTTTCCCCGACCAAAGTTTGGCTCGTGTAAGGTACGTACCCATGCTACAGAAATCTCCCAACTAAAATTAATGGGGAATGTTGCTTATGTCTGTATCTCAAAAAATAAACCACTTAACCCATACCCTGTTGTATTGTATAAGATCGTGGGGTCACCCCCTCCCCACCTGTGCAAAAAAATCTGTGTCCTCCGCTTCGGCCGGCTTGGTCGTCGGTGACAACAGGTAGCTATACATGCATCTGGAAATCCCCCAACTAAAGTGAATGGGAAATATTCCGTTTGGCCGATTCTCTGTAAGCAAGCCCCAAACACCCAACCCTGTTATATTGCATCAGTTTGTGGCGGCCTGACCTTGCTATTTCTGGAGAAAAATCCAGACCTTTTCCCCGACCAAAGTTTGGCTCGTGTAAGGTACGTACCCATGCTACAGAAATCTCCCAACTAAAATTAATGGGGAATGTTGCTTATGTCTGTATCTCAAAAAATAAACCACTTAACCCATACTCTGTTGTATTGTATAAGATCGTGGGGTCACCCCCTCCCCACCTGTGCAAAAAAATCTGTGTCCGCCGTTTTGGCCGGCTTGGTCGTCGGTGACAGCAGGTAGCTATACATGCATCAGGAAATCCCCCGACTAAAGTCAATGGGAAATATTCCTTTTGGCCGATTCTCTGTAACCCAGCGCCAAACACCCAACCCTGTTATATTGCATCAGTTTGTGGCGGCCTGACCTTGCTATTTCTGGAGAAAAATCCAGACCTTTTCCCCCGACCAAAATTTTGTTCGTGTAAGGTACGTACCCATGCTACAGAAATCTCCCAACTAAAATTAATGGGGAATGTTGCTTATGTCTGTATCTCAAAAAATAAACCACTTAACCCATACCCTGTTGTATTGTATAAGATTGTGGGGCCACCCCCTCCCCACCTGTGCAAAAAAATCTGTGTCCTCCGCTTCGGCCGGCTTGGTCGTCGGTGACAACAGGTAGCTATACATGCATCTGGAAATCCCCCAACTAAAGTCAATGGGAAATGTTCCTTTTGGCCGATTCTCTGTAACCCAGCGCCAAACACCCAACCCTGTTATATTGCATCAGTTTGTGGCGGCCTGACCTTGCTATTTCTGGAGAAAAATCCAGACCTTTTTCCCCGACCAAAGTTTGGCTCGTGTAAGGTACGTACCCATGCTACAGAAATCTCCCAACTAAAATTAATGGGGAATGTTGCTTATGTCTGTATCTCAAAAAATAAACCACTTAACCCATACCCTGTTGTATTGTATAAGATCGTGGGGTCACCCCCTCCCCACCTGTGCAAAACAATCTGTGTCCGCCGTTTCAGCCGGCTTGGTCGTCGGTGACAGCAGGTAGCTATACATGCATCAGGAAATCCCCCGACTAAAGTCAATGGGAAATATTCCTTTTGGCCAATTCTCTGTAACCCAGCGCCAAACACCCAACCCTGTTATATTGCATCAGTTTGTGGCGGCCTGACCTTGCTATTTCTGGAGAAAAATCCAGACCTTTTCCCCCGACCAAAATTTTGTTCGTGTAAGGTACGTACCCATGCTACAGAAATCTCCCAACTAAAATTAATGGGGAATGTTGCTTATGTCTGTATCTCAAAAAATAAACCACTTAACCCATACCCTGTTGTATTGTATAAGATCGTGGGGCCACCCCCTCCCCACCTGTGCAAAACAATCTGTGTCCTCCACTTCGGCCGGCTTGGTCGTCGGTGACAACAGGTAGCTATACATGCATCTGGAAATCCCCCAACTAAAGTCAATGGGAAATATTCCTTTTGGCCGATTCTCTGTAACCCAGTGCCAAACACCCAACCCTGTTATATTGCATCAGTTTGTGGCGGCCTGACCTTGCTATTTCTGGAGAAAAATCCAGACCTTTTTCTCGGACCAAAGTTTGGCTCGTACCCATGCTACAGAAATCTCCCAACTAAAATTAATGGGGAATGTTGCTTATGTCTGTATCTCAAAAAATAAACCACTTAACCCATACCCTGTTGTATTGTATAAGATCGTGGGGTCACCCCCTCCCCACCTGTGCAAAACAATCTGTGTCCGCCGTTTCGGCCGGCTTGGTCGTCGGTGACAGCAGGTAGCTATACATGCATCAGGAAATCCCCCGACTAAAGTCAATGGGAAATATTCCTTTTGGCCAATTCTCTGTAACCCAGCGCCAAACACCCAACCCTGTTATATTGCATCAGTTTGTGGCGGCCTGACCTTGCTATTTCTGGAGAAAAATCCAGACCTTTTCCCCCGACCAAAATTTTGTTCGTGTAAGGTACGTACCCATGCTACAGAAATCTCCCAACTAAAATTAATGGGGAATGTTGCTTATGTCTGTATCTCAAAAAATAAACCACTTAACCCATACCCTGTTGTATTGTATAAGATCGTGGGGCCACCCCCTCCCCACCTGTGCAAAACAATCTGTGTCCTCCACTTCGGCCGGCTTGGTCGTCGGTGACAACAGGTAGCTATACATGCATCTGGAAATCCCCCAACTAAAGTCAATGGGAAATATTCCTTTTGGCCGATTCTCTGTAACCCAGCGCCAAACACCCAACCCTGTTATATTGCATCAGTTTGTGGCGGCCTGACCTTGCTATTTCTGGAGAAAAATCCAGACCTTTTTGTCGGACCAAAGTTTGGCTCGTACCCATGCTACAGAAATCTCCCAACTAAAATTAATGGGGAATGTTGCTTATGTCTGTATCTCAAAAAATAAACCACTTAACCCATACCCTGTTGTATTGTATAAGATCGTGGGGTCACCACCTCCCCACCTGTGCCAAAAAGTCTGTGTCCACCACAATGGCCAGATGACTTGGTCAGTGACATCAGGTAGCTATACATTCATCTGGAAATTCCCAAACTAAAGTGAATGGGAAATATTCCGTTTGGCCGATTCTCTGTAAGCAAGCCCCAAACACCCAACCCTGTTATATTGCATCAGTTTGTGGTGGCCTGACCTTGCTATTTCTGGAGAAAAATCCAGACCTTTTTCCCCGACCAAAATTTGGCTCGTGCAAGGTACGTACCCATGCTACAGAAATCTCCCAACTAAAATTAATGGGGAATGTTGCTTATGTCTGTATCTCAAAAATTAAACCACTTAACCCATACCCTGTTGTATTGTATAAGATCGTGGGGTCACCCCCTCCCCACCTGTGCAAAAAAATCTGTGTCCACCACAATGTCTAGATGACATGGTCAGTGACATCAGAAATCCCCCAACTAAAGTCAATGGGAAATATTCTGTTTGGCCGATTCTCTGTAAGCAAGCCCCAAACACCCAACCCTGTTATATTGCATCAGTTTGTGGCGGCCTGACCTTGCTATTTCTGGAGAAAAATCCAGTCCTTTTTCACCAACCAAAATTTGGCTCGTGTAAGCCCATGCTACAGAAATCTCCCAACTAAAATTAATGAGGAATGTTGCTTATGTCTGTATCTCAAAAAATAAACCACTTAACCCATACCCTGTTGTATTGTATAAGATCGTGGGGTCACCCCCTCCCCACCTGTGCAAAAAAATCTGTGTCCGCCATTTCGGCCGGCTTGGTCGTCGGTGACAACAGGTAGCTATACATGCATCAGGAAATCCCCCAACTAAAGTCAATGGGAAATATTCCTTTTGGCCGATTCTCTGTAACCCAGCGCCAAACACCCAACCCTGTTATATTGCATCAGTTTGTGGCGGCCTGACCTTGCTATTTCTGGAGAAAAATCCAGACCTTTTACCCCGACCAAAATTTTGTTTGTGTAAGGTACGTACCCATGCTACAGAAATCTCCCAACTAAAATTAATGGGGAATGTTGCTTATGTCTGTATCTAAAAAAAAAAAAAAAGCTTAACCCATACCCTGTTGTATTGTATAAGATCGTGGGGCCACCCCATCCCCACCTGTGCAAAAAAATCTGTGTCCCCCGCTTCGGCTGGCTTGGTCGTCGGTGACAACAGGTAGCTATACATGCATCTGGAAATCCCCCAACTAAAGTGAATGGGAAATATTCCTTTTGGCCGATTCTCTGTAACCCAGCGCTAAACACCCAACCCTGTTATATTGCATCAGTTTGTGGCGGCCTGACCTTGCTATTTCTGGAGAAAAATCCAGACCTTTTTCCCCGACCAAAGTTTGGCTCGTGTAAGGTACGTACCCATGCTACAGAAATCTCCCAACTAAAATTAATGGGGAATGTTGCTTATGTCTGTATCTCAAAAAATAAACCACTTAACCCATACCCTGTTGTATTGTATAAGATCGTGGGGTCACCCCCTCCCCACCTGTGCAAAAAAATCTGTGTCCTCCGCTTCAGCCGGCTTGGTCGTCGGTGACAACAGGTAGCTATACATGCATCTGGAAATCCCCCAACTAAAGTGAATGGGAAATATTCCGTTTGGCCGATTCTCTGTAAGCAAGCCCCAAACACCCAACCCTGTTATATTGCATCAGTTTGTGGCGGCCTGACCTTGCTATTTCTGGAGAAAAATCCAGACCTTTTTCCCCGACCAAAGTTTGGCTCGTGTAAGGTACGTACCCATGCTACAGAAATCTCCCAACTAAAATTAATGGGGAATGTTGCTTATGTCTGTATCTCAAAAAATAAACCACTTAACCCATACTCTGTTGTATTGTATAAGATCGTGGGGTCACCCCCTCCCCACCTGTGCAAAAAAATCTGTGTCCGCCGTTTTGGCCGGCTTGGTCGTCGGTGACAGCAGGTAGCTATACATGCATCAGGAAATCCCCCGACTAAAGTCAATGGGAAATATTCCTTTTGGCCGATTCTCTGTAACCCAGCGCCAAACACCCAACCCTGTTATATTGCATCAGTTTGTGGCGGCCTGACCTTGCTATTTCTGGAGAAAAATCCAGACCTTTTCCCCCGACCAAAATTTTGTTCGTGTAAGGTACGTACCCATGCTACAGAAATCTCCCAACTAAAATTAATGGGGAATGTTGCTTATGTCTGTATCTCAAAAAATAAACCACTTAACCCATACCCTGTTGTATTGTATAAGATTGTGGGGCCACCCCCTCCCCACCTGTGCAAAAAAATCTGTGTCCTCCGCTTCGGCCGGCTTGGTCGTCGGTGACAACAGGTAGCTATACATGCATCTGGAAATCCCCCAACTAAAGTCAATGGGAAATGTTCCTTTTGGCCGATTCTCTGTAACCCAGCGCCAAACACCCAACCCTGTTATATTGCATCAGTTTGTGGCGGCCTGACCTTGCTATTTCTGGAGAAAAATCCAGACCTTTTTCCCCGACCAAAGTTTGGCTCGTGTAAGGTACGTACCCATGCTACAGAAATCTCCCAACTAAAATTAATGGGGAATGTTGCTTATGTCTGTATCTCAAAAAATAAACCACTTAACCCATACCCTGTTGTATTGTATAAGATCGTGGGGTCACCCCCTCCCCACCTGTGCAAAACAATCTGTGTCCGCCGTTTCGGCCGGCTTGGTCGTCGGTGACAGCAGGTAGCTATACATGCATCAGGAAATCCCCCGACTAAAGTCAATGGGAAATATTCCTTTTGGCCAATTCTCTGTAACCCAGCGCCAAACACCCAACCCTGTTATATTGCATCAGTTTGTGGCGGCCTGACCTTGCTATTTCTGGAGAAAAATCCAGACCTTTTCCCCCGACCAAAATTTTGTTCGTGTAAGGTACGTACCCATGCTACAGAAATCTCCCAACTAAAATTAATGGGGAATGTTGCTTATGTCTGTATCTCAAAAAATAAACCACTTAACCCATACCCTGTTGTATTGTATAAGATCGTGGGGCCACCCCCTCCCCACCTGTGCAAAACAATCTGTGTCCTCCACTTCGGCCGGCTTGGTCGTCGGTGACAATAGGTAGCTATACATGCATCTGGAAATCCCCCAACTAAAGTCAATGGGAAATGTTCCTTTTGGCCGATTCTCTGTAACCCAGCGCCAAACACCCAACCCTGTTATATTGCATCAGTTTGTGGTGGCCTGACCTTGCTATTTCTGGAGAAAAATCCAGACCTTTTTGCCCGACCAAAATTTTGTTCGTGTAAGGTACGTACCCATGCTACAGAAATCTCCCAACTAAAATTAATGGGGAATGTTGCTTATGTCTGTATCTCAAAAAATAAACCACTTAACCCATACTCTGTTGCATTGTATAAGATCGTGGGGTCACCCCCTCCCCACCTGTGCAAAAAAATCTGTGTCCGCCGTTTCGGCCGGCTTGGTCGTCGGTGACATCAGGTAGCTATAAATGCATCAGGAAATCTCCCAACTAAAGTCAATGGGAAATATTCCTTTTGGCCGATTCTCTGTAACCCAGCGCCAAACACCCAACCCTGTTATATTGCATCAGTTTGTGGCGGCCTGACCTTGCTATTTCTGGAGAAAAATCCAGACCTTTTTGTCGGACCAAAGTTTGGCTCGTACCCATGCTACAGAAATCTCCCAACTAAAATTAATGGGGAATGTTGCTTATGTCTGTATCTCAAAAAATAAACCACTTAACCCATACCCTGTTGTATTGTATAAGATCGTGGGGTCACCACCTCCCCACCTGTGCCAAAAAGTCTGTGTCCACCACAATGGCCAGATGACTTGGTCAGTGACATCAGGTAGCTATACATTCATCTGGAAATTTCCAAACTAAAGTGAATGGGAAATATTCCGTTTGGCCGATTCTCTGTAAGCAAGCCCCAAACACCCAACCCTGTTATATTGCATCAGTTTGTGGCGGCCTGACCTTGCTATTTCTGGAGAAAAATCCAGACCTTTTTCCCCGACCAAAATTTGGCTCGTGCAAGGTACGTACCCATGCTACAGAAATCTCCCAACTAAAATTAATGGGGAATGTTGCTTATGTCTGTATCTCAAAAATTAAACTACTTAACCCATACCCTGTTGTATTGTATAAGATCGTGGGGTCACCCCCTCCCCACCTGTGCAAAAAAATCTGTGTCCACCACAATTTCTAGATGACATGGTCAGTGACATCAGAAATCCCCCAACTAAAGTCAATGGGAAATATTCTGTTTGGCCGATTCTCTGTAAGCAAGCCCCAAACACCCAACCCTGTTATATTGCATCAGTTTGTGGCGGCCTGACCTTGCTATTTCTGGAGAAAAATCCAGTCCTTTTTCACCAACCAAAATTTGGCTCGTGTAAGCCCATGCTACAGAAATCTCCCAACTAAAATTAATGAGGAATGTTGCTTATGTCTGTATCTCAAAAAATAAACCACTTAACCCATACCCTGTTGTATTGTATAAGATCGTGGGGTCACCCCCTCCCCACCTGTGCAAAAAAATCTGTGTCCGCCATTTCGGCCGGCTTGGTCGTCGGTGACAACAGGTAGCTATACATGCATCAGGAAATCCCCCAACTAAAGTCAATGGGAAATATTCCTTTTGGCCGATTCTCTGTAACCCAGCGCCAAACACCCAACCCTGTTATATTGCATCAGTTTGTGGCGGCCTGACCTTGCTATTTCTGGAGAAAAATCCAGACCTTTTACCCCGACCAAAATTTTGTTTGTGTAAGGTACGTACCCATGCTACAGAAATCTCCCAACTAAAATTAATGGGGAATGTTGCTTATGTCTGTATCTAAAAAAAAAAAAACGCTTAACCCATACCCTGTTGTATTGTATAAGATCGTGGGGCCACCCCATCCCCACCTGTGCAAAAAAATCTGTGTCCCCCGCTTCGGCTGGCTTGGTCGTCGGTGACAACAGGTAGCTATACATGCATCTGGAAATCCCCCAACTAAAGTGAATGGGAAATATTCCTTTTGGCCGATTCTCTGTAACCCAGCGCTAAACACCCAACCCTGTTATATTGCATCAGTTTGTGGCGGCCTGACCTTGCTATTTCTGGAGAAAAATCCAGACCTTTTTCCCCGACCAAAGTTTGGCTCGTGTAAGGTACGTACCCATGCTACAGAAATCTCCCAACTAAAATTAATGGGGAATGTTGCTTATGTCTGTATCTCAAAAAATAAACCACTTAACCCATACCCTGTTGTATTGTATAAGATCGTGGGGTCACCCCCTCCCCACCTGTGCAAAAAAATCTGTGTCCTCCGCTTCGGCCGGCTTGGTCGTCGGTGACAACAGGTAGCTATACATGCATCTGGAAATCCCCCAACTAAAGTGAATGGGAAATATTCCGTTTGGCCGATTCTCTGTAAGCAAGCCCCAAACACCCAACCCTGTTATATTGCATCAGTTTGTGGCGGCCTGACCTTGCTATTTCTGGAGAAAAATCCAGACCTTTTTCCCCGACCAAAGTTTGGCTCGTGTAAGGTACGTACCCATGCTACAGAAATCTCCCAACTAAAATTAATGGGGAATGTTGCTTATGTCTGTATCTCAAAAAATAAACCACTTAACCCATACTCTGTTGTATTGTATAAGATCGTGGGGTCACCCCCTCCCCACCTGTGCAAAAAAATCTGTGTCCGCCGTTTTGGCCGGCTTGGTCGTCGGTGACAGCAGGTAGCTATACATGCATCAGGAAATCCCCCGACTAAAGTTAATGGGAAATATTCCTTTTGGCCGATTCTCTGTAACCCAGCGCCAAACACCCAACCCTGTTATATTGCATCAGTTTGTGGCGGCCTGACCTTGCTATTTCTGGAGAAAAATCCAGACCTTTTCCCCCGACCAAAATTTTGTTCGTGTAAGGTACGTACCCATGCTACAGAAATCTCCCAACTAAAATTAATGGGGAATGTTGCTTATGTCTGTATCTCAAAAAATAAACCACTTAACCCATACCCTGTTGTATTGTATAAGATTGTGGGGCCACCCCCTCCCCACCTGTGCAAAAAAATCTGTGTCCTCCGCTTCGGCCGGCTTGGTCGTCGGTGACAACAGGTAGCTATACATGCATCTGGAAATCCCCCAACTAAAGTCAATGGGAAATGTTCCTTTTGGCCGATTCTCTGTAACCCAGCGCCAAACACCCAACCCTGTTATATTGCATCAGTTTGTGGCGGCCTGACCTTGCTATTTCTGGAGAAAAATCCAGACCTTTTTCCCCGACCAAAGTTTGGCTCGTGTAAGGTACGTACCCATGCTACAGAAATCTCCCAACTAAAATTAATGGGGAATGTTGCTTATGTCTGTATCTCAAAAAATAAACCACTTAACCCATACCCTGTTGTATTGTATAAGATCGTGGGGTCACCCCCTCCCCACCTGTGCAAAACAATCTGTGTCCGCCGTTTCGGCCGGCTTGGTCGTCGGTGACAGCAGGTAGCTATACATGCATCAGGAAATCCCCCGACTAAAGTCAATGGGAAATATTCCTTTTGGCCAATTCTCTGTAACCCAGCGCCAAACACCCAACCCTGTTATATTGCATCAGTTTGTGGCGGCCTGACCTTGCTATTTCTGGAGAAAAATCCAGACCTTTTCCCCCGACCAAAATTTTGTTCGTGTAAGGTACGTACCCATGCTACAGAAATCTCCCAACTAAAATTAATGGGGAATGTTGCTTATGTCTGTATCTCAAAAAATAAACCACTTAACCCATACCCTGTTGTATTGTATAAGATCGTGGGGCCACCCCCTCCCCACCTGTGCAAAACAATCTGTGTCCTCCACTTCGGCCGGCTTGGTCGTCGGTGACAATAGGTAGCTATACATGCATCTGGAAATCCCCCAACTAAAGTCAATGGGAAATGTTCCTTTTGGCCGATTCTCTGTAACCCAGCGCCAAACACCCAACCCTGTTATATTGCATCAGTTTGTGGTGGCCTGACCTTGCTATTTCTGGAGAAAAATCCAGACCTTTTTGCCCGACCAAAATTTTGTTCGTGTAAGGTACGTACCCATGCTACAGAAATCTCCCAACTAAAATTAATGGGGAATGTTGCTTATGTCTGTATCTCAAAAAATAAACCACTTAACCCATACTCTGTTGCATTGTATAAGATCGTGGGGTCACCCCCTCCCCACCTGTGCAAAAAAATCTGTGTCCGCCGTTTCGGCCGGCTTGGTCGTCGGTGACATCAGGTAGCTATAAATGCATCAGGAAATCTCCCAACTAAAGTCAATGGGAAATATTCCTTTTGGCCGATTCTCTGTAACCCAGCGCCAAACACCCAACCCTGTTATATTGCATCAGTTTGTGGCGGCCTGACCTTGCTATTTCTGGAGAAAAATCCAGACCTTTTTGTCGGACCAAAGTTTGGCTCGTACCCATGCTACAGAAATCTCCCAACTAAAATTAATGGGGAATGTTGCTTATGTCTGTATCTCAAAAAATAAACCACTTAACCCATACCCTGTTGTATTGTATAAGATCGTGGGGTCACCACCTCCCCACCTGTGCCAAAAAGTCTGTGTCCACCACAATGGCCAGATGACTTGGTCAGTGACATCAGGTAGCTATACATTCATCTGGAAATTCCCAAACTAAAGTGAATGGGAAATATTCCGTTTGGCCGATTCTCTGTAAGCAAGCCCCAAACACCCAACCCTGTTATATTGCATCAGTTTGTGGCGGCCTGACCTTGCTATTTCTGGAGAAAAATCCAGACCTTTTTCCCCGACCAAAATTTGGCTCGTGCAAGGTACGTACCCATGCTACAGAAATCTCCCAACTAAAATTAATGGGGAATGTTGCTTATGTCTGTATCTCAAAAATTAAACCACTTAACCCATACCCTGTTGTATTGTATAAGATCGTGGGGTCACCCCCTCCCCACCTGTGCAAAAAAATCTGTGTCCACCACAATGTCTAGATGACATGGTCAGTGACATCAGAAATCCCCCAACTAAAGTCAATGGGAAATATTCTGTTTGGCCGATTCTCTGTAAGCAAGCCCCAAACACCCAACCCTGTTATATTGCATCAGTTTGTGGCGGCCTGACCTTGCTATTTCTGGAGAAAAATCCAGTCCTTTTTCACCAACCAAAATTTGGCTCGTGTAAGCCCATGCTACAGAAATCTCCCAACTAAAATTAATGAGGAATGTTGCTTATGTCTGTATCTCAAAAAATAAACCACTTAACCCATACCCTGTTGTATTGTATAAGATCGTGGGGTCACCCCCTCCCCACCTGTGCAAAAAAATCTGTGTCCGCCGTTTCGGCCGGCTTGGTCGTCGGTGACATCAGGTAGCTATAAATGCATCAGGAAATCTCCCAACTAAAGTCAATGGGAAATATTCCTTTTGGCCGATTCTCTGTAACCCAGCGCCAAACACCCAACCCTGTTATATTGCATCAGTTTGTGGCGGCCTGACCTTGCTATTTCTGGAGAAAAATCCAGACCTTTTTGTCGGACCAAAGTTTGGCTCGTACCCATGCTACAGAAATCTCCCAACTAAAATTAATGGGGAATGTTGCTTATGTCTGTATCTCAAAAAATAAACCACTTAACCCATACCCTGTTGTATTGTATAAGATCGTGGGGTCACCACCTCCCCACCTGTGCCAAAAAGTCTGTGTCCACCACAATGGCCAGATGACTTGGTCAGTGACATCAGGTAGCTATACATTCATCTGGAAATTCCCAAACTAAAGTGAATGGGAAATATTCCGTTTGGCCGATTCTCTGTAAGCAAGCCCCAAACACCCAACCCTGTTATATTGCATCAGTTTGTGGCGGCCTGACCTTGCTATTTCTGGAGAAAAATCCAGACCTTTTTCCCCGACCAAAATTTGGCTCGTGCAAGGTACGTACCCATGCTACAGAAATCTCCCAACTAAAATTAATGGGGAATGTTGCTTATGTCTGTATCTCAAAAATTAAACCACTTAACCCATACCCTGTTGTATTGTATAAGATCGTGGGGTCACCCCCTCCCCACCTGTGCAAAAAAATCTGTGTCCACCACAATGTCTAGATGACATGGTCAGTGACATCAGAAATCCCCCAACTAAAGTCAATGGGAAATATTCTGTTTGGCCGATTCTCTGTAAGCAAGCCCCAAACACCCAACCCTGTTATATTGCATCAGTTTGTGGCGGCCTGACCTTGCTATTTCTGGAGAAAAATCCAGTCCTTTTTCACCAACCAAAATTTGGCTCGTGTAAGCCCATGCTACAGAAATCTCCCAACTAAAATTAATGAGGAATGTTGCTTATGTCTGTATCTCAAAAAATAAACCACTTAACCCATACCCTGTTGTATTGTATAAGATCGTGGGGTCACCCCCTCCCCACCTGTGCAAAAAAATCTGTGTCCGCCATTTCGGCCGGCTTGGTCGTCGGTGACAACAGGTAGCTATACATGCATCAGGAAATCCCCCAACTAAGGTCAATGGGAAATATTCCTTTTGGCCGATTCTCTGTAACCCAGCGCCAAACACCCAACCCTGTTATATTGCATCAGTTTGTGGCGGCCTGACCTTGCTATTTCTGGAGAAAAATCGAGACCTTTTTCCCCGACCAAAGTTTGGCTCGTGTAAGGTACGTACCCATGCTACAGAAATCTCCCAACTAAAATTAATGGGGAATGTTGCTTATGTCTGTATCTCAAAAAATAAACCACTTAACCCATACCCTGTTGTATTGTATAAGATCGTGGGGTCACCCCCTCCCCACCTGTGCAAAAAAATCTGTGTCCTCCGCTTCGGCCGGCTTGGTCGTCGGTGACAACAGGTAGCTATACATGCATCTGGAAATCCCCCAACTAAAGTGAATGGGAAATATTCCGTTTGGCCGATTCTCTGTAAGCAAGCCCCAAACACCCAACCCTGTTATATTGCATCAGTTTGTGGCGGCCTGACCTTGCTATTTCTGGAGAAAAATCCAGACCTTTTTCCCCGACCAAAGTTTGGCTCGTGTAAGGTACGTACCCATGCTACAGAAATCTCCCAACTAAAATTAATGGGGAATGTTGCTTATGTCTGTATCTCAAAAAATAAACCACTTAACCCATACTCTGTTGTATTGTATAAGATCGTGGGGTCACCCCCTCCCCACCTGTGCAAAAAAATCTGTGTCCGCCGTTTTGGCCGGCTTGGTCGTCGGTGACAGCAGGTAGCTATACATGCATCAGGAAATCCCCCGACTAAAGTCAATGGGAAATATTCCTTTTGGCCGATTCTCTGTAACCCAGCGCCAAACACCCAACCCTGTTATATTGCATCAGTTTGTGGCGGCCTGACCTTGCTATTTCTGGAGAAAAATCCAGACCTTTTCCCCCGACCAAAATTTTGTTCGTGTAAGGTACGTACCCATGCTACAGAAATCTCCCAACTAAAATTAATGGGGAATGTTGCTTATGTCTGTATCTCAAAAAATAAACCACTTAACCCATACCCTGTTGTATTGTATAAGATTGTGGGGCCACCCCCTCCCCACCTGTGCAAAAAAATCTGTGTCCTCCGCTTCGGCCGGCTTGGTCATCGGTGACAACAGGTAGCTATACATGCATCTGGAAATCCCCCAACTAAAGTCAATGGGAAATGTTCCTTTTGGCCGATTCTCTGTAACCCAGCGCCAAACACCCAACCCTGTTATATTGCATCAGTTTGTGGCGGCCTGACCTTGCTATTTCTGGAGAAAAATCCAGACCTTTTTCCCCGACCAAAGTTTGGCTCGTGTAAGGTACGTACCCATGCTACAGAAATCTCCCAACTAAAATTAATGGGGAATGTTGCTTATGTCTGTATCTCAAAAAATAAACCACTTAACCCATACCCTGTTGTATTGTATAAGATCGTGGGGTCACCCCCTCCCCACCTGTGCAAAACAATCTGTGTCCGCCGTTTCGGCCGGCTTGGTCGTCGGTGACAGCAGGTAGCTATACATGCATCAGGAAATCCCCCGACTAAAGTCAATGGGAAATATTCCTTTTGGCCAATTCTCTGTAACCCAGCGCCAAACACCCAACCCTGTTATATTGCATCAGTTTGTGGCGGCCTGACCTTGCTATTTCTGGAGAAAAATCCAGACCTTTTCCCCCGACCAAAATTTTGTTCGTGTAAGGTACGTACCCATGCTACAGAAATCTCCCAACTAAAATTAATGGGGAATGTTGCTTATGTCTGTATCTCAAAAAATAAACCACTTAACCCATACCCTGTTGTATTGTATAAGATCGTGGGGCCACCCCCTCCCCACCTGTGCAAAACAATCTGTGTCCTCCACTTCGGCCGGCTTGGTCGTCGGTGACAACAGGTAGCTATACATGCATCTGGAAATCCCCCAACTAAAGTCAATGGGAAATATTCCTTTTGGCCGATTCTCTGTAACCCAGCGCCAAACACCCAACCCTGTTATATTGCATCAGTTTGTGGCGGCCTGACCTTGCTATTTCTGGAGAAAAATCCAGACCTTTTACCCCGACCAAAATTTTGTTTGTGTAAGGTACGTACCCATGCTACAGAAATCTCCCAACTAAAATTAATGGGGAATGTTGCTTATGTCTGTATCTCAAAAAAAAACCACTTAACCCATACCCTGTTGTATTGTATAAGATCGTGGGGCCACCCCATCCCCACCTGTGCAAAAAAATCTGTGTCCTCCGCTTCGGCTGGCTTGGTCGTCGGTGACAACAGGTAGCTATACATGCATCTGGAAATCCCCCAACTAAAGTCAATGGGAAATATTCCTTTTGGCCGATTCTCTGTAACCCAGCGCTAAACACCCAACCCTGTTATATTGCATCAGTTTGTGGCGGCCTGACCTTGCTATTTCTGGAGAAAAATCCAGACCTTTTTCCCCGACCAAAGTTTGGCTCGCGTAAGGTACGTACCCATGCTACATAAATCTCCCAACTAAAATTAATGGGGAATGTTGCTTATGTCTGTATCTCAAAAAATAAACCACTTAACCCATACCCTGTTGTATTGTATAAGATCGTGGGGTCACCCCCTCCCCACCTGTGCAAAAAAATCTGTGTCCTCCGCTTCGGCCGGCTTGGTCGTCGGTGACAACAGGTAGCTATACATGCATCTGGAAATCCCCCAACTAAAGTGAATGGGAAATATTCCTTTTGGCCGATTCTCTGTAACCCAGCGCTAAACACCCAACCCTGTTATATTGCATCAGTTTGTGGCGGCCTGACCTTGCTATTTCTGGAGAAAAATCCAGACCTTTTTCCCCGACCAAAGTTTGGCTCGTGTAAGGTACGTACCCATGCTACAGAAATCTCCCAACTAAAATTAATGGGGAATGTTGCTTATGTCTGTATCTCAAAAAATAAACCACTTAACCCATACCCTGTTGTATTGTATAAGATCGTGGGGCCACCCCCTCCCCACCTGTGCAAAACAATCTGTGTCCTCCACTTCGGCCGGCTTGGTCGTCGGTGACAACAGGTAGCTATACATGCATCTGGAAATCCCCCAACTAAAGTCAATGGGAAATGTTCCTTTTGGCCGATTCTCTGTAACCCAGCGCCAAACACCCAACCCTGTTATATTGCATCAGTTTGTGGTGGCCTGACCTTGCTATTTCTGGAGAAAAATCCAGACCTTTTTGCCCGGCCAAAATTTTGTTCGTGTAAGGTACGTACCCATGCTACAGAAATCTCCCAACTAAAATTAATGGGGAATGTTGCTTATGTCTGTATCTCAAAAAATAAACCACTTAACCCATACCCTGTTGCATTGTATAAGATCGTAGGGTCACCCCCTCCCCACCTGTGCAAAAAAATCTGTGTCCGCCGTTTCGGCCGGCTTGGTCGTCGGTGACATCAGGTAGCTATAAATGCATCAGGAAATCTCCCAACTAAAGTCAATGGGAAATATTCCTTTTGGCCGATTCTCTGTAACCCAGCGCCAAACACCCAACCCTGTTATATTGCATCAGTTTGTGGCGGCCTGACCTTGCTATTTCTGGAGAAAAATCCAGACCTTTTTCCCCGACCAAAGTTTGGCTCGTGTAAGGTACGTACCCATGCTACAGAAATCTCCCAACTAAAATTAATGGGGAATGTTGCTTATGTCTGTATCTCAAAAAATAAACCACTTAACCCATACCCTGTTGTATTGTATAAGATCGTGGGGTCACCCCCTCCCCACCTGTGCAAAACAATCTGTGTCCGCCGTTTCGGCCGGCTTGGTCGTCGGTGACAGCAGGTAGCTATACATGCATCAGGAAATCCCCCGACTAAAGTCAATGGGAAATATTCCTTTTGGCCAATTCTCTGTAACCCAGCGCCAAACACCCAACCCTGTTATATTGCATCAGTTTGTGGCGGCCTGACCTTGCTATTTCTGGAGAAAAATCCAGACCTTTTCCCCCGACCAAAATTTTGTTCGTGTAAGGTACGTACCCATGCTACAGAAATCTCCCAACTAAAATTAATGGGGAATGTTGCTTATGTCTGTATCTCAAAAAATAAACCACTTAACCCATACCCTGTTGTATTGTATAAGATCGTGGGGCCACCCCCTCCCCACCTGTGCAAAACAATCTGTGTCCTCCACTTCGGCCGGCTTGGTCGTCGGTGACAACAGGTAGCTATACATGCATCTGGAAATCCCCCAACTAAAGTGAATGGGAAATATTCCGTTTGGCCGATTCTCTGTAAGCAAGCCCCAAACACCCAACCCTGTTATATTGCATCAGTTTGTGGCGGCCTGACCTTGCTATTTCTGGAGAAAAATCCAGACCTTTTTCCCCGACCAAAGTTTGGCTCGTGTAAGGTACGTACCCATGCTACAGAAATCTCCCAACTAAAATTAATGGGGAATGTTGCTTATGTCTGTATCTCAAAAAATAAACCACTTAACCCATACTCTGTTGTATTGTATAAGATCGTGGGGTCACCCCCTCCCCACCTGTGCAAAAAAATCTGTGTCCGCCGTTTTGGCCGGCTTGGTCGTCGGTGACAGCAGGTAGCTATACATGCATCAGGAAATCCCCCGACTATGTCTGTATCTCAAAAAATAAACCACTTAACCCATACCCTGTTGTATTGTATAAGATCGTGGGGTCACCCCCTCCCCACCTGTGCAAAAAAATCTGTGTCCGCCATTTCGGCCGGCTTGGTCGTCGGTGACAACAGGTAGCTATACATGCATCAGGAAATCCCCCAACTAAAGTCAATGGGAAATATTCCTTTTGGCCGATTCTCTGTAACCCAGCGCCAAACACCCAACCCTGTTATATTGCATCAGTTTGTGGCGGCCTGACCTTGCTATTTCTGGAGAAAAATCCAGACCTTTTACCCCGACCAAAATTTTGTTTGTGTAAGGTACGTACCCATGCTACAGAAATCTCCCAACTAAAATTAATGGGGAATGTTGCTTATGTCTGTATCTCAAAAAAAAAAAACGTTTAACCCATACCCTGTTGTATTGTATAAGATCGTGGGGCCACCCCATCCCCACCTGTGCAAAAAAATCTGTGTCCCCCGCTTCGGCTGGCTTGGTCGTCGGTGACAACAGGTAGCTATACATGCATCTGGAAATCCCCCAACTAAAGTCAATGGGAAATATTCCTTTTGGCCGATTTTCTGTAACCCAGCGCTAAACACCCAACCCTGTTATATTGCATCAGTTTGTGGCGGCCTGACCTTGCTATTTCTGGAGAAAAATCCAGACCTTTTTCCCCGACCAAAGTTTGGCTCGTGTAAGGTACGTACCCATGCTACAGAAATCTCCCAACTAAAATTAATGGGGAATGTTGCTTATGTCTGTATCTCAAAAAATAAACCACTTAACCCATACCCTGTTGTATTGTATAAGATCGTGGGGTCACCCCCTCCCCACCTGTGCAAAAAAATCTGTGTCCTCCGCTTCGGCCGGCTTGGTCGTCGGTGACAACAGGTAGTATACATGCATCTGGAAATCCCCCAACTAAAGTGAATGGGAAATATTCCGTTTGGCCGATTCTCTGTAAGCAAGCCCCAAACACCCAACCCTGTTATATTGCATCAGTTTGTGGCGGCCTGACCTTGTTATTTCTGGAGAAAAATCCAGACCTTTTTCCCCGACCAAAGTTTGGCTCGTGTAAGGTACGTACCCACGCTACAGAAATCTCCCAACTAAAATTAATGGGGAATGTTGCTTATGTCTGTATCTCAAAAAATAAACCACTTAACCCATACTCTGTTGTATTGTATAAGATCGTGGGGTCACCCCCTCCCCACCTGTGCAAAAAAATCTGTGTCCGCCGTTTCGGCCGGCTTGGTCGTCGGTGACAGCAGGTAGCTATACATGCATCAGGAAATCCCCCGACTAAAGTCAATGGGAAATATTCCTTTTGGCCGATTCTCTGTAACCCAGCACCAAACACCCAACCCTGTTATATTGCATCAGTTTGTGGCGGCCTGACCTTGCTATTTCTGGAGAAAAATCCAGACCTTTTTGTCGGACCAAAGTTTGGCTCGTGTAAGGTACGTACCCATGCTACAGAAATCTCCCAACTAAAATTAATGGGGAATGTTGCTTATGTCTGTATCTCAAAAAATAAACCACTTAACCCATACCCTGTTGTATTGTATAAGATCGTGGGGTCACCACCTCCCCACCTGTGCCAAAAAGTCTGTGTCCACCACAATGGCCAGATGACTTGGTCAGTGACATCAGGTGGCTATACATTCATCTGGAAATTCCCAAACTAAAGTGAATGGGAAATATTCCGTTTGGCCGATTCTCTGTAAGCAAGCCCCAAACACCCAACCCTGTTATATTGCATCAGTTTGTGGCGGCCTGACCTTGCTATTTCTGGAGAAAAATCCAGACCTTTTTCCCCGACCAAAATTTGGCTCGTGCAAGGTACGTACCCATGCTACAGAAATCTCCCAACTAAAATTAATGGGGAATGTTGCTTATGTCTGTATCTCAAAAATTAAACCACTTAACCCATACCCTGTTGTATTGTATAAGATCGTGGGGTCACCCCCTCCCCACCTGTGCAAAAAAATCTGTGTCCTCCACTTCGGCCGGCTTGGTCGTCGGTGACAACAGGTAGCTATACATGCATCTGGAAATCCCCCAACTAAAGTCAATGGGAAATGTTCCTTTTGGCCGATTCTCTGTAACCCAGCGCCAAACACCCAACCCTGTTATATTGCATCAGTTTGTGGTGGCCTGACCTTGCTATTTCTGGAGAAAAATCCAGACCTTTTTGCCCGACCAAAATTTTGTTCGTGTAAGGTACGTACCCATGCTACAGAAATCTCCCAACTAAAATTAATGGGGAATGTTGCTTATGTCTGTATCTCAAAAAATAAACCACTTAACCCATACCCTGTTGTATTGTATAAGATCGTGGGGTCACCCCCTCCCCACCTGTGCAAAAAAATCTGTGTCCGCCTTTTCGGCCGGCTTGGTCGTCGGTGACAACAGGTAGCTATAAATGCATCAGGAAATCTCCCAACTAAAGTCAATGGGAAATATTCCTTTTGGCCGATTCTCTGTAACCCAGCGCCAAACACCCAACCCTGTTATATTGCATCAGTTTGTGGCGGCCTGACCTTGCTATTTCTGGAGAAGAATCCAGCCCTTTTTCCCTGACCAAAATTTTGTTCGTGTAAGGTACGTACCCATGCTACAGAAATCTCCCAACTAAAATTAATGGGGAATGTTGCTTATGTCTGTATCTCAAAAATTAAACCACTTAACCCATACCCTGTTGTATTGTATAAGATCGTGGGGTCACCCCCTCCCCACCTGTGCAAAAAAATCTGTGTCCACCACAATGTCTAGATGACATGGTCAGTGACATCAGAAATCCCCCAACTAAAGTCAATGGGAAATATTCCGTTTGGCCGATTCTCTGTAAGCAAGCCCCAAACACCCAACCCTGTTATATTGCATCAGTTTGTGGCGGCCTGACCTTGCTATTTCTGGAGAAAAATCCAGACCTTTTTGTCGGACCAAAGTTTGGCTCGTGTAAGGTACGTACCCATGCTACAGAAATCTCCCAACTAAAATTAATGGGGAATGTTGCTTATGTCTGTATCTCAAAAAATAAACCACTTAACCCATACCCTGTTGTATTGTATAAGATCGTGGGGTCACCACCTCCCCACCTGTGCCAAAAAGTCTGTGTCCACCACAATGGCCAGATGACTTGGTCAGTGACATCAGGTAGCTATACATTCATCTGGAAATTCCCAAACTAAAGTGAATGGGAAATATTCCGTTTGGCCGATTCTCTGTAAGCAAGCCCCAAACACCCAACCCTGTTATATTGCATCAGTTTGTGGCGGCCTGACCTTGCTATTTCTGGAGAAAAATCCAGACCTTTTTCCCCGACCAAAATTTGGCTCGTGCAAGGTACGTACCCATGCTACAGAAATCTCCCAACTAAAATTAATGGGGAATGTTGCTTATGTCTGTATCTCAAAAATTAAACCACTTAACCCATACCCTGTTGTATTGTATAAGATCGTGGGGTCACCCCCTCCCCACCTGTGCAAAAAAATCTGTGTCCACCACAATGTCTAGATGACATGGTCAGTGACATCAGAAATCCCCCAACTAAAGTCAATGGGAAATATTCTGTTTGGCCGATACTCTGTAAGCAAGCCCCAAACACCCAACCCTGTTATATTGCATCAGTTTGTGGCGGCCTGACCTTGCTATTTCTGGAGAAAAATCCAGTCCTTTTTCCCCAACCAAAATTTGGCTCGTGTAAGCCCATGCTAAAGAAATCTCCCAACTAAAATTAATGGGGAATGTTGCTTATGTCTGTATCTCAAAAAATAAACCACTTAACCCATACCCTGTTGTATTGTATAAGATCGTGGGGTCACCCTCTCCCCACCTGTGCAAAAAAATCTGTGTCCGCCATTTCGGCCGGCTTGGTCGTCGGTGACAACAGGTAGCTATACATGCATCAGGAAATCCCCCAACTAAAGTCAATGGGAAATATTCCTTTTGGCCGATTCTCTGTAACCCATCGCCAAACACCCAACCCTGTTATATTGCATCAGTTTGTGGCGGCCTGACCTTGCTATTTCTGGAGAAAAATCCAGACCTTTTACCCCGACCAAAATTTTGTTTGTGTAAGGTACGTACCCATGCTACAGAAATCTCCCAACTAAAATTAATGGGGAATGTTGCTTATGTCTGTATCTAAAAAAAAAAAAAATGCTTAACCCATACCCTGTTGTATTGTATAAGATCGTGGGGCCACCCCATCCCCACCTTTGCAAAAAAATCTGTGTCCCCCGCTTCGGCTGGCTTGGTCGTCGGTGACAACAGGTAGCTATACATGCATCTGGAAATCCCCCAACTAAAGTCAATGGGAAATATTCCTTTTGGCCGATTCTCTGTAACCCAGCGCTAAACACCCAACCCTGTTATATTGCATCAGTTTGTGGCGGCCTGACCTTGCTATTTCTGGAGAAAAATCCAGACCTTTTTCCCCGACCAAAGTTTGGCTCGTGTAAGGTACGTACCCATGCTACAGAAATCTCCCAACTAAAATTAATGGGGAATGTTGCTTATGTCTGTATCTCAAAAAATAAACCACTTAACCCATACCCTGTTGTATTGTATAAGATCGTGGGGTCACCCCCTCCCCACCTGTGCAAAAAAATCTGTGTCCTCCGCTTCGGCCGGCTTGGTCGTCGGTGACAACAGGTAGTATACATGCATCTGGAAATCCCCCAACTAAAGTGAATGGGAAATATTCTGTTTGGCCGATTCTCTGTAAGCAAGCCCCAAACACCCAACCCTGTTATATTGCATCAGTTTGTGGCGGCCTGACCTTGCTATTTCTGGAGAAAAATCCAGACCTTTTTCCCCGACCAAAGTTTGGCTCGTGTAAGGTACGTACCAATGCTACAGAAATCTCCCAACTAAAATTAATGGGGAATGTTGCTTATGTCTGTATCTCAAAAAATAAACCACTTAACCCATACTCTGTTGTATTGTATAAGATCGTGGGGTCACCCCCTCCCCACCTGTGCAAAAAAATCTGTGTCTGCCGTTTAGGCCGGCTTGGTCGTCGGTGACAGCAGGTAGCTATACATGCATCAGGAAATTCCCCGACTAAAGTCAATGGGAAATATTCCTTTTGGCCGATTCTCTGTAACCCAGCGCCAAACACCCAACCCTGTTATATTGCATCAGTTTGTGGCGGCCTGACCTTGCTATTTCTGGAGAAAAATCCAGACCTTTTCCCCCGACCAAAATTTTGTTCGTGTAAGGTACGTACCCATGCTACAGAAATCTCCCAACTAAAATTAATGGGGAATGTTGCTTATGTCTGTATCTCAAAAAATAAACCACTTAACCCATACCCTGTTGTATTGTATAAGATCGTGGGGTCACCCCCTCCCCACCTGTGCAAAAAAATCTGTGTCCGCCGTTTCGGCCGGCTTGGTCGTCGGTGACAACAGGTAGCTATAAATGCATCAGGAAATCTCCCAACTAAAGTCAATGGGAAATATTCCTTTTGGCCGATTCTCTGTAACCCAGCGCCAAACACCCAACCCTGTTATATTGCATCAGTTTGTGGCGGCCTGACCTTGCTATTTCTGGAGAAGAATCCAGACCTTTTTCCCTGACCAAAATTTTGTTCGTGTAAGGTACGTACCCATGCTACAGAAATCTCCCAACTAAAATTAATGGGGAATGTTGCTTATGTCTGTATCTCAAAAATTAAACCACTTAACCCATACCCTGTTGTATTGTATAAGATCATGGGGTCACCCCCTCCCCACCTGTGCAAAAAAATCTGTGTCCACCACAATGTCTAGATGACATGGTCAGTGACATCAGAAATCCCCCAACTAAAGTCAATGGGAAATATTCCTTTTGGCCGATTCTCTGTAACCCAGCGCCAAACACCCAACCCTGTTATATTGCATCAGTTTGTGGCGGCCTGACCTTGCTATTTCTGGAGAAGAATCCAGACCTTTTTCCCCGACCAAATTTTGTTCGTGTAAGGCACGTACCCATGCTACAGAAATCTCCCAACTAAAATTAATGGGGAATGTTGCTTATGTCTGTATCTCAAAAAATAAACCACTTAACCCATACCCTGTTGTATTGTATAAGATCGTGGGGTCACCCCCTCCCCACCTGTGCAAAAAAATCTGTGTCCACCACAATGTCTAGCTGACATGGTCAGTGACATCAGAAATCCCCCAACTAAAGTCAATGGGAAATATTCTGTTTGGCCGATTCTCTGTAAGCAAGCCCCAAACACCCAACCCTGTTATATTGCATCAGTTTGTGGCGGCCTGACCTTGCTATTTCTGGAGAAAAATCCAGTCCTTTTTCACCAACCAAAATTTGGCTCGTGTAAGCCCATGCTACAGAAATCTCCCAACTAAAATTAATGGGGAATGTTGCTTATGTCTGTATCTCAAAAAATAAACCACTTAACCCATACCCTGTTGTATTGTATAAGATCGTGGGGTCACCCCCTCCCCACCTGTGCAAAAAAATCTGTGTCCGCCATTTCGGCCGGCTTGGTCGTCGGTGACAACAGGTAGCTATACATGCATCAGGAAATCCCCCAACTAAAGTCAATGGGAAATATTCCTTTTGGCCGATTCTCTGTAACCCAGCGCCAAACACCCAACCCTGTTATATTGCATCAGTTTGTGGCGGCCTGACCTTGCTATTTCTGGAGAAAAATCCAGACCTTTTTCCCCGACCAAAGTTTGGCTCGTGTAAGGTACGTACCCATGCTACAGAAATCTCCCAACTAAAATTAATGGGGAATGTTGCTTATGTCTGTATCTCAAAAAATAAACCACTTAACCCATACCCTGTTGTATTGTATAAGATCGTGGGGTCACCCCCTCCCCACCTGTGCAAAAAAATCTGTGTCCTCCGCTTCGGCCGGCTTGGTCGTCGGTGACAACAGGTAGTATACATGCATCTGGAAATCCCCCAACTAAAGTGAATGGGAAATATTCTGTTTGGCCGATTCTCTGTAAGCAAGCCCCAAACACCCAACCCTGTTATATTGCATCAGTTTGTGGCGGCCTGACCTTGCTATTTCTGGAGAAAAATCCAGACCTTTTTCCCCGACCAAAGTTTGGCTCGTGTAAGGTACGTACCAATGCTACAGAAATCTCCCAACTAAAATTAATGGGGAATGTTGCTTATGTCTGTATCTCAAAAAATAAACCACTTAACCCATACTCTGTTGTATTGTATAAGATCGTGGGGTCACCCCCTCCCCACCTGTGCAAAAAAATCTGTGTCTGCCGTTTAGGCCGGCTTGGTCGTCGGTGACAGCAGGTAGCTATACATGCATCAGGAAATTCCCCGACTAAAGTCAATGGGAAATATTCCTTTTGGCCGATTCTCTGTAACCCAGCGCCAAACACCCAACCCTGTTATATTGCATCAGTTTGTGGCGGCCTGACCTTGCTATTTCTGGAGAAAAATCCAGACCTTTTCCCCCGACCAAAATTTTGTTCGTGTAAGGTACGTACCCATGCTACAGAAATCTCCCAACTAAAATTAATGGGGAATGTTGCTTATGTCTGTATCTCAAAAAATAAACCACTTAACCCATACCCTGTTGTATTGTATAAGATCGTGGGGTCACCCCCTCCCCACCTGTGCAAAAAAATCTGTGTCCGCCGTTTCGGCCGGCTTGGTCGTCGGTGACAACAGGTAGCTATAAATGCATCAGGAAATCTCCCAACTAAAGTCAATGGGAAATATTCCTTTTGGCCGATTCTCTGTAACCCAGCGCCAAACACCCAACCCTGTTATATTGCATCAGTTTGTGGCGGCCTGACCTTGCTATTTCTGGAGAAGAATCCAGACCTTTTTCCCTGACCAAAATTTTGTTCGTGTAAGGTACGTACCCATGCTACAGAAATCTCCCAACTAAAATTAATGGGGAATGTTGCTTATGTCTGTATCTCAAAAATTAAACCACTTAACCCATACCCTGTTGTATTGTATAAGATCATGGGGTCACCCCCTCCCCACCTGTGCAAAAAAATCTGTGTCCACCACAATGTCTAGATGACATGGTCAGTGACATCAGAAATCCCCCAACTAAAGTCAATGGGAAATATTCCTTTTGGCCGATTCTCTGTAACCCAGCGCCAAACACCCAACCCTGTTATATTGCATCAGTTTGTGGCGGCCTGACCTTGCTATTTCTGGAGAAGAATCCAGACCTTTTTCCCCGACCAAATTTTGTTCGTGTAAGGCACGTACCCATGCTACAGAAATCTCCCAACTAAAATTAATGGGGAATGTTGCTTATGTCTGTATCTCAAAAAATAAACCACTTAACCCATACCCTGTTGTATTGTATAAGATCGTGGGGTCACCCCCTCCCCACCTGTGCAAAAAAATCTGTGTCCACCACAATGTCTAGCTGACATGGTCAGTGACATCAGAAATCCCCCAACTAAAGTCAATGGGAAATATTCTGTTTGGCCGATTCTCTGTAAGCAAGCCCCAAACACCCAACCCTGTTATATTGCATCAGTTTGTGGCGGCCTGACCTTGCTATTTCTGGAGAAAAATCCAGTCCTTTTTCACCAACCAAAATTTGGCTCGTGTAAGCCCATGCTACAGAAATCTCCCAACTAAAATTAATGGGGAATGTTGCTTATGTCTGTATCTCAAAAAATAAACCACTTAACCCATACCCTGTTGTATTGTATAAGATCGTGGGGTCACCCCCTCCCCACCTGTGCAAAAAAATCTGTGTCCGCCATTTCGGCCGGCTTGGTCGTCGGTGACAACAGGTAGCTATACATGCATCAGGAAATCCCCCAACTAAAGTCAATGGGAAATATTCCTTTTGGCCGATTCTCTGTAACCCAGCGCCAAACACCCAACCCTGTTATATTGCATCAGTTTGTGGCGGCCTGACCTTGCTATTTCTGGAGAAAAATCCAGACCTTTTACCCCGACCAAAATTTTGTTTGTGTAAGGTACGTACCCATGCTACAGAAATCTCCCAACTAAAATTAATGGGGAATGTTGCTTATGTCTGTATCTAAAAAAAAAAAAACGCTTAACCCATACCCTGTTGTATTGTATAAGATCGTGGGGCCACCCCATCCCCACCTGTGCAAAAAAATCTGTGTCCCCCGCTTCGGCTGGCTTGGTCGTCGGTGACAACAGGTAGCTATACATGCATCTGGAAATCCCCCAACTAAAGTGAATGGGAAATATTCCTTTTGGCCGATTCTCTGTAACCCAGCGCTAAACACCCAACCCTGTTATATTGCATCAGTTTGTGGCGGCCTGACCTTGCTATTTCTGGAGAAAAATCCAGACCTTTTTCCCCGACCAAAGTTTGGCTCGTGTAAGGTACGTACCCATGCTACAGAAATCTCCCAACTAAAATTAATGGGGAATGTTGCTTATGTCTGTATCTCAAAAAATAAACCACTTAACCCATACCCTGTTGTATTGTATAAGATCGTGGGGTCACCCCCTCCCCACCTGTGCAAAAAAATCTGTGTCCTGCGCTTCGGCCGGCTTGGTCGTCGGTGACAACAGGTAGTATACATGCATCTGGAAATCCCCCAACTAAAGTGAATGGGAAATATTCCGTTTGGCCGATTCTCTGTAAGCAAGCCCCAAACACCCAACCCTGTTATATTGCATCAGTTTGTGGCGGCCTGACCTTGCTATTTCTGGAGAAAAATCCAGACCTTTTTCCCCGACCAAAGTTTGGCTCGTGTAAGGTACGTACCCACGCTACAGAAATCTCCCAACTAAAATTAATGGGGAATGTTGCTTATGTCTGTATCTCAAAAAATAAACCACTTAACCCATACTCTGTTGTATTGTATAAGATCGTGGGGTCACCCCCTCCCCACCTGTGCAAAAAAATCTGTGTCCGCCGTTTCGGCCGGCTTGGTCGTCGGTGACAGCAGGTAGCTATACATGCATCAGGAAATCCCCCGACTAAAGTCAATGGGAAATATTCCTTTTGGCCGATTCTCTGTAACCCAGCACCAAACACCCAACCCTGTTATATTGCATCAGTTTGTGGCGGCCTGACCTTGCTATTTCTGGAGAAAAATCCAGACCTTTTTGTCGGACCAAAGTTTGGCTCGTGTAAGGTACGTACCCATGCTACAGAAATCTCCCAACTAAAATTAATGGGGAATGTTGCTTATGTCTGTATCTCAAAAAATAAACCACTTAACCCATACCCTGTTGTATTGTATAAGATCGTGGGGTCACCACCTCCCCACCTGTGCCAAAAAGTCTGTGTCCACCACAATGGCCAGATGACTTGGTCAGTGACATCAGGTAGCTATACATTCATCTGGAAATTCCCAAACTAAAGTGAATGGGAAATATTCCGTTTGGCCGATTCTCTGTAAGCAAGCCCCAAACACCCAACCCTGTTATATTGCATCAGTTTGTGGTGGCCTGACCTTGCTATTTCTGGAGAAAAATCCAGACCTTTTTCCCCGACCAAAATTTGGCTCGTGCAAGGTACGTACCCATGCTACAGAAATCTCCCAACTAAAATTAATGGGGAATGTTGCTTATGTCTGTATCTAAAAAAAAAAAAACGCTTAACCCATACCCTGTTGTATTGTATAAGATCGTGGGGCCACCCCATCCCCACCTTTGCAAAAAAATCTGTGTCCCCCGCTTCGGCTGGCTTGGTCGTCGGTGACAACAGGTAGCTATACATGCATCTGGAAATCCCCCAACTAAAGTCAATGGGAAATATTCCTTTTGGCCGATTCTCTGTAACCCAGCGCTAAACACCCAACCCTGTTATATTGCATCAGTTTGTGGCGGCCTGACCTTGCTATTTCTGGAGAAAAATCCAGACCTTTTTCCCCGACCAAAGTTTGGCTCGTGTAAGGTACGTACCCATGCTACAGAAATCTCCCAACTAAAATTAATGGGGAATGTTGCTTATGTCTGTATCTCAAAAAATAAACCACTTAACCCATACCCTGTTGTATTGTATAAGATCGTGGGGTCACCCCCTCCCCACCTGTGCAAAAAAATCTGTGTCCTCCGCTTCGGCCGGCTTGGTCGTCGGTGACAACAGGTAGTATACATGCATCTGGAAATCCCCCAACTAAAGTGAATGGGAAATATTCTGTTTGGCCGATTCTCTGTAAGCAAGCCCCAAACACCCAACCCTGTTATATTGCATCAGTTTGTGGCGGCCTGACCTTGCTATTTCTGGAGAAAAATCCAGACCTTTTTCCCCGACCAAAGTTTGGCTCGTGTAAGGTACGTACCAATGCTACAGAAATCTCCCAACTAAAATTAATGGGGAATGTTGCTTATGTCTGTATCTCAAAAAATAAACCACTTAACCCATACTCTGTTGTATTGTATAAGATCGTGGGGTCACCCCCTCCCCACCTGTGCAAAAAAATCTGTGTCTGCCGTTTCGGCCGGCTTGGTCGTCGGTGACAGCAGGTAGCTATACATGCATCAGGAAATTCCCCGACTAAAGTCAATGGGAAATATTCCTTTTGGCCGATTCTCTGTAACCCAGCGCCAAACACCCAACCCTGTTATATTGCATCAGTTTGTGGCGGCCTGACCTTGCTATTTCTGGAGAAAAATCCAGACCTTTTCCCCCGACCAAAATTTTGTTCGTGTAAGGTACGTACCCATGCTACAGAAATCTCCCAACTAAAATTAATGGGGAATGTTGCTTATGTCTGTATCTCAAAAAATAAACCACTTAACCCATACCCTGTTGTATTGTATAAGATCGTGGGGTCACCCCCTCCCCACCTGTGCAAAAAAATCTGTGTCCTCCACTTCGGCCGGCTTGGTCGTCGGTGACAACAGGTAGCTATACATGCATCTGGAAATCCCCCAACTAAAGTCAATGGGAAATATTCCTTTTGGCCGATTCTCTGTAACCCAGCGTCAAACACCCAACCCTGTTATATTGCATCAGTTTGTGGTGGCCTGACCTTGCTATTTCTGGAGAAAAATCCAGACCTTTTTGCCCGACCAAAATTTTGTTCGTGTAAGGTACGTACCCATGCTACAGAAATCTCCCAACTAAAATTAATGGGGAATGTTGCTTATGTCTGTATCTCAAAAAATAAACCACTTAACCCATACCCTGTTGTATTGTATAAGATCGTGGGGTCACCCCCTCCCCACCTGTGCAAAAAAATCTGTGTCCACCGTTTCGGCCGGCTTGGTCGTCGGTGACAACAGGTAGCTATAAATGCATCAGGAAATCTCCCAACTAAAGTCAATGGGAAATATTCCTTTTGGCCGATTCTCTGTAACCCAGCGCCAAACACCCAACCCTGTTATATTGCATCAGTTTGTGGCGGCCTGACCTTGCTATTTCTGGAGAAGAATCCAGACCTTTTTCCCTGACCAAAATTTTGTTCGTGTAAGGTACGTACCCATGCTACAGAAATCTCCCAACTAAAATTAATGGGGAATGTTGCTTATGTCTGTATCTCAAAAATTAAACCACTTAACCCATACCCTGTTGTATTGTATAAGATCATGGGGTCACCCCCTCCCCACCTGTGCAAAAAAATCTGTGTCCACCACAATGTCTAGATGACATGGTCAGTGACATCAGAAATCCCCCAACTAAAGTCAATGGGAAATATTCCTTTTGGCCGATTCTCTGTAACCCAGCGCCAAACACCCAACCCTGTTATATTGCATCAGTTTGTGGCGGCCTGACCTTGCTATTTCTGGAGAAGAATCCAGACCTTTTTCCCCGACCAAATTTTGTTCGTGTAAGGTACGTACCCATGCTACAGAAATCTCCCAACTAAAATTAATGGGGAATGTTGCTTATGTCTGTATCTCAAAAAATAAACCACTTAACCCATACCCTGTTGTATTGTATAAGATCGTGGGGTCACCCCCTCCCCACCTGTGCAAAAAAATCTGTGTCCACCACAATGTCTAGCTGACATGGTCAGTGACATCAGAAATCCCCCAACTAAAGTCAATGGGAAATATTCTGTTTGGCCGATTCTCTGTAAGCAAGCCCCAAACACCCAACCCTGTTATATTGCATCAGTTTGTGGCGGCCTGACCTTGCTATTTCTGGAGAAAAATCCAGTCCTTTTTCACCAACCAAAATTTGGCTCGTGTAAGCCCATGCTACAGAAATCTCCCAACTAAAATTAATGGGGAATGTTGCTTATGTCTGTATCTCAAAAAATAAACCACTTAACCCATACCCTGTTGTATTGTATAAGATCGTGGGGTCACCCCCTCCCCACCTGTGCAAAAAAATCTGTGTCCGCCATTTCGGCCGGCTTGGTCGTCGGTGACAACAGGTAGCTATACATGCATCAGGAAATCCCCCAACTAAAGTCAATGGGAAATATTCCTTTTGGCCGATTCTCTGTAACCCAGCGCCAAACACCCAACCCTGTTATATTGCATCAGTTTGTGGCGGCCTGACCTTGCTATTTCTGGAGAAAAATCCAGACCTTTTACCCCGACCAAAATTTTGTTTGTGTAAGGTACGTACCCATGCTACAGAAATCTCCCAACTAAAATTAATGGGGAATGTTGCTTATGTCTGTATCTAAAAAAAAAAAAACGCTTAACCCATACCCTGTTGTATTGTATAAGATCGTGGGGCCACCCCATCCCCACCTGTGCAAAAAAATCTGTGTCCCCCGCTTCGGCTGGCTTGGTCGTCGGTGACAACAGGTAGCTATACATGCATCTGGAAATCCCCCAACTAAAGTCAATGGGAAATATTCCTTTTGGCCGATTCTCTGTAACCCAGCGCTAAACACCCAACCCTGTTATATTGCATCAGTTTGTGGCGGCCTGACCTTGCTATTTCTGGAGAAAAATCCAGACCTTTTTCCCCGACCAAAGTTTGGCTCGTGTAAGGTACGTACCCATGCTACAGAAATCTCCCAACTAAAATTAATGGGGAATGTTGCTTATGTCTGTATCTCAAAAAATAAACCACTTAACCCATACCCTGTTGTATTGTATAAGATCGTAGGGTCACCCCCTCCCCACCTGTGCAAAAAAATCTGTGTCCTCCGCTTCGGCCGGCTTGGTCGTCGGTGACAACAGGTAGTATACATGCATCTGGAAATCCCCCAACTAAAGTGAATGGGAAATATTCCGTTTGGCCGATTCTCTGTAAGCAAGCCCCAAACACCCAACCCTGTTATATTGCATCAGTTTGTGGCGGCCTGACCTTGCTATTTCTGGAGAAAAATCCAGACCTTTTTCCCCGACCAAAGTTTGGCTCGTGTAAGGTACGTACCCACGCTACAGAAATCTCCCAACTAAAATTAATGGGGAATGTTGCTTATGTCTGTATCTCAAAAAATAAACCACTTAACCCATACTCTGTTGTATTGTATAAGATCGTGGGGTCACCCCCTCCCCACCTGTGCAAAAAAATCTGTGTCCGCCGTTTCGGCCGGCTTGGTCGTCGGTGACAGCAGGTAGCTATACATGCATCAGGAAATCCCCAGACTAAAGTCAATGGGAAATATTCCTTTTGGCCGATTCTCTGTAACCCAGCACCAAACACCCAACCCTGTCATATTGCATCAGTTTGTGGCGGCCTGACCTTGCTATTTCTGGAGAAAAATCCAGACCTTTTTGTCGGACCAAAGTTTGGCTCGTGTAAGGTACGTACCCATGCTACAGAAATCTCCCAACTAAAATTAATGGGGAATGTTGCTTATGTCTGTATCTCAAAAAATAAACCACTTAACCCATACCCTGTTGTATTGTATAAGATCGTGGGGTCACCACCTCCCCACCTGTGCCAAAAAGTCTGTGTCCACCACAATGGCCAGATGACTTGGTCAGTGACATCAGGTAGCTATACATTCATCTGGAAATTCCCAAACTAAAGTGAATGGGAAATATTCCGTTTGGCCGATTCTCTGTAAGCAAGCCCCAAACACCCAACCCTGTTATATTGCATCAGTTTGTGGTGCCCTGACCTTGCTATTTCTGGAGAAAAATCCAGACCTTTTTGCCCGACCAAAATTTGGCTCGTGCAAGGTACGTACCCATGCTACAGAAATCTCCCAACTAAAATTAATGGGGAATGTTGCTTATGTCTGTATCTCAAAAATTAAACCACTTAACCCATACCCTGTTGTATTGTATAAGATCGTGGGGTCACCCCCTCCCCACCTGTGCAAAAAAATCTGTGTCCTCCACTTCGGCCGGCTTGGTCGTCGGTGACAACAGGTAGCTATACATGCATCTGGAAATCCCCCAACTAAAGTCAATGGGAAATGTTCCTTTTGGCCGATTCTCTGTAACCCAGCGCCAAACACCCAACCCTGTTATATTGCATCAGTTTGTGGTGGCCTGACCTTGCTATTTCTGGAGAAAAATCCAGACCTTTTTGCCCGACCAAAATTTTGTTCGTGTAAGGTACGTACCCATGCTACAGAAATCTCCCAACTAAAATTAATGGGGAATGTTGCTTATGTCTGTATCTCAAAAAATAAACCACTTAACCCATACCCTGTTGTATTGTATAAGATCGTGGGGTCACCCCCTCCCCACCTGTGCAAAAAAATCTGTGTCCGCCGTTTCGGCCGGCTTGGTCGTCGGTGACAACAGGTAGCTATAAATGCATCAGGAAATCTCCCAACTAAAGTCAATGGGAAATATTCCTTTTGGCCGATTCTCTGTAACCCAGCGCCAAACACCCAACCCTGTTATATTGCATCAGTTTGTGGCGGCCTGACCTTGCTATTTCTGGAGAAGAATCCAGCCCTTTTTCCCTGACCAAAATTTTGTTCGTGTAAGGTACGTACCCATGCTACAGAAATCTCCCAACTAAAATTAATGGGGAATGTTGCTTATGTCTGTATCTCAAAAATTAAACCACTTAACCCATACCCTGTTGTATTGTATAAGATCGTGGGGTCACCCCCTCCCCACCTGTGCAAAAAAATCTGTGTCCACCACAATGTCTAGATGACATGGTCAGTGACATCAGAAATCCCCCAACTAAAGTCAATGGGAAATATTCCGTTTGGCCGATTCTCTGTAAGCAAGCCCCAAACACCCAACCCTGTTATATTGCATCAGTTTGTGGCGGCGTGACCTTGCTATTTCTGGAGAAAAATCCAGACCTTTTTCCCCGACCAAAATTTGGCTCGTGCAAGGTATGTACCCATGCTACAGAAATCTCCCAACTAAAATTAATGGGGAATGTTGCTTATGTCTGTATCTCAAAAATTAAACCACTTAACCCATACCCTGTTGTATTGTATAAGATCGTGGGGTCACCCCCTCCCCACCTGTGCAAAAAAATCTGTGTCCACCACAATGTCTAGATGACATGGTCAGTGACATCAGAAATCCCCCAACTAAAGTCAATGGGAAATATTCTGTTTGGCCGATTCTCTGTAAGCAAGCCCCAAACACCCAACCCTGTTATATTGCATCAGTTTGTGGCGGCCTGACCTTGCTATTTCTGGAGAAAAATCCAGTCCTTTTTCCCCAACCAAAATTTGGCTCGTGTAAGCCCATGCTAAAGAAATCTCCCAACTAAAATTAATGGGGAATGTTGCTTATGTCTGTATCTCAAAAAATAAACCACTTAACCCATACCCTGTTGTATTGTATAAGATCGTGGGGTCACCCTCTCCCCACCTGTGCAAAAAAATCTGTGTCCGCCATTTCGGCTGGCTTGGTCGTCGGTGACAACAGGTAGCTATACATGCATCAGGAAATCCCCCAACTAAAGTCAATGGGAAATATTCCTTTTGGCCGATTCTCTGTAACCCATCGCCAAACACCCAACCCTGTTATATTGCATCAGTTTGTGGCGGCCTGACCTTGCTATTTCTGGAGAAAAATCCAGACCTTTTACCCCGACCAAAATTTTGTTTGTGTAAGGTACGTACCCATGCTACAGAAATCTCCCAACTAAAATTAATGGGGAATGTTGCTTATGTCTGTATCTAAAAAAAAAAAAACGCTTAACCCATACCCTGTTGTATTGTATAAGATCGTGGGGCCACCCCATCCCCACCTTTGCAAAAAAATCTGTGTCCCCCGCTTCGGCTGGCTTGGTCGTCGGTGACAACAGGTAGCTATACATGCATCTGGAAATCCCCCAACTAAAGTCAATGGGAAATATTCCTTTTGGCCGATTCTCTGTAACCCAGCGCTAAACACCCAACCCTGTTATATTGCATCAGTTTGTGGCGGCCTGACCTTGCTATTTCTGGAGAAAAATCCAGACCTTTTTCCCCGACCAAAGTTTGGCTCGTGTAAGGTACGTACCCATGCTACAGAAATCTCCCAACTAAAATTAATGGGGAATGTTGCTTATGTCTGTATCTCAAAAAATAAACCACTTAACCCATACCCTGTTGTATTGTATAAGATCGTGGGGTCACCCCCTCCCCACCTGTGCAAAAAAATCTGTGTCCTCCGCTTCGGCCGGCTTGGTCGTCGGTGACAACAGGTAGTATACATGCATCTGGAAATCCCCCAACTAAAGTGAATGGGAAATATTCCGTTTGGCCGATTCTCTGTAAGCAAGCCCCAAACACCCAACCCTGTTATATTGCATCAGTTTGTGGCGGCCTGACCTTGCTATTTCTGGAGAAAAATCCAGACCTTTTTCCCCGACCAAAGTTTGGCTCGTGTAAGGTACGTACCCATGCTACAGAAATCTCCCAACTAAAATTAATGGGGAATGTTGCTTATGTCTGTATCTCAAAAAATAAACCACTTAACCCATACTCTGTTGTATTGTATAAGATCGTGGGGTCACCCCCTCCCCACCTGTGCAAAAAAATCTGTGTCTGCCGTTTCGGCCGGCTTGGTCGTCGGTGACAGCAGGTGGCTATACATGCATCAGGAAATTCCCCGACTAAAGTCAATGGGAAATATTCCTTTTGGCCGATTCTCTGTAACCCAGCGCCAAACACCCAACCCTGTTATATTGCATCAGTTTGTGGCGGCCTGACCTTGCTATTTCTGGAGAAAAATCCAGACCTTTTCCCCCGACCAAAATTTTGTTCGTGTAAGGTACGTACCCATGCTACAGAAATCTCCCAACTAAAATTAATGGGGAATGTTGCTTATGTCTGTATCTCAAAAAATAAACCACTTAACCCATACCCTGTTGTATTGTATAAGATCGTGGGGTCACCCCCTCCCCACCTGTGCAAAAAAATCTGTGTCCTCCACTTCGGCCGGCTTGGTCGTCGGTGACAACAGGTAGCTATACATGCATCTTGAAATCCCCCAACTAAAGTTAATGGGAAATATTCCTTTTGGCCGATTCTCTGTAACCCAGCGTCAAACACCCAACCCTGTTATATTGTATCAGTTTGTGGTGGCCTGACCTTGCTATTTCTGGAGAAAAATCCAGACCTTTTTGCCCGACCAAAATTTTGTTCGTGTTAGGTACGTACCCATGCTACAGAAATCTCCCAACTAAAATTAATGGGGAATGTTGCTTATGTCTGTATCTCAAAAAATAAACCACTTAACCCATACCCTGTTGTATTGTATAAGATCGTGGGGTCACCACCTCCCCACCTGTGCCAAAAAGTCTGTGTCCACCACAATGGCCAGATGACTTGGTCAGTGACATCAGGTAGCTATACATTCATCTGGAAATTCCCAAACTAAAGTGAATGGGAAATATTCCGTTTGGCCGATTCTCTGTAAGCAAGCCCCAAACACCCAACCCTGTTATATTGCATCAGTTTGTGGTGGCCTGACCTTGCTATTTCTGGAGAAAAATCCAGACCTTTTTCCCCGACCAAAATTTGGCTCGTGCAAGGTACGTACCCATGCTACAGAAATCTCCCAACTAAAATTAATGGGGAATGTTGCTTATGTCTGTATCTCAAAAATTAAACCACTTAACCCATACCCTGTTGTATTGTATAAGATCGTGGGGTCACCCCCTCCCCACCTGTGCAAAAAAATCTGTGTCCTCCACTTCGGCCGGCTTGGTCGTCGGTGACAACAGGTAGCTATACATGCATCTGGAAATCCCCCAACTAAAGTCAATGGGAAATGTTCCTTTTGGCCGATTCTCTGTAACCCAGCGCCAAACACCCAACCCTGTTATATTGCATCAGTTTGTGGTGGCCTGACCTTGCTATTTCTGGAGAAAAATCCAGACCTTTTTGCCCGACCAAAATTTTGTTCGTGTAAGGTACGTACCCATGCTACAGAAATCTCCCAACTAAAATTAATGGGGAATGTTGCTTATGTCTGTATCTCAAAAAATAAACCACTTAACCCATACCCTGTTGTATTGTATAAGATCGTGGGGTCACCCCCTCCCCACCTGTGCAAAAAAATCTGTGTCCGCCGTTTCGGCCGGCTTGGTCGTCGGTGACAACAGGTAGCTATAAATGCATCAGGAAATCTCCCAACTAAAGTCAATGGGAAATATTCCTTTTGGCCAATTCTCTGTAACCCAGCGCCAAACACCCAACCCTGTTATATTGCATCAGTTTGTGGCGGCCTGACCTTGCTATTTCTGGAGAAGAATCCAGCCCTTTTTCCCTGACCAAAATTTTGTTCGTGTAAGGTACGTACCCATGCTACAGAAATCTCCCAACTAAAATTAATGGGGAATGTTGCTTATGTCTGTATCTCAAAAATTAAACCACTTAACCCATACCCTGTTGTATTGTATAAGATCGTGGGGTCACCCCCTCCCCACCTGTGCAAAAAAATCTGTGTCCACCACAATGTCTAGATGACATGGTCAGTGACATCAGAAATCCCCCAACTAAAGTCAATGGGAAATATTCCGTTTGGCCGATTCTCTGTAAGCAAGCCCCAAACACCCAACCCTGTTATATTGCATCAGTTTGTGGCGGCCTGACCTTGCTATTTCTGGAGAAAAATCCAGACCTTTTTCCCCGACCAAAATTTGGCTCGTGCAAGGTACGTACCCATGCTACAGAAATCTCCCAACTAAAATTAATGGGGAATGTTGCTTATGTCTGTATCTCAAAAATTAAACCACTTAACCCATACCCTGTTGTATTGTATAAGATCGTGGGGTCACCCCCTCCCCACCTGTGCAAAAAAATCTGTGTCCACCACAATGTCTAGATGACATGGTCAGTGACATCAGAAATCCCCCAACTAAAGTCAATGGGAAATATTCTGTTTGGCCGATTCTCTGTAAGCAAGCCCCAAACACCCAACCCTGTTATATTGCATCAGTTTGTGGCGGCCTGACCTTGCTATTTCTGGAGAAAAATCCAGTCCTTTTTCCCCAACCAAAATTTGGCTCGTGTAAGCCCATGCTAAAGAAATCTCCCAACTAAAATTAATGGGGAATGTTGCTTATGTCTGTATCTCAAAAAATAAACCACTTAACCCATACCCTGTTGTATTGTATAAGATCGTGGGGTCACCCTCTCCTCACCTGTGCAAAAAAATCTGTGTCCGCCATTTCGGCTGGCTTGGTCGTCGGTGACAACAGGTAGCTATACATGCATCAGGAAATCCCCCAACTAAAGTCAATGGGAAATATTCCTTTTGGCCGATTCTCTGTAACCCATCGCCAAACACCCAACCCTGTTATATTGCATCAGTTTGTGGCGGCCTGACCTTGCTATTTCTGGAGAAAAATCCAGACCTTTTACCCCGACCAAAATTTTGTTTGTGTAAGGTACGTACCCATGCTACAGAAATCTCCCAACTAAAATTAATGGGGAATGTTGCTTATGTCTGTATCTAAAAAAAAAAAAACGCTTAACCCATACCCTGTTGTATTGTATAAGATCGTGGGGCCACCCCATCCCCACCTTTGCAAAAAAATCTGTGTCCCCCGCTTCGGCTGGCTTGGTCGTCGGTGACAACAGGTAGCTATACATGCATCTGGAAATCCCCCAACTAAAGTCAATGGGAAATATTCCTTTTGGCCGATTCTCTGTAACCCAGCGCTAAACACCCAACCCTGTTATATTGCATCAGTTTGTGGCGGCCTGACCTTGCTATTTCTGGAGAAAAATCCAGACCTTTTTCCCCGACCAAAGTTTGGCTCGTGTAAGGTACGTACCCATGCTACAGAAATCTCCCAACTAAAATTAATGGGGAATGTTGCTTATGTCTGTATCTCAAAAAATAAACCACTTAACCCATACCCTGTTGTATTGTATAAGATCGTGGGGTCACCCCCTCCCCACCTGTGCAAAAAAATCTGTGTCCTCCGCTTCGGCCGGCTTGGTCGTCGGTGACAACAGGTAGTATACATGCATCTGGAAATCCCCCAACTAAAGTGAATGGGAAATATTCCGTTTGGCCGATTCTCTGTAAGCAAGCCCCAAACACCCAACCCTGTTATATTGCATCAGTTTGTGGCGGCCTGACCTTGCTATTTCTGGAGAAAAATCCAGACCTTTTTCCCCGACCAAAGTTTGGCTCGTGTAAGGTACGTACCCATGCTACAGAAATCTCCCAACTAAAATTAATGGGGAATGTTGCTTATGTCTGTATCTCAAAAAATAAACCACTTAACCCATACTCTGTTGTATTGTATAAGATCGTGGGGTCACCCCCTCCCCACCTGTGCAAAAAAATCTGTGTCTGCCGTTTCGGCCGGCTTGGTCGTCGGTGACAGCAGGTAGCTATACATGCATCAGGAAATTCCCCGACTAAAGTCAATGGGAAATATTCCTTTTGGCCGATTCTCTGTAACCCAGCGCCAAACACCCAACCCTGTTATATTGCATCAGTTTGTGGCGGCCTGACCTTGCTATTTCTGGAGAAAAATCCAGACCTTTTCCCCCGACCAAAATTTTGTTTGTGTAAGGTACGTACCCATGCTACAGAAATCTCCCAACTAAAATTAATGGGGAATGTTGCTTATGTCTGTATCTCAAAAAATAAACCACTTAACCCATACCCTGTTGTATTGTATAAGATCGTGGGGTCACCCCCTCCCCACCTGTGCAAAAAAATCTGTGTCCTCCACTTCGGCCGGCTTGGTCGTCGGTGACAACAGGTAGCTATACATGCATCTGGAAATCCCCCAACTAAAGTCAATGGGAAATATTCCTTTTGGCCGATTCTCTGTAACCCAGCGTGAAACACCCAACCCTGTTATATTGCATCAGTTTGTGGTGGCCTGACCTTGCTATTTCTGGAGAAAAATCCAGACCTTTTTGCCCGACCAAAATTTTGTTCGTGTAAGGTACGTACCCATGCTACAGAAATCTCCCAACTAAAATTAATGGGGAATGTTGCTTATGTCTGTATCTCAAAAAATAAACCACTTAACCCATACCCTGTTGTATTGTATAAGATCGTGGGGTCACCCCCTCCCCACCTGTGCAAAAAAATCTGTGTCCGCCGTTTCGGCCGGCTTGGTCGTCGGTGACAACAGGTAGCTATAAATGCATCAGGAAATCTCCCAACTAAAGTCAATGGGAAATATTCCTTTTGGCCGATTCTCTGTAACCCAGCGCCAAACACCCAACCCTGTTATATTGCATCAGTATGTGGCGGCCTGACTTTGCTATTTCTGGAGAAGAATCCAGACCTTTTTCCCTGACCAAAATTTTGTTCGTGTAAGGTACGTACCCATGCTACAGAAATCTCCCAACTAAAATTAATGGGGAATGTTGCTTATGTCTGTATCTCAAAAATTAAACCACTTAACCCATACCCTGTTGTATTGTATAAGATCATGGGGTCACCCCCTCCCCACCTGTGCAAAAAAATCTGTGTCCACCACAATGTCTAGATGACATGGTCAGTGACATCAGAAATCCCCCAACTAAAGTCAATGGGAAATATTCCTTTTGGCCGATTCTCTGTAACCCAGCGCCAAACACCCAACCCTGTTATATTGCATCAGTTTGTGGCGGCCTGACCTTGCTATTTCTGGAGAAGAATCCAGACCTTTTTCCCCGACCAAATTTTGTTCGTGTAAGGTACGTACCCATGCTACAGAAATCTCCCAACTAAAATTAATGGGGAATGTTGCTTATGTCTGTATCTCAAAAAATAAACCACTTAACCCATACCCTGTTGTATTGTATAAGATCGTGGGGTCACCCCCTCCCCACCTGTGCAAAAAAATCGGTGTCCTCCGCTTCGGCCGGCTTGGTCGTCGGTGACAACAGGTAGTATACATGCATCTGGAAATCCGCCAACTAAAGTGAATGGGAAATGTTCCTTTTGGCCGATTCTCTGTAACCCAGCGCCAAACACCCAACCCTGTTATATTGCATCAGTTTGTGGTGGCCTGACCTTGCTATTTCTGGAGAAAAATCCAGACCTTTTTGCCCGACCAAAATTTTGTTCGTGTAAGGTACGTACCCATGCTACAGAAATCTCCCAACTAAAATTAATGGGGAATGTTGCTTATGTCTGTATCTCAAAAAATAAACCACTTAACCCATACCCTGTTGTATTGTATAAGATCGTGGGGTCACCACCTCCCCACCTGTGCCAAAAAGTCTGTGTCCACCACAATGGCCAGATGACTTGGTCAGTGACATCAGGTAGCTATACATTCATCTGGAAATTCCCAAACTAAAGTCAATGGGAAATATTCCGTTTGGCCGATTCTCTGTAAGCAAGCCCCAAACACCCAACCCTGTTATATTGCATCAGTTTTTGGCGGCCTGACCTTGCTATTTCTGGAGAAAAATCCAGACCTTTTTCCCTGACCAAAATTTGGCTCGTGCAAGGTACGTACCCATGCTACAGAAATCTCCCAACTAAAATTAATGGGGAATGTTGCTTATGTCTGTATCTCAAAAATTAAACCACTTAACCCATACCCTGTTGTATTGTATAAGATCGTGGGGTCACCCCCTCCCCACCTGTGCAAAAAAATCTGTGTCCACCACAATGTCAAGATGACATGGTCAGTGACATCAGAAATCCCCCAACTAAAGTCAATGGGAAATATTCTGTTTGGCCGATTCTCTGTAAGCAAGCCCCAAACACCCAACCCTGTTATATTGCATCAGTTTGTGGCGGTCTGACCTTGCTATTTCTGGAGAAAAATCCAGACCTATTTCCCCAACCAAAATTTGGCTCGTGTAAGCCCATGCTACAGAAATCTCCCAACTAAAATTAATGGGGAATGTTGCTTATGTCTGTATCTCAAAAAATAAACCACTTAACCCATACCCTGTTGTATTGTATAAGATCGTGGGGTCACCCCCTCTCCACCTGTGCAAAAAAATCTGTGTCCGCCATTTCGGCCGGCTTGGTCGTCGGTGACAACAGGTAGCTATACATGCATCAGGAAATCCCCCAACTAAAGTCAATGGGAAATATTCCCTTGGCTGATTCTCTGTAACCCAGCGCCAAACACCCAACCCTGTTATATTGCATCAGTTTGTGGCGGCCTGACCTTGCTATTTCTGGAGAAAAATCCAGACCTTTTACCCCGACCAAAATTTTGTTTGTGTAAGGTACGTACCCATGCTACAGAAATCTCCCAACTAAAATTAATGGGGAATGTTGCTTATGTCTGTATCTCAAAAAAAAACACTTAACCCATACCCTGTTGTATTGTATAAGATCGTGGGGCCACCCCATCCCCACCTGTGCAAAAAAATCTGTGTCCCCCGCTTCGGCTGGCTTGGTCGTCGGTGACAACAGGTAGCTATACATGCATCTGGAAATCCCCTCAACTAAAGTGAATGGGAAATATTCCGTTTGGCCGATTCTCTGTAAGCAAGCCCCAAACACCCAACCCTGTTATATTGCATCAGTTTGTGGCGGCCTGACCTTGCTATTTCTGTAGAAAAATCCAGACCATTTTCGACGACCAAAGTTTGGCTCGTGTAAGGTACGTACCCATGCTACAGAAATCTCCCAACTAAAATTAATGGGGAATGTTGCTTATGTCTGTATCTCAAAAAATAAACCACTTAACCCATACTCTGTTGTATTGTATAAGATCGTGGGGTCACCCCCTCCCCACCTGTGCAAAAAAATCTGTGTCCGCCGTTTTGGCCGGCTTGGTCGTCGGTGACAGCAGGTAGCTATACATGCATCAGGAAATCCCCCGACTAAAGTCAATGGGAAATATTCCTTTTGGCCGATTCTCTGTAACCCAGCGCCAAACACCCAACCCTGTTATATTGCATCAGTTTGTGGCGGCCTGACCTTGCTATTTCTGGAGAAAAATCCAGACCTTTTCCCCCGACCAAAATTTTGTTCGTGTAAGGTACGTACCCATGCTACAGAAATCTCCCAACTAAAATTAATGGGGAATGTTGCTTATGTCTGTATCTCAAAAAATAAACCACTTAACCCATACCCTGTTGTATTGTATAAGATTGTGGGGCCACCCCCTCCCCACCTGTGTAAAAAAATCTGTGTCCTCCGCTTCGGCCGGCTTGGTCGTCGGTGACAACAGGTACCTCAACATGCATCTGGAAATCCCCCAACTAAAGTCAATGGGAAATGTTCCTTTTGGCCGATTCTCTGTAACCCAGCGCCAAACACCCAACCCTGTTATATTGCATCAGTTTGTGGTGGCCTGACCTTGATATTTCTGGAGAAAAATCCAGATCTTTTTGCCCGACCAAAATTTTGTTCGTGTAAGGTACGTACCCATGCTACAGAAATCTCCCAACTAAAATTAATGGGGAATGTTGCTTATGTCTGTATCTCAAAAAATAAACCACTTAACCCATACCCTGTTGTATTGTATAAGATCGTGGGGTCACCCCCTCCCCACCTGTGCAAAAAAATCTGTGTCCACCACAATGTCAAGATGACATGGTCAGTGACATCATAAATCCCCCAACTAAAGTCAATGGGAAATATTCCGTTTGGCCGATTCTCTGTAAGCAAGCCCCAAACACCCAACCCTATTATATTGCATCAGTTTGTGGCGGCCTGACCTTGCTATTTCTGGAGAAAAATCCAGACCTTTTTCCCCGACCAAAGTTTGGCTCGTGTAAGGTACGTACCCATGCTACAGAAATCTCCCAACTAAAATGAATGGGGAATGTTGCTTATGTCTGTATCTCAAAAGATAAACTACTTAACCCATACCCTGTTGTATTGTATAAGATCGTGGGGTCACCCCCTCCCCACCTGTGCAAAACAATCTGTGTCCGCCGTTTCGGCCGACTTGGTCGTCGGTGACAGCAGGTAGCTATACATGCATCAGGAAATCCCCCGACTAAAGTCAATGGGAAATATTCCTTTTGGCCAATTCTCTGTAACCCAGCGCCAAACACCCAACCCTGTTATATTGCATCAGTTTGTGGCGGCCTGACCTTGCTATTTCTGGAGAAAAATCCAGACCTTTTCCCCCGACCAAAATTTTGTTCGTGTAAGGTACGTACCCATGCTACAAAAATCTCCCAACTAAAATTAATGGGGAATGTTGCTTATGTCTGTATCTCAAAAAATAAACCACTTAACCCATACCCTGTTGTATTGTATAAGATCGTGGGGCCACCCCCTCCCCACCTGTGCAAAACAATCTGTGTCCTCCACTTCGGCCGGCTTGGTCGTCGGTGACAACAGGTAGCTATACATGCATCTGGAAATCCCCCAACTAAAGTCAATGGGAAATGTTCCTTTTGGCCGATTCTCTGTAACCCAGCGCCAAACACCCAACCCTGTTATATTGCATCAGTTTGTGGCGGCCTGACCTTGCTATTTCTGGAGAAAAATCCAGACCTTTTTGTCGGACCAAAGTTTGGCTCGTGTAAGGTACGTACCCATGCTACAGAAATCTCCCAACTAAAATTAATGGGGAATGTTGCTTATGTCTGTATCTGAAAAAATAAACCACTTAACCCATACCCTGTTGTATTGTATAAGATCGTGGGGTCACCACCTCCCCACCTGTGCCAAAAAGTCTGTGTCCACCACAATGGCCAGATGACTTGGTCAGTGACATCAGGTAGCTATACATTCATCTGGAATTCCCAAACTAAAGTCAATGGGAAATATTCCGTTTGGCCGATTCTCTGTAAGCAAGCCCCAAACACCCAACCCTGTTATATTGCATCAGTTTGTGGCGGCCTGACCTTGCTATTTCTGGAGAAAAATCCAGACCTTTTTCCCCGACTAAAATTTGGCTCGTGCAAGGTACGTACCCATGCTACAGAAATCTCCCAACTAAAATTAATGGGGAATTTTGCTTATGTCTGTATCTCAAAAATTAAACCACTTAACCCGTACCCTGTTGTATTGTATAAGATCGTGGGGTCACCCCCTCCCCACCTGTGCAAAAAAATCTGTGTCCACCACAATGTCTAGATGACATGGTCAGTGACATCAGAAATCCCCCAACTAAAGTCAATGGGAAATATTCTGTTTGGCCGATTCTCTGTAAGCAAGCCCCAAACACCCAACCCTGTTATATTGCATCAGTTTGTGGCGGCCTGACCTTGCTATTTCTGGAGAAAAATCCAGTCCTTTTTCCCCAACCAAAATTTGGCTCGTGTAAGGTACGTACCCATGCTACAGAAATCTCCCAACTAAAATTAATGGGGAATGTTGCTTATGTCTGTATCTCAAAAAATAAACCACTTAACCCATACCCTGTTGTATTGTATAAGATCGTGGGGTCACCCCCTCCCCACCTGTGCAAAAAAATCTGTGTCCTCCGCTTCGGCCGGCTTGGTCGTCGGTGACAACAGGTAGTATACATGCATCTGGAAATCCGCCAACTAAAGTGAATGGGAAATATTCCGTTTGGCCGATTCTCTGTAAGCAAGCCCCAAACACCCAACCCTGTTAAATTGCATCAGTTTGTGGCGGCCTGACCTTGCTATTTCTGGAGAAAAATCCAGACCTTTGTCCCCGACCAAAGTTTGGCTCGTGTAAGGTACGTACCCATGCTACAGAAATCTCCCAACTAAAATGAATGGGGAATGTTGCTTATGTCTGTATCTCAAAAAATAAACCACTTAACCCATACTCTGTTGTATTGTATAAGATCGTGGGGTCACCCCCTCCCCACCTGTGCAAAAAAATCTGTGTCCGCCGTTTCGGCCGGCTTGGTCGTCGGTGACAGCAGGTAGCTATACATGCATCTGCAAATCACCCAACTAAAGTGAATGGGAAATATTCCGTTTGGCCGATTCTCTGTAAGCAAGCCCCAAACACCCAACCCTGCTATATTGCATCAGTTTGTGGCGGCCTGACCTTGCTATTTCTGGAGAAAAATCCAGACCTTTACCAAGACCAAAATTTTGTTCGTGTAAGGTACGTACCCATGCTACAGAAATCTCCCAACTAAAATTAATGGGGAATGTTGCTTATGTCTGTATCTCAAAAAATAAACCACTTAACCCATACCCTGTTGTATTGTATAAGATCGTGGGGCCACCCCCTCCCCACCTGTGCAAAACAATCTGTGTCCTCCGCTTCGGCCGGCTTGGTCGTCGGTGAAAACAGGTAGCTATACATGCATCTGGAAATCCCCCAACTAAAGTCAATGGGAAATATTCCTTTTGGCCGATTCTCTGTAACCCAGCGCCAAACACCCAACCCTGTTATATTGCATCAGTTTGTGGCGGCCTGACCTTGCTATTTCTGGAGAAAAATCCAGACCTTTTCCCCCGACCAAAGTTTGGCTCGTGTAAGGTACGTACCCCTGCTATAGAAATCTCCCAACTAAAATGAATGGGGAATGTTGCTTATGTCTGTATCTCAAAAAATAAACCACTTAACCCATACTCTGTTGTATTGTATAAGATCGTGGGGTCACCCCCTCCCCACCTGTGCAAAAAAATCTGTGTCTTCCGCTTCGGCCGGCTTGGTCGTCGGTGACAACAGGTAGCTATACATGCATCTGGAAATCCCCCAACTAAAGTGAATGGGAAATATTCCGTTTGGCCGATTGTCTGTAAGCAAGCCCCAAACACCCAACCCTGTTATATTGCATCAGTTTGTGGCGGCCTGACCTTGCTATTTCTGGAGAAAAATCCAGACCTTTTTCCCCGACCAAAGTTTGGCTCGTGTAAGGTACGTACCCATGCTACAGAAATCTCCCAACTAAAATTAATGGGGAATGTTGCTTATGTCTGTATCTCAAAAAATAAACCACTTAACCCATACCCTGTTGTATTGTATAAGATCGTGGGGTCACCCCCTCCCCACCTGTGCAAAAAAATCTGTGTCCTCCGCTTCGGCCGGCTTGGTCGTCGGTGACAACAGGTAGCTATACATGCATCTGGAAATCACCCAACTAAAGTCAATGGGAAATATTCCTTTTGCCCGATTCTCTGTAACCCAGCGCCAAACACCCAACCCTGTTATATTGCATCAGTTTGTGGGGGCCTGACCTTGCTATTTCTGGAGAAAAATCCAGACCTTTTCCCCGACCAAAATTTGGTTCGTGTAAGGTACGTACCCATGCTACAGAAATCTCCCAACTAAAATTAATGGGCAATGTTGCTTATGTCTGTATCTCAAAAAATAAACCACTTAACCCATACCCTGTTGTATTGTATAAGATCGTGGGGTCACCCCCTCCCCACCTGTGCCAAAAAGTCTGTGTCCACCACAATGGCCAGATGACTTGGTCAGTGACATCAGGTAGCTATACATTCATCTGGAAATCCCCCAACTAAAGTCAATGGGAAATATTCCTTTTGGCCGATTCTCTGTAACCCAGCGCCAAACACCCAACCCTGTTATATTGCATCAGTTTGTGGCGGCCTGACCTTGCTATTTCTGGAGAAAAATCCAGACCTTTTCCCCCGACCAAAGTTTGGCTCGTGTAAGGTACGTACCCCTGCTATAGAAATCTCCCAACTAAAATGAATGGGGAATGTTGCTTATGTCTGTATCTCAAAAAATAAACCACTTAACCCACACCGTGTTGTATTGTATAAGATCGTGGGGTCACCCCCTCCCCACCTGTGCAAAAAAATCTGTGTCTTCCGCTTCGGCCGGCTTGGTCGTCGGTGACAACAGGTAGCTATACATGCATCTGGAAATCACCCAACTAAAGTTAATGGGAAATATTCCGTTTGGCCGATTCTCTGTAAGCAAGCCCCAAACACCCAACCCTGTTATATTGCATCAGTTTGTGGCGGCCTGACCTTGCTATTTCTGGAGAAAAATCCAGACCTTTTTCCCCGACTAAAGTTTGGCTCGTGTAAGGTACGTACCCATGCTACAGAAATCTCCCAACTGAAATTTATGGGGAATGTTGCTTAGGTCTGTATCTCAAAAAATAAACCACTTAACCCATACCCTGTTGTATTGTATAAGATCGTGGGGTCACCCCCTCCCCACCTGTGCCAAAAAATCTGTGTCCTCCGCTTCGGCCGGCTTGGTCGTCGGTGACAACAGGTAGCTATACATGCATCTGGAAATCCCCCAACTAAAGTCAATGGGAAATATTCCTTTTGGCCGATTCTCTGTAACCCAGCGCCAAACACCCAACCCTGTTATATTGCATCAGTTTGTGGCGGCCTGACCTTGCTATTTCTGGAGAAAAATCCAGACCTTTACCCCGACCAAAATTTTGTTCGTGTAAGGTACGTACCCATGCTACAGACATCTCCCAACTAAAATTAATGGGCAATGTTGCTTATGTCTGTATCTCAAAAAATAAACCACTTAACCCATACCCTGTTGTATTGTATAAGATCGTGGGGTCACCCCCTCCCCACCTGTGCAAAAAAATCTGTGTCCTCCGCTTCGGCCGGCTTGGTCGTCGGTGACAACAGGTAGCTATACATGCATCTGGAAATCCCCCAACTAAAGTGAATGGGAAATATTCCGTTTGGCCGATTCTCTGTAAGCAAGCCCCAAACACCCAACCCTGTTATATTGCATCAGTTTGTGGCGGCCTGACCTTGCTATTTCTGGAGAAAAATCCAGACCTTTTCCCCCACCAAAGTTTGGCTCGTGTAAGGTACGTACCCATGCTACAGAAATCTCCCAACTAAAATGAATGGGGAATGTTGCTTATGTCTGTATCTCCAAAAATAAACCACTTAACCCATACCCTGTTGTATTGTATAAGATCGTGGGGTCACCCCCTCCCCACCTGTGCCAAAAAGTCTGTGTCCACCAAAATGGCCAGATGACTTGGTCAGTGACATCAGGTAGCTATACATTCATCTGGAAATTCCCAAACTAAAGTCAATGGGAAATATTCCGTTTGGCCGATTCTCTGTAAGCAAGCCCCAAACACCCAACCCTGTTATATTGCATCAGTTTGTGGTGGCCTGACCTTGCTATTTCTGGAGAAAAATCCAGACCTTTTTCCCCGACCAAACTTTGGCTCGTGCAAGGTACGTACCCATGCTACAGAAATCTCCCAACTAAAATTAATGGGGAATGTTGCTTATGTCTGTATCTCAAAAATTAAACCACTTAACCCATACCCTGTTGTATTGTATAAGATCGTGGGGTCACCCCCTCCCCACCTGTGCAAAAAAATCTGTGTCCTCCGCTTCGGCCGGCTTGGTCGTCGGTGACAACAGGTAGCTATACATGCATCTGGAAATCCCCCAACTAAAGTCAATGGGAAATATTCCTTTTGGCCGATTCTCTGTAACCCAGCGCCAAACACCCAACCCTGTTATATTGCATCAGTTTGTGGCGGCCTGACCTTGCTATTTCTGGAGAAAAATCCAGACCTTTTCCCCGACCAAAATTTTGTTCGTGTAAGGTACGTACCCATGCTACAGAAATCTCCCAACTAAAATTAATGGGGAATGTTGCTTATGTCTGTATCTCAAAAAATAAAGCACTTAACCCATACCCTGTTGTATTGTATAAGATCGTGGGGCCACCCCCTCCCCACCTGTGCAAAACAATCTGTGTCCTCCGCTTCGGCCGGCTTGGTCGTCGGTGAAAACAGGTAGCTATACATGCATCTGGAAATCCCCCAACTAAAGTCAATGGGAAATATTCCTTTTGGCCGATTCTCTGTAACCCAGCGCCAAACACCAAACCCTGTTATATTGCATCAGTTTGTGGCGGCCTGACCTTGCTATTTCTGGAGAAAAATCCAGACCTTTTCCCCCGACCAAAGTTTGGCTCGTGTAAGGTACGTACTCCTGCTATAGAAATCTCCCAACTAAAATGAATGGGGAATGTTGCTTATGTCTGTATCTCAAAAAATAAACCACTTAACCCATACCCTGTTGTATTGTATAAGATCGTGGGCTCACCCCCTCCCCACCTGTGCAAAAAAATCTGTGTCTTCCGCTTCGGCCGGCTTGGTCGTCGGTGACAACAGGTAGCTATACATGCATCTGGAAATCACCCAACTAAAGTGAATGGGAAATATTCCGTTTGGCCGATTCTCTGTAAGCAAGCCCCAAACACCCAACCCTGTTATATTGCATCAGTTTGTGGCGGCCTGACCTTGCTATTTCTGGAGAAAAATCCAGACCTTTTTCCCCAACCAAAGTTTGGCTCGTGTAAGGTACGTACCCATGCTACAGAAATCTCCCAACTAAAATTAATGGGGAATGTTGCTTATGTCTGTATCTCAAAAAATAAACCACTTAACCCATACCCTGTTGTATTGTATAAGATCGTGGGGTCACCCCCTCCCCACCTGTGCAAAAAAATCTGTGTCCTCCGCTTCGGCCGGCTTGGTCGTCGATGACAACAGGTAGCTATACATGCATCTGGAAATCCCCCAACTAAAGTCAATGGGAAATATTCCTTTTACCCGATTCCCTGTAACCCAGCGCCAAACACCCAACCCTGTTATATTGCGTCAGTTTGTGGCGGCCTGACCTTGCTATTTCTGGAGAAAAATCCAGACCTTTTCCCCGACCAAAATTTGGTTCGTGTAAGGTACGTACCCATGCTACAGAAATCTCCCAACTAAAATTAATGGGCAATGTTGCTTATGTCTGTATCTCAAAAAATAAACCACTTAACCCATACCCTGTTGTATTGTATAAGATCGTGGGGTCACCCCCTCCCCACCTGTGCCAAAAAGTCTGTGTCCACCACAATGGCCAGATGACTTGGTCAGTGACATCAGGTAGCTATACATTCATCTGGAAATCCCCCAACTAAAGTCAATGGGAAATATTCCTTTTGGCCGATTCTCTGTAACCCAGCGCCAAACACCCAACCCTGTTATATTGCATCAGTTTGTGGCGGCCTGACCTTGCTATTTCTGGAGAAAAATCCAGACCTTTTCCCCCGACCAAAGTTTGGCTCGTGTAAGGTACGTACCCCTGCTATAGAAATCTCCCAACTAAAATGAATGGGGAATGTTGCTTATGTCTGTATCTCAAAAAATAAACCACTTAACCCATACCCTGTTGTATTGTATAAGATCGTGGGGTCACCCCCTCCCCACCTGTGCCAAAAAATCTGTGTCCTCCGCTTCGGCCGGCTTGGTCGTCGGTGACAACAGGTAGCTATACATGCATCTGGAAATCCCCCAACTAAAGTCAATGGGAAATATTCCTTTTGGCCGATTCTCTGTAACCCAGCGCCAAACACCCAACCCTGTTATATTGCATCAGTTTGTGGCGGCCTGACCTTGCTATTTCTGGAGAAAAATCCAGACCTTTACCCCGACCAAAATTTTGTTCGTGTAAGGTACGTACCCATGCTACAGACATCTCCCAACTAAAATTAATGGGCAATGTTGCTTATGTCTGTATCTCAAAAAATAAACCACTTAACCCATACCCTGTTGTATTGTATAAGATCGTAGGGTCACCCCCTCCCCACCTGTGCAAAAAAATCTGTGTCCTCCGCTTCGGCCGGCTTGGTCGTCGGTGACAACAGGTAGCTATACATGCATCTGGAAATCCCCCAACTAAAGTGAATGGGAAATATTCCGTTTGGCCGATTCTCTGTAAGCAAGCCCCAAACACCCAACCCTGTTATATTGCATCAGTTTGTGGCGGCCTGACCTTGCTATTTCTGGAGAAAAATCCAGACCTTTTCCCCCACCAAAGTTTGGCTCGTGTAAGGTACGTACCCATGCTACAGAAATCTCCCAACTAAAATGAATGGGGAATGTTGCTTATGTCTGTATCTCCAAAAATAAACCACTTAACCCATACCCTGTTGTATTGTATAAGATCGTGGGGTCACCCCCTCCCCACCTGTGCCAAAAAGTCTGTGTCCACCAAAATGGCCAGATGACTTGGTCAGTGACATCAGGTAGCTATACATTCATCTGGAAATTCCCAAACTAAAGTCAATGGGAAATATTCCGTTTGGCCGATTCTCTGTAAGCAAGCCCCAAACACCCAACCCTGTTATATTGCATCAGTTTGTGGTGGCCTGACCTTGCTATTTCTGGAGAAAAATCCAGACCTTTTTCCCCGACCAAAATTTGGCTCGTGCAAGGTACGTACCCATGCTACAGAAATCTCCCAACTAAAATTAATGGGGAATGTTGCTTATGTCTGTATCTCAAAAATTAAACCACTTAACCCATACCCTGTTGTATTGTATAAGATCGTGGGGTCACCCCCTCCCCACCTGTGCCAAAAAATCTGTGTCCTCCGCTTCGGCCGGCTTGGTCGTCGGTGACAACAGGTAGCTATACATGCATCTGGAAATCCCCCAACTAAAGTCAATGGGAAATATTCCTTTTGGCCGATTCTCTGTAACCCAGCGCCAAACACCCAACCCTGTTATATTGCATCAGTTTGTGGCGGCCTGACCTTGCTATTTCTGGAGAAAAATCCAGACCTTTTCCCCGACCAAAATTTTGTTCGTGTAAGGTACGTACCCATGCTACAGAAATCTCCCAACTAAAATTAATGGGGAATGTTGCCTATGTCTGTATCTCAAAAAATAAAGCACTTAACCCATACCCTGTTGTATTGTATAAGATCGTGGGGCCACCCCCTCCCCACCTGTGCAAAACAATCTGTGTCCTCCGCTTCGGCCGGCTTGGTCGTCGGTGAAAACAGGTAGCTATACATGCATCTGGAAATCCCCCAACTAAAGTCAATGGGAAATATTCCTTTTGGCCGATTCTCTGTAACCCAGCGCCAAACACCAAACCCTGTTATATTGCATCAGTTTGTGGCGGCCTGACCTTGCTATTTCTGGAGAAAAATCCAGACCTTTTCCCCCGACCAAAGTTTGGCTCGTGTAAGGTACGTACTCCTGCTATAGAAATCTCCCAACTAAAATGAATGGGGAATGTTGCTTATGTCTGTATCTCAAAAAATAAACCACTTAACCCATACCCTGTTGTATTGTATAAGATCGTGGGCTCACCCCCTCCCCACCTGTGCAAAAAAATCTGTGTCTTCCGCTTCGGCCGGCTTGGTCGTCGGTGACAACAGGTAGCTATACATGCATCTGGAAATCACCCAACTAAAGTGAATGGGAAATATTCCGTTTGGCCGATTCTCTGTAAGCAAGCCCCAAACACCCAACCCTGTTATATTGCATCAGTTTGTGGCGGCCTGACCTTGCTATTTCTGGAGAAAAATCCAGACCTTTTTCCCCGACCAAAGTTTGGCTCGTGTAAGGTACGTACCCATGCTACAGAAATCTCCCAACTAAAATTAATGGGGAATGTTGCTTATGTCTGTATCTCAAAAAATAAACCACTTAACCCATACCCTGTTGTATTGTATAAGATCGTGGGGTCACCCCCTCCCCACCTGTGCCAAAAAATCTGTGTCCTCCGCTTCGGCCGGCTTGGTCGTCGGTGACAACAGGTAGCTATACATGCATCTGGAAATCCCCCAACTAAAGTCAATGGGAAATATTCCTTTTGGCCGATTCTCTGTAACCCAGCGCCAAACACCCAACCCTGTTATATTGCATCAGTTTGTGGCGGCCTGACCTTGCTTTTTCTGGAGAAAAATCCAGACCTTTACCCCGACCAAAATTTTGTTCGTGTAAGGTACGTACCCATGCTACAGACATCTCCCAACTAAAATTAATGGGCAATGTTGCTTATGTCTGTATCTCAAAAAATAAACCACTTAACCCATACCCTGTTGTATTGTATAAGATCGTGGGGTCACCCCCTCCCCACCTGTGCAAAAAAATCTGTGTCCTCCGCTTCGGCCGGCTTGGTCGTCGGTGACAACAGGTAGCTATACATGCATCTGGAAATCCCCCAACTAAAGTGAATGGGAAATATTCCGTTTGGCCGATTCTCTGTAAGCAAGCCCCAAACACCCAACCCTGTTATATTGCATCAGTTTGTGGCGGCCTGACCTTGCTATTTCTGGAGAAAAATCCAGACCTTTTCCCCCACCAAAGTTTGGCTCGTGTAAGGTACGTACCCATGCTACAGAAATCTCCCAACTAAAATGAATGGGGAATGTTGCTTATGTCTGTATCTCCAAAAATAAACCACTTAACCCATACCCTGTTGTATTGTATAAGATCGTGGGGTCACCCCCTCCCCACCTGTGCCAAAAAGTCTGTGTCCACCAAAATGGCCAGATGACTTGGTCAGTGACATCAGGTAGCTATACATTCATCTGGAAATTCCCAAACTAAAGTCAATGGGAAATATTCCGTTTGGCCGATTCTCTGTAAGCAAGCCCCAAACACCCAACCCTGTTATATTGCATCAGTTTGTGGTGGCCTGACCTTGCTATTTCTGGAGAAAAATCCAGACCTTTTTCCCCGACCAAAATTTGGCTCGTGCAAGGTACGTACCCATGCTACAGAAATCTCCCAACTAAAATTAATGGGGAATGTTGCTTATGTCTGTATCTCAAAAATTAAACCACTTAACCCATACCCTGTTGTATTGTATAAGATCGTGGGGTCACCCCCTCCCCACCTGTGCAAAAAAATCTGTGTCCTCCGCTTCGGCCGGCTTGGTCGTCGGTGACAACAGGTAGCTATACATGCATCTGGAAATCCCCCAACTAAAGTCAATGGGAAATATTCCTTTTGGCCGATTCTCTGTAACCCAGCGCCAAACACCCAACCCTGTTATATTGCATCAGTTTGTGGCGGCCTGACCTTGCTATTTCTGGAGAAAAATCCAGACCTTTTCCCCGACCAAAATTTTGTTCGTGTAAGGTACGTACCCATGCTACAGAAATCTCCCAACTAAAATTAATGGGGAATGTTGCTTATGTCTGTATCTCAAAAAATAAAGCACTTAACCCATACCCTGTTGTATTGTATAAGATCGTGGGGCCACCCCCTCCCCACCTGTGCAAAACAATCTGTGTCCTCCGCTTTGGCCGGCTTGGTCGTCGGTGAAAACAGGTAGCTATACATGCATCTGGAAATCCCCCAACTAAAGTCAATGGGAAATATTCCTTTTGGCCGATTCTCTGTAACCCAGCGCCAAACACCAAACCCTGTTATATTGCATCAGTTTGTGGCGGCCTGACCTTGCTATTTCTGGAGAAAAATCCAGACCTTTTCCCCCGACCAAAGTTTGGCTCGTGTAAGGTACGTACTCCTGCTATAGAAATCTCCCAACTAAAATGAATGGGGAATGTTGCTTATGTCTGTATCTCAAAAAATAAACCACTTAACCCATACCCTGTTGTATTGTATAAGATCGTGGGCTCACCCCCTCCCCACCTGTGCAAAAAAATCTGTGTCTTCCGCTTCGGCCGGCTTGGTCGTCGGTGACAACAGGTAGCTATACATGCATCTGGAAATCACCCAACTAAAGTGAATGGGAAATATTCCGTTTGGCCGATTCTCTGTAAGCAAGCCCCAAACACCCAACCCTGTTATATTGCATCAGTTTGTGGCGGCCTGACCTTGCTATTTCTGGAGAAAAATCCAGACCTTTTTCCCCGACCAAAGTTTGGCTCGTGTAAGGTACGTACCCATGCTACAGAAATCTCCCAACTAAAATTAATGGGGAATGTTGCTTATGTCTGTATCTCAAAAAATAAACCACTTAACCCATACCCTGTTGTATTGTATAAGATCGTGGGGTCACCCCCTCCCCACCTGTGCAAAAAAATCTGTGTCCTCCGCTTCGGCCGGCTTGGTCGTCGGTGACAACAGGTAGCTATACATGCATCTGGAAATCCCCCAACTAAAGTCAATGGGAAATATTCCTTTTGGCCGATTCTCTGTAACCCAGCGCCAAACACCAAACCCTGTTATATTGCATCAGTTTGTGGCGGCCTGACCTTGCTATTTCTGGAGAAAAATCCAGACCTTTTCCCCCGACCAAAGTTTGGCTCGTGTAAGGTACGTACTCCTGCTATAGAAATCTCCCAACTAAAATGAATGGGGAATGTTGCTTATGTCTGTATCTCAAAAAATAAACCACTTAACCCATACCCTGTTGTATTGTATAAGATCGTGGGCTCACCCCCTCCCCACCTGTGCAAAAAAATCTGTGTCTTCCGCTTCGGCCGGCTTGGTCGTCGGTGACAACAGGTAGCTATACATGCATCTGGAAATCACCCAACTAAAGTGAATGGGAAATATTCCGTTTGGCCGATTCTCTGTAAGCAAGCCCCAAACACCCAACCCTGTTATATTGCATCAGTTTGTGGCGGCCTGACCTTGCTATTTCTGGAGAAAAATCCAGACCTTTTTCCCCGACCAAAGTTTGGCTCGTGTAAGGTACGTACCCATGCTACAGAAATCTCCCAACTAAAATTAATGGGGAATGTTGCTTATGTCTGTATCTCAAAAAATAAACCACTTAACCCATACCCTGTTGTATTGTATAAGATCGTGGGGTCACCCCCTCCCCACCTGTGCAAAAAAATCTGTGTCCTCCGCTTCGGCCGGCTTGGTCGTCGGTGACAACAGGTAGCTATACATGCATCTGGAAATCCCCCAACTAAAGTCAATGGGAAATATTCCTTTTGGCCGATTCTCTGTAACCCAGCGCCAAACACCCAACCCTGTTATATTGCATCAGTTTGTGGCGGCCTGACCTTGCTATTTCTGGAGAAAAATCCAGACCTTTACCCCGACCAAAATTTTGTTCGTGTAAGGTACGTACCCATGCTACAGACATCTCCCAACTAAAATTAATGGGCAATGTTGCTTATGTCTGTATCTCAAAAAATAAACCACTTAACCCATACCCTGTTGTATTGTATAAGATCGTGGGGTCACCCCCTCCCCACCTGTGCAAAAAAATCTGTGTCCTCCGCTTCGGCCGGCTTGGTCGTCGGTGACAACAGGTAGCTATACATGCATCTGGAAATCCCCCAACTAAAGTGAATGGGAAATATTCCGTTTGGCCGATTCTCTGTAAGCAAGCCCCAAACACCCAACCCTGTTATATTGCATCAGTTTGTGGCGGCCTGACCTTGCTATTTCTGGAGAAAAATCCAGACCTTTTCCCCCACCAAAGTTTGGCTCGTGTAAGGTACGTACCCATGCTACAGAAATCTCCCAACTAAAATGAATGGGGAATGTTGCTTATGTCTGTATCTCCAAAAATAAACCACTTAACCCATACCCTGTTGTATTGTATAAGATCGTGGGGTCACCCCCTCCCCACCTGTGCCAAAAAGTCTGTGTCCACCAAAATGGCCAGATGACTTGGTCAGTGACATCAGGTAGCTATACATTCATCTGGAAATTCCCAAACTAAAGTCAATGGGAAATATTCCGTTTGGCCGATTCTCTGTAAGCAAGCCCCAAACACCCAACCCTGTTATATTGCATCAGTTTGTGGTGGCCTGACCTTGCTATTTCTGGAGAAAAATCCAGACCTTTTTCCCCGACCAAAATTTGGCTCGTGCAAGGTACGTACCCATGCTACAGAAATCTCCCAACTAAAATTAATGGGGAATGTTGCTTATGTCTGTATCTCAAAAATTAAACCACTTAACCCATACCCTGTTGTATTGTATAAGATCGTGGGGTCACCCCCTCCCCACCTGTGCAAAAAAATCTGTGTCCTCCGCTTCGGCCGGCTTGGTCGTCGGTGACAACAGGTAGCTATACATGCATCTGGAAATCCCCCAACTAAAGTCAATGGGAAATATTCCTTTTGGCCGATTCTCTGTAACCCAGCGCCAAACACCCAACCCTGTTATATTGCATCAGTTTGTGGCGGCCTGACCTTGCTATTTCTGGAGAAAAATCCAGACCTTTTCCCCGACCAAAATTTTGTTCGTGTAAGGTACGTACCCATGCTACAGAAATCTCCCAACTAAAATTAATGGGGAATGTTGCTTATGTCTGTATCTCAAAAAATAAAGCACTTAACCCATACCCTGTTGTATTGTATAAGATCGTGGGGCCACCCCCTCCCCACCTGTGCAAAACAATCTGTGTCCTCCGCTTTGGCCGGCTTGGTCGTCGGTGAAAACAGGTAGCTATACATGCATCTGGAAATCCCCCAACTAAAGTCAATGGGAAATATTCCTTTTGGCCGATTCTCTGTAACCCAGCGCCAAACACCAAACCCTGTTATATTGCATCAGTTTGTGGCGGCCTGACCTTGCTATTTCTGGAGAAAAATCCAGACCTTTTCCCCCGACCAAAGTTTGGCTCGTGTAAGGTACGTACTCCTGCTATAGAAATCTCCCAACTAAAATGAATGGGGAATGTTGCTTATGTCTGTATCTCAAAAAATAAACCACTTAACCCATACCCTGTTGTATTGTATAAGATCGTGGGCTCACCCCCTCCCCACCTGTGCAAAAAAATCTGTGTCTTCCGCTTCGGCCGGCTTGGTCGTCGGTGACAACAGGTAGCTATACATGCATCTGGAAATCACCCAACTAAAGTGAATGGGAAATATTCCGTTTGGCCGATTCTCTGTAAGCAAGCCCCAAACACCCAACCCTGTTATATTGCATCAGTTTGTGGCGGCCTGACCTTGCTATTTCTGGAGAAAAATCCAGACCTTTTTCCCCGACCAAAGTTTGGCTCGTGTAAGGTACGTACCCATGCTACAGAAATCTCCCAACTAAAATTAATGGGGAATGTTGCTTATGTCTGTATCTCAAAAAATAAACCACTTAACCCATACCCTGTTGTATTGTATAAGATCGTGGGGTCACCCCCTCCCCACCTGTGCAAAAAAATCTGTGTCCTCCGCTTCGGCCGGCTTGGTCGTCGGTGACAACAGGTAGCTATACATGCATCTGGAAATCCCCCAACTAAAGTCAATGGGAAATATTCCTTTTACCCGATTCCCTGTAACCCAGCGCCAAACACCCAACCCTGTTATATTGCATCAGTTTGTGGCGGCCTGACCTTGCTATTTCTGGAGAAAAATCCAGACCTTTTCCCCGACCAAAATTTGGTTCGTGTAAGGTACGTACCCATGCTACAGAAATCTCCCAACTAAAATTAATGGGCAATGTTGCTTATGTCTGTATCTCAAAAAATAAACCACTTAACCCATACCCTGTTGTATTGTATAAGATCGTGGGGTCACCCCCTCCCCACCTGTGCCAAAAAGTCTGTGTCCACCACAATGGCCAGATGACTTGGTCAGTGACATCAGGTAGCTATACATTCATCTGGAAATCCCCCAACTAAAGTCAATGGGAAATATTCCTTTTGGCCGATTCTCTGTAACCCAGCGCCAAACACCCAACCCTGTTATATTGCATCAGTTTGTGGCGGCCTGACCTTGCTATTTCTGGAGAAAAATCCAGACCTTTTCCCCCGACCAAAGTTTGGCTCGTGTAAGGTACGTACCCCTGCTATAGAAATCTCCCAACTAAAATGAATGGGGAATGTTGCTTATGTCTGTATCTCAAAAAATAAACCACTTAACCCATACCCTGTTGTATTGTATAAGATCGTGGGGTCACCCCCTCCCCACCTGTGCAAAAAAATCTGTGTCTTCCGCTTCGGCCGGCTTGGTCGTCGGTGACAACAGGTAGCTATACATGCATCTGGAAATCACCCAACTAAAGTGAATGGGAAATATTCCGTTTGGCCGATTCTCTGTAAGCAAGCCCCAAACACCCAACCCTGTTATATTGCATCAGTTTGTGGCGGCCTGACCTTGCTATTTCTGGAGAAAAATCCAGACCTTTTTCCCCGACCAAAGTTTGGCTCGTGTAAGGTACGTACCCATGCTACAGAAATCTCCCAACTAAAATTTATGGGGAATGTTGCTTATGTCTGTATCTCAAAAAATAAACCACTTAACCCATACCCTGTTGTATTGTATAAGATCGTGGGGTCACCCCCTCCCCACCTGTGCAAAACAATCTGTGTCCTCCGCTTCGGCCGGCTTGGTCGTCGGTGACAACAGGTAGCTATACATGCATCTGGAAATCCCCCAACTAAAGTCAATGGGAAATATTCCTTTTGGCCGATTCTCTGTAACCCAGCGCCAAACACCCAACCCTGTTATATTGCATCAGTTTGTGGCGGCCTGACCTTGCTATTTCTGGAGAAAAATCCAGACCTTTTCCCCAACCAAAATTTTGTTCGTGTAAGGTACGTACCCATGCTACAGAAATCTCCCAACTAAAATTAATGGGCAATGTTGCTTATGTCTGTATCTCAAAAAATAAACCACTTAACCCATACCCTGTTGTATTGTATAAGATCGTGGGGCCACCCCCTCCCCACCTGTGCAAAACAATCTGTGTCCTCCGCTTCGGCCGGCTTGGTCGTCGGTGACAACAGGTAGCTATACATGCATCTGGAAATCCCCCAACTAAAGTCAATGGGAAATATTCCTTTTGGCCGATTCTCTGTAACCCAGCGCCAAACACCCAACCCTGTTATATTGCATCAGTTTGTGGCGGCCTGACCTTGCTATTTCTGGAGAAAAATCCAGACCTTTTCCCCCGACCAAAGTTTGGCTCGTGTAAGGTACGTACCCCTGCTACAGAAATCTCCCAACTAAAATGAATGGGGAATGTTGCTTATGTCTGTATCTCAAAAAATAAAGCACTTAACCCATACCCTGTTGTATTGTATAAGATCGTGGGGTCACCCCCTCCCCACCTGTGCAAAAAAATCTGTGTCCTCCGCTTCGGCCGGCTTGGTCGTCGGTGACAACAGGTAGCTATACATGCATCTGGAAATCCCCCAACTAAAGTGAATGGGAAATATTCCGTTTGGCCGATTCTCTGTAAGCAAGCCCCAAACACCCAACCCTGTTATATTGCATCAGTTTGTGGCGGCCTGACCTTGCTATTTCTGGAGAAAAATCCAGACTTTTTCCCCACCAAAGTTTGGCTCGTGTAAGGTACGTACCCATGCTACAGAAATCTCCCAACTAAAATGAATGGGGAATGTTGCTTATGTCTGTATCTCCAAAAATAAACCACTTAACCCATACCCTGTTGTATTGTATAAGATCGTGGGGTCACCCCCTCCCCACCTGTGCCAAAAAGTCTGTGTCCACCACAATGGCCAGATGACTTGGTCAGTGACATCAGGTAGCTATACATTCATCTGGAAATTCCCAAACTAAAGTCAATGGGAAATATTCCGTTTGGCCGATTCTCTGTAAGCAAGCCCCAAACACCCAATCCTGTTATATTGCATCAGTTTGTGGCGGCCTGACCTTGCTATTTCTGGAGAAAAATCCAGACCTTTTTCCCCGACCAAAATTTGGCTCATGCAAGGTACGTACCCATGCTACAGAAATCTCCCAACTAAAATTAATTTGGAATGTTGCTTATGTCTGTATCTCAAAAATTAAACCACTTAACCCATACCCTGTTGTATTGTATAAGATCGTGGGGTCACCCCCTCCCCACCTGTGCAAAAAAATCTGTGTCCTCCGCTTCGGTCGGCTTGGTCGTCGGTGACAACAGGTAGCTATACATGCATCTGGAAATCCCCCAACTAAAGTCAATGGGAAATATTCCTTTTGGCCGATTCTCTGTAACCCAGCGCCAAACACCCAACCCTGTTATATTGCATCAGTTTGTGGCAGCCTGACCTTGCTATTTCTGGAGAAAAATCCAGACCTTTTCCCCGACCAAAATTTTGTTCGTGTAAGGTACGTACCCATGCTACAGAAATCTCCCAACTAAAATTAATGGGGATTGTTGCTTATGTCTGTATCTCAAAAAATAAACCACTTAACCCATACCCTGTTGTATTGTATAAGATCGTGGGGCCACCCCCTCCCCACCTGTGCAAAACAATCTGTGTCCTCCGCTTCGGCCGGCTTGGTCGTCGGTGAAAACAGGTAGCTATACATGCATCTGGAAATCCCCCAACTAAAGTCAATGGGAAATATTCCTTTTGGCCGATTCTCTGTAACCCAGCGCCAAACACCCAACCCTGTTATATTGCATCAGTTTGTGGCGGCCTGACCTTGCTATTTCTGGAGAAAAATCCAGACCTTTTCCCCCGACCAAAGTTTGGCTCGTGTAAGGTACGTACCCCTGCTACAGAAATCTCCCAACTAAAATGAATGGGGAATGTTGCTTATGTCTGTATCTCAAAAAATAAACCACTTAACCCATACCCTGTTGTATTGTATAAGATCGTGGGGTCACCCCCTCCCCACCTGTGCAAAAAAATCTGTGTCCTCCGCTTCGGCCGGCTTGGTCGTCGGTGACAACAGGTAGCTATACATGCATCTGGAAATCCCCCAACTAAAGTGAATGGGAAATATTCCGTTTGGCCGATTCTCTGTAAGCAAGCCCCAAACACCCAACCCTGTTATATTGCATCAGTTTGTGGCGGCCTGACCTTGCTATTTCTGGAGAAAAATCCAGACTTTTTCCCCACCAAAGTTTGGCTCGTGTAAGGTACGTACCCATGCTACAGAAATCTCCCAACTAAAATGAATGGGGAATGTTGCTTATGTCTGTATCTCCAAAAATAAACCACTTAACCCATACCCTGTTGTATTGTATAAGATCGTGGGGTCACCCCCTCCCCACCTGTGCCAAAAAGTCTGTGTCCACCACAATGGCCAGATGACTTGGTCAGTGACATCAGGTAGCTATACATTCATCTGGAAATTCCCAAACTAAAGTCAATGGGAAATATTCCGTTTGGCCGATTCTCTGTAAGCAAGCCCCAAACACCCAATCCTGTTATATTGCATCAGTTTGTGGCGGCCTGACCTTGCTATTTCTGGAGAAAAATCCAGACCTTTTTCCCCGACCAAAATTTGGCTCATGCAAGGTACGTACCCATGCTACAGAAATCTCCCAACTAAAATTAATTTGGAATGTTGCTTATGTCTGTATCTCAAAAATTAAACCACTTAACCCATACCCTGTTGTATTGTATAAGATCGTGGGGTCACCCCCTCCCCACCTGTGCAAAAAAATCTGTGTCCTCCGCTTCGGTCGGCTTGGTCGTCGGTGACAACAGGTAGCTATACATGCATCTGGAAATCCCCCAACTAAAGTCAATGGGAAATATTCCTTTTGGCCGATTCTCTGTAACCCAGCGCCAAACACCCAACCCTGTTATATTGCATCAGTTTGTGGCAGCCTGACCTTGCTATTTCTGGAGAAAAATCCAGACCTTTTCCCCGACCAAAATTTTGTTCGTGTAAGGTACGTACCCATGCTACAGAAATCTCCCAACTAAAATTAATGGGGAATGTTGCTTATGTCTGTATCTCAAAAAATAAACCACTTAACCCATACCCTGTTGTATTGTATAAGATCGTGGGGCCACCCCCTCCCCACCTGTGCAAAACAATCTGTGTCCTCCGCTTCGGCCGGCTTGGTCGTCGGTGAAAACAGGTAGCTATACATGCATCTGGAAATCCCCCAACTAAAGTCAATGGGAAATATTCCTTTTGGCCGATTCTCTGTAACCCAGCGCCAAACACCCAACCCTGTTATATTGCATCAGTTTGTGGCGGCCTGACCTTGCTATTTCTGGAGAAAAATCCAGACCTTTTCCCCCGACCAAAGTTTGGCTCGTGTAAGGTACCTACCCCTGCTATAGAAATCTCCCAAATAAAATGAATGGGGAATGTTGCTTATGTCTGTATCTCAAAAAATAAACCACTTAACCCATACCCTGTTGTATTGTATAAGATCGTGGGGTCACCCCCTCCCCACCTGTGCAAAAAAATCTGTGTCCTCCGCTTCGGCCGGCTTGGTCGTCGGTGACAACAGGTAGCTATACATGCATCTGGAAATCCCCCAACTAAAGTCAATGGGAAATATTCCTTTTGGCCGATTCTCTGTAACCCAGCGCCAAACACCCAACCCTGTTATATTGCATCAGTTTGTGGCGGCCTGACCTTGCTATTTCTGGAGAAAAATCCAGACCTTTTCCCCAACCAAAATTTTGTTCGTGTAAGGTACGTACCCATGCTACAGAAATCTCCCAACTAAAATTAATGGGGAATGTTGCTTATGTCTGTATCTCAAAAAATAAACCACTTAACCCATACCCTGTTGTATTGTATAAGATCGTGGGGCCACCCCCTCCCCACCTGTGCAAAACAATCTGTGTCCTCCGCTTCGGCCGGCTTGGTCGTCGGTGAAAACAGGTAGCTATACATGCATCTGGAAATCCCCCAACTAAAGTCAATGGGAAATATTCCGTTTGGCCGATTCTCTGTAACCCAGCGCCAAACACCCAACCCTGTTATATTGCATCAGTTTGTGGCGGCCTGACCTTGCTATTTCTGGAGAAAAATCCAGACCTTTTCCCCGACCAAAATTTGGTTCGTGTAAGGTACGTACCCATGCTACAGAAATCTCCCAACTAAAATTAATGGGCAATGTTGCTTATGTCTGTATCTCAAAAAATAAACCACTTAACCCATACCCTGTTGTATTGTATAAGATCGTGGGGCCACCCCCTCCCCAACTGTGCAAAACAATCTTTGTCCTCCGCTTCGGCCGGCTTGGTCATCGGTGAAAACAGGCAGGTGAATACATGCATCTGGAAATCCCCCAACTAAAGTCAATGGGAAATATTCCTTTTGGCCGATTCTCTGTAACCCAGCGCCAAACACCCAACCCTGTTATATTGCATCAGTTTGTGGCGGCCTGACCTTGCTATTTCTGGAGAAAAATCCAGACCTTTTCCCCCGACCAAAGTTTGGCTCGTGTAAGGTACGTACCCCTGCTATAGAAATCTCCCAACTAAAATGAATGGGGAATGTTGCTTATGTCTGTATCTCAAAAAATAAACCACTTAACCCATACCGTGTTGTATTGTATAAGATCGTGGGGTCACCCCCTCCCCACCTGTGCAAAAAAATCTGTGTCTTCCGCTTCGGCCGGCTTGGTCGTCGGTGACAACAGGTAGCTATACATGCATCTGGAAATCACCCAACTAAAGTGAATGGGAAATATTCCGTTTGGCCGATTCTCTGTAAGCAAGCCCCAAACACCCAACCCTGTTATATTGCATCAGTTTGTGGCGGCCTGACCTTGCTATTTCTGGAGAAAAATCCAGACCTTTTTCCCCGACCAAAGTTTGGCTCGTGTAAGGTACGTACCCATGCTACAGAAATCTCCCAACTAAAATTTATGGGGAATGTTGCTTATGTCTGTATCTCAAAAAATAAACCACTTAACCCATACCCTGTTGTATTGTATAAGATCGTGGGGTCACCCCCTCCCCACCTGTGCAAAAAAATCTGTGTCCTCCGCTTCGGCCGGCTTGGTCGTCGGTGACAACAGGTAGCTATACATGCATCTGGAAATCCCCCAACTAAAGTCAATGGGAAATATTCCTTTTGGCCGATTCTCTGTAACCCAGCGCCAAACACCCAACCCTGTTATATTGCATCAGTTTGTGGCGGCCTGACCTTGCTATTTCTGGAGAAAAATCCAGACCTTTTCCCCGACCAAAATTTTGTTCGTGTAAGGTACGTACCCATGCTACAGAAATCTCCCAACTAAAATTAATGGGCAATGTTGCTTATGTCTGTATCTCAAAAAATAAACCACTTAACCCATACCCTGTTGTATTGTATAAGATCGTGGGGCCACCCCCTCCCCACCTGTGCAAAACAATCTGTGTCCTCCGCTTCGGCCGGCTTGGTCGTCGGTGAAAACAGGTAGCTATACATGCATCTGGAAATCCGCCAACTAAAGTGAATGGGAAATATTCCGTTTGGCCGATTCTCTGTAAGCAAGCGCCAAACACCCAACCCTGTTATATTGCATCAGTTTGTGGCGGCCTGACCTTGCTATTTCTGGAGAAAAATCCAGACCTTTTCCCCAACCAAAATTTTGTTCGTGTAAGGTACGTACCCATGCTACAGAAATCTCCCAACTAAAATTAATGGGGAATGTTGCTTATGTCTGTATCTCAAAAAATAAACCACTTAACCCATACCCTGTTGTATTGTATAAGATCGTGGGATCACCCCCTCCCCACCTGTGCAAAAAAATCTGTGTCTTCCGCTTCGGCCGGCTTGGTCGTCGGTGACAACAGGTAGCTATACATGCATCTGGAAATCCCCCAACTAAAGTGAATGGGAAATATTCTGTTTGGCCGATTCTCTGTAAGCAAGCCCCAAACACCCAACCCTGTTATATTGCATCAGTTTGTGGCGGCCTGACCTTGCTATTTCTGGAGAAAAATCCAGACCTTTTTCCCCGACCAAAATTTGGCTCGTGCAAGGTACGTACCCATGCTACAGAAATCTCCCAACTAAAATTAATGGGGAATGTTGCTTATGTCTGTATCTCAAAAATTAAACCACTTAACCCATACCCTGTTGTATTGTATAAGATCGTGGGGTCACCCCCTCCCCACCTGTGCAAAAAAATCTGTGTCCTCCGCTTCGGCCGGCTTGGTCGTCGGTGACAACAGGTAGCTATACATGCATCTGGAAATCCCCCAACTAAAGTCAATGGGAAATATTCCTTTTGGCCGATTCTCTGTAACCCAGCGCCAAACACCCAACCCTGTTATATTGCATCAGTTTGTGGCGGCCTGACCTTGCTATTTCTGGAGAAAAATCCAGACCTTTTCCCCGACCAAAATTTTGTTCGTGTAAGGTACGTACCCATGCTACAGAAATCTCCCAACTAAAATTAATGGGGAATGTTGCTTATGTCTGTATCTCAAAAAATAAACCACTTAACCCATACCCTGTTGTATTGTATAAGATCGTGGGGCCACCCCCTCCCCACCTGTGCAAAACAATCTGTGTCCTCCGCTTCGGCCGGCTTGGTCGTCGGTGAAAACAGGTAGCTATACATGCATCTGGAAATCCCCCAACTAAAGTCAATGGGAAATATTCCTTTTGGCCGATTCTCTGTAACCCAGCGCCAAACACCCAACCCTGTTATATTGCATCAGTTTGTGGCGGCCTGACCTTGCTATTTCTGGAGAAAAATCCAGACCTTTTCCCCCGACCAAAGTTTGGCTCGTGTAAGGTACGTACCCCTGCTATAGAAATCTCCCAACTAAAATGAATGGGGAATGTTGCTTATGTCTGTATCTCAAAAAATAAACCACTTAACCCATACCGTGTTGTATTGTATAAGATCGTGGGGTCACCCCCTCCCCACCTGTGCAAAAAAATCTGTGTCTTCCGCTTCGGGCGGCTTGGTCGTCGGTGACAACAGGTAGCTATACATGCATCTGGAAATCACCCAACTAAAGTGAATGGGAAATATTCCGTTTGGCCGATTCTCTGTAAGCAAGCCCCAAACACCCAACCCTGTTATATTGCATCAGTTTGTGGCGGCCTGACCTTGCTATTTCTGGAGAAAAATCCAGACCTTTTTCCCCGACCAAAATTTGGCTCGTGCAAGGTACGTACCCATGCTACAGAAATCTCCCAACTAAAATTAATGGGGAATGTTGCTTATGTCTGTATCTCAAAAATTAAACCACTTAACCCATACCCTGTTGTATTGTATAAGATCGTGGGGTCACCCCCTCCCCACCTGTGCAAAAAAATCTGTGTCCTCCGCTTCGGCCGGCTTGGTCGTCGGTGACAACAGGTAGCTATACATGCATCTGGAAATCCCCCAACTAAAGTCAATGGGAAATATTCCTTTTGGCCGATTCTCTGTAACCCAGCGCCAAACACCCAACCCTGTTATATTGCATCAGTTTGTGGCGGCCTGACCTTGCTATTTCTGGAGAAAAATCCAGACCTTTTCCCCGACCAAAATTTTGTTCGTGTAAGGTACGTACCCATGCTACAGAAATCTCCCAACTAAAATTAATGGGGAATGTTGCTTATGTCTGTATCTCAAAAAATAAACCACTTAACCCATACCCTGTTGTATTGTATAAGATCGTGGGGCCACCCCCTCCCCACCTGTGCAAAACAATCTGTGTCCTCCGCTTCGGCCGGCTTGGTCGTCGGTGAAAACAGGTAGCTATACATGCATCTGGAAATCCCCCAACTAAAGTCAATGGGAAATATTCCTTTTGGCCGATTCTCTGTAACCCAGCGCCAAACACCCAACCCTGTTATATTGCATCAGTTTGTGGCGGCCTGACCTTGCTATTTCTGGAGAAAAATCCAGACCTTTTCCCCCGACCAAAGTTTGGCTCGTGTAAGGTACGTACCCCTGCTATAGAAATCTCCCAACTAAAATGAATGGGGAATGTTGCTTATGTCTGTATCTCAAAAAATAAACCACTTAACCCATACCGTGTTGTATTGTATAAGATCGTGGGGTCACCCCCTCCCCACCTGTGCAAAAAAATCTGTGTCTTCCGCTTCGGCCGGCTTGGTCGTCGGTGACAACAGGTAGCTATACATGCATCTGGAAATCACCCAACTAAAGTGAATGGGAAATATTCCGTTTGGCCGATTCTCTGTAAGCAAGCCCCAAACACCCAACCCTGTTATATTGCATCAGTTTGTGGCGGCCTGACCTTGCTATTTCTGGAGAAAAATCCAGACCTTTTTCCCCGACCAAAGTTTGGCTCGTGTAAGGTACGTACCCATGCTACAGAAATCTCCCAACTAAAATTTATGGGGAATGTTGCTTATGTCTGTATCTCAAAAAATAAACCACTTAACCCATACCCTGTTGTATTGTATAAGATCGTGGGGTCACCCCCTCCCCACCTGTGCAAAAAAATCTGTGTCCTCCGCTTCGGCCGGCTTGGTCGTCGGTGACAACAGGTAGCTATACATGCATCTGGAAATCCCCCAACTAAAGTCAATGGGAAATATTCCTTTTGGCCGATTCTCTGTAACCCAGCGCCAAACACCCAACCCTGTTATATTGCATCAGTTTGTGGCGGCCTGACCTTGCTATTTCTGGAGAAAAATCCAGACCTTTTCCCCGACCAAAATTTTGTTCGTGTAAGGTACGTACCCATGCTACAGAAATCTCCCAACTAAAATTAATGGGCAATGTTGCTTATGTCTGTATCTCAAAAAATAAACCACTTAACCCATACCCTGTTGTATTGTATAAGATCGTGGGGCCACCCCCTCCCAACCTGTGCAAAACAATCTGTGTCCTCCGCTTCGGCCGGCTTGGTCGTCGGTGAAAACAGGTAGCTATACATGCATCTGGAAATCCGCCAACTAAAGTGAATGGGAAATATTCCGTTTGGCCGATTCTCTGTAAGCAAGCGCCAAACACCCAACCCTGTTATATTGCATCAGTTTGTGGCGGCCTGACCTTGCTATTTCTGGAGAAAAATCCAGACCTTTTCCCCAACCAAAATTTTGTTCGTGTAAGGTACGTACCCATGCTACAGAAATCTCCCAACTAAAATTAATGGGGAATGTTGCTTATGTCTGTATCTCAAAAAATAAACCACTTAACCCATACCCTGTTGTATTGTATAAGATCGTGGGATCACCCCCTCCCCACCTGTGCAAAAAAATCTGTGTCTTCCGCTTCGGCCGGCTTGGTCGTCGGTGACAACAGGTAGCTATACATGCATCTGGAAATCCCCCAACTAAAGTGAATGGGAAATATTCCGTTTGGCCGATTCTCTGTAAGCAAGCCCCAAACACCCAACCCTGTTATATTGCATCAGTTTGTGGCGGCCTGACCTTGCTATTTCTGGAGAAAAATCCAGACCTTTTTCCCCGACCAAAATTTGGCTCGTGCAAGGTACGTACCCATGCTACAGAAATCTCCCAACTAAAATTAATGGGGAATGTTGCTTATGTCTGTATCTCAAAAATTAAACCACTTAACCCATACCCTGTTGTATTGTATAAGATCGTGGGGTCACCCCCTCCCCACCTGTGCAAAAAAATCTGTGTCCTCCGCTTCGGCCGGCTTGGTCGTCGGTGACAACAGGTAGCTATACATGCATCTGGAAATCCCCCAACTAAAGTCAATGGGAAATATTCCTTTTGGCCGATTCTGTGTAACCCAGCGCCAAACACCCAACCCTGTTATATTGCATCAGTTTGTGGCGGCCTGACCTTGCTATTTCTGGAGAAAAATCCAGACCTTTTCCCCGACCAAAATTTTGTTCGTGTAAGGTACGTACCCATGCTACAGAAATCTCCCAACTAAAATTAATGGGGAATGTTGCTTATGTCTGTATCTCAAAAAATAAACCACTTAACCCATACCCTGTTGTATTGTATAAGATCGTGGGGCCACCCCCTCCCCACCTGTGCAAAACAATCTGTGTCCTCCGCTTCGGCCGGCTTGGTCGTCGGTGAAAACAGGTAGCTATACATGCATCTGGAAATCCCCCAACTAAAGTCAATGGGAAATATTCCTTTTGGCCGATTCTCTGTAACCCAGCGCCAAACACCCAACCCTGTTATATTGCATCAGTTTGTGGCGGCCTGACCTTGCTATTTCTGGAGAAAAATCCAGACCTTTTCCCCCGACCAAAGTTTGGCTCGTGTAAGGTACGTACCCCTGCTATAGAAATCTCCCAACTAAAATGAATGGGGAATGTTGCTTATGTCTGTATCTCAAAAAATAAACCACTTAACCCATACCGTGTTGTATTGTATAAGATCGTGGGGTCACCCCCTCCCCACCTGTGCAAAAAAATCTGTGTCTTCCGCTTCGGCCGGCTTGGTCGTCGGTGACAACAGGTAGCTATACATGCATCTGGAAATCACCCAACTAAAGTGAATGGGAAATATTCCGTTTGGCCGATTCTCTGTAAGCAAGCCCCAAACACCCAACCCTGTTATATTGCATCAGTTTGTGGCGGCCTGACCTTGCTATTTCTGGAGAAAAATCCAGACCTTTTTCCCCGACCAAAATTTGGCTCGTGCAAGGTACGTACCCATGCTACAGAAATCTCCCAACTAAAATTAATGGGGAATGTTGCTTATGTCTGTATCTCAAAAATTAAACCACTTAACCCATACCCTGTTGTATTGTATAAGATCGTGGGGTCACCCCCTCCCCACCTGTGCAAAAAAATCTGTGTCCTCCGCTTCGGCCGGCTTGGTCGTCGGTGACAACAGGTAGCTATACATGCATCTGGAAATCCCCCAACTAAAGTCAATGGGAAATATTCTTTTTGGCCGATTCTCTGTAACCCAGCGCCAAACACCCAACCCTGTTATATTGCATCAGTTTGTGGCGGCCTGACCTTGCTATTTCTGGAGAAAAATCCAGACCTTTTCCCCGACCAAAATTTTGTTCGTGTAAGGTACGTACCCATGCTACAGAAATCTCCCAACTAAAATTAATGGGGAATGTTGCTTATGTCTGTATCTCAAAAAATAAACCACTTAACCCATACCCTGTTGTATTGTATAAGATCGTGGGGCCACCCCCTCCCCACCTGTGCAAAACAATCTGTGTCCTCCGCTTCGGCCGGCTTGGTCGTCGGTGAAAACAGGTAGCTATACATGCATCTGGAAATCCCCCAACTAAAGTCAATGGGAAATATTCCTTTTGGCCGATTCTCTGTAACCCAGCGCCAAACACCCAACCCTGTTATATTGCATCAGTTTGTGGCGGCCTGACCTTGCTATTTCTGGAGAAAAATCCAGACCTTTTCCCCCGACCAAAGTTTGGCTCGTGTAAGGTACGTACCCCTGCTATAGAAATCTCCCAACTAAAATGAATGGGGAATGTTGCTTATGTCTGTATCTCAAAAAATAAACCACTTAACCCATACCGTGTTGTATTGTATAAGATCGTGGGGTCACCCCCTCCCCACCTGTGCAAAAAAATCTGTGTCTTCCGCTTCGGCCGGCTTGGTCGTCGGTGACAACAGGTAGCTATACATGCATCTGGAAATCACCCAACTAAAGTGAATGGGAAATATTCCGTTTGGCCGATTCTCTGTAAGCAAGCCCCAAACACCCAACCCTGTTATATTGCATCAGTTTGTGGCGGCCTGACCTTGCTATTTCTGGAGAAAAATCCAGACCTTTTTCCCCGACCAAAGTTTGGCTCGTGTAAGGTACGTACCCATGCTACAGAAATCTCCCAACTAAAATTTATGGGGAATGTTGCTTATGTCTGTATCTCAAAAAATAAACCACTTAACCCATACCCTGTTGTATTGTATAAGATCGTGGGGTCACCCCCTCCCCACCTGTGCAAAAAAATCTGTGTCCTCCGCTTCGGCTGGCTTGGTCGTCGGTGACAACAGGTAGCTATACATGCATCTGGAAATCCCCCAACTAAAGTCAATGGGAAATATTCCTTTTGGCCGATTCTCTGTAACCCATCGCCAAACACCCAACCCTGTTATATTGCATCAGTTTGTGGCGGCCTGACCTTGCTATTTCTGGAGAAAAATCCAGACCTTTTCCCCGACCAAAATTTTGTTCGTGTAAGGTACGTACCCATGCTACAGAAATCTCCCAACTAAAATTAATGGGCAATGTTGCTTATGTCTGTATCTCAAAAAATAAACCACTTAACCCATACCCTGTTGTATTGTATAAGATCGTGGGGCCACCCCCTCCCCACCTGTGCAAAACAATCTGTGTCCTCCGCTTCGGCCGGCTTGGTCGTCGGTGAAAACAGGTAGCTATACATGCATCTGGAAATCCGCCAACTAAAGTGAATGGGAAATATTCCGTTTGGCCGATTCTCTGTAAGCAAGCGCCAAACACCCAACCCTGTTATATTGCATCAGTTTGTGGCGGCCTGACCTTGCTATTTCTGGAGAAAAATCCAGACCTTTTCCCCAACCAAAATTTTGTTCGTGTAAGGTACGTACCCATGCTACAGAAATCTCCCAACTAAAATTAATGGGGAATGTTGCTTATGTCTGTATCTCAAAAAATAAACCACTTAACCCATACCCTGTTGTATTGTATAAGATCGTGGGATCACCCCCTCCCCACCTGTGCAAAAAAATCTGTGTCTTCCGCTTCGGCCGGCTTGGTCGTCGGTGACAACAGGTAGCTATACATGCATCTGGAAATCCCCCAACTAAAGTGAATGGGAAATATTCCGTTTGGCCGATTCTCTGTAAGCAAGCCCCAAACACCCAACCCTGTTATATTGCATCAGTTTGTGGCGGCCTGACCTTGCTATTTCTGGAGAAAAATCCAGACCTTTTTCCCCGACCAAAATTTGGCTCGTGCAAGGTACGTACCCATGCTACAGAAATCTCCCAACTAAAATTAATGGGGAATGTTGCTTATGTCTGTATCTCAAAAATTAAACCACTTAACCCATACCCTGTTGTATTGTATAAGATCGTGGGGTCACCCCCTCCCCACCTGTGCAAAAAAATCTGTGTCCTCCGCTTCGGCCGGCTTGGTCGTCGGTGACAACAGGTAGCTATACATGCATCTGGAAATCCCCCAACTAAAGTCAATGGGAAATATTCCTTTTGGCCGATTCTCTGTAACCCAGCGCCAAACACCCAACCCTGTTATATTGCATCAGTTTGTGGCGGCCTGACCTTGCTATTTCTGGAGAAAAATCCAGACCTTTTCCCCGACCAAAATTTTGTTCGTGTAAGGTACGTACCCATGCTACAGAAATCTCCCAACTAAAATTAATGGGGAATGTTGCTTATGTCTGTATCTCAAAAAATAAACCACTTAACCCATACCCTGTTGTATTGTATAAGATCGTGGGGCCACCCCCTCCCCACCTGTGCAAAACAATCTGTGTCCTCCGCTTCGGCCGGCTTGGTCGTCGGTGAAAACAGGTAGCTATACATGCATCTGGAAATCCCCCAACTAAAGTCAATGGGAAATATTCCTTTTGGCCGATTCTCTGTAACCCAGCGCCAAACACCAAACCCTGTTATATTGCATCAGTTTGTGGCGGCCTGACCTTGCTATTTCTGGAGAAAAATCCAGACCTTTTCCCCACCAAAGTTTGGCTCGTGTAAGGTACGTACTCCTGCTATAGAAATCTCCCAACTAAAATGAATGGGGAATGTTGCTTATGTCTGTATCTCAAAAAATAAACCACTTAACCCATACCCTGTTGTATTGTATAAGATCGTGGGCTCACCCCCTCCCCACCTGTGCAAAAAAATCTGTGTCTTCCGCTTCGGCCGGCTTGGTCGTCGGTGACAACAGGTAGCTATACATGCATCTGGAAATCACCCAACTAAAGTGAATGGGAAATATTCCGTTTGGCCGATTCTCTGTAAGCAAGCCCCAAACACCCAACCCTGTTATATTGCATCAGTTTGTGGCGGCCTGACCTTGCTATTTCTGGAGAAAAATCCAGACCTTTTTCCCCGACCAAAGTTTGGCTCGTGTAAGGTACGTACCCATGCTACAGAAATCTCCCAACTAAAATTAATGGGGAATGTTGCTTATGTCTGTATCTCAAAAAATAAACCACTTAACCCATACCCTGTTGTATTGTATAAGATCGTGGGGTCAGCCCCTCCCCACCTGTGCAAAAAAATCTGTGTCCTCCGCTTCGGCCGGCTTGGTCGTCGGTGACAACAGGTAGCTATACATGCATCTGGAAATCCCCCAACTAAAGTCAATGGGAAATATTCCTTTTGCCCGATTCTCTGTAACCCAGCGCCAAACACCCAACTCTGTTATATTGCATCAGTTTGTGGCGGCCTGACCTTGCTATTTCTGGAGAAAAATCCAGACCTTTTCCCCGACCAAAATTTGGTTCGTGTAAGGTACGTACCCATGCTACAGAAATCTCCCAACTAAAATTAATGGGCAATGTTGCTTATGTCTGTATCTCAAAAAATAAACCACTTAACCCATACCCTGTTGTATTGTATAAGATCGTGGGGTCACCCCCTCCCCACCTGTGCCAAAAAGTCTGTGTCCACCACAATGGCCAGATGACTTGGTCAGTGACATCAGGTAGCTATACATTCATCTGGAAATCCCCCAACTAAAGTCAATGGGAAATATTCCTTTTGGCCGATTCTCTGTAACCCAGCGCCAAACACCCAACCCTGTTATATTGCATCAGTTTGTGGCGGCCTGGCCTTGCTATTTCTGGAGAAAAATCCAGACCTTTTCCCCCGACCAAAGTTTGGCTCGTGTAAGGTACGTACCCCTGCTATAGAAATCTCCCAACTAAAATGAATGGGGAATGTTGCTTATGTCTGTATCTCAAAAAATAAACCACTTAACCCATACCCTGTTGTATTGTATAAGATCGTGGGGTCACCCCCTCCCCACCTGTGCAAAAAAATCTGTGTCTTCCGCTTCGGCCGGCTTGGTCGTCGGTGACAACAGGTAGCTATACATGCATCTGGAAATCACCCAACTAAAGTGAATGGGAAATATTCCGTTTGGCCGATTCTCTGTAAGCAAGCCCCAAACACCCAACCCTGTTATATTGCATCAGTTTGTGGCGGCCTGACCTTGCTATTTCTGGAGAAAAATCCAGACCTTTTTCCCCGACCAAAGTTTGGCTCGTGTAAGGTACGTACCCATGCTACAGAAATCTCCCAACTAAAATTTATGGGGAATGTTGCTTATGTCTGTATCTCAAAAAATAAACCACTTAACCCATACCCTGTTGTATTGTATAAGATCGTGGGGTCACCCCCTCCCCACCTGTGCAAAACAATCTGTGTCCTCCGCTTCGGCCGGCTTGGTCGTCGGTGACAACAGGTAGCTATACATGCATCTGGAAATCCCCCAACTAAAGTCAATGGGAAATATTCCTTTTGGCCGATTCTCTGTAACCCATCGCCAAACACCCAACCCTGTTATATTGCATCAGTTTGTGGCGGCCTGACCTTGCTATTTCTGGAGAAAAATCCAGACCTTTTCCCCGACCAAAATTTTGTTCGTGTAAGGTACGTACCCATGCTACAGAAATCTCCCAACTAAAATTAATGGGCAATGTTGCTTATGTCTGTATCTCAAAAAATAAACCACTTAACCCATACCCTGTTGTATTGTATAAGATCGTGGGGCCACCCCCTCCCCACCTGTGCAAAACAATCTGTGTCCTCCGCTTCGGCCGGCTTGGTCGTCGGTGAAAACAGGTAGCTATACATGCATCTGGAAATCCGCCAACTAAAGTGAATGGGAAATATTCCGTTTGGCCGATTCTCTGTAAGCAAGCGCCAAACACCCAACCCTGTTATATTGCATCAGTTTGTGGCGGCCTGACCTTGCTATTTCTGGAGAAAAATCCAGACCTTTTCCCCAACCAAAATTTTGTTCGTGTAAGGTACGTACCCATGCTACAGAAATCTCCCAACTAAAATTAATGGGGAATGTTGCTTATGTCTGTATCTCAAAAAATAAACCACTTAACCCATACCCTGTTGTATTGTATAAGATCGTGGGATCACCCCCTCCCCACCTGTGCAAAAAAATCTGTGTCTTCCGCTTCGGCCGGCTTGGTCGTCGGTGACAACAGGTAGCTATACATGCATCTGGAAATCCCCCAACTAAAGTGAATGGGAAATATTCCGTTTGGCCGATTCTCTGTAAGCAAGCCCCAAACACCCAACCCTGTTATATTGCATCAGTTTGTGGCGGCCTGACCTTGCTATTTCTGGAGAAAAATCCAGACCTTTTTCCCCGACCAAAATTTGGCTCGTGCAAGGTACGTACCCATGCTACAGAAATCTCCCAACTAAAATTAATGGGGAATGTTGCTTATGTCTGTATCTCAAAAATTAAACCACTTAACCCATACCCTGTTGTATTGTATAAGATCGTGGGGTCACCCCCTCCCCACCTGTGCAAAAAAATCTGTGTCCTCCGCTTCGGCCGGCTTGGTCGTCGGTGACAACAGGTAGCTATACATGCATCTGGAAATCCCCCAACTAAAGTCAATGGGAAATATTCCTTTTGGCCGATTCTCTGTAACCCAGCGCCAAACACCCAACCCTGTTATATTGCATCAGTTTGTGGCGGCCTGACCTTGCTATTTCTGGAGAAAAATCCAGACCTTTTCCCCGACCAAAATTTTGTTCGTGTAAGGTACGTACCCATGCTACAGAAATCTCCCAACTAAAATTAATGGGGAATGTTGCTTATGTCTGTATCTCAAAAAATAAACCACTTAACCCATACCCTGTTGTATTGTATAAGATCGTGGGGCCACCCCCTCCCCACCTGTGCAAAACAATCTGTGTCCTCCGCTTCGGCCGGCTTGGTCGTCGGTGAAAACAGGTAGCTATACATGCATCTGGAAATCCCCCAACTAAAGTCAATGGGAAATATTCCTTTTGGCCGATTCTCTGTAACCCAGCGCCAAACACCAAACCCTGTTATATTGCATCAGTTTGTGGCGGCCTGACCTTGCTATTTCTGGAGAAAAATCCAGACCTTTTCCCCACCAAAGTTTGGCTCGTGTAAGGTACGTACTCCTGCTATAGAAATCTCCCAACTAAAATGAATGGGGAATGTTGCTTATGTCTGTATCTCAAAAAATAAACCACTTAACCCATACCCTGTTGTATTGTATAAGATCGTGGGCTCACCCCCTCCCCACCTGTGCAAAAAAATCTGTGTCTTCCGCTTCGGCCGGCTTGGTCGTCGGTGACAACAGGTAGCTATACATGCATCTGGAAATCACCCAACTAAAGTGAATGGGAAATATTCCGTTTGGCCGATTCTCTGTAAGCAAGCCCCAAACACCCAACCCTGTTATATTGCATCAGTTTGTGGCGGCCTGACCTTGCTATTTCTGGAGAAAAATCCAGACCTTTTTCCCCGACCAAAGTTTGGCTCGTGTAAGGTACGTACCCATGCTACAGAAATCTCCCAACTAAAATTAATGGGGAATGTTGCTTATGTCTGTATCTCAAAAAATAAACCACTTAACCCATACCCTGTTGTATTGTATAAGATCGTGGGGTCAGCCCCTCCCCACCTGTGCAAAAAAATCTGTGTCCTCCGCTTCGGCCGGCTTGGTCGTCGGTGACAACAGGTAGCTATACATGCATCTGGAAATCCCCCAACTAAAGTCAATGGGAAATATTCCTTTTGCCCGATTCTCTGTAACCCAGCGCCAAACACCCAACTCTGTTATATTGCATCAGTTTGTGGCGGCCTGACCTTGCTATTTCTGGAGAAAAATCCAGACCTTTTCCCCGACCAAAATTTGGTTCGTGTAAGGTACGTACCCATGCTACAGAAATCTCCCAACTAAAATTAATGGGCAATGTTGCTTATGTCTGTATCTCAAAAAATAAACCACTTAACCCATACCCTGTTGTATTGTATAAGATCGTGGGGTCACCCCCTCCCCACCTGTGCCAAAAAGTCTGTGTCCACCACAATGGCCAGATGACTTGGTCAGTGACATCAGGTAGCTATACATTCATCTGGAAATCCCCCAACTAAAGTCAATGGGAAATATTCCTTTTGGCCGATTCTCTGTAACCCAGCGCCAAACACCCAACCCTGTTATATTGCATCAGTTTGTGGCGGCCTGACCTTGCTATTTCTGGAGAAAAATCCAGACCTTTTCCCCCGACCAAAGTTTGGCTCGTGTAAGGTACGTACCCCTGCTATAGAAATCTCCCAACTAAAATGAATGGGGAATGTTGCTTATGTCTGTATCTCAAAAAATAAACCACTTAACCCATACCCTGTTGTATTGTATAAGATCGTGGGGTCACCCCCTCCCCACCTGTGCAAAAAAATCTGTGTCTTCCGCTTCGGCCGGCTTGGTCGTCGGTGACAACAGGTAGCTATACATGCATCTGGAAATCACCCAACTAAAGTGAATGGGAAATATTCCGTTTGGCCGATTCTCTGTAAGCAAGCCCCAAACACCCAACCCTGTTATATTGCATCAGTTTGTGGCGGCCTGACCTTGCTATTTCTGGAGAAAAATCCAGACCTTTTTCCCCGACCAAAGTTTGGCTCGTGTAAGGTACGTACCCATGCTACAGAAATCTCCCAACTAAAATTTATGGGGAATGTTGCTTATGTCTGTATCTCAAAAAATAAACCACTTAACCCATACCCTGTTGTATTGTATAAGATCGTGGGGTCACCCCCTCCCCACCTGTGCAAAACAATCTGTGTCCTCCGCTTCGGCCGGCTTGGTCGTCGGTGACAACAGGTAGCTATACATGCATCTGGAAATCCCCCAACTAAAGTCAATGGGAAATATTCCTTTTGGCCGATTCTCTGTAACCCAGCGCCAAACACCCAACCCTGTTATATTGCATCAGTTTGTGGCGGCCTGACCTTGCTATTTCTGGAGAAAAATCCAGACCTTTTCCCCGACCAAAATTTTGTTCGTGTAAGGTACGTACCCATGCTACAGAAATCTCCCAACTAAAATTAATGGGAAATGTTGCTTATGTCTGTATCTCAAAAAATAAACCACTTAACCCATACCCTGTTGTATTGTATAAGATCGTGGGGCCACCCCCTCCCCACCTGTGCAAAACAATCTGTGTCCTCCGCTTCGGCCGGCTTGGTCGTCGGTGACAACAGGTAGCTATACATGCATCTGGAAATCCCCCAACTAAAGTCAATGGGAAATATTCCTTTTGGCCGATTCTCTGTAACCCAGCGCCAAACACCCAACCCTGTTATATTGCATCAGTTTGTGGCGGCCTGACCTTGCTATTTCTGGAGAAAAATCCAGACCTTTTCCCCCGACCAAAGTTTGGCTCGTGTAAGGTACGTACCCCTGCTACAGAAATCTCCCAACTAAAATGAATGGGGAATGTTGCTTATGTCTGTATCTCAAAAAATAAAGCACTTAACCCATACCCTGTTGTATTGTATAAGATCGTGGGGTCACCCCCTCCCCACCTGTGCAAAAAAATCTGTGTCCTCCGCTTCGGCCGGCTTGGTCGTCGGTGACAACAGGTAGCTATACATGCATCTGGAAATCCCCCAACTAAAGTGAATGGGAAATATTCCGTTTGGCCGATTCTCTGTAAGCAAGCCCCAAACACCCAACCCTGTTATATTGCATCAGTTTGTGGCGGCCTGACCTTGCTATTTCTGGAGAAAAATCCAGACTTTTTCCCCACCAAAGTTTGGCTCGTGTAAGGTACGTACCCATGCTACAGAAATCTCCCAACTAAAATGAATGGGGAATGTTGCTTATGTCTGTATCTCCAAAAATAAACCACTTAACCCATACCCTGTTGTATTGTATAAGATCGTGGGGTCACCCCCTCCCCACCTGTGCCAAAAAGTCTGTGTCCACCACAATGGCCAGATGACTTGGTCAGTGACATCAGGTAGCTATACATTCATCTGGAAATTCCCAAACTAAAGTCAATGGGAAATATTCCGTTTGGCCGATTCTCTGTAAGCAAGCCCCAAACACCCAATCCTGTTATATTGCATCAGTTTGTGGCGGCCTGACCTTGCTATTTCTGGAGAAAAATCCAGACCTTTTTCCCCGACCAAAATTTGGCTCATGCAAGGTACGTACCCATGCTACAGAAATCTCCCAACTAAAATTAATTTGGAATGTTGCTTATGTCTGTATCTCAAAAATTAAACCACTTAACCCATACCCTGTTGTATTGTATAAGATCGTGGGGTCACCCCCTCCCCACCTGTGCAAAAAAATCTGTGTCCTCCGCTTCGGTCGGCTTGGTCGTCGGTGACAACAGGTAGCTATACATGCATCTGGAAATCCCCCAACTAAAGTCAATGGGAAATATTCCTTTTGGCCGATTCTCTGTAACCCAGCGCCAAACACCCAACCCTGTTATATTGCATCAGTTTGTGGCAGCCTGACCTTGCTATTTCTGGAGAAAAATCCAGACCTTTTCCCCGACCAAAATTTTGTTCGTGTAAGGTACGTACCCATGCTACAGAAATCTCCCAACTAAAATTAATGGGGAATGTTGCTTATGTCTGTATCTCAAAAAATAAACCACTTAACCCATACCCTGTTGTATTGTATAAGATCGTGGGGCCACCCCCTCCCCACCTGTGCAAAACAATCTGTGTCCTCCGCTTCGGCCGGCTTGGTCATCGGTGAAAACAGGCAGGTGAATACATGCATCTGGAAATCCCCCAACTAAAGTCAATGGGAAATATTCCTTTTGGCCGATTCTCTGTAACCCAGCGCCAAACACCCAACCCTGTTATATTGCATCAGTTTGTGGCGGCCTGACCTTGCTATTTCTGGAGAAAAATCCAGACCTTTTCCCCCGACCAAAGTTTGGCTCGTGTAAGGTACGTACCCCTGCTATAGAAATCTCCCAACTAAAATGAATGGGGAATGTTGCTTATGTCTGTATCTCAAAAAATAAACCACTTAACCCATACCGTGTTGTATTGTATAAGATCGTGGGGTCACCCCCTCCCCACCTGTGCAAAAAAATCTGTGTCTTCCGTTTCGGCCGGCTTGGTCGTCGGTGACAACAGGTAGCTATACATGCATCTGGAAATCACCCAACTAAAGTGAATGGGAAATATTCCGTTTGGCCGATTCTCTGTAAGCAAGCCCCAAACACCCAACCCTGTTATATTGCATCAGTTTGTGGCGGCCTGACATTGCTATTTCTGGAGAAAAATCCAGACCTTTTTCCCCGACCAAAGTTTGGCTCGTGTAAGGTACGTACCCATGCTACAGAAATCTCCCAACTAAAATTTATGGGGAATGTTGCTTATGTCTGTATCTCAAAAAATAAACCACTTAACCCATACCCTGTTGTATTGTATAAGATCGTGGGGTCACCCCCTCCCCACCTGTGCAAAAAAATCTGTGTCCTCCGCTTCGGCCGGCTTGGTCGTCGGTGACAACAGGTAGCTGTACATGCATCTGGAAATCCCCCAACTAAAGTCAATGGGAAATATTCCTTTTGGCCGATTCTCTGTAACGCAGCGCCAAACACCCAACCCTGTTATATTGCATCAGTTTGTGGCGGCCTGACCTTGCTATTTCTGGAGAAAAATCCAGACCTTTTCCCCGACCAAAATTTTGTTCGTGTAAGGTACGTACCCATGCTACAGAAATCTCCCAACTAAAATTAATGGGCAATGTTGCTTATGTCTGTATCTCAAAAAATAAACCACTTAACCCATACCCTGTTGTATTGTATAAGATCGTGGGGCCACCCCCTCCCCACCTGTGCAAAACAATCTGTGTCCTCCGCTTCGGCCGGCTTGGTCGTCGGTGAAAACAGGTAGCTATACATGCATCTGGAAATCCGCCAACTAAAGTGAATGGGAAATATTCCGTTTGGCCGATTCTCTGTAAGCAAGCGCCAAACACCCAACCCTGTTATATTGCATCAGTTTGTGGCGGCCTGACCTTGCTATTTCTGGAGAAAAATCCAGACCTTTTCCCCAACCAAAATTTTGTTCGTGTAAGGTACGTACCCATGCTACAGAAATCTCCCAACTAAAATTAATGGGGAATGTTGCTTATGTCTGTATCTCAAAAAATAAACCACTTAACCCATACCCTGTTGTATTGTATAAGATCGTGGGATCACCCCCTCCCCACCTGTGCAAAAAAATCTGTGTCTTCCGCTTCGGCCGGCTTGGTCGTCGGTGACAACAGGTAGCTATACATGCATCTGGAAATCCCCCAACTAAAGTGAATGGGAAATATTCCGTTTGGCCGATTCTCTGTAAGCAAGCCCCAAACACCCAACCCTGTTATATTGCATCAGTTTGTGGCGGCCTGACCTTGCTATTTCTGGAGAAAAATCCAGACCTTTTTCCCCGACCAAAATTTGGCTCGTGCAAGGTACGTACCCATGCTACAGAAATCTCCCAACTAAAATTAATGGGGAATGTTGCTTATGTCTGTATCTCAAAAATTAAACCACTTAACCCATACCCTGTTGTATTGTATAAGATCGTGGGGTCACCCCCTCCCCACCTGTGCAAAAAAATCTGTGTCCTCCGCTTCGGCCGGCTTGGTCGTCGGTGACAACAGGTAGCTATACATGCATCTGGAAATCCCCCAACTAAAGTCAATGGGAAATATTCCTTTTGGCCGATTCTCTGTAACCCAGCGCCAAACACCCAACCCTGTTATATTGCATCAGTTTGTGGCGGCCTGACCTTGCTATTTCTGGAGAAAAATCCAGACCTTTTCCCCGAACAAAATTTTGTTCGTGTAAGGTACGTACCCATGCTACAGAAATCTCCCAACTAAAATTAATGGGGAATGTTGCTTATGTCTGTATCTCAAAAAATAAACCACTTAACCCATACCCTGTTGTATTGTATAAGATCGTGGGGCCACCCCCTCCCCACCTGTGCAAAACAATCTGTGTCCTCCGCTTCGGCCGGCTTGGTCGTCGGTGAAAACAGGTAGCTATACATGCATCTGGAAATCCCCCAACTAAAGTCAATGGGAAATATTCCTTTTGGCCGATTCTCTGTAACCCAGCGCCAAACACCAAACCCTGTTATATTGCATCAGTTTGTGGCGGCCTGACCTTGCTATTTCTGGAGAAAAATCCAGACCTTTTCCCCACCAAAGTTTGGCTCGTGTAAGGTACGTACTCCTGCTATAGAAATCTCCCAACTAAAATGAATGGGGAATGTTGCTTATGTCTGTATCTCAAAAAATAAACCACTTAACCCATACCCTGTTGTATTGTATAAGATCGTGGGCTCACCCCCTCCCCACCTGTGCAAAAAAATCTGTGTCTTCCGCTTCGGCCGGCTTGGTCGTCGGTGACAACAGGTAGCTATACATGCATCTGGAAATCACCCAACTAAAGTGAATGGGAAATATTCCGTTTGCCCGATTCTCTGTAAGCAAGCCCCAAACACCCAACCCTGTTATATTGCATCAGTTTGTGGCGGCCTGACCTTGCTATTTCTGGAGAAAAATCCAGACCTTTTTCCCCGACCAAAGTTTGGCTCGTGTAAGGTACGTACCCATGCTACAGAAATCTCCCAACTAAAATTAATGGGGAATGTTGCTTATGTCTGTATCTCAAAAAATAAACCACTTAACCCATACCCTGTTGTATTGTATAAGATCGTGGGGTCAGCCCCTCCCCACCTGTGCAAAAAAATCTGTGTCCTCCGCTTCGGCCGGCTTGGTCGTCGGTGACAACAGGTAGCTATACATGCATCTGGAAATCCCCCAACTAAAGTCAATGGGAAATATTCCTTTTGCCCGATTCTCTGTAACCCAGCGCCAAACACCCAACTCTGTTATATTGCATCAGTTTGTGGCGGCCTGACCTTGCTATTTCTGGAGAAAAATCCAGACCTTTTCCCCGACCAAAATTTGGTTCGTGTAAGGTACGTACCCATGCTACAGAAATCTCCCAACTAAAATTAATGGGCAATGTTGCTTATGTCTGTATCTCAAAAAATAAACCACTTAACCCATACCCTGTTGTATTGTATAAGATCGTGGGGTCACCCCCTCCCCACCTGTGCCAAAAAGTCTGTGTCCACCACAATGGCCAGATGACTTGGTCAGTGACATCAGGTAGCTATACATTCATCTGGAAATCCCCCAACTAAAGTCAATGGGAAATATTCCTTTTGGCCGATTCTCTGTAACCCAGCGCCAAACACCCAACCCTGTTATATTGCATCAGTTTGTGGCGGCCTGACCTTGCTATTTCTGGAGAAAAATCCAGACCTTTTCCCCCGACCAAAGTTTGGCTCGTGTAAGGTACGTACCCCTGCTATAGAAATCTCCCAACTAAAATGAATGGGGAATGTTGCTTATGTCTGTATCTCAAAAAATAAACCACTTAACCCATACCCTGTTGTATTGTATAAGATCGTGGGGTCACCCCCTCCCCACCTGTGCAAAAAAATCTGTGTCTTCCGCTTCGGCCGGCTTGGTCGTCGGTGACAACAGGTAGCTATACATGCATCTGGAAATCACCCAACTAAAGTGAATGGGAAATATTCCGTTTGGCCGATTCTCTGTAAGCAAGCCTCAAACACCCAACCCTGTTATATTGCATCAGTTTGTGGCGGCCTGACCTTGCTATTTCTGGAGAAAAATCCAGACCTTTTTCCCCGACCAAAGTTTGGCTCGTGTAAGGTACGTACCCATGCTACAGAAATCTCCCAACTAAAATTTATGGGGAATGTTGCTTATGTCTGTATCTCAAAAAATAAACCACTTAACCCATACCCTGTTGTATTGTATAAGATCGTGGGGTCACCCCCTCCCCACCTGTGCAAAACAATCTGTGTCCTCCGCTTCGGCCGGCTTGGTCGTCGGTGACAACAGGTAGCTATACATGCATCTGGAAATCCCCCAACTAAAGTCAATGGGAAATATTCCTTTTGGCCGATTCTCTGTAACCCAGCGCCAAACACCCAACCCTGTTATATTGCATCAGTTTGTGGCGGCCTGACCTTGCTATTTCTGGAGAAAAATCCAGACCTTTTCCCCGACCAAAATTTTGTTCGTGTAAGGTACGTACCCATGCTACAGAAATCTCCCAACTAAAATTAATGGGAAATGTTGCTTATGTCTGTATCTCAAAAAATAAACCACTTAACCCATACCCTGTTGTATTGTATAAGATCGTGGGGCCACCCCCTCCCCACCTGTGCAAAACAATCTGTGTCCTCCGCTTCGGCCGGCTTGGTCGTCGGTGACAACAGGTAGCTATACATGCATCTGGAAATCCCCCAACTAAAGTCAATGGGAAATATTCCTTTTGGCCGATTCTCTGTAACCCAGCGCCAAACACCCAACCCTGTTATATTGCATCAGTTTGTGGCGGCCTGACCTTGCTATTTCTGGAGAAAAATCCAGACCTTTTCCCCCGACCAAAGTTTGGCTCGTGTAAGGTACGTACCCCTGCTACAGAAATCTCCCAACTAAAATGAATGGGGAATGTTGCTTATGTCTGTATCTCAAAAAATAAAGCACTTAACCCATACCCTGTTGTATTGTATAAGATCGTGGGGTCACCCCCTCCCCACCTGTGCAAAAAAATCTGTGTCCTCCGCTTCGGCCGGCTTGGTCGTCGGTGACAACAGGTAGCTATACATGCATCTGGAAATCCCCCAACTAAAGTGAATGGGAAATATTCCGTTTGGCCGATTCTCTGTAAGCAAGCCCCAAACACCCAACCCTGTTATATTGCATCAGTTTGTGGCGGCCTGACCTTGCTATTTCTGGAGAAAAATCCAGACTTTTTCCCCACCAAAGTTTGGCTCGTGTAAGGTACGTACCCATGCTACAGAAATCTCCCAACTAAAATGAATGGGGAATGTTGCTTATGTCTGTATCTCCAAAAATAAACCACTTAACCCATACCCTGTTGTATTGTATAAGATCGTGGGGTCACCCCCTCCCCACCTGTGCCAAAAAGTCTGTGTCCACCACAATGGCCAGATGACTTGGTCAGTGACATCAGGTAGCTATACATTCATCTGGAAATTCCCAAACTAAAGTCAATGGGAAATATTCCGTTTGGCCGATTCTCTGTAAGCAAGCCCCAAACACCCAATCCTGTTATATTGCATCAGTTTGTGGCGGCCTGACCTTGCTATTTCTGGAGAAAAATCCAGACCTTTTTCCCCGACCAAAATTTGGCTCATGCAAGGTACGTACCCATGCTACAGAAATCTCCCAACTAAAATTAATTTGGAATGTTGCTTATGTCTGTATCTCAAAAATTAAACCACTTAACCCATACCCTGTTGTATTGTATAAGATCGTGGGGTCACCCCCTCCCCACCTGTGCAAAAAAATCTGTGTCCTCCGCTTCGGTCGGCTTGGTCGTCGGTGACAACAGGTAGCTATACATGCATCTGGAAATCCCCCAACTAAAGTCAATGGGAAATATTCCTTTTGGCCGATTCTCTGTAACCCAGCGCCAAACACCCAACCCTGTTATATTGCATCAGTTTGTGGCAGCCTGACCTTGCTATTTCTGGAGAAAAATCCAGACCTTTTCCCCGACCAAAATTTTGTTCGTGTAAGGTACGTACCCATGCTACAGAAATCTCCCAACTAAAATTAATGGGGAATGTTGCTTATGTCTGTATCTCAAAAAATAAACCACTTAACCCATACCCTGTTGTATTGTATAAGATCGTGGGGCCACCCCCTCCCCACCTGTGCAAAACAATCTGTGTCCTCCGCTTCGGCCGGCTTGGTCGTCGGTGAAAACAGGTAGCTATACATGCATCTGGAAATCCCCCAACTAAAGTCAATGGGAAATATTCCTTTTGGCCGATTCTCTGTAACCCAGCGCCAAACACCCAACCCTGTTATATTGCATCAGTTTGTGGCGGCCTGACCTTGCCATTTCTGGAGAAAAATCCAGACCTTTTCCCCGACCAAAATTTGGTTCGTGTAAGGTACGTACCCATGCTACAGAAATCTCCCAACTAAAATTAATGGGGAATGTTGCTTATGTCTGTATCTCAAAAAATAAACCACTTAACCCATACCCTGTTGTATTGTATAAGATCGTGGGGTCACCCCCTCCCCACCTGTGCCAAAAAGTCTGTGTCCACCACAATGGCCAGATGACTTGGTCAGTGACATCAGGTAGCTATACATTCATCTGGAAATCCCCCAACTAAAGTCAATGGGAAATATTCCTTTTGGCCGATTCTCTGTAACCCAGCGCCAAACACCCAACCCTGTTATATTGCATCAGTTTGTGGCGGCCTGACCTTGCTATTTCTGGAGAAAAATCCAGACCTTTTCCCCCGACCAAAGTTTGGCTCGTGTAAGGTACGTACCCCTGCTATAGAAATCTCCCAACTAAAATGAATGGGGAATGTTGCTTATGTCTGTATCTCAAAAAATAAACCACTTAACCCATACCCTGTTGTATTGTATAAGATCGTGGGGTCACCCCCTCCCCACCTGTGCAAAAAAATCTGTGTCTTCCGCTTCGGCCGGCTTGGTCGTCGGTGACAACAGGTAGTTATACATGCATCTGGAAATCACCCAACTAAAGTGAATGGGAAATATTCCGTTTGGCCGATTCTCTGTAAGCAAGCCCCAAACACCCAACCCTGTTATATTGCATCAGTTTGTGGCGGCCTGACCTTGCTATTTCTGGAGAAAAATCCAGACCTTTTTCCCCGACCAAAGTTTGGCTCGTGTAAGGTACGTACCCATGCTACAGAAATCTCCCAACTAAAATTTATGGGGAATGTTGCTTATGTCTGTATCTCAAAAAATAAACCACTTAACCCATACCCTGTTGTATTGTATAAGATCGTGGGGTCACCCCCTCCCCACCTGTGCAAAACAATCTGTGTCCTCCGCTTCGGCCGGCTTGGTCGTCGGTGACAACAGGTAGCTATACATGCATCTGGAAATCCCCCAACTAAAGTCAATGGGAAATATTCCTTTTGGCCGATTCTCTGTAACCCAGCGCCAAACACCCAACCCTGTTATATTGCATCAGTTTGTGGCGGCCTGACCTTGCTATTTCTGGAGAAAAATCCAGACCTTTTCCCCGACCAAAATTTTGTTCGTGAAAGGTACGTACCCATGCTACAGAAATCTCCCAACTAAAATTAATGGGAAATGTTGCTTATGTCTGTATCTCAAAAAATAAACCACTTAACCCATACCCTGTTGTATTGTATAAGATCGTGGGGCCACCCCCTCCCCACCTGTGCAAAACAATCTGTGTCCTCCGCTTCGGCCGGCTTGGTCGTCGGTGACAACAGGTAGCTATACATGCATCTGGAAATCCCCCAACTAAAGTCAATGGGAAATATTCCTTTTGGCCGATTCTCTGTAACCCAGCGCCAAACACCCAACCCTGTTATATTGCATCAGTTTGTGGCGGCCTGACCTTGCTATTTCTGGAGAAAAATCCAGACCTTTTCCCCCGACCAAAGTTTGGCTCGTGTAAGGTACGTACCCCTGCTACAGAAATCTCCCAACTAAAATGAATGGGGAATGTTGCTTATGTCTGTATCTCAAAAAATAAAGCACTTAACCCATACCCTGTTGTATTGTATAAGATCGTGGGGTCACCCCCTCCCCACCTGTGCAAAAAAATCTGTGTCCTCCGCTTCGGCCGGCTTGGTCGTCGGTGACAACAGGTAGCTATACATGCATCTGGAAATCCCCCAACTAAAGTGAATGGGAAATATTCCGTTTGGCCGATTCTCTGTAAGCAAGCCCCAAACACCCAACCCTGTTATATTGCATCAGTTTGTGGCGGCCTGACCTTGCTATTTCTGGAGAAAAATCCAGACTTTTTCCCCACCAAAGTTTGGCTCGTGTAAGGTACGTACCCATGCTACAGAAATCTCCCAACTAAAATGAATGGGGAATGTTGCTTATGTCTGTATCTCCAAAAATAAACCACTTAACCCATACCCTGTTGTATTGTATAAGATCGTGGGGTCACCCCCTCCCCACCTGTGCCAAAAAGTCTGTGTCCACCACAATGGCCAGATGACTTGGTCAGTGACATCAGGTAGCTATACATTCATCTGGAAATTCCCAAACTAAAGTCAATGGGAAATATTCCGTTTGGCCGATTCTCTGTAAGCAAGCCCCAAACACCCAATCCTGTTATATTGCATCAGTTTGTGGCGGCCTGACCTTGCTATTTCTGGAGAAAAATCCAGACCTTTTTCCCCGACCAAAATTTGGCTCATGCAAGGTACGTACCCATGCTACAGAAATCTCCCAACTAAAATTAATTTGGAATGTTGCTTATGTCTGTATCTCAAAAATTAAACCACTTAACCCATACCCTGTTGTATTGTATAAGATCGTGGGGTCACCCCCTCCCCACCTGTGCAAAAAAATCTGTGTCCTCCGCTTCGGTCGGCTTGGTCGTCGGTGACAACAGGTAGCTATACATGCATCTGGAAATCCCCCAACTAAAGTCAATGGGAAATATTCCTTTTGGCCGATTCTCTGTAACCCAGCGCCAAACACCCAACCCTGTTATATTGCATCAGTTTGTGGCAGCCTGACCTTGCTATTTCTGGAGAAAAATCCAGACCTTTTCCCCGACCAAAATTTTGTTCGTGTAAGGTACGTACCCATGCTACAGAAATCTCCCAACTAAAATTAATGGGGAATGTTGCTTATGTCTGTATCTCAAAAAATAAACCACTTAACCCATACCCTGTTGTATTGTATAAGATCGTGGGGCCACCCCCTCCCCACCTGTGCAAAACAATCTTTGTCCTCCGCTTCGGCCGGCTTGGTCGTCGGTGAAAACAGGTAGCTATACATGCATCTGGAAATCCCCCAACTAAAGTCAATGGGAAATATTCCTTTTGGCCGATTCTCTGTAACCCAGCGCCAAACACCCAACCCTGTTATATTGCATCAGTTTGTGGCGGCCTGACCTTGCTATTTCTGGAGAAAAATCCAGACCTTTTCCCCCGACCAAAGTTTGGCTCGTGTAAGGTACGTACCCCTGCTATAGAAATCTCCCAAATAAAATGAATGGGGAATGTTGCTTATGTCTGTATCTCAAAAAATAAACCACTTAACCCATACCCTGTTGTATTGTATAAGATCGTGGGCTCACCCCCTCCCCACCTGTGCAAAAAAATCTGTGTCTTCCGCTTCGGCCGGCTTGGTCGTCGGTGACAATAGGTAGCTATACATGCATCTGGAAATCCCCCAACTAAAGTGAATGGGAAATATTCCGTTTGGCCGATTCTCTGTAAGCAAGCCCCAAACACCCAACCCTGTTATATTGCATCAGTTTGTGGCGGCCTGACCTTGCTATTTCTGGAGAAAAATCCAGACCTTTTTCCCCGACCAAAGTTTGGCTCGTGTAAGGTACGTACCCATGCTACAGAAATCTCCCAACTAAAATTAATGGGGAATGTTGCTTATGTCTGTATCTCAAAAAATAAACCACTTAACCCATACCCTGTTGTATTGTATAAGATCGTGGGGTCACCCCCTCCCCACCTGTGCAAAAAAATCTGTGTCCTCCGCTTCGGCCGGCTTGGTCGTCGGTGACAACAGGTAGCTATACATGCATCTGGAAATCCCCCAACTAAAGTCAATGGGAAATATTCCTTTTGGCCGATTCTCTGTAACCCAGCGCCAAACACCCAACCCTGTTATATTGCATCAGTTTGTGGCGGCCTGACCTTGCTATTTCTGGAGAAAAATCCAGACCTTTTCCCGGACCAAAATTTTATTCGTGTAAGGTACGTACCCATGCTACAGAAATCTCCCAACTAAAATTAATGGGCAATGTTGCTTATGTCTGTATCTCAAAAAATAAACCACTTAACCCATACCCTGTTGTATTGTATAAGATCGTGGGGCCACCCCCTCCCCACCTGTGCAAAACAATCTGTGTCCTCCGCTTCGGCCGGCTTGGTCGTCGGTGACAACAGGTAGCTATACATGCATCTGGAAATCCCCCAACTAAAGTCAATGGGAAATATTCCTTTTGGCCGATTCTCTGTAACCCAGCGCCAAACACCCAACCCTGTTATATTGCATCAGTTTGTGGCGGCCTGACCTTGCTATTTCTGGAGAAAAATCCAGACCTTTTCCCCCGACCAAAGTTTGGCTCGTGTAAGGTACGTACCCCTGCTACAGAAATCTCCCAACTAAAATGAATGGGGAATGTTGCTTATGTCTGTATCTCAAAAAATAAAGCACTTAACCCATACCCTGTTGTATTGTATAAGATCGTGGGGTCACCCCCTCCCCACCTGTGCCAAAAAGTCTGTGTCCACCACAATGGCCAGATGACTTGGTCAGTGACATCAGGTAGCTATACATTCATCTGGAAATTCCCAAACTAAAGTCAATGGGAAATATTCCTTTTGGCCGATTCTCTGTAACCCAGCGCCAAACACCCAACCCTGTTATATTGCATCAGTTTGTGGCGGCCTGACCTTGCTATTTCTGGAGAAAAATCCAGACCTTTTCCCCCGACCAAAGTTTGGCTCGTGTAAGGTACGTACCTCTGCTATAGAAATCTCCCAACTAAAATGAATGGGGAATGTTGCTTATGTCTGTATCTCAAAAAATAAACCACTTAACCCATACCCTGTTGTATTGTATAAGATCGTGGGATCACCCCCTCCCCACCTGTGCAAAAAAATCTGTGTCTTCCGCTTCGGCCGGCTTGGTCGTCGGTGACAACAGGTAGCTATACATGCATCTGGAAATCACCCAACTAAAGTGAATGGGAAATATTCCGTTTGCCCGATTCTCTGTAAGCAAGCCCCAAACACCCAACCCTGTTATATTGCATCAGTTTGTGGCGGCCTGACCTTGCTATTTCTGGAGAAAAATCCAGACCTTTTTCCCCGACCAAAGTTTGGCTCGTGTAAGGTACGTACCCATGCTACAGAAATCTCCCAACTAAAATTAATGGGGAATGTTGCTTATGTCTGTATCTCAAAAAATAAACCACTTAACCCATACCCTGTTGTATTGTATAAGATCGTGGGGTCAGCCCCTCCCCACCTGTGCAAAAAAATCTGTGTCCTCCGCTTCGGCCGGCTTGGTCGTCGGTGACAACAGGTAGCTATACATGCATCTGGAAATCCCCCAACTAAAGTCAATGGGAAATATTCCTTTTGCCCGATTCTCTGTAACCCAGCGCCAAACACCCAACTCTGTTATATTGCATCAGTTTGTGGCGGCCTGACCTTGCTATTTCTGGAGAAAAATCCAGACCTTTTCCCCGACCAAAATTTGGTTCGTGTAAGGTACGTACCCATGCTACAGAAATCTCCCAACTAAAATTAATGGGCAATGTTGCTTATGTCTGTATCTCAAAAAATAAACCACTTAACCCATACCCTGTTGTATTGTATAAGATCGTGGGGTCACCCCCTCCCCACCTGTGCCAAAAAGTCTGTGTCCACCACAATGGCCAGATGACTTGGTCAGTGACATCAGGTAGCTATACATTCATCTGGAAATCCCCCAACTAAAGTCAATGGGAAATATTCCTTTTGGCCGATTCTCTGTAACCCAGCGCCAAACACCCAACCCTGTTATATTGCATCAGTTTGTGGCGGCCTGACCTTGCTATTTCTGGAGAAAAATCCAGACCTTTTCCCCCGACCAAAGTTTGGCTCGTGTAAGGTACGTACCCCTGCTATAGAAATCTCCCAACTAAAATGAATGGGGAATGTTGCTTATGTCTGTATCTCAAAAAATAAACCACTTAACCCATACCCTGTTGTATTGTATAAGATCGTGGGGTCACCCCCTCCCCACCTGTGCAAAAAAATCTGTGTCTTCCGCTTCGGCCGGCTTGGTCGTCGGTGACAACAGGTAGCTATACATGCATCTGGAAATCACCCAACTAAAGTGAATGGGAAATATTCCGTTTGGCCGATTCTCTGTAAGCAAGCCTCAAACACCCAACCCTGTTATATTGCATCAGTTTGTGGCGGCCTGACCTTGCTATTTCTGGAGAAAAATCCAGACCTTTTTCCCCGACCAAAGTTTGGCTCGTGTAAGGTACGTACCCATGCTACAGAAATCTCCCAACTAAAATTTATGGGGAATGTTGCTTATGTCTGTATCTCAAAAAATAAACCACTTAACCCATACCCTGTTGTATTGTATAAGATCGTGGGGTCACCCCCTCCCCACCTGTGCAAAACAATCTGTGTCCTCCGCTTCGGCCGGCTTGGTCGTCGGTGACAACAGGTAGCTATACATGCATCTGGAAATCCCCCAACTAAAGTCAATGGGAAATATTCCTTTTGGCCGATTCTCTGTAACCCAGCGCCAAACACCCAACCCTGTTATATTGCATCAGTTTGTGGCGGCCTGACCTTGCTATTTCTGGAGAAAAATCCAGACCTTTTCCCCGACCAAAATTTTGTTCGTGTAAGGTACGTACCCATGCTACAGAAATCTCCCAACTAAAATTAATGGGAAATGTTGCTTATGTCTGTATCTCAAAAAATAAACCACTTAACCCATACCCTGTTGTATTGTATAAGATCGTGGGGCCACCCCCTCCCCACCTGTGCAAAACAATCTGTGTCCTCCGCTTCGGCCGGCTTGGTCGTCGGTGACAACAGGTAGCTATACATGCATCTGGAAATCCCCCAACTAAAGTCAATGGGAAATATTCCTTTTGGCCGATTCTCTGTAACCCAGCGCCAAACACCCAACCCTGTTATATTGCATCAGTTTGTGGCGGCCTGACCTTGCTATTTCTGGAGAAAAATCCAGACCTTTTCCCCCGACCAAAGTTTGGCTCGTGTAAGGTACGTACCCCTGCTACAGAAATCTCCCAACTAAAATGAATGGGGAATGTTGCTTATGTCTGTATCTCAAAAAATAAAGCACTTAACCCATACCCTGTTGTATTGTATAAGATCGTGGGGTCACCCCCTCCCCACCTGTGCAAAAAAATCTGTGTCCTCCGCTTCGGCCGGCTTGGTCGTCGGTGACAACAGGTAGCTATACATGCATCTGGAAATCCCCCAACTAAAGTGAATGGGAAATATTCCGTTTGGCCGATTCTCTGTAAGCAAGCCCCAAACACCCAACCCTGTTATATTGCATCAGTTTGTGGCGGCCTGACCTTGCTATTTCTGGAGAAAAATCCAGACTTTTTCCCCACCAAAGTTTGGCTCGTGTAAGGTACGTACCCATGCTACAGAAATCTCCCAACTAAAATGAATGGGGAATGTTGCTTATGTCTGTATCTCCAAAAATAAACCACTTAACCCATACCCTGTTGTATTGTATAAGATCGTGGGGTCACCCCCTCCCCACCTGTGCCAAAAAGTCTGTGTCCACCACAATGGCCAGATGACTTGGTCAGTGACATCAGGTAGCTATACATTCATCTGGAAATTCCCAAACTAAAGTCAATGGGAAATATTCCGTTTGGCCGATTCTCTGTAAGCAAGCCCCAAACACCCAATCCTGTTATATTGCATCAGTTTGTGGCGGCCTGACCTTGCTATTTCTGGAGAAAAATCCAGACCTTTTTCCCCGACCAAAATTTGGCTCATGCAAGGTACGTACCCATGCTACAGAAATCTCCCAACTAAAATTAATTTGGAATGTTGCTTATGTCTGTATCTCAAAAATTAAACCACTTAACCCATACCCTGTTGTATTGTATAAGATCGTGGGGTCACCCCCTCCCCACCTGTGCAAAAAAATCTGTGTCCTCCGCTTCGGTCGGCTTGGTCGTCGGTGACAACAGGTAGCTATACATGCATCTGGAAATCCCCCAACTAAAGTCAATGGGAAATATTCCTTTTGGCCGATTCTCTGTAACCCAGCGCCAAACACCCAACCCTGTTATATTGCATCAGTTTGTGGCAGCCTGACCTTGCTATTTCTGGAGAAAAATCCAGACCTTTTCCCCGACCAAAATTTTGTTCGTGTAAGGTACGTACCCATGCTACAGAAATCTCCCAACTAAAATTAATGGGGAATGTTGCTTATGTCTGTATCTCAAAAAATAAACCACTTAACCCATACCCTGTTGTATTGTATAAGATCGTGGGGCCACCCCCTCCCCACCTGTGCAAAACAATCTGTGTCCTCCGCTTCGGCCGGCTTGGTCGTCGGTGAAAACAGGTAGCTATACATGCATCTGGAAATCCCCCAACTAAAGTCAATGGGAAATATTCCTTTTGGCCGATTCTCTGTAACCCAGCGCCAAACACCCAACCCTGTTATATTGCATCAGTTTGTGGCGGCCTGACCTTGCCATTTCTGGAGAAAAATCCAGACCTTTTCCCCGACCAAAATTTGGTTCGTGTAAGGTACGTACCCATGCTACAGAAATCTCCCAACTAAAATTAATGGGGAATGTTGCTTATGTCTGTATCTCAAAAAATAAACCACTTAACCCATACCCTGTTGTATTGTATAAGATCGTGGGGTCACCCCCTCCCCACCTGTGCCAAAAAGTCTGTGTCCACCACAATGGCCAGATGACTTGGTCAGTGACATCAGGTAGCTATACATTCATCTGGAAATCCCCCAACTAAAGTCAATGGGAAATATTCCTTTTGGCCGATTCTCTGTAACCCAGCGCCAAACACCCAACCCTGTTATATTGCATCAGTTTGTGGCGGCCTGACCTTGCTATTTCTGGAGAAAAATCCAGACCTTTTCCCCCGACCAAAGTTTGGCTCGTGTAAGGTACGTACCCCTGCTATAGAAATCTCCCAACTAAAATGAATGGGGAATGTTGCTTATGTCTGTATCTCAAAAAATAAACCACTTAACCCATACCCTGTTGTATTGTATAAGATCGTGGGGTCACCCCCTCCCCACCTGTGCAAAAAAATCTGTGTCTTCCGCTTCGGCCGGCTTGGTCGTCGGTGACAACAGGTAGTTATACATGCATCTGGAAATCACCCAACTAAAGTGAATGGGAAATATTCCGTTTGGCCGATTCTCTGTAAGCAAGCCCCAAACACCCAACCCTGTTATATTGCATCAGTTTGTGGCGGCCTGACCTTGCTATTTCTGGAGAAAAATCCAGACCTTTTTCCCCGACCAAAGTTTGGCTCGTGTAAGGTACGTACCCATGCTACAGAAATCTCCCAACTAAAATTTATGGGGAATGTTGCTTATGTCTGTATCTCAAAAAATAAACCACTTAACCCATACCCTGTTGTATTGTATAAGATCGTGGGGTCACCCCCTCCCCACCTGTGCAAAACAATCTGTGTCCTCCGCTTCGGCCGGCTTGGTCGTCGGTGACAACAGGTAGCTATACATGCATCTGGAAATCCCCCAACTAAAGTCAATGGGAAATATTCCTTTTGGCCGATTCTCTGTAACCCAGCGCCAAACACCCAACCCTGTTATATTGCATCAGTTTGTGGCGGCCTGACCTTGCTATTTCTGGAGAAAAATCCAGACCTTTTCCCCGACCAAAATTTTGTTCGTGAAAGGTACGTACCCATGCTACAGAAATCTCCCAACTAAAATTAATGGGAAATGTTGCTTATGTCTGTATCTCAAAAAATAAACCACTTAACCCATACCCTGTTGTATTGTATAAGATCGTGGGGCCACCCCCTCCCCACCTGTGCAAAACAATCTGTGTCCTCCGCTTCGGCCGGCTTGGTCGTCGGTGACAACAGGTAGCTATACATGCATCTGGAAATCCCCCAACTAAAGTCAATGGGAAATATTCCTTTTGGCCGATTCTCTGTAACCCAGCGCCAAACACCCAACCCTGTTATATTGCATCAGTTTGTGGCGGCCTGACCTTGCTATTTCTGGAGAAAAATCCAGACCTTTTCCCCCGACCAAAGTTTGGCTCGTGTAAGGTACGTACCCCTGCTACAGAAATCTCCCAACTAAAATGAATGGGGAATGTTGCTTATGTCTGTATCTCAAAAAATAAAGCACTTAACCCATACCCTGTTGTATTGTATAAGATCGTGGGGTCACCCCCTCCCCACCTGTGCAAAAAAATCTGTGTCCTCCGCTTCGGCCGGCTTGGTCGTCGGTGACAACAGGTAGCTATACATGCATCTGGAAATCCCCCAACTAAAGTGAATGGGAAATATTCCGTTTGGCCGATTCTCTGTAAGCAAGCCCCAAACACCCAACCCTGTTATATTGCATCAGTTTGTGGCGGCCTGACCTTGCTATTTCTGGAGAAAAATCCAGACTTTTTCCCCACCAAAGTTTGGCTCGTGTAAGGTACGTACCCATGCTACAGAAATCTCCCAACTAAAATGAATGGGGAATGTTGCTTATGTCTGTATCTCCAAAAATAAACCACTTAACCCATACCCTGTTGTATTGTATAAGATCGTGGGGTCACCCCCTCCCCACCTGTGCCAAAAAGTCTGTGTCCACCACAATGGCCAGATGACTTGGTCAGTGACATCAGGTAGCTATACATTCATCTGGAAATTCCCAAACTAAAGTCAATGGGAAATATTCCGTTTGGCCGATTCTCTGTAAGCAAGCCCCAAACACCCAATCCTGTTATATTGCATCAGTTTGTGGCGGCCTGACCTTGCTATTTCTGGAGAAAAATCCAGACCTTTTTCCCCGACCAAAATTTGGCTCATGCAAGGTACGTACCCATGCTACAGAAATCTCCCAACTAAAATTAATTTGGAATGTTGCTTATGTCTGTATCTCAAAAATTAAACCACTTAACCCATACCCTGTTGTATTGTATAAGATCGTGGGGTCACCCCCTCCCCACCTGTGCAAAAAAATCTGTGTCCTCCGCTTCGGTCGGCTTGGTCGTCGGTGACAACAGGTAGCTATACATGCATCTGGAAATCCCCCAACTAAAGTCAATGGGAAATATTCCTTTTGGCCGATTCTCTGTAACCCAGCGCCAAACACCCAACCCTGTTATATTGCATCAGTTTGTGGCAGCCTGACCTTGCTATTTCTGGAGAAAAATCCAGACCTTTTCCCCGACCAAAATTTTGTTCGTGTAAGGTACGTACCCATGCTACAGAAATCTCCCAACTAAAATTAATGGGGAATGTTGCTTATGTCTGTATCTCAAAAAATAAACCACTTAACCCATACCCTGTTGTATTGTATAAGATCGTGGGGCCACCCCCTCCCCACCTGTGCAAAACAATCTGTGTCCTCCGCTTCGGCCGGCTTGGTCGTCGGTGAAAACAGGTAGCTATACATGCATCTGGAAATCCCCCAACTAAAGTCAATGGGAAATATTCCTTTTGGCCGATTCTCTGTAACCCAGCGCCAAACACCCAACCCTGTTATATTGCATCAGTTTGTGGCGGCCTGACCTTGCCATTTCTGGAGAAAAATCCAGACCTTTTCCCCGACCAAAATTTGGTTCGTGTAAGGTACGTACCCATGCTACAGAAATCTCCCAACTAAAATTAATGGGGAATGTTGCTTATGTCTGTATCTCAAAAAATAAACCACTTAACCCATACCCTGTTGTATTGTATAAGATCGTGGGGTCACCCCCTCCCCACCTGTGCCAAAAAGTCTGTGTCCACCACAATGGCCAGATGACTTGGTCAGTGACATCAGGTAGCTATACATTCATCTGGAAATCCCCCAACTAAAGTCAATGGGAAATATTCCTTTTGGCCGATTCTCTGTAACCCAGCGCCAAACACCCAACCCTGTTATATTGCATCAGTTTGTGGCGGCCTGACCTTGCTATTTCTGGAGAAAAATCCAGACCTTTTCCCCCGACCAAAGTTTGGCTCGTGTAAGGTACGTACCCCTGCTATAGAAATCTCCCAACTAAAATGAATGGGGAATGTTGCTTATGTCTGTATCTCAAAAAATAAACCACTTAACCCATACCCTGTTGTATTGTATAAGATCGTGGGGTCACCCCCTCCCCACCTGTGCAAAAAAATCTGTGTCTTCCGCTTCGGCCGGCTTGGTCGTCGGTGACAACAGGTAGTTATACATGCATCTGGAAATCACCCAACTAAAGTGAATGGGAAATATTCCGTTTGGCCGATTCTCTGTAAGCAAGCCCCAAACACCCAACCCTGTTATATTGCATCAGTTTGTGGCGGCCTGACCTTGCTATTTCTGGAGAAAAATCCAGACCTTTTTCCCCGACCAAAGTTTGGCTCGTGTAAGGTACGTACCCATGCTACAGAAATCTCCCAACTAAAATTTATGGGGAATGTTGCTTATGTCTGTATCTCAAAAAATAAACCACTTAACCCATACCCTGTTGTATTGTATAAGATCGTGGGGTCACCCCCTCCCCACCTGTGCAAAACAATCTGTGTCCTCCGCTTCGGCCGGCTTGGTCGTCGGTGACAACAGGTAGCTATACATGCATCTGGAAATCCCCCAACTAAAGTCAATGGGAAATATTCCTTTTGGCCGATTCTCTGTAACCCAGCGCCAAACACCCAACCCTGTTATATTGCATCAGTTTGTGGCGGCCTGACCTTGCTATTTCTGGAGAAAAATCCAGACCTTTTCCCCGACCAAAATTTTGTTCGTGAAAGGTACGTACCCATGCTACAGAAATCTCCCAACTAAAATTAATGGGAAATGTTGCTTATGTCTGTATCTCAAAAAATAAACCACTTAACCCATACCCTGTTGTATTGTATAAGATCGTGGGGCCACCCCCTCCCCACCTGTGCAAAACAATCTGTGTCCTCCGCTTCGGCCGGCTTGGTCGTCGGTGACAACAGGTAGCTATACATGCATCTGGAAATCCCCCAACTAAAGTCAATGGGAAATATTCCTTTTGGCCGATTCTCTGTAACCCAGCGCCAAACACCCAACCCTGTTATATTGCATCAGTTTGTGGCGGCCTGACCTTGCTATTTCTGGAGAAAAATCCAGACCTTTTCCCCCGACCAAAGTTTGGCTCGTGTAAGGTACGTACCCCTGCTACAGAAATCTCCCAACTAAAATGAATGGGGAATGTTGCTTATGTCTGTATCTCAAAAAATAAAGCACTTAACCCATACCCTGTTGTATTGTATAAGATCGTGGGGTCACCCCCTCCCCACCTGTGCAAAAAAATCTGTGTCCTCCGCTTCGGCCGGCTTGGTCGTCGGTGACAACAGGTAGCTATACATGCATCTGGAAATCCCCCAACTAAAGTGAATGGGAAATATTCCGTTTGGCCGATTCTCTGTAAGCAAGCCCCAAACACCCAACCCTGTTATATTGCATCAGTTTGTGGCGGCCTGACCTTGCTATTTCTGGAGAAAAATCCAGACTTTTTCCCCACCAAAGTTTGGCTCGTGTAAGGTACGTACCCATGCTACAGAAATCTCCCAACTAAAATGAATGGGGAATGTTGCTTATGTCTGTATCTCCAAAAATAAACCACTTAACCCATACCCTGTTGTATTGTATAAGATCGTGGGGTCACCCCCTCCCCACCTGTGCCAAAAAGTCTGTGTCCACCACAATGGCCAGATGACTTGGTCAGTGACATCAGGTAGCTATACATTCATCTGGAAATTCCCAAACTAAAGTCAATGGGAAATATTCCGTTTGGCCGATTCTCTGTAAGCAAGCCCCAAACACCCAATCCTGTTATATTGCATCAGTTTGTGGCGGCCTGACCTTGCTATTTCTGGAGAAAAATCCAGACCTTTTTCCCCGACCAAAATTTGGCTCATGCAAGGTACGTACCCATGCTACAGAAATCTCCCAACTAAAATTAATTTGGAATGTTGCTTATGTCTGTATCTCAAAAATTAAACCACTTAACCCATACCCTGTTGTATTGTATAAGATCGTGGGGTCACCCCCTCCCCACCTGTGCAAAAAAATCTGTGTCCTCCGCTTCGGTCGGCTTGGTCGTCGGTGACAACAGGTAGCTATACATGCATCTGGAAATCCCCCAACTAAAGTCAATGGGAAATATTCCTTTTGGCCGATTCTCTGTAACCCAGCGCCAAACACCCAACCCTGTTATATTGCATCAGTTTGTGGCAGCCTGACCTTGCTATTTCTGGAGAAAAATCCAGACCTTTTCCCCGACCAAAATTTTGTTCGTGTAAGGTACGTACCCATGCTACAGAAATCTCCCAACTAAAATTAATGGGGAATGTTGCTTATGTCTGTATCTCAAAAAATAAACCACTTAACCCATACCCTGTTGTATTGTATAAGATCGTGGGGCCACCCCCTCCCCACCTGTGCAAAACAATCTTTGTCCTCCGCTTCGGCCGGCTTGGTCGTCGGTGAAAACAGGTAGCTATACATGCATCTGGAAATCCCCCAACTAAAGTCAATGGGAAATATTCCTTTTGGCCGATTCTCTGTAACCCAGCGCCAAACACCCAACCCTGTTATATTGCATCAGTTTGTGGCGGCCTGACCTTGCTATTTCTGGAGAAAAATCCAGACCTTTTCCCCCGACCAAAGTTTGGCTCGTGTAAGGTACGTACCCCTGCTATAGAAATCTCCCAAATAAAATGAATGGGGAATGTTGCTTATGTCTGTATCTCAAAAAATAAACCACTTAACCCATACCCTGTTGTATTGTATAAGATCGTGGGGTCACCCCCTCCCCACCTGTGCAAAAAAATCTGTGTCCTCCGCTTCGGCCGGCTTGGTCGTCGGTGACAACAGGTAGCTATACATGCATCTGGAAATCACCCAACTAAAGTGAATGGGAAATATTCCGTTTGGCCGATTCTCTGTAAGCAAGCCCCAAACACCCAACCCTGTTATATTGCATCAGTTTGTGGCGGCCTGACCTTGCTATTTCTGGAGAAAAATCCAGACCTTTTTCCCCGACCAAAGTTTGGCTCGTGTAAGGTACGTACCCATGCTACAGAAATCTCCCAACTAAAATTTATGGGGAATGTTGCTTATGTCTGTATCTCAAAAAATAAACCACTTAACCCATACCCTGTTGTATTGTATAAGATCGTGGGGTCACCCCCTCCCCACCTGTGCAAAAAAATCTGTGTCCTCCGCTTCGGCCGGCTTGGTCGTCGGTGACAACAGGTAGCTATACATGCATCTGGAAATCCCCCAACTAAAGTCAATGGGAAATATTCCTTTTGGCCGATTCTCTGTAACCCAGCGCCAAACACCCAACCCTGTTATATTGCATCAGTTTGTGGCGGCCTGACCTTGCTATTTCTGGAGAAAAATCCAGACCTTTTCCCTGACCAAAATTTTGTTCGTGTAAGGTACGTACCCATGCTACAGAAATCTCCCAACTAAAATTAATGGGCAATGTTGCTTATGTCTGTATCTCAAAAAATAAACCACTTAACCCATACCCTGTTGTATTGTATAAGATCGTGGGGCCACCCCCTCCCCACCTGTGCAAAACAATCTGTGTCCTCCGCTTCGGCCGGCTTGGTCGTCGGTGAAAACAGGTAGCTATACATGCATCTGGAAATCCCCCAACTAAAGTCAATGGGAAATATTCCTTTTGGCCGATTCTCTGTAACCCAGCGCCAAACACCCAACCCTGTTATATTGCATCAGTTTGTGGTGGCCTGACCTTGCTATTTCTGGAGAAAAATCCAGACCTTTTCCCCCGACCAAAGTTTGGCTCGTGTAAGGTACGTACCTCTGCTATAGAAATCTCCCAACTAAAATGAATGGGGAATGTTGCTTATGTCTGTATCTCAAAAAATAAACCACTTAACCCATACCCTGTTGTATTGTATAAGATCGTGGGATCACCCCCTCCCCACCTGTGCAAAAAAATCTGTGTCTTCCGCTTCGGCCGGCTTGGTTGTCGGTGACAACAGGTAGCTATACATGCATCTGGAAATCCCCCAACTAAAGTGAATGGGAAATATTCCGTTTGGCCGATTCTCTGTAAGCAAGCCCCAAACACCCAACCCTGTTATATTGCATCAGTTTGTGGCGGCCTGACCTTGCTATTTCTGGAGAAAAATCCAGACCTTTTCCCCCGACCAAAGTTTGGCTCGTGTAAGGTACGTACCCCTGCTATAGAAATCTCCCAAATAAAATGAATGGGGAATGTTGCTTATGTCTGTATCTCAAAAAAAAAACCACTTAACCCATACCCTGTTGTATTGTATAAGATCGTGGGGTCACCCCCTCCCCACCTGTGCAAAAAAATCTGTGTCTTCCGCTTCGGCCGGCTTGGTCGTCGGTGACAATAGGTAGCTATACATGCATCTGGAAATCACCCAACTAAAGTGAATGGGAAATATTCCGTTTGGCCGATTCTCTGTAAGCAAGCCCCAAACACCCAACCCTGTTATATTGCATCAGTTTGTGGCGGCCTGACCTTGCTATTTCTGGAGAAAAATCCAGACCTTTTTCCCCGACCAAAGTTTGGCTCGTGTAAGGTACGTACCCATGCTACAGAAATCTCCCAACTAAAATTAATGGGGAATGTTGCTTATGTCTGTATCTCAAAAAATAAACCACTTAACCCATACCCTGTTGTATTGTATAAGATCGTGGGGTCACCCCCTCCCCACCTGTGCAAAAAAATCTGTGTCCTCGGCTTCGGCCGGCTTGGTCGTCGGTGACAACAGGTAGCTATACATGCATCTGGAAATCCCCCAACTAAAGTCAATGGCAAATATTCCTTTTGGCCGATTCTCTGTAACACAGCGCCAAACACCCAACCCTGTTATATTGCATCAGTTTGTGGCGGCCTGACCTTGCTATTTCTGGAGAAAAATCCAGACCTTTTCCCCCGACCAAAGTTTGGCTCGTGTAAGGTACGTACCCCTGCTATAGAAATCTCCCAAATAAAATGAATGGGGAATGTTGCTTATGTCTGTATCTCAAAAAATAAACCACTTAACCCATACCCTGTTGTATTGTATAAGATCGTGGGGTCACCCCCTCCCCACCTGTGCAAAAAAATCTGTGTCCTCCGCTTCGGCCGGCTTGGTCGTCGGTGACAACAGGTAGCTATACATGCATCTGGAAATCCCCCAACTAAAGTCAATGGGAAATATTCCTTTTGGCCGATTCTCTGTAACCCAGCGCCAAACACCCAACCCTGTTATATTGCATCAGTTTGTGGCGGCCTGACCTTGCTATTTCTGGAGAAAAATCCAGACCTTTTCCCCAACCAAAATTTTGTTCGTGTAAGGTACGTACCCATGCTACAGAAATCTCCCAACTAAAATTAATGGGCAATGTTGCTTATGTCTGTATCTCAAAAAATAAACCACTTAACCCATACCCTGTTGTATTGTATAAGATCGTGGGGCCACCCCCTCCCCACCTGTGCAAAACAATCTTTGTCCTCCGCTTCGGCCGGCTTGGTCGTCGGTGAAAACAGGCAGGTGAATACATGCATCTGGAAATCCCCCAACTAAAGTCAATGGGAAATATTCCTTTTGGCCGATTCTCTGTAACCCAGCGCCAAACACCCAACCCTGTTATATTGCATCAGTTTGTGGCGGCCTGACCTTGCTATTTCTGGAGAAAAATCCAGACCTTTTCCCCCGACCAAAGTTTGGCTCGTGTAAGGTACGTACCCCTGCTATAGAAATCTCCCAACTAAAATGAATGGGGAATGTTGCTTATGTCTGTATCTCAAAAAATAAACCACTTAACCCATACCGTGTTGTATTGTATAAGATCGTGGGGTCACCCCCTCCCCACCTGTGCAAAAAAATCTGTGTCTTCCGCTTCGGCCGGCTTGGTCGTCGGTGACAACAGGTAGCTATACATGCATCTGGAAATCACCCAACTAAAGTGAATGGGAAATATTCCGTTTGGCCGATTCTCTGTAAGCAAGCCCCAAACACCCAACCCTGTTATATTGCATCAGTTTGTGGCGGCCTGACCTTGCTATTTCTGGAGAAAAATCCAGACCTTTTTCCCCGACCAAAGTTTGGCTCGTGTAAGGTACGTACCCATGCTACAGAAATCTCCCAACTAAAATTTATGGGGAATGTTGCTTATGTCTGTATCTCAAAAAATAAACCACTTAACCCATACCCTGTTGTATTGTATAAGATCGTGGGGTCACCCCCTCCCCACCTGTGCAAAAAAATCTGTGTCCTCGGCTTCAGCCGGCTTGGTCGTCGGTGACAACAGGTAGCTATACATGCATCTGGAAATCCCCCAACTAAAGTCAATGGGAAATATTCCTTTTGGCCGATTCTCTGTAACCCAGCGCCAAACACCCAACCCTGTTATATTGCATCAGTTTGTGGCGGCCTGACCTTGCTATTTCTGGAGAAAAATCCAGACCTTTTCCCTGACCAAAATTTTGTTCGTGTAAGGTACGTACCCATGCTACAGAAATCTCCCAACTAAAATTAATGGGCAATGTTGCTTATGTCTGTATCTCAAAAAATAAACCACTTAACCCATACCCTGTTGTATTGTATAAGATCGTGGGGCCACCCCCTCCCCACCTGTGCAAAACAATCTGTGTCCTCCGCTTCGGCCGGCTTGGTCGTCGGTGAAAACAGGTAGCTATACATGCATCTGGAAATCCCCCAACTAAAGTCAATGGGAAATATTCCTTTTGGCCGATTCTCTGTAACCCAGCGCCAAACACCCAACCCTGTTATATTGCATCAGTTTGTGGTGGCCTGACCTTGCTATTTCTGGAGAAAAATCCAGACCCTTTCCCCCGACCAAAGTTTGGCTCGTGTAAGGTACGTACCTCTGCTATAGAAATCTCCCAACTAAAATGAATGGGGAATGTTGCTTATGTCTGTATCTCAAAAAATAAACCACTTAACCCATACCCTGTTGTATTGTATAAGATCGTGGGATCACCCCCTCCCCACCTGTGCAAAAAAATCTGTGTCTTCCGCTTCGGCCGGCTTGGTTGTCGGTGACAACAGGTAGCTATACATGCATCTGGAAATCCCCCAACTAAAGTGAATGGGAAATATTCCGTTTGGCCGATTCTCTGTAAGCAAGCCCCAAACACCCAACCCTGTTATATTGCATCAGTTTGTGGCGGCCTGACCTTGCTATTTCTGGAGAAAAATCCAGACCTTTTCCCCCGACCAAAGTTTGGCTCGTGTAAGGTACGTACCCCTGCTATAGAAATCTCCCAAATAAAATGAATGGGGAATGTTGCTTATGTCTGTATCTCAAAAAAAAAACCACTTAACCCATACCCTGTTGTATTGTATAAGATCGTGGGGTCACCCCCTCCCCACCTGTGCAAAAAAATCTGTGTCTTCCGCTTCGGCCGGCTTGGTCGTCGGTGGCAATAGGTAGCTATACATGCATCTGGAAATCACCCAACTAAAGTGAATGGGAAATATTCCGTTTGGCCGATTCTCTGTAAGCAAGCCCCAAACACCCAACCCTGTTATATTGCATCAGTTTGTGGCGGCCTGACCTTGCTATTTCTGGAGAAAAATCCAGACCTTTTTCCCCGACCAAAGTTTGGCTCGTGTAAGGTACGTACCCATGCTACAGAAATCTCCCAACTAAAATTAATGGGGAATGTTGCTTATGTCTGTATCTCAAAAAATAAACCACTTAACCCATACCCTGTTGTATTGTATAAGATCGTGGGGTCACCCCCTCCCCACCTGTGCAAAAAAATCTGTGTCCTCGGCTTCGGCCGGCTTGGTCGTCGGTGACAACAGGTAGCTATACATGCATCTGGAAATCCCCCAACTAAAGTCAATGGCAAATATTCCTTTTGGCCGATTCTCTGTAACACAGCGCCAAACACCCAACCCTGTTATATTGCATCAGTTTGTGGCGGCCTGACCTTGCTATTTCTGGAGAAAAATCCAGACCTTTTCCCCCGACCAAAGTTTGGCTCGTGTAAGGTACGTACCCCTGCTATAGAAATCTCCCAAATAAAATGAATGGGGAATGTTGCTTATGTCTGTATCTCAAAAAATAAACCACTTAACCCATACCCTGTTGTATTGTATAAGATCGTGGGGTCACCCCCTCCCCACCTGTGCAAAAAAATCTGTGTCCTCCGCTTCGGCCGGCTTGGTCGTCGGTGACAACAGGTAGCTATACATGCATCTGGAAATCCCCCAACTAAAGTCAATGGGAAATATTCCTTTTGGCCGATTCTCTGTAACCCAGCGCCAAACACCCAACCCTGTTATATTGCATCAGTTTGTGGCGGCCTGACCTTGCTATTTCTGGAGAAAAATCCAGACCTTTTCCCCAACCAAAATTTTGTTCGTGTAAGGTACGTACCCATGCTACAGAAATCTCCCAACTAAAATTAATGGGCAATGTTGCTTATGTCTGTATCTCAAAAAATAAACCACTTAACCCATACCCTGTTGTATTGTATAAGATCGTGGGGCCACCCCCTCCCCACCTGTGCAAAACAATCTTTGTCCTCCGCTTCGGCCGGCTTGGTCGTCGGTGAAAACAGGCAGGTGAATACATGCATCTGGAAATCCCCCAACTAAAGTCAATGGGAAATATTCCTTTTGGCCGATTCTCTGTAACCCAGCGCCAAACACCCAACCCTGTTATATTGCATCAGTTTGTGGCGGCCTGACCTTGCTATTTCTGGAGAAAAATCCAGACCTTTTCCCCCGACCAAAGTTTGGCTCGTGTAAGGTACGTACCCCTGCTATAGAAATCTCCCAACTAAAATGAATGGGGAATGTTGCTTATGTCTGTATCTCAAAAAATAAACCACTTAACCCATACCGTGTTGTATTGTATAAGATCGTGGGGTCACCCCCTCCCCACCTGTGCAAAAAAATCTGTGTCTTCCGCTTCGGCCGGCTTGGTCGTCGGTGACAACAGGTAGCTATACATGCATCTGGAAATCACCCAACTAAAGTGAATGGGAAATATTCCGTTTGGCCGATTCTCTGTAAGCAAGCCCCAAACACCCAACCCTGTTATATTGCATCAGTTTGTGGCGGCCTGACCTTGCTATTTCTGGAGAAAAATCCAGACCTTTTTCCCCGACCAAAGTTTGGCTCGTGTAAGGTACGTACCCATGCTACAGAAATCTCCCAACTAAAATTTATGGGGAATGTTGCTTATGTCTGTATCTCAAAAAATAAACCACTTAACCCATACCCTGTTGTATTGTATAAGATCGTGGGGTCACCCCCTCCCCACCTGTGCAAAAAAATCTGTGTCCTCCGCTTCGGCCGGCTTGGTCGTCGGTGACAACAGGTAGCTATACATGCATCTGGAAATCCCCCAACTAAAGTCAATGGGAAATATTCCTTTTGGCCGATTCTCTGTAACCCAGCGCCAAACACCCAACCCTGTTATATTGCATCAGTTTGTGGCGGCCTGACCTTGCTATTTCTGGAGAAAAATCCAGACCTTTTCCCTGACCAAAATTTTGTTCGTGTAAGGTACGTACCCATGCTACAGAAATCTCCCAACTAAAATTAATGGGCAATGTTGCTTATGTCTGTATCTCAAAAAATAAACCACTTAACCCATACCCTGTTGTATTGTATAAGATCGTGGGGCCACCCCCTCCCCACCTGTGCAAAACAATCTGTGTCCTCCGCTTCGGCCGGCTTGGTCGTCGGTGAAAACAGGTAGCTATACATGCATCTGGAAATCCCCCAACTAAAGTCAATGGGAAATATTCCTTTTGGCCGATTCTCTGTAACCCAGCGCCAAACACCCAACCCTGTTATATTGCATCAGTTTGTGGTGGCCTGACCTTGCTATTTCTGGAGAAAAATCCAGACCTTTTCCCCCGACCAAAGTTTGGCTCGTGTAAGGTACGTACCTCTGCTATAGAAATCTCCCAACTAAAATGAATGGGGAATGTTGCTTATGTCTGTATCTCAAAAAATAAACCACTTAACCCATACCCTGTTGTATTGTATAAGATCGTGGGATCACCCCCTCCCCACCTGTGCAAAAAAATCTGTGTCTTCCGCTTCGGCCGGCTTGGTTGTCGGTGACAACAGGTAGCTATACATGCATCTGGAAATCCCCCAACTAAAGTGAATGGGAAATATTCCGTTTGGCCGATTCTCTGTAAGCAAGCCCCAAACACCCAACCCTGTTATATTGCATCAGTTTGTGGCGGCCTGACCTTGCTATTTCTGGAGAAAAATCCAGACCTTTTCCCCCGACCAAAGTTTGGCTCGTGTAAGGTACGTACCCCTGCTATAGAAATCTCCCAAATAAAATGAATGGGGAATGTTGCTTATGTCTGTATCTCAAAAAAAAAACCACTTAACCCATACCCTGTTGTATTGTATAAGATCGTGGGGTCACCCCCTCCCCACCTGTGCAAAAAAATCTGTGTCTTCCGCTTCGGCCGGCTTGGTCGTCGGTGACAATAGGTAGCTATACATGCATCTGGAAATCACCCAACTAAAGTGAATGGGAAATATTCCGTTTGGCCGATTCTCTGTAAGCAAGCCCCAAACACCCAACCCTGTTATATTGCATCAGTTTGTGGCGGCCTGACCTTGCTATTTCTGGAGAAAAATCCAGACCTTTTTCCCCGACCAAAGTTTGGCTCGTGTAAGGTACGTACCCATGCTACAGAAATCTCCCAACTAAAATTAATGGGGAATGTTGCTTATGTCTGTATCTCAAAAAATAAACCACTTAACCCATACCCTGTTGTATTGTATAAGATCGTGGGGTCACCCCCTCCCCACCTGTGCAAAAAAATCTGTGTCCTCGGCTTCGGCCGGCTTGGTCGTCGGTGACAACAGGTAGCTATACATGCATCTGGAAATCCCCCAACTAAAGTCAATGGGAAATATTCCTTTTGGCCGATTCTCTGTAACCCAGCGCCAAACACCCAACCCTGTTATATTGCATCAGTTTGTGGTGGCCTGACCTTGCTATTTCTGGAGAAAAATCCAGACCTTTTCCCCAACCAAAATTTTGTTCGTGTAAGGTACGTACCCATGCTACAGAAATCTCCCAACTAAAATTAATGGGGAATGTTGCTTATGTCTGTATCTCAAAAAATAAACCACTTAACCCATACCCTGTTGTATTGTATAAGATCGTGGGATCACCCCCTCCCCACCTGTGCAAAAAAATCTGTGTCTTCCGCTTCGGCCGGCTTGGTTGTCGGTGACAACAGGTAGCTATACATGCATCTGGAAATCCCCCAACTAAAGTGAATGGGAAATATTCCGTTTGGCCGATTCTCTGTAAGCAAGCCCCAAACACCCAACCCTGTTATATTGCATCAGTTTGTGGCGGCCTGACCTTGCTATTTCTGGAGAAAAATCCAGACCTTTTCCCCCGACCAAAGTTTGGCTCGTGTAAGGTACGTACCCCTGCTATAGAAATCTCCCAAATAAAATGAATGGGGAATGTTGCTTATGTCTGTATCTCAAAAAATAAACCACTTAACCCATACCCTGTTGTATTGTATAAGATCGTGGGGTCACCCCCTCCCCACCTGTGCAAAAAAATCTGTGTCTTCCGCTTCGGCCGGCTTGGTCGTCGGTGACAATAGGTAGCTATACATGCATCTGGAAATCCCCCAACTAAAGTCAATGGGAAATATTCCGTTTGGCCGATTCTCTGTAAGCAAGCCCCAAACACCCAACCCTGTTATATTGCATCAGTTTGTGGCGGCCTGACCTTGCTATTTCTGGAGAAAAATCCAGACCTTTTTCCCCGACCAAAGTTTGGCTCGTGTAAGGTACGTACCCATGCTACAGAAATCTCCCAACTAAAATTAATGGGGAATGTTGCTTATGTCTGTATCTCAAAAAATAAACCACTTAACCCATACCCTGTTGTATTGTATAAGATCGTGGGGTCACCCCCTCCCCACCTGTGCAAAAAAATCTGTGTCCTCCGCTTCGGCCGGCTTGGTCGTCGGTGACAACAGGTAGCTATACATGCATCTGGAAATCCCCCAACTAAAGTCAATGGGAAATATTCCTTTTGGCCGATTCTCTGTAACCCAGCGCCAAACACCCAACCCTGTTATATTGCATCAGTTTGTGGCGGCCTGACCTTGCTATTTCTGGAGAAAAATCCAGACCTTTTCCCCCGACCAAAGTTTGGCTCGTGTAAGGTACGTACCCCTGCTATAGAAATCTCCCAAATAAAATGAATGGGGAATGTTGCTTATGTCTGTATCTCAAAAAATAAACCACTTAACCCATACCCTGTTGTATTGTATAAGATCGTGGGGTCACCCCCTCCCCACCTGTGCAAAAAAATCTGTGTCCTCCGCTTCGGCCGGCTTGGTCGTCGGTGACAACAGGTAGCTATACATGCATCTGGAAATCCCCCAACTAAAGTCAATGGGAAATATTCCTTTTGGCCGATTCTCTGTAACCCAGCGCCAAACACCCAACCCTGTTATATTGCATCAGTTTGTGGCGGCCTGACCTTGCTATTTCTGGAGAAAAATCCAGACCTTTTCCCCAACCAAAATTTTGTTCGTGTAAGGTACGTACCCATGCTACAGAAATCTCCCAACTAAAATGAATGGGGAATGTTGCTTATGTCTGTATCTCAAAAAATAAACCACTTAACCCATACCCTGTTGTATTGTATAAGATCGTGGGGCCACCCCCTCCCCACCTGTGCAAAACAATCTGTGTCCTCCGCTTCGGCCGGCTTGGTCGTCGGTGAAAACAGGTAGCTATACATGCATCTGGAAATCCCCCAACTAAAGTCAATGGGAAATATTCCTTTTGGCCGATTCTCTGTAACCCAGCGCCAAACACCCAACCCTGTTATATTGCATCAGTTTGTGGCGGCCTGACCTTGCTATTTCTGGAGAAAAATCCAGACCTTTTCCCCGACCAAAATTTTGTTCGTGTAAGGTACGTACCCATGCTACAGAAATCTCCCAACTAAAATTAATGGGCAATGTTGCTTATGTCTGTATCTCAAAAAATAAACCACTTAACCCATACCCTGTTGTATTGTATAAGATCGTGGGGCCAGCCCCTCCCCACCTGTGCAAAACAATCTTTGTCCTCCGCTTCGGCCGGCTTGGTCGTCGGTGAAAACAGGCAGGTGAATACATGCATCTGGAAATCCCCCAACTAAAGTCAATGGGAAATATTCCTTTTGGCCGATTCTCTGTAACCCAGCGCCAAACACCCAACCCTGTTATATTGCATCAGTTTGTGGCGGCCTGACCTTGCTATTTCTGGAGAAAAATCCAGACCTTTTCCCCCGACCAAAGTTTGGCTCGTGTAAGGTACGTACCCCTGCTATAGAAATCTCCCAACTAAAATTAATGGGGAATGTTGCTTATGTCTGTATCTCAAAAAATAAACCACTTAACCCATACCGTGTTGTATTGTATAAGATCGTGGGGTCACCCCCTCCCCACCTGTGCAAAAAAATCTGTGTCTTCCGCTTCGGCCGGCTTGGTCGTCGGTGACAACAGGTAGCTATACATGCATCTGGAAATCACCCAACTAAAGTGAATGGGAAATATTCCGTTTGGCCGATTCTCTGTAAGCAAGCCCCAAACACCCAACCCTGTTATATTGCATCAGTTTGTGGCGGCCTGACCTTGCTATTTCTGGAGAAAAATCCAGACCTTTTCCCTGACCAAAATTTTGTTCGTGTAAGGTACGTACCCATGCTACAGAAATCTCCCAACTAAAATTAATGGGCAATGTTGCTTATGTCTGTATCTCAAAAAATAAACCACTTAACCCATACCCTGTTGTATTGTATAAGATCGTGGGGCCACCCCCTCCCCACCTGTGCAAAACAATCTGTGTCCTCCGCTTCGGCCGGCTTGGTCGTCGGTGAAAACAGGTAGCTATACATGCATCTGGAAATCCCCCAACTAAAGTCAATGGGAAATATTCCTTTTGGCCGATTCTCTGTAACCCAGCGCCAAACACCCAACCCTGTTATATTGCATCAGTTTGTGGCGGCCTGACCTTGCTATTTCTGGAGAAAAATCCAGACCTTTTCCCCCGACCAAAGTTTGGCTCGTGTAAGGTACGTACCTCTGCTATAGAAATCTCCCAACTAAAATGAATGGGGAATGTTGCTTATGTCTGTATCTCAAAAAATAAAGCACTTAACCCATACCCTGTTGTATTGTATAAGATCGTGGGATCACCCCCTCCCCACCTGTGCAAAAAAATCTGTGTCTTCCGCTTCGGCCGGCTTGGTTGTCGGTGACAACAGGTAGCTATACATGCATCTGGAAATCCCCCAACTAAAGTGAATGGGAAATATTCCGTTTGGCCGATTCTCTGTAAGCAAGCCCCAAACACCCAACCCTGTTATATTGCATCAGTTTGTGGCGGCCTGACCTTGCTATTTCTGGAGAAAAATCCAGACCTTTTTCCGGACCAAAGTTTGGCTCGTGTAAGGTACGTACCCATGCTACAGAAATCTCCCAACTAAAATTAATGGGGAATGTTGCTTATGTCTGTATCTCAAAAAATAAACCACTTAACCCATACCCTGTTGTATTGTATAAGATCGTGGGGTCACCCCCTCCCCACCTGTGCAAAAAAATCTGTGTCCTCGGCTTCGGCCGGCTTGGTCGTCGGTGACAACAGGTAGCTATACATGCATCTGGAAATCCCCCAACTAAAGTCAATGGGAAATATTCCTTTTGGCCGATTCTCTGTAACCCAGCGCCAAACACCCAACCCTGTTATATTGCATCAGTTTGTGGTGGCCTGACCTTGCTATTTCTGGAGAAAAATCCAGACCTTTTCCCCAACCAAAATTTTGTTCGTGTAAGGTACGTACCCATGCTACAGAAATCTCCCAACTAAAATTAATGGGGAATGTTGCTTATGTCTGTATCTCAAAAAATAAACCACTTAACCCATACCCTGTTGTATTGTATAAGATCGTGGGATCACCCCCTCCCCACCTGTGCAAAAAAATCTGTGTCTTCCGCTTCGGCCGGCTTGGTCGTCGGTGACAACAGGTAGCTATACATGCATCTGGAAATCCCCCAACTAAAGTGAATGGGAAATATTCCGTTTGGCCGATTCTCTGTAAGCAAGCCCCAAACACCCAACCCTGTTATATTGCATCAGTTTGTGGCGGCCTGACCTTGCTATTTCTGGAGAAAAATCCAGACCTTTTCCCCCGACCAAAGTTTGGCTCGTGTAAGGTACGTACCCCTGCTATAGAAATCTCCCAACTAAAATTAATGGGGAATGTTGCTTATGTCTGTATCTCAAAAAATAAACCACTTAACCCATACCGTGTTGTATTGTATAAGATCGTGGGGTCACCCCCTCCCCACCTGTGCAAAAAAATCTGTGTCTTCCGCTTCGGCCGGCTTGGTCGTCGGTGACAACAGGTAGCTATACATGCATCTGGAAATCACCCAACTAAAGTGAATGGGAAATATTCCGTTTGGCCGATTCTCTGTAAGCAAGCCCCAAACACCCAACCCTGTTATATTGCATCAGTTTGTGGCGGCCTGACCTTGCTATTTCTGGAGAAAAATCCAGACCTTTTCCCTGACCAAAATTTTGTTCGTGTAAGGTACGTACCCATGCTACAGAAATCTCCCAACTAAAATTAATGGGCAATGTTGCTTATGTCTGTATCTCAAAAAATAAACCACTTAACCCATACCCTGTTGTATTGTATAAGATCGTGGGGCCACCCCCTCCCCACCTGTGCAAAACAATCTGTGTCCTCCGCTTCGGCCGGCTTGGTCGTCGGTGAAAACAGGTAGCTATACATGCATCTGGAAATCCCCCAACTAAAGTCAATGGGAAATATTCCTTTTGGCCGATTCTCTGTAACCCAGCGCCAAACACCCAACCCTGTTATATTGCATCAGTTTGTGGCGGCCTGACCTTGCTATTTCTGGAGAAAAATCCAGACCTTTTCCCCCGACCAAAGTTTGGCTCGTGTAAGGTACGTACCTCTGCTATAGAAATCTCCCAACTAAAATGAATGGGGAATGTTGCTTATGTCTGTATCTCAAAAAATAAAGCACTTAACCCATACCCTGTTGTATTGTATAAGATCGTGGGATCACCCCCTCCCCACCTGTGCAAAAAAATCTGTGTCTTCCGCTTCGGCCGGCTTGGTTGTCGGTGACAACAGGTAGCTATACATGCATCTGGAAATCCCCCAACTAAAGTGAATGGGAAATATTCCGTTTGGCCGATTCTCTGTAAGCAAGCCCCAAACACCCAACCCTGTTATATTGCATCAGTTTGTGGCGGCCTGACCTTGCTATTTCTGGAGAAAAATCCAGACCTTTTTCCGGACCAAAGTTTGGCTCGTGTAAGGTACGTACCCATGCTACAGAAATCTCCCAACTAAAATTAATGGGGAATGTTGCTTATGTCTGTATCTCAAAAAATAAACCACTTAACCCATACCCTGTTGTATTGTATAAGATCGTGGGGTCACCCCCTCCCCACCTGTGCAAAAAAATCTGTGTCCTCGGCTTCGGCCGGCTTGGTCGTCGGTGACAACAGGTAGCTATACATGCATCTGGAAATCCCCCAACTAAAGTCAATGGGAAATATTCCTTTTGGCCGATTCTCTGTAACCCAGCGCCAAACACCCAACCCTGTTATATTGCATCAGTTTGTGGTGGCCTGACCTTGCTATTTCTGGAGAAAAATCCAGACCTTTTCCCCAACCAAAATTTTGTTCGTGTAAGGTACGTACCCATGCTACAGAAATCTCCCAACTAAAATTAATGGGGAATGTTGCTTATGTCTGTATCTCAAAAAATAAACCACTTAACCCATACCCTGTTGTATTGTATAAGATCGTGGGATCACCCCCTCCCCACCTGTGCAAAAAAATCTGTGTCTTCCGCTTCGGCCGGCTTGGTCGTCGGTGACAACAGGTAGCTATACATGCATCTGGAAATCCCCCAACTAAAGTGAATGGGAAATATTCCGTTTGGCCGATTCTCTGTAAGCAAGCCCCAAACACCCAACCCTGTTATATTGCATCAGTTTGTGGCGGCCTGACCTTGCTATTTCTGGAGAAAAATCCAGACCTTTTCCCCCGACCAAAGTTTGGCTCGTGTAAGGTACGTACCCCTGCTATAGAAATCTCCCAAATAAAATGAATGGGGAATGTTGCTTATGTCTGTATCTCAAAAAATAAACCACTTAACCCATACCCTGTTGTATTGTATAAGATCGTGGGGTCACCCCCTCCCCACCTGTGCAAAAAAATCTGTGTCTTCCGCTTCGGCCGGCTTGGTCGTCGGTGACAATAGGTAGCTATACATGCATCTGGAAATCCCCCAACTAAAGTCAATGGGAAATATTCCGTTTGGCCGATTCTCTGTAAGCAAGCCCCAAACACCCAACCCTGTTATATTGCATCAGTTTGTGGCGGCCTGACCTTGCTATTTCTGGAGAAAAATCCAGACCTTTTTCCCCGACCAAAGTTTGGCTCGTGTAAGGTACGTACCCATGCTACAGAAATCTCCCAACTAAAATTAATGGGGAATGTTGCTTATGTCTGTATCTCAAAAAATAAACCACTTAACCCATACCCTGTTGTATTGTATAAGATCGTGGGGTCACCCCCTCCCCACCTGTGCAAAAAAATCTGTGTCCTCCGCTTCGGCCGGCTTGGTCGTCGGTGACAACAGGTAGCTATACATGCATCTGGAAATCCCCCAACTAAAGTGAATGGGAAATATTCCTTTTGGCCGATTCTCTGTAACCCAGCGCCAAACACCCAACCCTGTTATATTGCATCAGTTTGTGGCGGCCTGACCTTGCTATTTCTGGAGAAAAATCCAGACCTTTTCCACGACCAAAATTTTGTTCGTGTAAGGTACGTACCCATGCTACAGAAATCTCCCAACTAAAATTAATGGGCAATGTTGCTTATGTCTGTATCTCAAAAAATAAACCACTTAACCCATACCCTGTTGTATTGTATAAGATCGTGGGGCCACCCCCTCCCCACCTGTGCAAAACAATCTTTGTCCTCCGCTTCGGCCGGCTTGGTCGTCGGTGAAAACAGGCAGGTGAATACATGCATCTGGAAATCCCCCAACTAAAGTCAATGGGAAATATTCCTTTTGGCCGATTCTCTGTAACCCAGCGCCAAACACCCAACCCTGTTATATTGCATCAGTTTGTGGCGGCCTGACCTTGCTATTTCTGGAGAAAAATCCAGACCTTTTCCCCCGACCAAAGTTTGGCTCGTGTAAGGTACGTACCCCTGCTATAGAAATCTCCCAACTAAAATGAATGGGGAATGTTGCTTATGTCTGTATCTCAAAAAATAAACCACTTAACCCATACCCTGTTGTATTGTATAAGATCGTGGGGTCACCCCCTCCCCACCTGTGCAAAAAAATCTGTGTCTTCCGCTTCGGCCGGCTTGGTCGTCGGTGACAATAGGTAGCTATACATGCATCTGGAAATCCCCCAACTAAAGTCAATGGGAAATATTCCGTTTGGCCGATTCTCTGTAAGCAAGCCCCAAACACCCAACCCTGTTATATTGCATCAGTTTGTGGCGGCCTGACCTTGCTATTTCTGGAGAAAAATCCAGACCTTTTTCCCCGACCAAAGTTTGGCTCGTGTAAGGTACGTACCCATGCTACAGAAATCTCCCAACTAAAATTAATGGGGAATGTTGCTTATGTCTGTATCTCAAAAAATAAACCACTTAACCCATACCCTGTTGTATTGTATAAGATCGTGGGGTCACCCCCTCCCCACCTGTGCAAAAAAATCTGTGTCCTCCGCTTCGGCCGGCTTGGTCGTCGGTGACAACAGGTAGCTATACATGCATCTGGAAATCCCCCAACTAAAGTGAATGGGAAATATTCCTTTTGGCCGATTCTCTGTAACCCAGCGCCAAACACCCAACCCTGTTATATTGCATCAGTTTGTGGCGGCCTGACCTTGCTATTTCTGGAGAAAAATCCAGACCTTTTCCACGACCAAAATTTTGTTCGTGTAAGGTACGTACCCATGCTACAGAAATCTCCCAACTAAAATTAATGGGCAATGTTGCTTATGTCTGTATCTCAAAAAATAAACCACTTAACCCATACCCTGTTGTATTGTATAAGATCGTGGGGTCACCCCCTCCCCACCTGTGCAAAAAAATCTTTGTCCTCCGCTTCGGCCGGCTTGGTCGTCGGTGAAAACAGGCAGGTGAATACATGCATCTGGAAATCACCCAACTAAAGTCAATGGGAAATATTCCTTTTGGCCGATTCTCTGTAACCCAGCGCCAAACACCCAACCCTGTTATATTGCATCAGTTTGTGGCGGCCTGACCTTGCTATTTCTGGAGAAAAATCCAGACCTTTTCCCCCGACCAAAGTTTGGCTCGTGTAAGGTACGTACCCCTGCTATAGAAATCTCCCAACTAAAATGAATGGGGAATGTTGCTTATGTCTGTATCTCAAAAAATAAACCACTTAACCCATACCGTGTTGTATTGTATAAGATCGTGGGGTCACCCCCTCCCCACCTGTGCAAAAAAATCTGTGTCTTCCGCTTCGTCCGGCTTGGTCGTCGGTGACAACAGGTAGCTATACATGCATCTGGAAATCACCCAACTAAAGTGAATGGGAAATATTCCGTTTGGCCGATTCTCTGTAAGCAAGCCCCAAACACCCAACCCTGTTATATTGCATCAGTTTGTGGCGGCCTGACCTTGCTATTTCTGGAGAAAAATCCAGACCTTTTTCCCCGACCAAAGTTTGGCTCGTGTAAGGTACGTACCCATGCTACAGAAATCTCCCAACTAAAATTTATGGGGAATGTTGCTTATGTCTGTATCTTAAAAAATAAACCACTTAACCCATACCCTGTTGTATTGTATAAGATCGTGGGGTCACCCCCTCCCCACCTGTGCAAAAAAATCTGTGTCCTCCGCTTCGGCCGGCTTGGTCGTCGGTGACAACAGGTAGCTATACATGCATCTGGAAATCCCCCAACTAAAGTCAATGGGAAATATTCCTTTTGGCCGATTCTCTGTAACCCAGCGCCAAACACCCAACCCTGTTATATTGCATCAGTTTGTGGCGGCCTGACCTTGCTATTTCTGGAGAAAAATCCAGACCTTTTCCCCGACCAAAATTTTGTTCGTGTAAGGTACGTACCCATGCTACAGAAATCTCCCAACTAAAATTAATGGGCAATGTTGCTTATGTCTGTATCTCAAAAAATAAACCACTTAACCCATACCCTGTTGTATTGTATAAGATCGTGGGGCCACCCCCTCCCCACCTGTGCAAAACAATCTGTGTCCTCCGCTTCGGCCGGCTTGGTCGTCGGTGAAAACAGGTAGCTATACATGCATCTGGAAATCCCCCAACTAAAGTCAATGGGAAATATTCCTTTTGGCCGATTCTCTGTAACCCAGCGCCAAACACCCAACCCTGTTATATTGCATCAGTTTGTGGCGGCCTGACCTTGCTATTTCTGGAGAAAAATCCAGACCTTTTCCCCCGACCAAAGTTTGGCTCGTGTAAGGTACGTACCTCTGCTATAGAAATCTCCCAACTAAAATGAATGGGGAATGTTGCTTATGTCTGTATCTCAAAAAATAAACCACTTAACCCATACCCTGTTGTATTGTATAAGATCGTGGGATCACCCCCTCCCCACCTGTGCAAAAAAATCTGTGTCTTCCGCTTCGGCCGGCTTGGTCGTCGGTGACAACAGGTAGCTATACATGCATCTGGAAATCCCCCAACTAAAGTGAATGGGAAATATTCCGTTTGGCCGATTCTCTGTAAGCAAGCCCCAAACACCCAACCCTGTTATATTGCATCAGTTTGTGGCGGCCTGACCTTGCTATTTCTGGAGAAAAATCCAGACCTTTTCCCCCGACCAAAGTTTGGCTCGTGTAAGGTACGTACCCCTGCTATAGAAATCTCCCAAATAAAATGAATGGGGAATGTTGCTTATGTCTGTATCTCAAAAAATAAACCACTTAACCCATACCCTGTTGTATTGTATAAGATCGTGGGGTCACCCCCTCCCCACCTGTGCAAAAAAATCTGTGTCTTCCGCTTCGGCCGGCTTGGTCGTCGGTGACAATAGGTAGCTATACATGCATCTGGAAATCCCCCAACTAAAGTGAATGGGAAATATTCCGTTTGGCCGATTCTCTGTAAGCAAGCCCCAAACACCCAACCTTGTTATATTGCATCAGTTTGTGGCGGCCTGACCTTGCTATTTCTGGAGAAAAATCCAGACCTTTTTCCCCGACCAAAGTTTGGCTCGTGTAAGGTACATACCCATGCTACAGAAATCTCCCAACTAAAATTAATGGGGAATGTTGCTTATGTCTGTATCTCAAAAAAAAAACCACTTAACCCATACCCTGTTGTATTGTATAAGATCGTGGGGTCACCCCCTCCCCACCTGTGCAAAAAAATCTGTGTCCTCCGCTTCGGCCGGCTTGGTCGTCGGTGACAACAGGTAGCTATACATGCATCTGGAAATCCCCCAACTAAAGTCAATGGGAAATATTCCTTTTGGCCGATTCTCTGTAACCCAGCGCCAAACACCCAACCCTGTTATATTGCATCAGTTTGTGACGGCCTGACCTTGCTATTTCTGGAGAAAAATCCAGACCTTTTCCCCGACCAAAATTTTGTTCGTGTAAGGTACGTACCCATGCTACAGAAATCTCCCAACTAAAATTAATGGGCAATGTTGCTTATGTCTGTATCTCAAAAAATAAACCACTTAACCCATACCCTGTTGTATTGTATAAGATCGTGGGGCCACCCCCTCCCCACCTGTGCAAAACAATCTGTGTCCTCCGCTTCGGCCGGCTTGGTCGTCGGTGAAAACAGGTAGCTATACATGCATCTGGAAATCCCCCAACTAAAGTCAATGGGAAATATTCCTTTTGGCCGATTCTCTGTAACCCAGCGCCAAACACCCAACCCTGTTATATTGCATCAGTTTGTGGCGGCCTGACCTTGCTATTTCTGGAGAAAAATCCAGACCTTTTCCCCCGACCAAAGTTTGGCTCGTGTAAGGTACGTACCCATGCTACAGAAATCTCCCAACTAAAATGAATGGGGAATGTTGCTTATGTCTGTATCTCAAAAAATAAACCACTTAACCCATACCCTGTTGTATTGTATAAGATCGTGGGGTCACCCCCTCCCCACCTGTGCAAAAAAATCTGTGTCCTCCGCTTCGGCCGGCTTGGTCGTCGGTGACAACAGGTAGCTATACATGCATCTGGAAATCACCCAACTAAAGTGAATGGGAAATATTCCGTTTGGCCGATTCTCTGTAAGCAAGCCCCAAACACCCAACCCTGTTATATTGCATCAGTTTGTGGCGGCCTGACCTTGCTATTTCTGGAGAAAAATCCAGACCTTTTTCCCCGACCAAAGTTTGGCTCGTGTAAGGTACGTACCCATGCTACAGAAATCTCCCAACTAAAATTTATGGGGAATGTTGCTTATGTCTGTATCTCAAAAAATAAACCACTTAACCCATACCCTGTTGTATTGTATAAGATCGTGGGGTCACCCCCTCCCCACCTGTGCAAAAAAATCTGTGTCCTCCGCTTCGGCCGGCTTGGTCGTCGGTGACAACAGGTAGCTATACATGCATCTGGAAATCCCCCAACTAAAGTCAATGGGAAATATTCCTTTTGGCCGATTCTCTGTAACCCAGCGCCAAACACCCAACCCTGTTATATTGCATCAGTTTGTGGCGGCCTGACCTTGCTATTTCTGGAGAAAAATCCAGACCTTTTCCCCCGACCAAAGTTTGGCTCGTGTAAGGTACGTACCCATGCTACAGAAATCTCCCAACTAAAATGAATGGGGAATGTTGCTTATGTCTGTATCTCAAAAAATAAACCACTTAACCCATACCCTGTTGTATTGTATAAGATCGTGGGGTCACCCCCTCCCCACCTGTGCAAAAAAATCTGTGTCCTCCGCTTCGGCCGGCTTGGTCGTCGGTGACAACAGGTAGCTATACATGCATCTGGAAATCACCCAACTAAAGTGAATGGGAAATATTCCGTTTGGCCGATTCTCTGTAAGCAAGCCCCAAACACCCAACCCTGTTATATTGCATCAGTTTGTGGCGGCCTGACCTTGCTATTTCTGGAGAAAAATCCAGACCTTTTTCCCCGACCAAAGTTTGGCTCGTGTAAGGTACGTACCCATGCTACAGAAATCTCCCAACTAAAATTTATGGGGAATGTTGCTTATGTCTGTATCTCAAAAAATAAACCACTTAACCCATACCCTGTTGTATTGTATAAGATCGTGGGGTCACCCCCTGCCCACCTGTGCAAAAAAATCTGTGTCCTCCGCTTCGGCCGGCTTGGTCGTCGGTGACAACAGGTAGCTATACATGCATCTGAAAATCCCCCAACTAAAGTCAATGGGAAATATTCCTTTTGGCCGATTCTCTGTAACCCAGCGCCAAACACCCAACCCTGTTATATTGCATCAGTTTGTGGCGGCCTGACCTTGCTATTTCTGGAGAAAAATCCAGACCTTTTCCCCGACCAAAATTTTGTTCGTGTAAGGTACGTACCCATGCTACAGAAATCTCCCAACTAAAATTAATGGGCAATGTTGCTTATGTCTGTATCTCAAAAAATAAACCACTTAACCCATACCCTGTTGTATTGTATAAGATCGTGGGGCCACCCCCTCCCCACCTGTGCAAAACAATCTGTGTCCTCCGCTTCGGCCGGCTTGGTCGTCGGTGAAAACAGGTAGCTATACATGCATCTGGAAATCCCCCAACTAAAGTCAATGGGAAATATTCCTTTTGGCCGATTCTCTGTAACCCAGCACCAAACACCCAACCCTGTTATATTGCATCAGTTTGTGGCGGCCTGACCTTGCTATTTCTGGAGAAAAATCCAGACCTTTTCCCCCGACCAAAGTTTGGCTCGTGTAAGGGACGTACCCCTGCTACAGAAATCTCCCAACTAAAATGAATGGGGAATGTTGCTTATGTCTGTATCTCAAAAAATAAACCACTTAACCCATACCCTGTTGTATTGTATAAGATCGTGGGGTCACCCCCTCCCCACCTGTGCAAAAAAATCTGTGTCCTCCGCTTCGGCCGGCTTGGTCGTCGGTGACAACAGGTAGCTATACATGCATCTGGAAATCCCCCAACTAAAGTGAATGGGAAATATTCCGTTTGGCCGATTCTCTGTAAGCAAGTCCGAAACACCCAACCCTGTTATATTGCATCAGTTTGTGGCGGCCTGACCTTGCTATTTCTGGAGAAAAATCCAGACTTTTTCTCCCACCAAAGTTTGGCTCGTGTAAGGTACGTACCCATGCTACAGAAATCTCCCAACTAAAATGAATGGGGAATGTTGCTTATGTCTGTATCTCCAAAAATAAACCACTTAACCCATACCCTGTTGTATTGTATAAGATCGTGGGGTCACCCCCTCCCCACCTGTGCCAAAAAGTCTGTGTCCACCACAATGGCCAGATGACTTGGTCAGTGACATCAGGTAGCTATACATTCATCTGGAAATTCCCAAACTAAAGTCAATGGGAAATATTCCGTTTGGCCGATTCTGTGTAAGCAAGCCCCAAACACCCAACCCTGTTATATTGCATCAGTTTGTGGCGGCCTGACCTTGCTATTTCTGGAGAAAAATCCAGACCTTTTTCCCCGACCAAAATTTGGCTCGTGCAAGGTACGTACCCATGCTACAGAAATCTCCCAACTAAAATTAATGGGGAATGTTGCTTATGTCTGTATCTCAAAAAAAAAACCACTTAACCCATACCCTGTTGTATTGTATAAGATCGTGGGGTCACCCCCTCCCCACCTGTGCAAAAAAATCTGTGTCCTCCGCTTCGGCCGGCTTGGTCGTCGGTGACAACAGGTAGCTATACATGCATCTGGAAATCCCCCAACTAAAGTCAATGGGAAATATTCCTTTTGGCCGATTCTCTGTAACCCAGCGCCAAACACCCAACCCTGTTATATTGCATCAGTTTGTGGCGGCCTGACCTTGCTATTTCTGGAGAAAAATCCAGACCTTTTCCCCGACCAAAATTTTGTTCGTGTAAGGTACGTACCCATGCTACAGAAATCTCCCAACTAAAATTAATGGGCAATGTTGCTTATGTCTGTATCTCAAAAAATAAACCACTTAACCCATACCCTGTTGTATTGTATAAGATCGTGGGGCCACCCCCTCCCCACCTGTGCAAAACAATCTGTGTCCTCCGCTTCGGCCGGCTTGGTCGTCGGTGAAAACAGGTAGCTATACATGCATCTGGAAATCCCCCAACTAAAGTCAATGGGAAATATTCCTTTTGGCCGATTCTCTGTAACCCAGCGCCAAACACCCAACCCTGTGATATTGCATCAGTTTGTGGCGGCCTGACCTTACTATTTCTGGAGAAAAATCCAGACCTTTTCCCCCGACCAAAGTTTGGCTCGTGTAAGGTACGTACCCCTGCTACAGAAATCTCCCAACTAAAATGAATGGGGAATGTTGCTTATGTCTGTATCTCAAAAAATAAACCACTTAACCCATACCCTGTTGTATTGTATAAGATCGTGGGGTCACCCCCTCCCCACCTGTGCAAAAAAATCTGTGTCCTCCGCTTCGGCCGGCTTGGTCGTCGGTGACAACAGGTAGCTATACATGCATCTGGAAATCCCCCAACTAAAGTGAATGGGAAATATTCCGTTTGGCCGATTCTCTGTAAGCAAGCCCCAAACACCCAACCCTGTTATATTGCATCAGTTTGTGGCGGCCTGACCTTGCTATTTCTGGAGAAAAATCCAGACTTTTTCCCCCACCAAAGTTTGGATCGTGTAAGGTACGTACCCATGCTACAGAAATCTCCCAACTAAAATGAATGGGGAATGTTGCTTATGTCTGTATCTCCAAAAATGAACCACTTAACCCATACCCTGTTGTATTGTATAAGATCGTGGGGTCACCCCCTCCCCACCTGTGCAAAAAAGTCTGTGTCCACCACAATGGCCAGATGACTTGGTCAGTGACATCAGGTAGCTATACATTCATCTGGAAATTCCCAAACTAAAGTCAATGGGAAATATTCCGTTTGGCCGATTCTCTGTAAGCAAGCCCCAAACACCCAACCCTGTTATATTGCATCAGTTTGTGGCGGCCTGACCTTGCTATTTCTGGAGAAAAATCCAGACCTTTTTCCCCGACCAAAATTTGGCTCGTGCAAGGTACGTACCCATGCTACAGAAATCTCCCAACTAAAATTAATGGGGAATGTTGCTTATGTCTGTATCTCAAAAAAAACCCACTTAACCCATACCCTGTTGTATTGTATAAGATCGTGGGGTCACCCCCTCCCCACCTGTGCAAAAAAATCTGTGTCCTCCGCTTCGGCCGGCTTGGTCGTCGGTGACAACAGGTAGCTATACATGCATCTGGAAATCACCCAACTAAAGTGAATGGGAAATATTCCGTTTGGCCGATTCTCTGTAAGCAAGCCCCAAACACCCAACCCTGTTATATTGCATCAGTTTGTGGCGGCCTGACCTTGCTATTTCTGGAGAAAAATCCAGACCTTTTTCCCCGACCAAAGTTTGGCTCGTGTAAGGTACGTACCCATGCTACAGAAATCTCCCAACTAAAATTTATGGGGAATGTTGCTTATGTCTGTATCTCAAAAAATAAACCACTTAACCCATACCCTGTTGTATTGTATAAGATCGTGGGGTCACCCCCTCCCCACCTGTGCAAAAAAATCTGTGTCCTCCGCTTCGGCCGGCTTGGTCGTCGGTGACATCAGGTAGCTATACATGCATCTGGAAATCCCCCAACTAAAGTCAATGGGAAATATTCCTTTTGGCCGATTCTCTGTAAGCAAGCCCCAAACACCCAACCCTGTTATATTGCATCAGTTTGTGGCGGCCTGACCTTGCTATTTCTGGAGAAAAATCCAGACTTTTTCTCCCACCAAAGTTTGGCTCGTGTAAGGTACGTACCCATGCTACAGAAATCTCCCAACTAAAATGAATGGGGAATGTTGCTTATGTCTGTATCTCCAAAAATAAACCACTTAACCCATACCCTGTTGTATTGTATAAGATCGTGGGGTCACCCCCTCCCCACCTGTGCCAAAAAGTCTGTGTCCACCACAATGGCCAGATGACTTGGTCAGTGACATCAGGTAGCTATACATTCATCTGGAAATTCCCAAACTAAAGTCAATGGGAAATATTCCGTTTGGCCGATTCTGTGTAAGCAAGCCCCAAACACCCAACCCTGTTATATTGCATCAGTTTGTGGCGGCCTGACCTTGCTATTTCTGGAGAAAAATCCAGACCTTTTTCCCCGACCAAAATTTGGCTCGTGCAAGGTACGTACCCATGCTACAGAAATCTCCCAACTAAAATTAATAGGGAATGTTGCTTATGTCTGTATCTCAAAAAAAAAACCACTTAACCCATACCCTGTTGTATTGTATAAGATCGTGGGGTCACCCCCTCCCCACCTGTGCAAAAAAATCTGTGTCCTCCGCTTCGGCCGGCTTGGTCGTCGGTGACAACAGGTAGCTATACATGCATCTGGAAATCACCCAACTAAAGTGAATGGGAAATATTCCGTTTGGCCGATTCTCTGTAAGCAAGCCCCAAACACCCAACCCTGTTATATTGCATCAGTTTGTGGCGGCCTGACCTTGCTATTTCTGGAGAAAAATCCAGACCTTTTTCCCCAACCAAAGTTTGGCTCGTGTAAGGTACGTACCCATGCTACAGAAATCTCCCAACTAAAATTTATGGGGAATGTTGCTTATGTCTGTATCTCAAAAAATAAACCACTTAACCCATACCCTGTTGTATTGTATAAGATCGTGGGGTCACCCCCTCCCCACCTGTGCAAAAAAATCTGTGTCCTCCGCTTCGGCCGGCTTGGTCGTCGGTGACATCAGGTAGCTATACATGCATCTGGAAATCCCCCAACTAAAGTCAATGGGAAATATTCCTTTTGGCCGATTCTCTGTAAGCAAGCCCCAAACACCCAACCCTGTTATATTGCATCAGTTTGTGGCGGCCTGACCTTGCTATTTCTGGAGAAAAATCCAGACTTTTTCTCCCACCAAAGTTTGGCTCGTGTAAGGTACGTACCCATGCTACAGAAATCTCCCAACTAAAATGAATGGGGAATGTTGCTTATGTCTGTATCTCCAAAAATAAACCACTTAACCCATACCCTGTTGTATTGTATAAGATCGTGGGGTCACCCCCTCCCCACCTGTGCCAAAAAGTCTGTGTCCACCACAATGGCCAGATGACTTGGTCAGTGACATCAGGTAGCTATACATTCATCTGGAAATTCCCAAACTAAAGTCAATGGGAAATATTCCGTTTGGCCGATTCTGTGTAAGCAAGCCCCAAACACCCAACCCTGTTATATTGCATCAGTTTGTGGCGGCCTGACCTTGCTATTTCTGGAGAAAAATCCAGACCTTTTTCCCCGACCAAAATTTGGCTCGTGCAAGGTACGTACCCATGCTACAGAAATCTCCCAACTAAAATTAATGGGGAATGTTGCTTATGTCTGTATCTCAAAAAAAAAACCACTTAACCCATACCCTGTTGTATTGTATAAGATCGTGGGGTCACCCCCTCCCCACCTGTGCAAAAAAATCTGTGTCCTCCGCTTCGGCTGGCTTGGTCGTCGGTGACAACAGGTAGCTATACATGCATCTGGAAATCCCCCAACTAAAGTCAATGGGAAATATTCCTTTTGGCCGATTCTCTGTAACCCAGCGCCAAACACCCAACCCTGTTATATTGCATCAGTTTGTGGCGGCCTGACCTTGCTATTTCTGGAGAAAAATCCAGACCTTTTCCCCGACCAAAATTTTGTTCGTGTAAGGTACGTACCCATGCTACAGAAATCTCCCAACTAAAATTAATGGGCAATGTTGCTTATGTCTGTATCTCAAAAAATAAACCACTTAACCCATACCCTGTTGTATTGTATAAGATCGTGGGGCCACCCCCTCCCCACCTGTGCAAAACAATCTGTGTCCTCCGCTTCGGCCGGCTTGGTCGTCGGTGAAAACAGGTAGCTATACATGCATCTGGAAATCCCCCAACTAAAGTCAATGGGAAATATTCCTTTTGGCCGATTCTCTGTAACCCAGCGCCAAACACCCAACCCTGTTATATTGCATCAGTTTGTGGCGGCCTGACCTTGCTATTTCTGGAGAAAAATCCAGACCTTTTCCCCCGACCAAAGTTTGGCTCGTGTAAGGTACGTACCCCTGCTACAGAAATCTCCCAACTAAAATGAATGGGGAATGTTGCTTATGTCTGTATCTCAAAAAATAAACCACTTAACCCATACCCTGTTGTATTGTATAAGATCGTGGGGTCACCCCCTCCCCACCTGTGCAAAAAAATCTGTGTCCTCCGCTTCGGCCGGCTTGGTCGTCGGTGACAACAGGTAGCTATACATGCATCTGGAAATCCCCCAACTAAAGTGAATGGGAAATATTCCGTTTGGCCGATTCTCTGTAAGCAAGCCCCAAACACCCAACCCTGTTATATTGCATCAGTTTGTGGCGGCCTGACCTTGCTATTTCTGGAGAAAAATCCAGACTTTTTCCCCCACCAAAGTTTGGATCGTGTAAGGTACGTACCCATGCTACAGAAATCTCCCAACTAAAATGAATGGGGAATGTTGCTTATGTCTGTATCTCCAAAAATGAACCACTTAACCCATACCCTGTTGTATTGTATAAGATCGTGGGGTCACCCCCTCCCCACCTGTGCCAAAAAGTCTGTGTCCACCACAATGGCCAGATGACTTGGTCAGTGACATCAGGTAGCTATACATTCATCTGGAAATTCCCAAACTAAAGTCAATGGGAAATATTCCGTTTGGCCGATTCTCTGTAAGCAAGCCCCAAACACCCAACCCTGTTATATTGCATCAGTTTGTGGCGGCCTGACCTTGCTATTTCTGGAGAAAAATCCAGACCTTTTTCCCCGACCAAAATTTGGCTCGTGCAAGGTACGTACCCATGCTACAGAAATCTCCCAACTAAAATTAATGGGGAATGTTGCTTATGTCTGTATTTCAAAAAAAACCCACTTAACCCATACCCTGTTGTATTGTATAAGATCGTGGGGTCACCCCCTCCCCACCTGTGCAAAAAAATCTGTGTCCTCCGCTTCGGCCGGCTTGGTCGTCGGTGACAACAGGTAGCTATACATGCATCTGGAAATCACCCAACTAAAGTGAATGGGAAATATTCCGTTTGGCCGATTCTCTGTAAGCAAGCCCCAAACACCCAACCCTGTTATATTGCATCAGTTTGTGGCGGCCTGACCTTGCTATTTCTGGAGAAAAATCCAGACCTTTTTCCCCGACCAAAGTTTGGCTCGTGTAAGGTACGTACCCATGCTACAGAAATCTCCCAACTAAAATTTATGGGGAATGTTGCTTATGTCTGTATCTCAAAAAATAAACCACTTAACCCATACCCTGTTGTATTGTATAAGATCGTGGGGTCACCCCCTCCCCACCTGTGCAAAAAAATCTGTGTCCTCCGCTTCGGCCGGCTTGGTCGTCGGTGACATCAGGTAGCTATACATGCATCTGGAAATCCCCCAACTAAAGTCAATGGGAAATATTCCTTTTGGCCGATTCTCTGTAACCCAGCGCCAAACACCCAACCCTGTTATATTGCATCAGTTTGTGGCGGCCTGACCTTGCTATTTCTGGAGAAAAATCCAGACCTTTTCCCCGACCAAAATTTTGTTCGTGTAAGGTACGTACCCATGCTACAGAAATCTCCCAACTAAAATTAATGGGCAATGTTGCTTATGTCTGTATCTCAAAAAATAAACCACTTAACCCATACCCTGTTGTATTGTATAAGATCGTGGGGTCACCCCCTCCCCACCTGTGCCAAAAAGTCTGTGTCCACCACAATGGCCAGATGACTTGGTCAGTGACATCAGGTAGCTATACATTCATCTGGAAATTCCCAAACTAAAGTCAATGGGAAATATTCCGTTTGGCCGATTCTCTGTAAGCAAGCCCCAAACACCCAACCCTGTTATATTGCATCAGTTTGTGGCGGCCTGACCTTGCTATTTCTGGAGAAAAATCCAGACCTTTTTCCCCGACCAAAATTTGGCTCGTGCAAGGTACGTACCCATGCTACAGAAATCTCCCAACTAAAATTAATGGGGAATGTTGCTTATGTCTGTATCTCAAAAAAAAAAACCACTTAACCCATACCCTGTTGTATTGTATAAGATCGTGGGGTCACCCCCTCCCCACCTGTGCAAAAAAATCTGTGTCCTCCGCTTCGGCCGGCTTGGTCGTCGGTGACAACAGGTAGCTATACATGCATCTGGAAATCCCCCAACTAAAGTCAATGGGAAATATTCCTTTTGGCCGATTCTCTGTAACCCAGCGCCAAACACCCAACCCTGTTATATTGCATCAGTTTGTGGCGGCCTGACCTTGCTATTTCTGGAGAAAAATCCAGACCTTTTCCCCGACCAAAATTTTGTTCGTGTAAGGTACGTACCCATGCTACAGAAATCTCCCAACTAAAATTAATGGGCAATGTTGCTTATGTCTGTATCTCAAAAAATAAACCACTTAACCCATACCCTGTTGTATTGTATAAGATCGTGGGGCCACCCCCTCCCCACCTGTGCAAAACAATCTGTGTCCTCCGCTTCGGCCGGCTTGGTCGTCGGTGAAAACAGGCAGGTGAATACATGCATCTGGAAATCCCCCAACTAAAGTCAATGGGAAATATTCCTTTTGGCCGATTCTCTGTAACCCAGCGCCAAACACCCAACCCTGTTATATTGCATCAGTTTGTGGCGGCCTGACCTTGCTATTTCTGGAGAAAAATCCAGACCTTTTCCCCCGACCAAAGTTTGGCTCGTGTAAGGTACGTACCCCTGCTATAGAAATCTCCCAACTAAAATGAATGGGGAATGTTGCTTATGTCTGTATCTCAAAAAATAAACCACTTAACCCATACCGTGTTGTATTGTATAAGATCGTGGGGTCACCCCCTCCCCACCTGTGCAAAAAAATCTGTGTCTTCCGCTTCGGCCGGCTTGGTCGTCGGTGACAACAGGTAGCTATACATGCATCTGGAAATCACCCAACTAAAGTGAATGGGAAATATTCCGTTTGGCCGATTCTCTGTAAGCAAGCCCCAAACACCCAACCCTGTTATATTGCATCAGTTTGTGGCGGCCTGACCTTGCTATTTCTGGAGAAAAATCCAGACCTTTTTCCCCCGACCAAAGTTTGGCTCGTGTAAGGTACGTACCCATGCTACAGAAATCTCCCAACTAAAATTTATGGGGAATGTTGCTTATGTCTGTATCTCAAAAAATAAACCACTTAACCCATACCCTGTTGTATTGTATAAGATCGTGGGGTCACCCCCTCCCCACCTGTGCAAAAAAATCTGTGTCCTCCGCTTCGGCCGGCTTGGTCGTCGGTGACAACAGGTAGCTATACATGCATCTGGAAATCCCCCAACTAAAGTCAATGGGAAATATTCCTTTTGGCCGATTCTCTGTAACCCAGCGCCAAACACCCAACCCTGTTGTATTGCATCAGTTTGTGGCGGCCTGACCTTGCTATTTCTGGAGAAAAATCCAGACCTTTTCCCCGACCAAAATTTTGTTCGTGTAAGGTACGTACCCATGCTACAGAAATCTCCCAACTAAAATTAATGGGCAATGTTGCTTATGTCTGTATCTCAAAAAATAAACCACTTAACCCATACCCTGTTGTATTGTATAAGATCGTGGGGCCACCCCCTCCCCACCTGTGCAAAACAATCTGTGTCCTCCGCTTCGGCCGGCTTGGTCGTCGGTGAAAACAGGTAGCTATACATGCATCTGGAAATCCCCCAACTAAAGTCAATGGGAAATATTCCTTTTGGCCGATTCTCTGTAACCCAGCGCCAAACACCCAACCCTGTTATATTGCATCAGTTTGTGGCGGCCTGACCTTGCTATTTCTGGAGAAAAATCCAGACCTTTTCCCCCGACCAAAGTTTGGCTCGTGTAAGGTACGTACCCATGCTACAGAAATCTCCCAACTAAAATGAATGGGGAATGTTGCTTATGTCTGTATCTCAAAAAATAAACCACTTAACCCATACCCTGTTGTATTGTATAAGATCGTGGGGTCACCCCCTCCCCACCTGTGCAAAAAAATCTGTGTCCTCCGCTTCGGCCGGCTTGGTCGTCGGTGACAACAGGTAGCTATACATGCATCTGGAAATCCCCCAACTAAAGTGAATGGGAAATATTCCGTTTGGCCGATTCTCTGTAAGCAAGCCCCAAACACCCAACCCTGTTATATTGCATCAGTTTGTGGCGGCCTGACCTTGCTATTTCTGGAGAAAAATCCAGACTTTTTCCCCCACCAAAGTTTGGCTCGTGTAAGGTACGTACCCATGCTACAGAAATCTCCCAACTAAAATGAATGGGGAATGTTGCTTATGTCTGTATCTCCAAAAATAAACCACTTAACCCATACCCTGTTGTATTGTATAAGATCGTGGGGTCACCCCCTCCCCACCTGTGCCAAAAAGTCTGTGTCCACCACAATGGCCAGATGACTTGGTCAGTGACATCAGGTAGCTATACATTCATCTGGAAATTCCCAAACTAAAGTCAATGGGAAATATTCCGTTTGGCCGATTCTCTGTAAGCAAGCCCCAAACACCCAACCCTGTTATATTGCATCAGTTTGTGGCGGCCTGACCTTGCTATTTCTGGAGAAAAATCCAGACCTTTTTCCTCGACCAAAATTTGGCTCGTGCAAGGTACGTACCCATGCTACAGAAATCTCCCAACTAAAATTAATGGGGAATGTTGCTTATGTCTGTATCTCAAAAAATAAACCACTTAACCCATACCCTGTTGTATTGTATAAGATCGTGGGGTCACCCCCTCCCCACCTGTGCAAAAAAATCTGTGTCCTCCGCTTCGGCCGGCTTGGTCGTCGGTGACAACAGGTAGCTATACATGCATCTGGAAATCCCCCAACTAAAGTCAATGGGAAATATTCCTTTTGGCCGATTCTCTGTAACCCAGCGCCAAACACCCAACCCTGTTATATTGCATCAGTTTGTGGCAGCCTGACCTTGCTATTTCTGGAGAAAAATCCAGACCTTTTCCCCGACCAAAATTTTGTTCGTGTAAGGTACGTACCCATGCTACAGAAATCTCCCAACTAAAATTAATGGGCAATGTTGCTTATGTCTGTATCTCAAAAAATAAACCACTTAACCCATACCCTGTTGTATTGTATAAGATCGTGGGGCCACCCCCTCCCCACCTGTGCAAAACAATCTGTGTCCTCCGCTTCGGCCGGCTTGGTCGTCGGTGAAAACAGGCAGGTGAATACATGCATCTGGAAATCCCCCAACTAAAGTCAATGGGAAATATTCCTTTTGGCCAATTCTCTGTAACCCAGCGTCAAACACCCAACCCTGCTATATTGCATCAGTTTGTGGCGGCCTGACCTTGCTATTTCTGGAGAAAAATCCAGACCTTTTCCCCCGACCAAAGTTTGGCTCGTGTAAGGTACGTACCCCTGCTATAGAAATCTCCCAACTAAAATGAATGGGGAATGTTGCTTATGTCTGTATCTCAAAAAATAAACCACTTAACCCATACCGTGTTGTATTGTATAAGATCGTGGGGTCACCCCCTCCCCACCTGTGCAAAAAAATCTGTGTCTTCCGCTTCGGCCGGCTTGGTCGTCGGTGACAACAGGTAGCTATACATGCATCTGGAAATCACCCAACTAAAGTGAATGGGAAATATTCCGTTTGGCCGATTCTCTGTAAGCAAGCCCCAAACACCCAACCCTGTTATATTGCATCAGTTTGTGGCGGCCTGACCTTGCTATTTCTGGAGAAAAATCCAGACCTTTTTCCCCGACCAAAGTTTGGCTCGTGTAAGGTACGTACCCATGCTACAGAAATCTCCCAACTAAAATTTATGGGGAATGTTGCTTATGTCTGTATCTCAAAAAATAAACCACTTAACCCATACCCTGTTGTATTGTATAAGATCGTGGGGTCACCCCCTCCCCACCTGTGCAAAAAAATCTGTGTCCTCCGCTTCGGCCGGCTTAGTCGTCGGTGACAACAGGTAGCTATACATGCATCTGGAAATCCCCCAACTAAAGTCAATGGGAAATATTCCTTTTGGCCGATTCTCTGTAACCCAGCGCCAAACACCCAACCCTGTTATATTGCATCAGTTTGTGGCGGCCTGACCTTGCTATTTCTGGAGAAAAATCCAGACCTTTTCCCCGACCAAAATTTTGTTCGTGTAAGGTACGTACCCATGCTACAGAAATCTCCCAACTAAAATTAATGGGCAATGTTGCTTATGTCTGTATCTCAAAAAATAAACCACTTAACCCATACCCTGTTGTATTGTATAAGATCGTGGGGCCACCCCCTCCCCACCTGTGCAAAACAATCTGTGTCCTCCGCTTCGGCCGGCTTGGTCGTCGGTGAAAACAGGTAGCTATACATGCATCTGGAAATCCCCCAACTAAAGTCAATGGGAAATATTCCTTTTGGCCGATTCTCTGTAACCCAGCGCCAAACACCCAACCCTGTTATATTGCATCAGTTTGTGGCGGCCTGACCTTGCTATTTCTGGAGAAAAATCCAGACCTTTTCCCCCGACCAAAGTTTGGCTCGTGTAAGGTACGTACCCATGCTACAGAAATCTCCCAACTAAAATGAATGGGGAATGTTGCTTATGTCTGTATCTCAAAAAATAAACCACTTAACCCATACCCTGTTGTATTGTATAAGATCGTGGGGTCACCCCCTCCCCACCTGTGCAAAAAAATCTGTGTCCTCCGCTTCGGCCGGCTTGGTCGTCGGTGACAACAGGTAGCTATACATGCATCTGGAAATCCCCCAACTAAAGTGAATGGGAAATATTCCGTTTGGCCGATTCTCTGTAAGCAAGCCCCAAACACCCAACCCTGTTATATTGCATCAGTTTGTGGCGGCCTGACCTTGCTATTTCTGGAGAAAAATCCAGACTTTTTCCCCCACCAAAGTTTGGCTCGTGTAAGGTACGTACCCATGCTACAGAAATCTCCCAACTAAAATGAATGGGGAATGTTGCTTATGTCTGTATCTCCAAAAATAAACCACTTAACCCATACCCTGTTGTATTGTATAAGATCGTGGGGTCACCCCCTCCCCACCTGTGCCAAAAAGTCTGTGTCCACCACAATGGCCAGATGACTTGGTCAGTGACATCAGGTAGCTATACATTCATCTGGAAATTCCCAAACTAAAGTCAATGGGAAATATTCCGTTTGGCCGATTCTCTGTAAGCAAGACCCAAACACCCAACCCTGTTATATTGCATCAGTTTGTGGCGGCCTGACCTTGCTATTTCTGGAGAAAAATCCAGACCTTTTTCCCCGACCAAAATTTGGCTCGTGCAAGGTACGTACCCATGCTACAGAAATCTCCCAACTAAAATTAATGGGGAATGTTGCTTATGTCTGTATCTCAAAAAATAAACCACTTAACCCATACCCTGTTGTATTGTATAAGATCGTGGGGTCACCCCCTCCCCACCTGTGCAAAAAAATCTGTGTCCTCCGCTTCGGCCGGCTTGGTCGTCGGTGACAACAGGTAGCTATACATGCATCTGGAAATCCCCCAACTAAAGTCAATGGGAAATATTCCTTTTGGCCGATTCTCTGTAACCCAGCGCCAAACACCCAACCCTGTTATATTGCATCAGTTTGTGGCGGCCTGACCTTGCTATTTCTGGAGAAAAATCCAGACCTTTTCCCCGACCAAAATTTTGTTCGTGTAAGGTACGTACCCATGCTACAGAAATCTCCCAACTAAAATTAATGGGCAATGTTGCTTATGTCTGTATCTCAAAAAATAAACCACTTAACCCATACCCTGTTGTATTGTATAAGATCGTGGGGCCACCCCCTCCCCACCTGTGCAAAACAATCTGTGTCCTCCGCTTCGGCCGGCTTGGTCGTCGGTGAAAACAGGCAGGTGAATACATGCATCTGGAAATCCCCCAACTAAAGTCAATGGGAAATATTCCTTTTGGCCAATTCTCTGTAACCCAGCGTCAAACACCCAACCCTGCTATATTGCATCAGTTTGTGGCGGCCTGACCTTGCTATTTCTGGAGAAAAATCCAGACCTTTTCCCCCGACCAAAGTTTGGCTCGTGTAAGGTACGTACCCCTGCTATAGAAATCTCCCAACTAAAATGAATGGGGAATGTTGCTTATGTCTGTATCTCAAAAAATAAACCACTTAACCCATACCGTGTTGTATTGTATAAGATCGTGGGGTCACCCCCTCCCCACCTGTGCAAAAAAATCTGTGTCTTCCGCTTCGGCCGGCTTGGTCGTCGGTGACAACAGGTAGCTATACATGCATCTGGAAATCACCCAACTAAAGTGAATGGGAAATATTCCGTTTGGCCGATTCTCTGTAAGCCAGCCCCAAACACCCAACCCTGTTATATTGCATCAGTTTGTGGCGGCCTGACCTTGCTATTTCTGGAGAAAAATCCAGACCTTTTTCCCCGACCAAAGTTTGGCTCGTGTAAGGTACGTACCCATGCTACAGAAATCTCCCAACTAAAATTTATGGGCAATGTTGCTTATGTCTGTATCTCAAAAAATAAACCACTTAACCCATACCCTGTTGTATTGTATAAGATCGTGCGGCCACCCCCTCCCCACCTGTGCAAAACAATCTGTGTCCTCCGCTTCGGCCGGCTTGGTCGTCGGTGAAAACAGGTAGCTATACATGCATCTGGAAATCCCCCAACTAAAGTCAATGGGAAATATTCCTTTTGGCCGATTCTCTGTAACCCAGCGCCAAACACCCAACCCTGTTATATTGCATCAGTTTGTGGCGGCCTGACCTTGCTATTTCTGGAGAAAAATCCAGACCTTTTCCCCCGACCAAAGTTTGGCTCGTGTAAGGTACGTACCCATGCTACAGAAATCTCCCAACTAAAATGAATGGGGAATGTTGCTTATGTCTGTATCTCAAAAAATAAACCACTTAACCCATACCCTGTTGTATTGTATAAGATCGTGGGGTCACCCCCTCCCCACCTGTGCAAAAAAATCTGTGTCCTCCGCTTCGGCCGGCTTGGTCGTCGGTGACAACAGGTAGCTATACATGCATCTGGAAATCCCCCAACTAAAGTGAATGGGAAATATTCCGTTTGGCCGATTCTCTGTAAGCAAGCCCCAAACACCCAACCCTGTTATATTGCATCAGTTTGTGGCGGCCTGACCTTGCTATTTCTGGAGAAAAATCCAGACTTTTTCCCCCACCAAAGTTTGGCTCGTGTAAGGTACGTACCCATGCTACAGAAATCTCCCAACTAAAATGAATGGGGAATGTTGCTTATGTCTGTATCTCCAAAAATAAACCACTTAACCCATACCCTGTTGTATTGTATAAGATCGTGGGGTCACCCCCTCCCCACCTGTGCCAAAAAGTCTGTGTCCACCACAATGGCCAGATGACTTGGTCAGTGACATCAGGTAGCTATACATTCATCTGGAAATTCCCAAACTAAAGTCAATGGGAAATATTCCGTTTGGCCGATTCTCTGTAAGCAAGCCCCAAACACCCAACCCTGTTATATTGCATCAGTTTGTGGCGGCCTGACCTTGCTATTTCTGGAGAAAAATCCAGACCTTTTTCCCCGACCAAAATTTGGCTCGTGCAAGGTACGTACCCATGCTACAGAAATCTCCCAACTAAAATTAATGGGGAATGTTGCTTATGTCTGTATCTCAAAAAATAAACCACTTAACCCATACCCTGTTGTATTGTATAAGATCGTGGGGTCACCCCCTCCCCACCTGTGCAAAAAAATCTGTGTCCTCCGCTTCGGCCGGCTTGGTCGTCGGTGACAACAGGTAGCTATACATGCATCTGGAAATCCCCCAACTAAAGTCAATGGGAAATATTCCTTTTGGCCGATTCTCTGTAACCCAGCGCCAAACACCCAACCCTGTTATATTGCATCAGTTTGTGGCGGCCTGACCTTGCTATTTCTGGAGAAAAATCCAGACCTTTTCCCCGACCAAAATTTTGTTCGTGTAAGGTACGTACCCATGCTACAGAAATCTCCCAACTAAAATTAATGGGCAATGTTGCTTATGTCTGTATCTCAAAAAATAAACCACTTAACCCATACCCTGTTGTATTGTATAAGATCGTGGGGCCACCCCCTCCCCACCTGTGCAAAACAATCTGTGTCCTCCGCTTCGGCCGGCTTGGTCGTCGGTGAAAACAGGCAGGTGAATACATGCATCTGGAAATCCCCCAACTAAAGTCAATGGGAAATATTCCTTTTGGCCAATTCTCTGTAACCCAGCGTCAAACACCCAACCCTGCTATATTGCATCAGTTTGTGGCGGCCTGACCTTGCTATTTCTGGAGAAAAATCCAGACCTTTTCCCCCGACCAAAGTTTGGCTCGTGTAAGGTACGTACCCCTGCTATAGAAATCTCCCAACTAAAATGAATGGGGAATGTTGCTTATGTCTGTATCTCAAAAAATAAACCACTTAACCCATACCGTGTTGTATTGTATAAGATCGTGGGGTCACCCCCTCCCCACCTGTGCAAAAAAATCTGTGTCCTCCGCTTCGGCCGGCTTGGTCGTCGGTGACAACAGGTAGCTATACATGCATCTGGAAATCCCCCAACTAAAGTGAATGGGAAATATTCCGTTTGGCCGATTCTCTGTAAGCAAGCCCCAAACACCCAACCCTGTTATATTGCATCAGTTTGTGGCGGCCTGACCTTGCTATTTCTGGAGAAAAATCCAGACTTTTTCCCCCACCAAAGTTTGGCTCGTGTAAGGTACGTACCCATGCTACAGAAATCTCCCAACTAAAATGAATGGGGAATGTTGCTTATGTCTGTATCTCCAAAAATAAACCACTTAACCCATACCCTGTTGTATTGTATAAGATCGTGGGGTCACCCCCTCCCCACCTGTGCCAAAAAGTCTGTGTCCACCACAATGGCCAGATGACTTGGTCAGTGACATCAGGTAGCTATACATTCATCTGGAAATTCCCAAACTAAAGTCAATGGGAAATATTCCGTTTGGCCGATTCTCTGTAAGCAAGCCCCAAACACCCAACCCTGTTATATTGCATCAGTTTGTGGCGGCCTGACCTTGCTATTTCTGGAGAAAAATCCAGACCTTTTTCCCCGACCAAAATTTGGCTCGTGCAAGGTACGTACCCATGCTACAGAAATCTCCCAACTAAAATTAATGGGGAATGTTGCTTATGTCTGTATCTCAAAAAATAAACCACTTAACCCATACCCTGTTGTATTGTATAAGATCGTGGGGTCACCCCCTCCCCACCTGTGCAAAAAAATCTGTGTCCTCCGCTTCGGCCGGCTTGGTCGTCGGTGACAACAGGTAGCTATACATGCATCTGGAAATCCCCCAACTAAAGTCAATGGGAAATATTCCGTTTGGCCGATTCTCTGTAAGCAAGCCCCAAACACCCAACCCTGTTATATTGCATCAGTTTGTGGCGGCCTGACCTTGCTATTTCTGGAGAAAAATCCAGACTTTTTCCCCCACCAAAGTTTGGCTCGTGTAAGGTACGTACCCATGCTACAGAAATCTCCCAACTAAAATGAATGGGGAATGTTGCTTATGTCTGTATCTCCAAAAATAAACCACTTAACCCATACCCTGTTGTATTGTATAAGATCGTGGGGTCACCCCCTCCCCACCTGTGCCAAAAAGTCTGTGTCCACCACAATGGCCAGATGACTTGGTCAGTGACATCAGGTAGCTATACATTCATCTGGAAATTCCCAAACTAAAGTCAATGGGAAATATTCCGTTTGGCCGATTCTCTGTAAGCAAGCCCCAAACACCCAACCCTGTTATATTGCATCAGTTTGTGGCGGCCTGACCTTGCTATTTCTGGAGAAAAATCCAGACCTTTTTCCCCGACCAAAATTTGGCTCGTGCAAGGTACGTACCCATGCTACAGAAATCTCCCAACTAAAATTAATGGGGAATGTTGCTTATGTCTGTATCTCAAAAAATAAACCACTTAACCCATACCCTGTTGTATTGTATAAGATCGTGGGGTCACCCCCTCCCCACCTGTGCAAAAAAATCTGTGTCCTCCGCTTCGGCCGGCTTGGTCGTCGGTGACAACAGGTAGCTATACATGCATCTGGAAATCCCCCAACTAAAGTCAATGGGAAATATTCCTTTTGGCCGATTCTCTGTAAGCAAGCCCCAAACACCCAACCCTGTTATATTGCATCAGTTTGTGGCGGCCTGACCTTGCTATTTCTGGAGAAAAATCCAGACTTTTTCCCCCACCAAAGTTTGGCTCGTGTAAGGTACGTACCCATGCTACAGAAATCTCCCAACTAAAATGAATGGGGAATGTTGCTTATGTCTGTATCTCCAAAAATAAACCACTTAACCCATACCCTGTTGTATTGTATAAGATCGTGGGGTCACCCCCTCCCCACCTGTGCCAAAAAGTCTGTGTCCACCACAATGGCCAGATGACTTGGTCAGTGACATCAGGTAGCTATACATTCATCTGGAAATTCCCAAACTAAAGTCAATGGGAAATATTCCGTTTGGCCGATTCTCTGTAAGCAAGCCCCAAACACCCAACCCTGTTATATTGCATCAGTTTGTGGCGGCCTGACCTTGCTATTTCTGGAGAAAAATCCAGACCTTTTTCCCCGACCAAAATTTGGCTCGTGCAAGGTACGTACCCATGCTACAGAAATCTCCCAACTAAAATTAATGGGGAATGTTGCTTATGTCTGTATCTCAAAAAATAAACCACTTAACCCATACCCTGTTGTATTGTATAAGATCGTGGGGTCACCCCCTCCCCACCTGTGCAAAAAAATCTGTGTCCTCCGCTTCGGCCGGCTTGGTCGTCGGTGACAACAGGTAGCTATACATGCATCTGGAAATCCCCCAACTAAAGTCAATGGGAAATATTCCTTTTGGCCGATTCTCTTTAACCCAGCGCCAAACACCCAACCCTGTTATATTGCATCAGTTTGTGGCGGCCTGACCTTGCTATTTCTGGAGAAAAATCCAGACCTTTTCCCCGACCAAAATTTTGTTCGTGTAAGGTACGTACCCATGCTACAGAAATCTCCCAACTAAAATTAATGGGCAATGTTGCTTATGTCTGTATCTCAAAAAATAAACCACTTAACCCATACCCTGTTGTATTGTATAAGATCGTGGGGCCACCCCCTCCCCACCTGTGCAAAACAATCTGTGTCCTCCGCTTCGGCCGGCTTGGTCGTCGGTGAAAACAGGCAGGTGAATACATGCATCTGGAAATCCCCCAACTAAAGTCAATGGGAAATATTCCTTTTGGCCGATTCTCTGTAACCCAGCGCCAAACACCCAACCCTGTTATATTGCATCAGTTTGTGGCGGCCTGACCTTGCTATTTCTGGAGAAAAATCCAGACCTTTTCCCCCGACCAAAGTTTGGCTCGTGTAAGGTACGTACCCCTGCTATAGAAATCTCCCAACTAAAATGAATGGGGAATGTTGCTTATGTCTGTATCTCAAAAAATAAACCACTTAACCCATACCGTGTTGTATTGTATAAGATCGTGGGGTCACCCCCTCCCCACCTGTGCAAAAAAATCTGTGTCTTCCGCTTCGGCCGGCTTGGTCGTCGGTGACAACAGGTAGCTATACATGCATCTGGAAATCACCCAACTAAAGTGAATGGGAAATATTCCGTTTGGCCGATTCTCTGTAAGCAAGCCCCAAACACCCAACCCTGTTATATTGCATCAGTTTGTGGCGGCCTGACCTTGCTATTTCTGGAGAAAAATCCAGACCTTTTTCCTCGACCAAAGTTTGGCTCGTGTAAGGTACGTACCCATGCTACAGAAATCTCCCAACTAAAATTTATGGGGAATGTTGCTTATGTCTGTATCTCAAAAAATAAACCACTTAACCCATACCCTGTTGTATTGTATAAGATCGTGGGGTCACCCCCTCCCCACCTGTGCAAAAAAATCTGTGTCCTCCGCTTCGGCCGGCTTGGTCGTCGGTGACAACAGGTAGCTATACATGCATCTGGAAATCCCCCAACTAAAGTGAATGGGAAATATTCCGTTTGGCCGATTCTCTGTAAGCAAGCCCCAAACACCCAACCCTGTTATATTGCATCAGTTTGTGGCGGCCTGACCTTGCTATTTCTGGAGAAAAATCCAGACTTTTTCCCCCACCAAAGTTTGGCTCGTGTAAGGTACGTACCCATGCTACAGAAATCTCCCAACTAAAATGAATGGGGAATGTTGCTTATGTCTGTATCTCCAAAAATAAACCACTTAACCCATACCCTGTTGTATTGTATAAGATCGTGGGGTCACCCCCTCCCCACCTGTGCCAAAAAGTCTGTGTCCACCACAATGGCCAGATGACTTGGTCAGTGACATCAGGTAGCTATACATTCATCTGGAAATTCCCAAACTAAAGTCAATGGGAAATATTCCGTTTGGCCGATTCTCTGTAAGCAAGCCCCAAACACCCAACCCTGTTATATTGCATCAGTTTGTGGCGGCCTGACCTTGCTATTTCTGGAGAAAAATCCAGACCTTTTTCCCCGACCAAAATTTGGCTCGTGCAAGGTACGTACCCATGCTACAGAAATCTCCCAACTAAAATTAATGGGGAATGTTGCTTATGTCTGTATCTCAAAAAATAAACCACTTAACCCATACCCTGTTGTATTGTATAAGATCGTGGGGTCACCCCCTCCCCACCTGTGCAAAAAAATCTGTGTCCTCCGCTTCGGCCGGCTTGGTCGTCGGTGACAACAGGTAGCTATACATGCATCTGGAAATCCCCCAACTAAAGTCAATGGGAAATATTCCTTTTGGCCGATTCTCTGTAACCCAGCGCCAAACACCCAACCCTGTTATATTGCATCAGTTTGTGGCGGCCTGACCTTGCTATTTCTGGAGAAAAATCCAGACCTTTTCCCCGACCAAAATTTTGTTCGTGTAAGGTACGTACCCATGCTACAGAAATCTCCCAACTAAAATTAATGGGCAATGTTGCTTATGTCTGTATCTCAAAAAATAAACCACTTAACCCATACCCTGTTGTATTGTATAAGATCGTGGGGCCACCCCCTCCCCACCTGTGCAAAACAATCTGTGTCCTCCGCTTCGGCCGGCTTGGTCGTCGGTGAAAACAGGCAGGTGAATACATGCATCTGGAAATCCCCCAACTAAAGTCAATGGGAAATATTCCTTTTGGCCGATTCTCTGTAACCCAGCGCCAAACACCCAACCCTGTTATATTGCATCAGTTTGTGGCGGCCTGACCTTGCTATTTCTGGAGAAAAATCCAGACCTTTTCCCCCGACCAAAGTTTGGCTCGTGTAAGGTACGTACCCCTGCTATAGAAATCTCCCAACTAAAATGAATGGGGAATGTTGCTTATGTCTGTATCTCAAAAAATAAACCACTTAACCCATACCGTGTTGTATTGTATAAGATCGTGGGGTCACCCCCTCCCCACCTGTGCAAAAAAATCTGTGTCCTCTGCTTCGGCCGGCTTGGTCGTCGGTGACAACAGGTAGCTATACATGCATCTGGAAATCCCCCAACTAAAGTCAATGGGAAATATTCCTTTTGGCCGATTCTCTGTAACCCAGCGCCAAACACCCAACCCTGTTATATTGCATCAGTTTGTGGCGGCCTGACCTTGCTATTTCTGGAGAAAAATCCAGACCTTTTCCCCGACCAAAATTTTGTTCGTGTAAGGTACGTACCCATGCTACAGAAATCTCCCAACTAAAATTAATGGGGAATGTTGCTTATGTCTGTATCTCAAAAAATAAACCACTTAACCCATACCCTGTTGTATTGTATAAGATCGTGGGGCCACCCCCTCCCCACCTGTGCAAAACAATCTGTGTCCTCCGCTTCGGCCGGCTTGGTCGTCGGTGAAAACAGGTAGCTATACATGCATCTGGAAATCCCCCAACTAAAGTCAATGGGAAATATTCCTTTTGGCCGATTCTCTGTAACCCAGCGCCAAACACCCAACCCTGTTATATTGCATCAGTTTGTGGCGGCCTGACCTTGCTATTTCTGGAGAAAAATCCAGACCTTTTCCCCCGACCAAAGTTTGGCTCGTGCAAGGTACGTACCCCTGCTACAGAAATCTCCCAACTAAAATGAATAGGGAATGTTGCTTATGTCTGTATCTCAAAAAATAAACCACTTAACCCATACCCTGTTGTATTGTATAAGATCGTGGGGTCACCCCCTCCCCACCTGTGCAAAAAAATCTGTGTCCTCCGCTTCGGCCGGCTTGGTCGTCGGTGACAACAGGTAGCTATACATGCATCTGGAAATCCCCCAACTAAAGTCAATGGGAAATATTCCTTTTGGCCGATTCTCTGTAACCCAGCGCCAAACACCCAACCCTGTTATATTGCATCAGTTTGTGGCGGCCTGACCTTGCTATTTCTGGAGAAAAATCCAGACCTTTTCCCCGACCAAAATTTTGTTCGTGTAAGGTACGTACCCATGCTACAGAAATCTCCCAACTAAAATTAATGGGCAATGTTGCTTATGTCTGTATCTCAAAAAATAAACCACTTAACCCATACCCTGTTGTATTGTATAAGATCGTGGGGCCACCCCCTCCCCACCTGTGCAAAACAATCTGTGTCCTCCGCTTCGGCCGGCTTGGTCGTCGGTGAAAACAGGTAGCTATACATGCATCTGGAAATCCCCCAACTAAAGTCAATGGGAAATATTCCTTTTGGCCGATTCTCTGTAACCCAGCGCCAAACACCCAACCCTGTTATATTGCATCAGTTTGTGGCGGCCTGACCTTGCTATTTCTGGAGAAAAATCCAGACCTTTTCCCCCGACCAAAGTTTGGCTCGTGTAAGGTACGTACCCATGCTACAGAAATCTCCCAACTAAAATGAATAGGGAATGTTGCTTATGTCTGTATCTCAAAAAATAAACCACTTAACCCATACCCTGTTGTATTGTATAAGATCGTGGGGTCACCCCCTCCCCACCTGTGCAAAAAAATCTGTGTCTTCCGCTTCGGCCGGCTTGGTCGTCGGTGACAACAGGTAGCTATACATGCATCTGGAAATCCCCCAACTAAAGTGAATGGGAAATATTCCGTTTGGCCGATTCTCTGTAAGCAAGCCCCAAACACCCAACCCTGTTATATTGCATCAGTTTGTGGCGGCCTGACCTTGCTATTTCTGGAGAAAAATCCTGACCTTTTCCCCCACCAAAGTTTGGCTCGTGTAAGGTACGTACCCATGCTACAGAAATCTCCCAACTAAAATGAATGGGGAATGTTGCTTATGTCTGTATCTCCAAAAATAAATCACTTAACCCATACCCTGTTGTATTGTATAAGATCGTGGGGTCACCCCCTCCCCACCTGTGCCAAAAAGTCTGTGTCCACCACAATGGCCAGATGACTTGGTCAGTGATATCAGGTAGCTATACATTCATCTGGAAATTCCCAAACTAAAGTCAATGGGAAATATTCCGTTTGGCCGATTCTCTGTAAGCAAGCCCCAAACACCCAACCCTGTTATATTGCATCAGTTTGTGGCGGCCTAACCTTGCTATTTCGGGAGAAAAATCCAGACCTTTTTCCCCGACCAAAATTTGGCTCGTGCAAGGTACGTACCCATGCTACAGAAATCTCCCAACTAAAATTAATGGGCAATGTTGCTTATGTCTGTATCTCAAAAAATAAACCACTTAACCCATACCCTGTTGTATTGTATAAGATCGTGGGGTCACCCCCTCCCCACCTGTGTAAAAAAATCTGTGTCCTCCGCTTCGGCCGGCTTGGTCGTCGGTGACAACAGGTAGCTATACATGCATCTGGAAATCCCCCAGCTAAAGTCAATGGGAAATATTCCTTTTGGCCGATTCTCTGTAACCCAGTGCCAAACACCCAACCCTGTTATATTGCATCAGTTTGTGGCGGCCTGACCTTGCTATTTCTGGAGAAAAATCCAGACCTTTTCCCCGACCAAAATTTTGTTCGTGTAAGGTACGTACCCATGCTACAGAAATCTCCCAACTAAAATTAATGGGGAATGTTGCTTATGTCTGTATCTCAAAAAATAAACCACTTAACCCATACCCTGTTGTATTGTATAAGATCGTGGGGCCACCCCCTCCCCACCTGTGCAAAACAATCTGTGTCCTCCGCTTCGGCCGGCTTGGTCGTCGGTGAAAACAGGTAGCTATACATGCATCTGGAAATCCCCCAACTAAAGTCAATGGGAAATATTCCTTTTGGCCGATTCTCTGTAACCCAGCGCCAAACACCCAACCCTGTTATATTGCATCAGTTTGTGGCGGCCTGACCTTGCTATTTCTGGAGAAAAATCCAGACCTTTTCCCCCGACCAAAGTTTGGCTCGTGCAAGGTACGTACCCCTGCTACAGAAATCTCCCAACTAAAATGAATAGGGAATGTTGCTTATGTCTGTATCTCAAAAAATAAACCACTTAACCCATACCCTGTTGTATTGTATAAGATCGTGGGGTCACCCCCTCCCCACCTGTGCAAAAAAATCTGTGTCCTCCGCTTCGGCCGGCTTGGTCGTCGGTGACAACAGGTAGCTATACATGCATCTGGAAATCCCCCAACTAAAGTCAATGGGAAATATTCCTTTTGGCCGATTCTCTGTAACCCAGCGCCAAACACCCAACCCTGTTATATTGCATCAGTTTGTGGCGGCCTGACCTTGCTATTTCTGGAGAAAAATCCAGACCTTTTCCCCGACCAAAATTTTGTTCGTGTAAGGTACGTACCCATGCTACAGAAATCTCCCAACTAAAATTAATGGGCAATGTTGCTTATGTCTGTATCTCAAAAAATAAACCACTTAACCCATACCCTGTTGTATTGTATAAGATCGTGGGGCCACCCCCTCCCCACCTGTGCAAAACAATCTGTGTCCTCCGCTTCGGCCGGCTTGGTCGTCGGTGAAAACAGGTAGCTATACATGCATCTGGAAATCCCCCAACTAAAGTCAATGGGAAATATTCCTTTTGGCCGATTCTCTGTAACCCAGCGCCAAACACCCAACCCTGTTATATTGCATCAGTTTGTGGCGGCCTGACCTTGCTATTTCTGGAGAAAAATCCAGACCTTTTCCCCCGACCAAAGTTTGGCTCGTGTAAGGTACGTACCCATGCTACAGAAATCTCCCAACTAAAATGAATAGGGAATGTTGCTTATGTCTGTATCTCAAAAAATAAACCACTTAACCCATACCCTGTTGTATTGTATAAGATCGTGGGGTCACCCCCTCCCCACCTGTGCAAAAAAATCTGTGTCTTCCGCTTCGGCCGGCTTGGTCGTCGGTGACAACAGGTAGCTATACATGCATCTGGAAATCCCCCAACTAAAGTGAATGGGAAATATTCCGTTTGGCCGATTCTCTGTAAGCAAGCCCCAAACACCCAACCCTGTTATATTGCATCAGTTTGTGGCGGCCTGACCTTGCTATTTCTGGAGAAAAATCCTGACCTTTTCCCCCACCAAAGTTTGGCTCGTGTAAGGTACGTACCCATGCTACAGAAATCTCCCAACTAAAATGAATGGGGAATGTTGCTTATGTCTGTATCTCCAAAAATAAATCACTTAACCCATACCCTGTTGTATTGTATAAGATCGTGGGGTCACCCCCTCCCCACCTGTGCCAAAAAGTCTGTGTCCACCACAATGGCCAGATGACTTGGTCAGTGATATCAGGTAGCTATACATTCATCTGGAAATTCCCAAACTAAAGTCAATGGGAAATATTCCGTTTGGCCGATTCTCTGTAAGCAAGCCCCAAACACCCAACCCTGTTATATTGCATCAGTTTGTGGCGGCCTAACCTTGCTATTTCGGGAGAAAAATCCAGACCTTTTTCCCCGACCAAAATTTGGCTCGTGCAAGGTACGTACCCATGCTACAGAAATCTCCCAACTAAAATTAATGGGCAATGTTGCTTATGTCTGTATCTCAAAAAATAAACCACTTAACCCATACCCTGTTGTATTGTATAAGATCGTGGGGTCACCCCCTCCCCACCTGTGTAAAAAAATCTGTGTCCTCCGCTTCGGCCGGCTTGGTCGTCGGTGACAACAGGTAGCTATACATGCATCTGGAAATCCCCCAGCTAAAGTCAATGGGAAATATTCCTTTTGGCCGATTCTCTGTAACCCAGTGCCAAACACCCAACCCTGTTATATTGCATCAGTTTGTGGCGGCCTGACCTTGCTATTTCTGGAGAAAAATCCAGACCTTTTCCCCGACCAAAATTTTGTTCGTGTAAGGTACGTACCCATGCTACAGAAATCTCCCAACTAAAATTAATGGGGAATGTTGCTTATGTCTGTATCTCAAAAAATAAACCACTTAACCCATACCCTGTTGTATTGTATAAGATCGTGGGGCCACCCCCTCCCCACCTGTGCAAAACAATCTGTGTCCTCCGCTTCGGCCGGCTTGGTCGTCGGTGAAAACAGGTAGCTATACATGCATCTGGAAATCCCCCAACTAAAGTCAATGGGAAATATTCCTTTTGGCCGATTCTCTGTAACCCAGCGCCAAACACCCAACCCTGTTATATTGCATCAGTTTGTGGGGGCCTGACCTTGCTATTTCTGGAGAAAAATCCAGACCTTTTCCCCCGACCAAAGTTTGGCTCGTGCAAGGTACGTACCCCTGCTACAGAAATCTCCCAACTAAAATGAATAGGGAATGTTGCTTATGTCTGTATCTCAAAAAATAAACCACTTAACCCATACCCTGTTGTATTGTATAAGATCGTGGGGTCACCCCCTCCCCACCTGTGCAAAAAAATCTGTGTCCTCCGCTTCGGCCGGCTTGGTCGTCGGTGACAACAGGTAGCTATACATGCATCTGGAAATCCCCCAACTAAAGTGAATGGGAAATATTCCATTTGGCCGATTCTCTGTAAGCAAGCCCCAAACACCCAACCCTGTTATATTGCATCAGTTTGTGGCGGCCTGACCTTGCTATTTCTGGAGAAAAATCCAGACCTTTTCCCCCACCAAAGTTTGGCTCGTGTAAGGTACGTACCCATGCTACAGAAATCTCCCAATTAAAATGAATGGGGAATGTTGCTTATGTCTGTATCTCCAAAAATAAACCACTTAACCCATACCCTGTTGTATTGTATAAGATCGTGGGGTCACCCCCTCCCCACCTGTGCCAAAAAGTCTGTGTCCACCACAATGGCCAGATGACTTGGTCAGTGACATCAGGTAGCTATACATTCATCTGGAAATTCCCAAACTAAAGTCAATGGGAAATATTCTGTTTGGCCGATTCTCTGTAAGCAAGCCCCAAACACCCAACCCTGTTATATTGCATCAGTTTGTGGCGGCCTGACCTTGCTATTTCTGGAGAAAAATCCAGACCTTTTTCCCTGACCAAAATTAGGCTCGTGCAAGGTACGTACCCATGCTACAGAAATCTCCCAACTAAAATTAATGGGGAATGTTGCTTATGTCTGTATCTCAAAAATTAAACCACTTAACCCATACCCTGTTGTATTGTATAAGATTGTGGGGTCACCCCCTCCCCACCTGTGCAAAAAAATCTGTGTCCTCCGCTTCGGCCGGCTTGGTCGTTGGTGACAACAGGTAGCTATACATGCATCTGGAAATCCCCCAACTAAAGTCAATGGGAAATATTCCTTTTGGCCGATTCTCTGTAACCCAGCGCCAAACACCCAACCCTGTTATATTGCATCAGTTTGTGGCGGCCTGACCTTGCTATTTCTGGAGAAAAATCCAGACCTTTTCCCCGACCAAAATTTTGTTCGTGTAAGGTACGTACCCATGCTACAGAAATCTCCCAACTAAAATTAATGGGGAATGTTGCTTATGTCTGTATCTCAAAAAATAAACCACTTAACCCATACCCTGTTGTATTGTATAAGATCGTGGGGCCACCCCCTCCCCACCTGTGCAAAACAATCTGTGTCCTCCGCTTCGGCCGGCTTGGTCGTCGGTGAAAACAGGTAGCTATACATGCATCTGGAAATCCCCCAACTAAAGTCAATGGGAAATATTCCTTTTGGCCGATTCTCTGTAACCCAGCGCCAAACACCCAACCCTGTTATATTGCATCAGTTTGTGGGGGCCTGACCTTGCTATTTCTGGAGAAAAATCCAGACCTTTTCCCCCGACCAAAGTTTGGCTCGTGCAAGGTACGTACCCCTGCTACAGAAATCTCCCAACTAAAATGAATAGGGAATGTTGCTTATGTCTGTATCTCAAAAAATAAACCACTTAACCCATACCCTGTTGTATTGTATAAGATCGTGGGGTCACCCCCTCCCCACCTGTGCAAAAAAATCTGTGTCCTCCGCTTCGGCCGGCTTGGTCGTCGGTGACAACAGGTAGCTATACATGCATCTGGAAATCCCCCAACTAAAGTGAATGGGAAATATTCCATTTGGCCGATTCTCTGTAAGCAAGCCCCAAACACCCAACCCTGTTATATTGCATCAGTTTGTGGCGGCCTGACCTTGCTATTTCTGGAGAAAAATCCAGACCTTTTCCCCCACCAAAGTTTGGCTCGTGTAAGGTACGTACCCATGCTACAGAAATCTCCCAACTAAAATGAATGGGGAATGTTGCTTATGTCTGTATCTCCAAAAATAAACCACTTAACCCATACCCTGTTGTATTGTATAAGATCGTGGGGTCACCCCCTCCCCACCTGTGCCAAAAAGTCTGTGTCCACCACAATGGCCAGATGACTTGGTCAGTGACATCAGGTAGCTATACATTCATCTGGAAATTCCCAAACTAAAGTCAATGGGAAATATTCTGTTTGGCCGATTCTCTGTAAGCAAGCCCCAAACACCCAACCCTGTTATATTGCATCAGTTTGTGGCGGCCTGACCTTGCTATTTCTGGAGAAAAATCCAGACCTTTTTCCCTGACCAAAATTAGGCTCGTGCAAGGTACGTACCCATGCTACAGAAATCTCCCAACTAAAATTAATGGGGAATGTTGCTTATGTCTGTATCTCAAAAATTAAACCACTTAACCCATACCCTGTTGTATTGTATAAGATCGTGGGGTCACCCCCTCCCCACCTGTGCAAAAAAATCTGTGTCCTCCGCTTCGGCCGGCTTGGTCGTCGGTGACAACAGGTAGCTATACATGCATCTGGAAATCCCCCAACTAAAGTCAATGGGAAATATTCCTTTTGGCCGATTCTCTGTAACCCAGCGCCAAACACCCAACCCTGTTATATTGCATCAGTTTGTGGCGGCCTGACCTTGCTATTTCTGGAGAAAAATCCAGACCTTTTCCCCGACCAAAATTTTGTTCGTGTAAGGTACGTACCCATGCTACAGAAATCTCCCAACTAAAATTAATGGGGAATGTTGCTTATGTCTGTATCTCAAAAAATAAACCACTTAACCCATACCCTGTTGTATTGTATAAGATCGTGGGGCCACCCCCTCCCCACCTGTGCAAAACAATCTGTGTCCTCCGCTTCGGCTGGCTTGGTCGTCGGTGAAAACAGGTAGCTATACATGCATCTGGAAATCCCCCAACTAAAGTCAATGGGAAATATTCCTTTTGGCCGATTCTCTGTAACCCAGCGCCAAACACCCAACCCTGTTATATTGCATCAGTTTGTGGGGGCCTGACCTTGCTATTTCTGGAGAAAAATCCAGACCTTTTCCCCCGACCAAAGTTTGGCTCGTGCAAGGTACGTACCCCTGCTACAGAAATCTCCCAACTAAAATGAATAGGGAATGTTGCTTATGTCTGTATCTCAAAAAATAAACTATTTAACCCATACCCTGTTGTATTGTATAAGATCGTGGGGTCACCCCCTCCCCACCTGTGCAAAAAAATCTGTGTCCTCCGCTTCGGCCGGCTTGGTCGTCGGTGACAACAGGTAGCTATACATGCATCTGGAAATCCCCCAACTAAAGTGAATGGGAAATATTCCATTTGGCCGATTCTCTGTAAGCAAGCCCCAAACACCCAACCCTGTTATATTGCATCAGTTTGTGGCGGCCTGACCTTGCTATTTCTGGAGAAAAATCCAGACCTTTTCCCCCACCAAAGTTTGGCTCGTGTAAGGTACGTACCCATGCTACAGAAATCTCCCAACTAAAATGAATGGGGAATGTTGCTTATGTCTGTATCTCCAAAAATAAACCACTTAACCCATACCCTGTTGTATTGTATAAGATCGTGGGGTCACCCCCTCCCCACCTGTGCCAAAAAGTCTGTGTCCACCACAATGGCCAGATGACTTGGTCAGTGACATCAGGTAGCTATACATTCATCTGGAAATTCCCAAACTAAAGTCAATGGGAAATATTCCGTTTGGCCAATTCTCTGTAAGGAAGCCCCAAACACCCAACCCTGTTATATTGCATCAGTTTGTGGCGGCCTGACATTGCTATTTCTGGAGAAAAATCCAGACCTTTTTCCCCGACCAAAATTTGGCTCGTGCAAGGTACGTACCCATGCTACAGAAATCTCCCAACTAAAATTAATGGGGAATGTTGCTTATGTCTGTATCTCAAAAATTAAACCACTTAACCCATACCCTGTTGTATTGTATAAGATCGTGGGGCCACCCCCTCCCCACCTGTGCAAAACAATCTGTGTCCTCCGCTTCGGCCGGCTTGGTCGTCGGTGAAAACAGGTAGCTATACATGCATCTGGAAATCCCCCAACTAAAGTCAATGGGAAATATTCCTTTTGGCCGATTCTCTGTAACCCAGCGCCAAACACCCAACCCTGTTATATTGCATCAGTTTGTGGGGGCCTGACCTTGCTATTTCTGGAGAAAAATCCAGACCTTTTCCCCCGACCAAAGTTTGGCTCGTGCAAGGTACGTACCCCTGCTACAGAAATCTCCCAACTAAAAGGAATAGGGAATGTTGCTTATGTCTGTATCTCAAAAAATAAACCACTTAACCCATACCCTGTTGTATTGTATAAGATCGTGGGGTCACCCCCTCCCCACCTGTGCAAAAAAATCTGTGTCCTCTGCTTCGGCCGGCTTGGTCGTCGGTGACAACAGGTAGCTATACATGCATCTGGAAATCCCCCAACTAAAGTGAATGGGAAATATTCCGTTTGGCCGATTCTCTGTAAGCAAGCCCCAAACACCCAACCCTGTTATATTGCATCAGTTTGTGGCGGCCTGACCTTGCTATTTCTGGAGAAAAATACAGACCTTTTCCCCCACCAAAGTTTGGCTCGTGTAAGGTACGTACCCATGCTACAGAAATCTCCCAACTAAAATGAATGGGGAATGTTGCTTATGTCTGTATCTCCAAAAATAAACCACTTAACCCATACCCTGTTGTATTGTATAAGATCGTGGGGTCACCCCCTCCCCACCTGTGCCAAAAAGTCTGTGTCCACCACAATGGCCAGATGACTTGGTCAGTGACATCAGGTAGCTATACATTCATCTGGAAATTCCCAAACTAAAGTCAATGGGAAATATTCCATTTGGCCGATTCTCTGTAAGCAAGCCCCAAACACCCAACCCTGTTATATTGCATCAGTTTGTGGCGGCCTGACCTTGCTATTTCTGGAGAAAAATCCAGACCTTTTTCCCCGACCAAAATTTGGCTCGTGCAAGGTACGTACCCATGCTACAGAAATCTCCCAACTAAAATTAATGGGGAATGTTGCTTATGTCTGTATCTCAAAAATTAAACCACTTAACCCATACCCAGTTGTATTGTATAAGATCGTGGGGTCACCCCCTCCCCACCTGTGCAAAAAAATCTGTGTCCTCCGCTTCGGCCGGCTTGGTCGTCGGTGACAACAGGTAGCTATACATGCATCTGGAAATCCCCCAACTAAAGTCAATGGGAAATATTCCTTTTGGCCGATTCTCTGTAACCCAGCGCCAAACACCCAACCCTGTTATATTGCATCAGTTTGTGGCGGCCTGACCTTGCTATTTCTGGAGAAAAATCCAGACCTTTTCCCCTACCAAAATTTTGTTCGTGTAAGGTACGTACCCATGCTACAGAAATCTCCTAACTAAAATTAATGGGGAATGTTGCTTATGTCTGTATCTCAAAAAATAAACCACTTAACCCATACCCTGTTGTATTGTATAAGATCGTGGGGTCACCCCCTCCCCACCTGTGCAAAAAAATCTGTGTCCTCCGCTTCAGCCGGCTTGGTCGTCGGTGACAACAGGTAGCTATACATGCATCTGGAAATCCCCCAACTAAAGTGAATGGGAAATATTCCGTTTGGCCGATTCTCTGTAAGCAAGCCCCAAACACCCAACCCTGTTATATTGCATCAGTTTGTGGCGGCCTGACCTTGCTATTTCTGGAGAAAAATCCAGACCTTTTCCCCCACCAAAGTTTGGCTCGTGCAAGGTACGTACCCATGCTACAGAAATCTCCCAACTAAAATTAATGGGGAATGTTGCTTATGTCTGTATCTCAAAAATTAAACCACTTAACCCATACCCAGTTGTATTGTATAAGATCGTGGGGTCACCCCCTCCCCACCTGTGCAAAAAAATCTGTGTCCTCCGCTTCGGCCGGCTTGGTCGTCGGTGACAACAGGTAGCTATACATGCATCTGGAAATCCCCCAACTAAAGTCAATGGGAAATATTCCTTTTGGCCGATTCTCTGTAACCCAGCGCCAAACACCCAACCCTGTTATATTGCATCAGTTTGTGGCGGCCTGACCTTGCTATCTCTGGAGAAAAATCCAGACCTTTTCCCTGACCAAAATTTTGTTCGTGTAAGGTACGTACCCATGCTACAGAAATCTCCTAACTAAAATTAATGGGGAATGTTGCTTATGTCTGTATCTCAAAAAATAAACCACTTAACCCATACCCTGTTGTATTGTATAAGATCGTGGGGTCACCCCCTCCCCACCTGTGCAAAAAAATCTGTGTCCTCCGCTTCAGCCGGCTTGGTCGTCGGTGACAACAGGTAGCTATACATGCATCTGGAAATCCCCCAACTAAAGTGAATGGGAAATATTCCGTTTGGCCGATTCTCTGTAAGCAAGCCCCAAACACCCAACCCTGTTATATTGCATCAGTTTGTGGCGGCCTGACCTTGCTATTTCTGGAGAAAAATCCAGACCTTTTCCCCCACCAAAGTTTGGCTCGTGTAAGGTACGTACCCATGCTACAGAAATCTCCCAACTAAAATGAATGGGGAATGTTGCTTATGTCTGTATCTCCAAAAATAAACCACTTAACCCATACCCTGTTGTATTGTATAAGATCGTGGGGTCACCCCCTCCCCACCTGTGCCAAAAAGTCTGTGTCCACCACAATGGCCAGATGACTTGGTCAGTGACATCAGGTAGCTATACATTCATCTGGAAATTCCCAAACTAAAGTCAATGGGAAATATTCCGTTTGGCCGTTTCTCTGTAAGCAAGCCCCAAACACCCAACCCTGTTATATTGCATCAGTTTGTGAGGGCCTGACCTTGCTATTTCTGGAGAAAAATCCAGACCTTTTTCCCCGACCAAAATTTGGCTCGTGCAAGGTACGTACCCATGCTACAGAAATCTCCCAACTAAAATGAATGGGGAATGTTGCTTATGTCTGTATCTCAAAAAATAAACCACTTAACCCATACCCTGTTGTATTGTATAAGATCGTGGGGTCACCCCCTCCCCACCTGTGCAAAAAAATCTGTGTCCTCCGCTTCGGCCGGCTTGGTCGTCGGTGACAACAGGTAGCTATACATACATCTGGAAATCCCCCAACTAAAGTGAATGGGAAATATTCCGTTTGGCCGATTCTCTGTAAGCAAGCCCCAAACACCCAACCCTGTTATATTGCATCAGTTTGTGGCGGCCTGACCTTGCTATTTCTGGAGAAAAATCCAGACCTTTTCCGCCACCAAAGTTTGGCTCGTGTAAGGTACGTACCCATGCTATAGAAATCTCCCAACTAAAATGAATGGGGAATGTTGCTTATGTCTGTATCTCCAAAAATAAACCACTTAACCCATACCCTGTTGTATTGTATAAGATCGTGGGGTCACCCCCTCCCCACCTGTGCCAAAAAGTCTGTGTCCACCACAATGGCCAGATGACTTGGTCAGTGACATCAGGTAGCTATACATTCATCTGGAAATTCCCAAACTAAAGTCAATGGGAAATATTCCGTTTGGCCGATTCTCTGTAAGCAAGCCCCAAACACCCAACCCTGTTATATTGCATCAGTTTGTGGCGGCCTGACCTTGCTATTTCTGGAGAAAAATCCAGACCTTTTTCCCCGACCAAAATTAGGCTCGTGCAAGGTACGTACCCATGCTACAGAAATCTCCCAACTAAAATTAATGGGGAATGTTGCTTATGTCTGTATCTCAAAAATTAAACCACTTAACCCATACCCTGTTGTATTGTATAAGATCGTGGGGTCACCCCCTCCCCACCTGTGCAAAAAAATCTGTGTCCTCCGCTTCGGCCGGCTTGGTCGTCGGTGACAACAGGTAGCTATACATGCATCTGGAAATCCCCCAACTAAAGTCAATGGGAAATATTCCTTTTGGCCGATTCTCTGTAACCCAGCGCCAAACACCCAACCCTGTTATATTGCATCAGTTTGTGGCGGCCTGACCTTGCTATTTCTGGAGAAAAATCCAGACCTTTTCCCCGACCAAAATTTTGTTCGTGTAAGGTACGTACCCATGCTACAGAAATCTCCCAACTAAAATTAATGGGGAATGTTGCTTATGTCTGTATCTCAAAAAATAAACCACTTAACCCATACCCTGTTGTATTGTATAAGATCGTGGGGCCACCCCCTCCCCACCTGTGCAAAACAATCTGTGTCCTCCGCTTCGGCCGGCTTGGTCGTCGGTGAAAACAGGTAGCTATACATGCATCTGGAAATCCCCCAACTAAAGTCAATGGGAAATATTCCTTTTGGCCGATTCTCTGTAACCCAGCGCCAAACACCCAACCCTGTTATATTGCATCAGTTTGTGCGGGCCTGACCTTGCTACTTCTGGAGAAAAATCCAGACCTTTTCCCCCGACCAAAGTTTGGCTCGTGCAAGGTACGTACCCCTGCTACAGAAATCTCCCAACTAAAATGAATAGGGAATGTTGCTTATGTCTGTATCTCAAAAAATAAACCACTTAACCCATACCCTGTTGTATTGTATAAGATCGTGGGGTCACCCCCTCCCCACCTGTGCAAAAAAATCTGTGTCCTCCGCTTCGGCCGGCTTGGTCGTCGGTGACAACAGGTAGCTATACATGCATCTGGAAATCCCCCAACTAAAGTGAATGGGAAATATTCCATTTGGCCGATTCTCTGTAAGCAAGCCCCAAACACCCAACCCTGTTATATTGCATCAGTTTGTGGCGGCCTGACCTTGCTATTTCTGGAGAAAAATCCAGACCTTTTCCCCCACCAAAGTTTGGCTCGTGTAAGGTACGTACCCATGCTACAGAAATCTCCCAACTAAAATGAATGGGGAATGTTGCTTATGTCTGTATCTCCAAAAATAAACCACTTAACCCATACCCTGTTGTATTGTATAAGATCGTGGGGTCACCCCCTCCCCACCTGTGCCAAAAAGTCTGTGTCCACCACAATGGCCAGATGACTTGGTCAGTGACATCAGGTAGCTATACATTCATCTGGAAATTCCCAAACTAAAGTCAATGGGAAATATTCCGTTTGGCCGATTCTCTGTAAGCAAGCCCCAAACACCCAACCCTGTTATATTGCATCAGTTTGTGGCGGCCTGACCTTGCTATTTCTGGAGAAAAATCCAGACCTTTTTCCACGACCAAAATTTGGCTCGTGCAAGGTACGTACCCATGCTACAGAAATCTCCCAACTAAAATTAATGGGGAATGTTGCTTATGTCTGTATCTCAAAAATTAAACCACTTAACCCATACCCTGTTGTATTGTATAAGATCGTGGGGCCACCCCCTCCCCACCTGTGCAAAACAATCTGTGTCCTCCGCTTCGGCCGGCTTGGTCGTCGGTGAAAACAGGTAGCTATACATGCATCTGGAAATCCCCCAACTAAAGTCAATGGGAAATATTCCTTTTGGCCGATTCTCTGTAACCCAGCGCCAAACACCCAACCCTGTTATATTGCATCAGTTTGTGGGGGCCTGACCTTGCTATTTCTGGAGAAAAATCCAGACCTTTTCCCCCGACCAAAGTTTGGCTCGTGCAAGGTACGTACCCCTGCTACAGAAATCTCCCAACTAAAAGGAATAGGGAATGTTGCTTATGTCTGTATCTCAAAAAATAAACCACTTAACCCATACCCTGTTGTATTGTATAAGATCGTGGGGTCACCCCCTCCCCACCTGTGCAAAAAAATCTGTGTCCTCCGCTTCGGCCGGCTTGGTCGTCGGTGACAACAGGTAGCTATACATGCATCTGGAAATCCCCCAACTAAAGTGAATGGGAAATATTCCGTTTGTCCGATTCTCTGTAAGCAAGCCCCAAACACCCAACCCTGTTATATTGCATCAGTTTGTGGCAGCCTGACCTTGCTATTTCTGGAGAAAAATCCAGACCTTTTCCCCCACCAAAGTTTGGCTCGTGTAAGGTACGTACCCATGCTACAGAAATCTCCCAACTAAAATGAATGGGGAATGTTGCTTATGTCTGTATCTCCAAAAATAAACCACTTAACCCATACCCTGTTGTATTGTATAAGATCGTGGGGTCACCCCCTCCCCACCTGTGCCAAAAAGTCTGTGTCCACCACAATGGCCAGATGACTTGGTCAGTGACATCAGGTAGCTGTACATTCATCTGGAAATTCCCAAACTAAAGTCAATGGGAAATATTCCATTTGGCCGATTCTCTGTAAGCAAGCCCCAAACACCCAACCCTGTTATATTGCATCAGTTTGTGGCGGCCTGACCTTGCTATTTCTGGAGAAAAATCCAGACCTTTTTCCCCAACCAAAATTTGGCTCGTGCAAGGTACGTACCCATGCTACAGAAATCTCCCAACTAAAATTAATGGGGAATGTTGCTTATGTCTGTATCTCAAAAATTAAACCACTTAACCCATACCCTGTTGTATTGTATAAGATCGTGGGGTCACCCCCTCCCCACCTGTGCAAAAAAATCTGTGTCCTCCGCTTCGGCCGGCTTGGTCGTCGGTGACAACAGGTAGCTATACATGCATCTGGAAATCCCCCAACTAAAGTCAATGGGAAATATTCCTTTTGGCCGATTCTCTGTAACCCAGCGCCAAACACCCAACCCTGTTATATTGCATCAGTTTGTGGTGGCCTGACCTTGCTATTTCTGGAGAAAAATCCAGACCTTTTCCCTGACCAAAATTTTGTTCGTGTAAGGTACGTACCCATGCTACAGAAATCTCCTAACTAAAATTAATGGGGAATGTTGCTTATGTCTGTATCTCAAAAAATAAACCACTTAATCCATACCCTGTTGTATTGTATAAGATCGTGTGGCCACCCCCTCCCCACCTGTGCAAAACAATCAGTGTCCTCCGCTTCGGCCGGCTTGGTCGTCGGTGAAAACAGGTCGCTATGCATGCATCTGGAAATCCCCCAACTAAAGTCAATGGGAAATATTCCTTTTGGCCGATTCTCTGTAATCCAGCGCCAAACACCCAACCCTGTTATATTGCATCAGTTTGTGGCGGCCTGACCTTGCTATTTCTGGAGAAAAATCCAGACCTTTTCCCCCGACCAAAGTTTGGCTCCTGTAAGGTACGTACCCCTGCTACAGAAATCTCCCAACTAAAATGAATAGGGAATGTTGCTTATGTCTGTATCTCAAAAAATAAACCACTTAACCCATACCCTGTTGTATTGTATAAGATCGTGGGGTCACCCCCTCCCCACCTGTGCAAAAAAATCTGTGTCCTCCGCTTCGGCCGGCTTGGTCGTCGGTGACAACAGGTAGCTATACATGCATCTGGAAATCCCCCAACTAAAGTCAATGGGAAATATTCCTTTTGGCCGATTCTCTGTAACCCAGCGCCAAACACCCAACCCTGTTATATTGCATCAGTTTGTGGCGGCCTGACCTTGCTATTTCTGGAGAAAAATCCAGACCTTTTCCCCGACCAAAATTTTGTTCGTGTAAGGTACGTACCCATGCTACAGAAATCTCCCAACTAAAATTAATGGGGAATGTTGCTTATGTCTGTATCTCAAAAAATAAACCACTTAACCCATACCCTGTTGTATTGTATAAGATCGTGGGGCCACCCCCTCCCCACCTGTGCAAAACAATCTGTGTCCTCCGCTTCGGCCGGCTTGGTCGTCGGTGAAAACAGGTAGCTATACATGCATCTGGAAATCCCCCAACTAAAGTCAATGGGAAATATTCCTTTTGGCCGATTCTCTGTAACCCAGCGCCAAACACCCAACCCTGTTATATTGCATCAGTTTGTGGGGGCCTGACCTTGCTACTTCTGGAGAAAAATCCAGACCTTTTCCCCCGACCAAAGTTTGGCTCGTGCAAGGTACGTACCCCTGCTACAGAAATCTCCCAACTAAAATGAATAGGGAATGTTGCTTATGTCTGTATCTCAAAAAATAAACCACTTAACCCATACCCTGTTGTATTGTATAAGATCGTGGGGTCACCCCCTCCCCACCTGTGCAAAAAAATCTGTGTCCTCCGCTTCGGCCGGCTTGGTCGTCGGTGACAACAGGTAGCTATACATGCATCTGGAAATCCCCCAACTAAAGTGAATGGGAAATATTCCATTTGGCCGATTCTCTGTAAGCAAGCCCCAAACACCCAACCCTGTTATATTGCATCAGTTTTTGGCGGCCTGACCTTGCTATTTCTGGAGAAAAATCCAGACCTTTTCCCCCACCAAAGTTTGGCTCGTGTAAGGTACGTACCCATGCTACAGAAATCTCCCAACTAAAATGAATGGGGAATGTTGCTTATGTCTGTATCTCCAAAAATAAACCACTTAACCCATACCCTGTTGTATTGTATAAGATCGTGGGGTCACCCCCTCCCCACCTGTGCCAAAAAGTCTGTGTCCACCACAATGGCCAGATGACTTGGTCAGTGACATCAGGTAGCTATACATTCATCTGGAAATTCCCAAACTAAAGTCAATGGGAAATATTCCGTTTGGCCGATTCTCTGTAAGCAAGCCCCAAACACCCAACCCTGTTATATTGCATCAGTTTGTGGCGGCCTGACCTTGCTATTTCTGGAGAAAAATCCAGACCTTTTTCCCCGACCAAAATTTGGCTCGTGCAAGGTACGTACCCATGCTACAGAAATCTCCCAACTAAAATTAATGGGGAATGTTGCTTATGTCTGTATCTCAAAAATTAAACCACTTAACCCATACCCTGTTGTATTGTATAAGATCGTGGGGCCACCCCCTCCCCACCTGTGCAAAACAATCTGTGTCCTCCGCTTCGGCCGGCTTGGTCGTCGGTGAAAACAGGTAGCTATACATGCATCTGGAAATCCCCCAACTAAAGTCAATGGGAAATATTCCTTTTGGCCGATTCTCTGTAACCCAGCGCCAAACACCCAACCCTGTTATATTGCATCAGTTTGTGGTGGCCTGACCTTGCTATTTCTGGAGAAAAATCCAGACCTTTTCCCTGACCAAAATTTTGTTCGTGTAAGGTACGTACCCATGCTACAGAAATCTCCTAACTAAAATTAATGGGGAATGTTGCTTATGTCTGTATCTCAAAAAATAAACCACTTAATCCATACCCTGTTGTATTGTATAAGATCGTGTGGCCACCCCCTCCCCACCTGTGCAAAACAATCAGTGTCCTCCGCTTCGGCCGGCTTGGTCGTCGGTGAAAACAGGTCGCTATGCATGCATCTGGAAATCCCCCAACTAAAGTCAATGGGAAATATTCCTTTTGGCCGATTCTCTGTAATCCAGCGCCAAACACCCAACCCTGTTATATTGCATCAGTTTGTGGCGGCCTGACCTTGCTATTTCTGGAGAAAAATCCAGACCTTTTCCCCCGACCAAAGTTTGGCTCCTGTAAGGTACGTACCCCTGCTACAGAAATCTCCCAACTAAAATGAATAGGGAATGTTGCTTATGTCTGTATCTCAAAAAATAAACCACTTAACCCATACCCTGTTGTATTGTATAAGATCGTGGGGTCACCCCCTCCCCACCTGTGCAAAAAAATCTGTGTCCTCCGCTTCGGCCGGCTTGGTCGTCGGTGACAACAGGTAGCTATACATGCATCTGGAAATCCCCCAACTAAAGTCAATGGGAAATATTCCTTTTGGCCGATTCTCTGTAACCCAGCGCCAAACACCCAACCCTGTTATATTGCATCAGTTTGTGGCGGCCTGACCTTGCTATTTCTGGAGAAAAATCCAGACCTTTTCCCCGACCAAAATTTTGTTCGTGTAAGGTACGTACCCATGCTACAGAAATCTCCCAACTAAAATTAATGGGGAATGTTGCTTATGTCTGTATCTCAAAAAATAAACCACTTAACCCATACCCTGTTGTATTGTATAAGATCGTGGGGCCACCCCCTCCCCACCTGTGCAAAACAATCTGTGTCCTCCGCTTCGGCCGGCTTGGTCGTCGGTGAAAACAGGTAGCTATACATGCATCTGGAAATCCCCCAACTAAAGTCAATGGGAAATATTCCTTTTGGCCGATTCTCTGTAACCCAGCGCCAAACACCCAACCCTGTTATATTGCATCAGTTTGTGGTGGCCTGACCTTGCTACTTCTGGAGAAAAATCCAGACCTTTTCCCCCGACCAAAGTTTGGCTCGTGCAAGGTACGTACCCCTGCTACAGAAATCTCCCAACTAAAATGAATAGGGAATGTTGCTTATGTCTGTATCTCAAAAAATAAACCACTTAACCCATACCCTGTTGTATTGTATAAGATCGTGGGGTCACCCCCTCCCCACCTGTGCAAAAAAATCTGTGTCCTCCGCTTCGGCCGGCTTGGTCGTCGGTGACAACAGGTAGCTATACATGCATCTGGAAATCCCCCAACTAAAGTGAATGGGAAATATTCCATTTGGCCGATTCTCTGTAAGCAAGCCCCAAACACCCAACCCTGTTATATTGCATCAGTTTGTGGCGGCCTGACCTTGCTATTTCTGGAGAAAAATCCAGACCTTTTCCCCCACCAAAGTTTGGCTCGTGTAAGGTACGTACCCATGCTACAGAAATCTCCCAACTAAAATGAATGGGGAATGTTGCTTATGTCTGTATCTCCAAAAATAAACCACTTAACCCATACCCTGTTGTATTGTATAAGATCGTGGGGTCACCCCCTCCCCACCTGTGCCAAAAAGTCTGTGTCCACCACAATGGCCAGATGACTTGGTCAGTGACATCAGGTAGCTATACATTCATCTGGAAATTCCCAAACTAAAGTCAATGGGAAATATTCCGTTTGGCCGATTCTCTGTAAGCAAGCCCCAAACACCCAACCCTGTTATATTGCATCAGTTTGTGGCGGCCTGACCTTGCTATTTCTGGAGAAAAATCCAGACCTTTTTCCCCGACCAAAATTTGGCTCGTGCAAGGTACGTACCCATGCTACAGAAATCTCCCAACTAAAATTAATGGGGAATGTTGCTTATGTCTGTATCTCAAAAATTAAACCACTTAACCCATACCCTGTTGTATTGTATAAGATCGTGGGGCCACCCCCTCCCCACCTGTGCAAAACAATCTGTGTCCTCCGCTTCGGCCGGCTTGGTCGTCGGTGAAAACAGGTAGCTATACATGCATCTGGAAATCCCCCAACTAAAGTCAATGGGAAATATTCCTTTTGGCCGATTCTCTGTAACCCAGCGCCAAACACCCAACCCTGTTATATTGCATCAGTTTGTGGGGGCCTGACCTTGCTATTTCTGGAGAAAAATCCAGACCTTTTCCCCCGACCAAAGTTTGGCTCGTGCAAGGTACGTACCCCTGCTACAGAAATCTCCCAACTAAAAGGAATAGGGAATGTTGCTTATGTCTGTATCTCAAAAAATAAACCACTTAACCCATACCCTGTTGTATTGTATAAGATCGTGGGGTCACCCCCTCCCCACCTGTGCAAAAAAATCTGTGTCCTCCGCTTCGGCCGGCTTGGTCGTCGGTGACAACAGGTAGCTATACATGCATCTGGAAATCCCCCAACTAAAGTGAATGGGAAATATTCCGTTTGTCCGATTCTCTGTAAGCAAGCCCCAAACACCCAACCCTGTTATATTGCATCAGTTTGTGGCGGCCTGACCTTGCTATTTCTGGAGAAAAATCCAGACCTTTTCCCCCACCAAAGTTTGGCTCGTGTAAGGTACGTACCCATGCTACAGAAATCTCCCAACTAAAATGAATGGGGAATGTTGCTTATGTCTGTATCTCCAAAAATAAACCACTTAACCCATACCCTGTTGTATTGTATAAGATCGTGGGGTCACCCCCTCCCCACCTGTGCCAAAAAGTCTGTGTCCACCACAATGGCCAGATGACTTGGTCAGTGACATCAGGTAGCTGTACATTCATCTGGAAATTCCCAAACTAAAGTCAATGGGAAATATTCCATTTGGCCGATTCTCTGTAAGCAAGCCCCAAACACCCAACCCTGTTATATTGCATCAGTTTGTGGCGGCCTGACCTTGCTATTTCTGGAGAAAAATCCAGACCTTTTTCCCCGACCAAAATTTGGCTCGTGCAAGGTACGTACCCATGCTACAGAAATCTCCCAACTAAAATTAATGGGGAATGTTGCTTATGTCTGTATCTCAAAAATTAAACCACTTAACCCATACCCTGTTGTATTGTATAAGATCGTGGGGTCACCCCCTCCCCACCTGTGCAAAAAAATCTGTGTCCTCCGCTTCGGCCGGCTTGGTCGTCGGTGACAACAGGTAGCTATACATGCATCTGGAAATCCCCCAACTAAAGTCAATGGGAAATATTCCTTTTGGCCGATTCTCTGTAACCCAGCGCCAAACACCCAACCCTGTTATATTGCATCAGTTTGTGGTGGCCTGACCTTGCTATTTCTGGAGAAAAATCCAGACCTTTTCCCTGACCAAAATTTTGTTCGTGTAAGGTACGTACCCATGCTACAGAAATCTCCTAACTAAAATTAATGGGGAATGTTGCTTATGTCTGTATCTCAAAAAATAAACCACTTAATCCATACCCTGTTGTATTGTATAAGATCGTGTGGCCACCCCCTCCCCACCTGTGCAAAACAATCAGTGTCCTCCGCTTCGGCCGGCTTGGTCGTCGGTGAAAACAGGTCGCTATGCATGCATCTGGAAATCCCCCAACTAAAGTCAATGGGAAATATTCCTTTTGGCCGATTCTCTGTAATCCAGCGCCAAACACCCAACCCTGTTATATTGCATCAGTTTGTGGCGGCCTGACCTTGCTATTTCTGGAGAAAAATCCAGACCTTTTCCCCCGACCAAAGTTTGGCTCCTGTAAGGTACCTACCCCTGCTACAGAAATCTCCCAACTAAAATGAATAGGGAATGTTGCTTATGTCTGTATCTCAAAAAATAAACCACTTAACCCATACCCTGTTGTATTGTATAAGATCGTGGGGTCACCCCCTCCCCACCTGTGCAAAAAAATCTGTGTCCTCCGCTTCGGCCGGCTTGGTCGTCGGTGACAACAGGTAGCTATACATGCATCTGGAAATCCCCCAACTAAAGTGAATGGGAAATATTCCATTTGGCCGATTCTCTGTAAGCAAGCCCCAAACACCCAACCCTGTTATATTGCATCAGTTTGTGGCGGCCTGACCTTGCTATTTCTGGAGAAAAATCCAGACCTTTTCCCCCACCAAAGTTTGGCTCGTGTAAGGTACGTACCCATGCTACAGAAATCTCCCAACTAAAATGAATGGGGAATGTTGCTTATGTCTGTATCTCCAAAAATAAACCACTTAACCCATACCCTGTTGTATTGTATAAGATCGTGGGGTCACCCCCTCCCCACCTGTGCCAAAAAGTCTGTGTCCACCACAATGGCCAGATGACTTGGTCAGTGACATCAGGTAGCTATACATTCATCTGGAAATTCCCAAACTAAAGTCAATGGGAAATATTCCGTTTGGCCGATTCTCTGTAAGCAAGCCCCAAACACCCAACCCTGTTATATTGCATCAGTTTGTGGCGGCCTGACCTTGCTATTTCTGGAGAAAAATCCAGACCTTTTTCCCCGACCAAAATTTGGCTCGTGCAAGGTACGTACCCATGCTACAGAAATCTCCCAACTAAAATTAATGGGGAATGTTGCTTATGTCTGTATCTCAAAAATTAAACCACTTAACCCATACCCTGTTGTATTGTATAAGATCGTGGGGCCACCCCCTCCCCACCTGTGCAAAACAATCTGTGTCCTCCGCTTCGGCCGGCTTGGTCGTCGGTGAAAACAGGTAGCTATACATGCATCTGGAAATCCCCCAACTAAAGTCAATGGGAAATATTCCTTTTGGCCGATTCTCTGTAACCCAGCGCCAAACACCCAACCCTGTTATATTGCATCAGTTTGTGGGGGCCTGACCTTGCTATTTCTGGAGAAAAATCCAGACCTTTTCCCCCGACCAAAGTTTGGCTCGTGCAAGGTACGTACCCCTGCTACAGAAATCTCCCAACTAAAAGGAATAGGGAATGTTGCTTATGTCTGTATCTCAAAAAATAAACCACTTAACCCATACCCTGTTGTATTGTATAAGATCGTGGGGTCACCCCCTCCCCACCTGTGCAAAAAAATCTGTGTCCTCCGCTTCGGCCGGCTTGGTCGTCGGTGACAACAGGTAGCTATACATGCATCTGGAAATCCCCCAACTAAAGTGAATGGGAAATATTCCGTTTGTCCGATTCTCTGTAAGCAAGCCCCAAACACCCAACCCTGTTATATTGCATCAGTTTGTGGCGGCCTGACCTTGCTATTTCTGGAGAAAAATCCAGACCTTTTCCCCCACCAAAGTTTGGCTCGTGTAAGGTACGTACCCATGCTACAGAAATCTCCCAACTAAAATGAATGGGGAATGTTGCTTATGTCTGTATCTCCAAAAATAAACCACTTAACCCATACCCTGTTGTATTGTATAAGATCGTGGGGTCACCCCCTCCCCACCTGTGCCAAAAAGTCTGTGTCCACCACAATGGCCAGATGACTTGGTCAGTGACATCAGGTAGCTGTACATTCATCTGGAAATTCCCAAACTAAAGTCAATGGGAAATATTCCATTTGGCCGATTCTCTGTAAGCAAGCCCCAAACACCCAACCCTGTTATATTGCATCAGTTTGTGGCGGCCTGACCTTGCTATTTCTGGAGAAAAATCCAGACCTTTTTCCCCGACCAAAATTTGGCTCGTGCAAGGTACGTACCCATGCTACAGAAATCTCCCAACTAAAATTAATGGGGAATGTTGCTTATGTCTGTATCTCAAAAATTAAACCACTTAACCCATACCCTGTTGTATTGTATAAGATCGTGGGGTCACCCCCTCCCCACCTGTGCAAAAAAATCTGTGTCCTCCGCTTCGGCCGGCTTGGTCGTCGGTGACAACAGGTAGCTATACATGCATCTGGAAATCCCCCAACTAAAGTCAATGGGAAATATTCCTTTTGGCCGATTCTCTGTAACCCAGCGCCAAACACCCAACCCTGTTATATTGCATCAGTTTGTGGTGGCCTGACCTTGCTATTTCTGGAGAAAAATCCAGACCTTTTCCCTGACCAAAATTTTGTTCGTGTAAGGTACGTACCCATGCTACAGAAATCTCCTAACTAAAATTAATGGGGAATGTTGCTTATGTCTGTATCTCAAAAAATAAACCACTTAATCCATACCCTGTTGTATTGTATAAGATCGTGTGGCCACCCCCTCCCCACCTGTGCAAAACAATCAGTGTCCTCCGCTTCGGCCGGCTTGGTCGTCGGTGAAAACAGGTCGCTATGCATGCATCTGGAAATCCCCCAACTAAAGTCAATGGGAAATATTCCTTTTGGCCGATTCTCTGTAATCCAGCGCCAAACACCCAACCCTGTTATATTGCATCAGTTTGTGGCGGCCTGACCTTGCTATTTCTGGAGAAAAATCCAGACCTTTTCCCCCGACCAAAGTTTGGCTCCTGTAAGGTACCTACCCCTGCTACAGAAATCTCCCAACTAAAATGAATAGGGAATGTTGCTTATGTCTGTATCTCAAAAAATAAACCACTTAACCCATACCCTGTTGTATTGTATAAGATCGTGGGGTCACCCCCTCCCCACCTGTGCAAAAAAATCTGTGTCCTCCGCTTCGGCCGGCTTGGTCGTCGGTGACAACAGGTAGCTATACATGCATCTGGAAATCCCCCAACTAAAGTCAATGGGAAATATTCCTTTTGGCCGATTCTCTGTAACCCAGCGCCAAACACCCAACCCTGTTATATTGCATCAGTTTGTGGCGGCCTGACCTTGCTATTTCTGGAGAAAAATCCAGACCTTTTCCCCGACCAAAATTTTGTTCGTGTAAGGTACGTACCCATGCTACAGAAATCTCCCAACTAAAATTAATGGGGAATGTTGCTTATGTCTGTATCTCAAAAAATAAACCACTTAACCCATACCCTGTTGTATTGTATAAGATCGTGGGGCCACCCCCTCCCCACCTGTGCAAAACAATCTGTGTCCTCCGCTTCGGCCGGCTTGGTCGTCGGTGAAAACAGGTAGCTATACATGCATCTGGAAATCCCCCAACTAAAGTCAATGGGAAATATTCCTTTTGGCCGATTCTCTGTAACCCAGCGCCAAACACCCAACCCTGTTATATTGCATCAGTTTGTGGGGGCCTGACCTTGCTATTTCTGGAGAAAAATCCAGACCTTTTCCCCCGACCAAAGTTTGGCTCGTGCAAGGTACGTACCCCTGCTACAGAAATCTCCCAACTAAAAGGAATAGGGAATGTTGCTTATGTCTGTATCTCAAAAAATAAACCACTTAACCCATACCCTGTTGTATTGTATAAGATCGTGGGGTCACCCCCTCCCCACCTGTGCAAAAAAATCTGTGTCCTCCGCTTCGGCCGGCTTGGTCGTCGGTGACAACAGGTAGCTATACATGCATCTGGAAATCCCCCAACTAAAGTGAATGGGAAATATTCCGTTTGGCCGATTCTCTGTAAGCAAGCCCCAAACACCCAACCCTGTTATATTGCATCAGTTTGTGGCGGCCTGACCTTGCTATTTCTGGAGAAAAATCCAGACCTTTTCCGCCACCAAAGTTTGGCTCGTGTAAGGTACGTACCCATGCTATAGAAATCTCCCAACTAAAATGAATGGGGAATGTTGCTTATGTCTGTATCTCCAAAAATAAACCACTTAACCCATACCCTGTTGTATTGTATAAGATCGTGGGGTCACCCCCTCCCCACCTGTGCCAAAAAGTCTGTGTCCACCACAATGGCCAGATGACTTGGTCAGTGACATCAGGTAGCTATACATTCATCTGGAAATTCCCAAACTAAAGTCAATGGGAAATATTCCATTTGGCCGATTCTCTGTAAGCAAGCCCCAAGCACCCAACCCTGTTATATTGTATCAGTTTGTGGCGGCCTGACCTTGCTATTTCTGGAGAAAAATCCAGACCTTTTTCCCCGACCAAAATTTGGCTCGTGCAAGGTACGTACCCATGCTACAGAAATCTCCCAACTAAAATTAATGGGGAATGTTGCTTATGTCTGTATCTCAAAAATTAAACCACTTAACCCATACCCTGTTGTATTGTATAAGATCGTGGGGTCACCCCCTCCCCACCTGTGCAAAAAAATCTGTGTCCTCCGCTTCGGCCGGCTTGGTCGTCGGTGACAACAGGTAGCTATACATGCATCTGGAAATCCCCCAACTAAAGTGAATGGGAAATATTCCATTTGGCCGATTCTCTGTAAGCAAGCCCCAAACACCCAACCCTGTTATATTGCATCAGTTTGTGGCGGCCTGACCTTCCTATTTCTGGAGAAAAATCCAGACCTTTTCCCCCACCAAAGTTTGGCTCGTGTAAGGTACGTACCCATGCTACAGAAATCTCCCAACTAAAATGAATGGGGAATGTTGCTTATGTCTGTATCTCCAAAAATAAACCACTTAACCCATACCCTGTTGTATTGTATAAGATCGTGGGGTCACCCCCTCCCCACCTGTGCCAAAAAGTCTGTGTCCACCACAATGGCCAGATGACTTGGTCAGTGACATCAGGTAGCTATACATTCATCTGGAAATTCCCAAACTAAAGTCAATGGGAAATATTCCGTTTGGCCGATTCTCTGTAAGCAAGCCCCAAACACCCAACCCTGTTATATTGCATCAGTTTGTGGCGACCTGACCTTGCTATTTCTGGAGAAAAATCCAGACCTTTTTCCCCGACCAAAATTTGGCTCGTGCAAGGTACGTACCCATGCTACAGAAATCTCCCAACTAAAATTAATGGGGAATGTTGCTTATGTCTGTATCTCAAAAATTAAACCACTTAACCCATACCCTGTTGTATTGTATAAGATCGTGGGGCCACCCCCTCCCCACCTGTGCAAAACAATCTGTGTCCTCCGCTTCGGCCGGCTTGGTCGTCGGTGAAAACAGGTAGCTATACATGCATCTGGAAATCCCGCAACTAAAGTCAATGGGAAATATTCCTTTTGGCCGATTCTCTGTAACCCAGCGCCAAACACCCAACCCTGTTATATTGCATCAGTTTGTGGGGGCCTGACCTTGCTATTTCTGGAGAAAAATCCAGACCTTTTCCCCCGACCAAAGTTTGGCTCGTGCAAGGTACGTACCCCTGCTACAGAAATCTCCCAACTAAAAGGAATAGGGAATGTTGCTTATGTCTGTATCTCAAAAAATAAACCACTTAACCCATACCCTGTTGTATTGTATAAGATCGTGGGGTCACCCCCTCCCCACCTGTGCAAAAAAATCTGTGTCCGCCGCTTCGGCCGGCTTGGTCGTCGGTGACAACAGGTAGCTATACATGCATCTGGAAATCCCCCAACTAAAGTGAATGGGAAATATTCCGTTTGGCCGATTCTCTGTAAGCAAGCCCCAAACACCCAACCCTGTTATATTGCATCAGTTTGTGGCGGCCTGACCTTGCTATTTCTGGAGAAAAATCCAGACCTTTTCCCCCACCAAAGTTTGGCTCGTGTAAGGTACGTACCCATGCTACAGAAATCTCCCAACTAAAATGAATGGGGAATGTTGCTTATGTCTGTATCTCCAAAAATAAACCACTTAACCCATACCCTGTTGTATTGTATAAGATCGTGGGGTCACCCCCTCCCCACCTGTGCCAAAAAGTCTGTGTCCACCACAATGGCCAGATGACTTGGTCAGTGACATCAGGTAGCTATACATTCATCTGGAAATTCCCAAACTAAAGTCATTGGGAAATATTCCGTTTGGCCGATTCTCTGTAAGCAAGCCCCAAACACCCAACCCTGTTATATTGCATCAGTTTGTGGCGGCCTGACCTTGCTATTTCTGGAGAAAAATCCAGACCTTTTTCCCCGACCAAAATTTGGCTCGTGCAAGGTACGTACCCATGCTACAGAAATCTCCCAACTAAAATTAATGGGGAATGTTGCTTATGTCTGTATCTCAAAAATTAAACCACTTAACCCATACCCTGTTGTATTGTATAAGATCATGGGGCCACCCCCTCCCCACCTGTGCAAAACAATCTGTGTCCTCCGCTTCGGCCGGCTTGGTCGTCGGTGAAAACAGGTAGCTATACATGCATCTGGAAATCCCCCAACTAAAGTCAATGGGAAATATTCCTTTTGGCCGATTCTCTGTAACCCAGCGCCAAACACCCAACCCTGTTATATTGCATCAGTTTGTGGGGGCCTGACCTTGCTATTTCTGGAGAAAAATCCAGACCTTTTCCCCCGACCAAAGTTTGGCTCGTGCAAGGTACGTACCCCTGCTACAGAAATCTCCCAACTAAAAGGAATAGGGAATGTTGCTTATGTCTGTATCTCAAAAAATAAACCACTTAACCCATACCCTGTTGTATTGTATAAGATCGTGGGGTCACCCCCTCCCCACCTGTGCAAAAAAATCTGTGTCCTCCGCTTCGGCCGGCTTGGTCGTCGGTGACAACAGGTAGCTATACATGCATCTGGAAATCCCCCAACTAAAGTGAATGGGAAATATTCCGTTTGGCCGATTCTCTGTAAGCAAGCCCCAAACACCCAACCCTGTTATATTGCATCAGTTTGTGGCGGCCTGACCTTGCTATTTCTGGAGAAAAATCCAGACCTTTTTCCCCGACCAAAATTAGGCTCGTGCAAGGTACGTACCCATGCTTTAGAAATCTCCCAACTAAAATTAATGGGGAATGTTGCTTATGTCTGTATCTCAAAAATTAAACCACTTAACCCATACCCTGTTGTATTGTATAAGATCGTGGGGTCACCCCCTCCCCACCTGTGCAAAAAAATCTGTGTCCTCCGCTTCGGCCGGCTTGGTCGTCGGTGACAACAGGTAGCTATACATGCATCTGGAAATCCCCCAACTAAAGTCAATGGGAAATATTCCTTTTGGCCGATTCTCTGTAACCCAGCGCCAAACACCCAACCCTGTTATATTGCATCAGTTTGTGGGGGCCTGACCTTGCTATTTCTGGAGAAAAATCCAGACCTTTTCCCCCGACCAAAGTTTGGCTCGTGCAAGGTACGTACCCCTGCTACAGAAATCTCCCAACTAAAAGGAATAGGGAATGTTGCTTATGTCTGTATCTCAAAAAATAAACCACTTAACCCATACCCTGTTGTATTGTATAAGATCGTGGGGTCACCCCCTCCCCACCTGTGCAAAAAAATCTGTGTCCTCCGCTTCGGCCGGCTTGGTCGTCGGTGACAACAGGTAGCTATACATGCATCTGGAAATCCCCCAACTAAAGTGAATAGGAAATATTCCGTTTGGCCGATTCTCTGTAAGCAAGCCCCAAACACCCAACCCTGTTATATTGCATCAGTTTGTGGCGGCCTGACCTTGCTATTTCTGGAGAAAAATCCAGACCTTTTCCGCCACCAAAGTTTGGCTCGTGTAAGGTACGTACCCATGCTATAGAAATCTCCCAACTAAAATGAATGGGGAATGTTGCTTATGTCTGTATCTCCAAAAATAAACCACTTAACCCATACCCTGTTGTATTGTATAAGATCGTGGGGTCACCCCCTCCCCACCTGTGCCAAAAAGTCTGTGTCCACCACAATGGCCAGATGACTTGGTCAGTGACATCAGGTAGCTATACATTCATCTGGAAATTCCCAAACTAAAGTCAATGGGAAATATTCCATTTGGCCGATTCTCTGTAAGCAAGCCCCAAACACCCAACCCTGTTATATTGTATCAGTTTGTGGCGGCCTGACCTTGCTATTTCTGGAGAAAAATCCAGACCTTTTTCCCCGACCAAAATTTGGCTCGTGCAAGGTACGTACCCATGCTACAGAAATCTCCCAACTAAAATTAATGGGGAATGTTGCTTATGTCTGTATCTCAAAAATTAAACCACTTAACCCATACCCTGTTGTATTGTATAAGATCGTGGGGTCACCCCCTCCCCACCTGTGCAAAAAAATCTGTGTCCACCACAATGTCTAGATGACATGGTCAGTGACATCAGAAATCCCCCAACTAAAGTCAATGGGAAATATTCCGTTTGGCCGATTCTCTGAAAGCAAGCCCCAAACACCCAACCCTGTTCTATTGCATCAGTTTGTGGCGGCCTGACCTTGCTATTTCTGGAGAAAAATCCAGACCTTTTTCCCCGACCAAAATTTGGCTCGTGTAAGCCCATGCTACAGAAATCTCCCAACTAAAATTAATGGGGAATGTTGCTTATGTCTGTATCTCAAAAAATAAACCACTTAACCCATACCCTGTTGTATTGTATAAGATCGTGGGGTCACCCCCTCCCCACCTGTGCAAAATAATCTGTGTCCGCCGTTTCGGCCGGCTTGGTCGTCGGTGACAACAGGTAGCTATACATGCATCAGGAAATCCCCCAACTAAAGTCAATGGGAAATATTCCTTTTGGCCGATTCTCTGTAACCCAGCGCCAAACACCCAACCCTGTTATATTGCATCAGTTTGTAGCGGCCTGACCTTGCTATTTCTGGAGAAAAATCCAGACCTTTTTCCCCGACCAAAATTTGGCTCGTGTAAGCCCATGCTACAGAAATCTCCCAACTAAAATTAATGGGGAATGTTGCTTATGTCTGTATCTCAAAAAATAAACCACTTAACCCATACTCTGTTGTATTGTATAAGATCGTTGGGTCACCCCCTCCCCACGTGTGCCAAAAAGACTGTGTCCACCAAAATTGCCAGATGACTTGGTCAGTGACATCAGGTAGCTATACATTCATCTGGAAATTCCCCAACTAAGGTCAATCGGAAATGCAAAAGTCAATGGGAAATATTACTTTTGGCCGATTCTCTGTAACCCAGCGCCAAACACCCAACCCTGTTATATTGCATCAGGTTGTGGCGGCCTGACCTTGCTATTTCTGGAGAAAATTCCAGACCTTTTTCCCCTACCAAAATTTTGTTCATGTAAGGTACGTACCCATGCTACAGAAATCTACCAACTAAAATTAATGGGGAATGTTGCTTATGTCTGTATCTCAAAAATTAAACCACTTAACCCATACCCTGTTGTATTGTATAAGATCAGGGGACCACCCCATCCCCACCTGTGCCAAAAAGTCTGTGGCCACCACAATGGCCAGATGACTTGGTCAGTTACATCAGGTAGCTACTGTGGCCTAGCGGGTAACACACTTGTCTAGGAACTCAGAGGACGTGGGTTCAATCCCAGGTACAGGCAGATACATAGTGGCTCGGATGACCACTTAAAATGGCGGTCCTCTGTCATTGGGTCCTATCCCCAGTGGCAGGTTAAAGAACCTCAAGGACGTTGATAAATGGTCATCCTTGAGCCTCTATCTTCCAGTTAGGGGAATGTCAGTTATTTGTGAGTTGGGCCTGTAACTGTACAGTCGGATTGGTTAAATAGCGCTTTGAGTCCTGTAGTATATGGAGATATTGCGCTGAGTATAAATACATACATAACATACATAGCTATACATTCATCTGGAAATTCCCCAACTAAAGTCAATGGGAAATATTCCGTTTGGCCGATTCTCTGTAAGCAAGCCCCAAACACCCAACCCTGTTATATTGCATCAGTTTGTGGCGGCCTGACCTTGCTATTTCTGGAGAAAAATCCAGACCTTTTTCCCCGACCAAAGTTTGGCTCGTGTAAGGTACGTACCCATGCTACAGAAATCTCTCAACTAAAATTAATGGGGAATGTTGCTTATGTCTGTATCTCAAAAAATAAACCACTTAACCCATACCCTGTTGTATTGTATAAGATCGTGGGGTCACCCCCTCCCCACCTGTGTAAAAAAATCTGTGTCCGCCGTTTCGGCCGGCTTGGTCATCGGTGACAACAGGTAGCTATACATGCATCAGGAAATCCCCCAACTAAAGTCAATGGGAAATATTCCGTTTGGCCGATTCTCTGTAAGCAAGCCCCAAACACCCAACCCTGTTATATTGCATCAGTTTATGGTGGCCTGACCTTGCTATTTCTGGAGAAAAATCCAGACCTTTTTCCCCGACCAAAATTTGGCTCGTGTAAGCCCATGCTACAGAAATCTCCCAAATAAAATTAATGGGGAATGTTGCTTATGTCTGTATCTAAAAAAATAAACCACTTAACCCATACCCTGTTGTATTGTATAAGATCGTGAGGTCACCCCCTCCCCACCTGTGCCAAAAAGTCTGTGTCCACGAAAATGGCCAGATGACTTGGTCAGTGACATCAGGTAGCTATACATTCATCTGGAAATTCCCCAACTAAGGTCAATCGGAAATGCTAAAGTTAATGGGAATTATTACTTTTGGCCGATTCTCTGTAACCCAGCGCCAAACACCCAACCCTGTTATATTGCATCAGGTCGTGGCAGCCTGACCTTGTTATTTCGGGAGAAAAATCCAGGTCTTTATCCCCGACCAAAGTTTTGTTCGTGTAAGGTACGTACCCATGCTACAGAAATCTCCCAACTAAAATTAATGGGGAATGTTGCTTATGTCTGTATCTCAAAAAATAAACCACTTAACCCATACCCTGTTGTATTGTATAAGATCGGGGGACCACCCCATCCCCACCTGTGCCAAAAAGTCTGTGTCCACCACAATGGCCAGATAACTTGGTCAGTGACATCAGGTAGCTGTACATTCATCAGGAAATTCCCCGACTGAAGTCAATGGGAAATATTCCGTTTGGCCGATTCTCTGTAAGCAAGCCCCAAACATCCAACCCTGTTATATTGCATCAGTTTGCGGCGGCCTGACCTTGCTATTTCTGGAGAAAAATCCAGACCTTTTTCCCCGACCAAAGTTTGGCTCGTGTAAGGTACGTACCCATTCTACAGAAATCTCCCAACTAAAATTAATGGGGAATGTTGCTTATGTCTGTATCTCAAAAAATAAACCACTTAACGCATACCCTGTTGTATTGTATGTCTGTATCTCAAATAAACCACTTAACCCATACCCTGTTGTATTGTATAAGATCGGGGGACCACCCCATCCCCACCTGTGCCAAAAAGTCTGTGTCCACCACAATGGCCAGATAACTTGATCAGTGACATCAGGTAGCTATACATTCATCTGGAAATTCCCCAACTGAAGTCAATGGGAAATATTCCGTTTGGCCGATTCTCTGTAAGCAAGCCCCAAACACCCAACCCTGTTATATTGCATCAGTTTATGGCGGCCTGACCTTGCAATTTCTGGAGAAAAATCCAGACCTTTTTCCCCCACCAAAGTTTGGCTCGTGTAAGGTACGTACCCATGCTACAGAAATCTCCCAACTAAAATTAATGGGGAATGTTGCTTATGTCTGTATCTCAAAAAATAAACCACTTAACAAGGTATCAAAAAAATCTGTGTCCGCCGTTTCGGCCGGCTTGGTCGTCGGTGACAACAGGTAGCTATACATGCATCAGGAAATCCCCCAACTAAAGTCAATGGGAAATATTCCTTTTGGCCGATTCTCTGTAACCCAGCGCCAAACACCCAACCCTGTTATATTGCATCAGTTTGTGGCGGCCTGACCTTGCTATTTCTGGAGAAAAATCCAGACCTTTTTCCCCGATCAAAATTGGGCTCGTGTAAGCCCATGCTACAGAAATCTCCCAACTAAAATTAATGGGGAATGTTGCTTATGTCTGTATCTCAAAAAATAAACCACTTAACCCATACCCTGTTGTATTGTATAAGATCGTGGGGTCACCCCCTCCCCACCTGTGCCAAAAAGTCTGTGTCCACCACAATTGCCAGATGACTTGGTCAGTGACATCAGGTAGCTATACATTCATCTGGAAATTCCCCAACTAAGGTCAATCGGAAATGCAAAAGTCAATGGGAAATATTACTTTTGGCCGATTCTCTGTAACCCAGCGCCAAACACCCAACCCTGTTATATTGCATCAGGTTGTGGCGGCCTGACCTTGCTATTTCTGGAGAAAATTCCAGACCTTTTTCCCCTACCAAAATTTTGTTCATGTAAGGTACGTACCCATGCTACAGAAATCTACCAACTAAAATTAATGGGGAATGTTGCTTATGTCTGTATCTCAAAAAATAAACCACTTAACCCATACCCTGTTGTATTGTATAAGATCAGGGGACCACCCCATCCCCACCTGTGCCAAAAATTCTGTGGCCACCACAATGGCCAGATGACTTGGTCAGTTACATCAGGTAGCTACTGTGGCCTATCGGGTAACACACTTGTCTAGGAACTCAGAGGACGTGGGTTCAATCCCAGGTACAGGCAGATACATAGTGGCTCGTATGACCACTTAAAATGGCGGTCCTCTGTCATTGGGTCCTATCCCCAGTGGCAGGTTAAAGAACCTCAAGGACGTTGATAAATGGTCATCCTTGAGCCTCTATCTTCCAGTTAGGGGAATGTCAGTTACTTGTGAGTTGGGGCTGTACCTGTACAGTCGGATTGGTTAAATAGCGCTTTGAGTCCTGTAGTATACGGAGATATTGCGCTGAGTATAAATACATACATAACATACATAGCTATACATTCATCTGGAAATTCCCCAACTAAAGTCAATGGGAAATATTCCGTTCGGCCGATTCTCTGTAAGCAAGCCCCAAACACCCAACCCTGTTATATTGCATCAGTTTGTGGCGGCCTGACCTTGTTATTTCTGGAGAAAAATCCAGACCTTTTTCCCCGACCAAAGTTTGGCTCGTGTAAGGTACGTACCCATGCTACAGAAATCTCTCAACTAAAATTAATGGGGAATGTTGCTTATGTCTGTATCTCAAAAAATAAACCACTTAACCCATACCCTGTTGTATTGTATAAGATCGTGGGGTCACCCCCTCCCCACCTGTGTAAAAAAATCTGTGTCCGCCGTTTCAGCCGGCTTGGTCGTCGGTGACAACAGGTAGCTATACATGCATCAGGAAATCCCCCAACTAAAGTCAATGGGAAATATTCCGTTTGGCCGATTCTCTGTAAGCAAGCCCCAAACACCCAACCCTGTTATATTGCATCAGTTTGTGGCGGCCTGACCTTGCAATTTCTGGAGAAAAATCCAGACCTTTTTCCCCGACCAAAGTTTGGCTCGTGTAAGGTACGTACCCATGCTACACAAATCTCCCAACTAAAATTAATGGGGAATGTTGCTTATGTCTGTATCTCAAAAAATAAACCAATTAACAGGGTATCAAAAAAATCTGTGTCCGCCGTTTCGGCCGGCTTGGTCGTCGGTGACAACAGGTAGCTATACATGCATCAGGAAATCCCCCGACTAAAGTCAATGGGAAATATTCCTTTTGGCCGATTCTCTGTAACCCAGCGCCAAACACCCAACCCTGTTATATTGCATCAGTTTGTGGCGGCCTGACCTTGCTATTTCTGGAGAAAAATCCAGACCTTTTTCCCCGATCAAAATTGGGCTCGTGTAAGCCCATGCTACAGAAATCTCCCAACTAAAATTAATGGGGAATGTTGCTTATGTCTGTATCTCAAAAAATAAACCACTTAACCCATACCCTGTTGTATTGTATAAGATCGTGGGGTCACCCCCTCCCCACCTGTGCCAAAAAGTCTGTGTCCACCACAATTGCCAGATGACTTGGTCAGTGACATCAGGTAGCTATACATTCATCTGGAAATTCCCCAACTAAGGTCAATCGGAAATGCAAAAGTCAATGGGAAATATTACTTTTGGCCGATTCTCTGTAACCCAGCGCCAAACACCCAACCCTGTTATATTGCATCAGGTTGTGGCGGCCTGACCTTGCTATTTCTGGAGAAAATTCCAGACCTTTTTCCCCTACCAAAATTTTGCTCATGTAAGGTACGTACCCATGCTACAGAAATCTACCAACTAAAATTAATGGGGAATGTTGCTTATGTCTGTATCTCAAAAAATAAACCACTTAACCCATACCCTGTTGTATTGTATAAGATCAGGGGACCACCCCATCCCCACCTGTGCCAAAAAGTCTGTGGCCACCACAATGGCCAGATGACTTGGTCAGTTACATCAGGTAGCTACTGTGGCCTAGCGGGTAACACACTTGTCTAGGAACTCAGAGGACGTGGGTTCAATCCCAGGTACAGGCAGATACATAGTGGCTCGGATGACCACTTAAAATGGCGGTCCTCTGTCATTGGGTCCTATCCCCAGTGGCAGGTTAAAGAACCTCAAGGACGTTGATAAATGGTCATCCTTGAGCCTCTATCTTCCAGTTAGGGGAATGTCAGTTACTTGTGAGTGGGGGCTGTACCTGTACAGTCGGATTGGTTAAATAGCGCTTTGAGTCCTGTAGTATACGGAGATATTGCGCTGAGTATAAATACATACATAACATACATAGCTATACATTCATCTGGAAATTCCCCAACTAAAGTCAATGGGAAATATTCCGTTTGGCCGATTCTCTGTAAGCAAGCCCCAAACACCCAACCCTGTTATATTGCATCAGTTTGTGGCGGCCTGACCTTGTTATTTCTGGAGAAAAATCCAGACCTTTTTCCCCGACCAAAGTTTGGCTCGTGTAAGGTACGTACCCATGCTACAGAAATCTCTCAACTAAAATTAATGGGGAATGTTGCTTATGTCTGTATCTCAAAAAATAAACCACTTAACCCATACCCTGTTGTATTGTATAAGATCGTGGGGTCACCCCCTTCCCACCTGTGTAAAAAAATCTGTGTCCGCCGTTTCGGCCGGCTTGGTCGTCGGTGACAACAGGTAGCTATACATGCATCAGGAAATCCCCCAACTAAAGTCAATGGGAAATATTCCGTTTGGCCGATTCTCTGTAAGCAAGCCCCAAACACCCAACCCTGTTATATTGCATCAGTTTATGGTGGCCTGACCTTGCTATTTCTGGAGAAAAATCCAGATCTTTTTCCCCGACCAAAATTGGGCTCGTGTAAGCCCATGCTACAGAAATCTCCCAACTAAAATTAATGGGGAATGTTGCTTATGTCTGTATCTCAAAAATAAACCACTTAACCCATACCCTGTTGTATTGTATAAGATCGTGGGGTCACCCCCTCCCCACCTGTGCCAAAAAGTCTGTGTCCACCAAAATGGCCAGATGGCTTGGTCAGTGACATCAGGTAGCTATACATTCATCTGGAAATTCCCCAACTAAGGTCAATCGGAAATGCTAAAGTTAATGGGAATTATTACTTTTGGCCGATTCTCTGTAACCCAGCGCCAAACACCCAACCCTGTTATATTGCATCAGGTCGTGGCAGCCTGACCTTGCTATTTCGGGAGAAAAATCCAGATCTTTATCCCCGACCAAAATTTTGTTTGTGTAAGGTACGTACCCATGCTACAGAAATCTCCCAACTAAAATTAATGGGGAATGTTGCTTATGTCTGTATCTCAAAAAATAAACCACTTAACCCATACCCTGTTGTATTGTACAAGATCGGGGGACCACCCCATCCCCACCTGTGCCAAAAAGTCTGTGTCCACCACAATGGCCAGATAACTTGGTCAGTGACATCAGGTAGCTGTACATTCATCTGGAAATTCCCCAACTGAAGTCAATGGGAAATATTCCGTTTGGCCGATTCTCTGTAAGCAAGCCCCAAACACCCAACCCTGTTATATTGCATCAGTTTGCGGCGGCCTGACCTTGCTATTTCTGGAGAAAAATCCAGACCTTTTTCCCCGACCAAAGTTTGGCTCGTGTAAGGTACGTACCCATTCTACAGAAATCTCCCAACTAAAATTAATGGGGAATGTTGCTTATGTCTGTATCTCAAAAAATAAACCACTTAACGCATACCCTGTTGTATTGTATGTCTGTATCTCAAATAAACCACTTAACCCATACCCTGTTGTATTGTATAAAATCGGGGGACCACCCCATCCCCACCTGTGCCAAAAAGTCTGTGTCCACCACAATGGCCAGATAACTTGGTCTGTGACATCAGGTAGCTATACATTCATCTGGAAATTCCCCAACTGAAGTCAATGGGAAATATTCCGTTTGGCCGATTCTCTGTAAGCAAGCCCCAAACACCCAACCCTGTTATATTGCATCAGTTTGTGGCGGCCTGACCTTGCTATTTCTGGAGAAAAATCCAGACCTTTTTCTCCGACCAAAGTTTGGCTCGTGTAAGGTACGTACCCATGCTACAGAAATCTCCCAACTAAAATTAATGGGGAATGTTGCTTATGTCTGTATCTCAAAAAATAAACCACTTAACCCATACCCTGTTGTATTGTATAAGATCGTGGGGTCACCCCCACCCCACATGTGCAAAAAAATCTGTGTCCGCCGTTTCGGCCGGCTTGGTCGTCGGTGACAACAGGTAGCTATACATGCATCAGGAAATCCCCCAACTAAAGTCAATGGGAAATATTCCTTTTGGCCAATTCTCTGTAACCCAGCGCCAAACACCCAACCCTGTTATATTGCATCAGTTTGTGGCGGCCTGACCTTGCTATTTCTGGAGAAAAATCCAGACCTTTTTCCCCGATCAAAATTGGGCTCGTGTAAGCCCATGCTACAGAAATCTCCCAACTAAAATTAATGTGGAATGTTGCTTATGTCTGTATCTCAAAAAATAAACCACTTAACCCATACCCTGTTGTATTGTATAAGATCGTGGGGTCACCCCCTCCCCACCTGTGCCAAAAAGTCTGTGTCCACCAAAATGGCCAGATGGCTTGATCAGTGACATCAGGTAGCTATACATTCATCTGGAAATTCCCCAACTAAGGTCAATCAGAAATGCTAAAGTTAATGGGAATTATTACTTTTGGCCGATTCTCTGTAACCCAGCGCCAAACACCCAACCCTGTTATATTGCATCAGGTCGTGGCAGCCTGACCTTGCTATTTCGGGAGATAAATCCAGATCTTTATCCCCGACCAAAATTTTGTTTGTGTAAGGTACGTACCCATGCTACAGAAATCTCCCAACTAAAATTAATGGGGAATGTTGCTTATGTCTGTATCTCAAAATATAAACCACTTAACCCATACCCTGTTGTATTGTATAAGATCGGGGGACCACCCCATCCCCACCTGTGCCAAAAAGTCTGTGTCCACCACAATGGCCAGATAACTTGGTCAGTGACATCAGGTAGCTGTACATTCATCTGGAAATTCCCCAACTGAAGTCAATGGGAAATATTCCGTTTGGCCGATTCTCTGTAAGCAAGCCCCAAACACCCAACCCTGTTATATTGCATCAGTTTGCGGCGGCCTGACCTTGCTATTTCTGGAGAAAAATCCAGACCTTTTTCCCCGACCAAAGTTTGGCTCGTGTAAGGTACGTACCCATTCTACAGAAATCTCCCAACTAAAATTAATGGGGAATGTTGCTTATGATTGTATCTCAAAAAATAAACCACTTAACGCATACCCTGTTGTATTGTATGTCTGTATCTCAAATAAACCACTTAACCCATACCCTGTTGTATTGTATAAGATCGGGGGACCACCCCATCCCCACCTGTGCCAAAAAGTCTGTGTCCACCACAATGGCCAGATAACTTGGTCAGTGACATCAGGTAGCTATACATTCATCTGGAAATTCCCCAACTGAAGTCAATGGGAAATATTCCGTTTGGCCGATTCTCTGTAAGCAAGCCCCAAACACCCAACCCTGTTATATTGCATCAGTTTGTGGCGGCCTGACCTTGCTATTTCTGGAGAAAAATCCAGACCTTTTTCCCCGACCAAAGTTTGGCTCGTGTAAGGTACGTACCCATGCTACAGAAATCTCCCAACTAAAATTAATGGGGAATGTTGCTTATGTCTGTATCTCAAAAAATAAACCACTTAACCCATACCCTGTTGTATTGTATAAGATCGTGGGGTCACCCCCACCCCACATGTGCAAAAAAATCTGTGTCCGCCGTTTCGGCCGGCTTGGTCGTCGGTGACAACAGGTAGCTATACATGCATCAGGAAATCCCCCAACTAAAGTCAATGGGAAATATTCCTTTTGGCTGATTCTCTGTAACTCAGCGCCAAACACCCAACCCTGTTATATTGCATCAGTTTGTGGCGGCCTGACCTTGCTATTTCTGGAGAAAAATCCAGACCTTTTTCCCCGATCAAAATTGGGCTCGTGTAAGCCCATGCTACAGAAATCTCCCAACTAAAATTAATGGGGAATGTTGCTTATATCTGTATCTCAAAAAATAAACCACTTAACCCATACCCTGTTGTATTGTATAAGATCGTGGGGTCACCCCCTCCCCACCTGTGCCAAAAAGTCTGTGTCCACCAAAATGGCCAGATGACTTGGTCAGTGACATCAGGTAGCTATACATTCATCTGGAAATTCCCCCAACTAAGGTCAATCGGAAATGCTAAAGTTAATGGGAATTATTACTTTTGGCCGATTCTCTGTAACCCAGCGCCAAACACCCAACCCTGTTATATTGCATCAGGTCGTGGCAGCCTGACCTTGCTATTTCGGGAGAAAAATCCAGATCTTTATCCCCGACCAAAATTTTGTTTGTGTAAGGTACGTACCCATGCTACAGAAATCTCCCAACTAAAATTAATGGGGAATGTTGCTTATGTCTGTATCTCAAAAAACAAACCACTTAACCCATACCCTGTTGTATTGTACAAGATCGGGGGACCACCCCATCCCCACCTGTGCCAAAAAGTCTGTGTCCACCACAATGGCCAGATAACTTGGTCAGTGACATCAGGTAGCTGTACATTCATCTGGAAATTCCCCAACTGAAGTCAATGGGAAATATTCCGTTTGGCCGATTCTCTGTATTGTTTATTGTTTATTTGGGGTTTACCGTCGCTTTCAACACTGTACAGGTCATATCACGACGGGTAGTTGGAAGGGCAGAGGAAACCAGTACATAGAGTTCGCTAGGGTTGTGTACTATAAACTGCCGACCAACGGCAAGCAACTACCAGCTTTCCCACTTACGGCCATGACGGGGATCGATCCCCGGCCGCAGAGGTGGGAGGCGAGAGTGTTACCACTCTGCCACCGTGGCCCCTCCGATTCTCTGTAAGCAAGCCCCAAACACCCAACCCTGTTATATTGCATCAGTTTGCGGCGGCCTGACCTTGCTATTTCTGGAGAAAAATCCAGATCTTTTTCCCCGACCAAAGTTTGGCTCGTGTAAGGTACGTACCCATTCTACAGAAATCTCCCAACTAAAATTAATGGGGAATGTTGCTTATGTCTGTATCTCAAAAAATAAACCACTTAACGCATACCCTGTTGTATTGTATGTCTGTATCTCAAATAAACCACTTAACCCATACTCTGTTGTATTGTATAAGATCGGGGGACCACCCCATCCCCACCTGTGCCAAAAAGTCTGTGTCCACCACAATGGCCAGATAACTTGGTTAGTGACATCAGGTAGCTGTACATTCATCTGGAAATTCCCCAACTGAAGTCAATGGGAAATATTCCGTTTGGCCGATTCTCTGTAAGCAAGCCCCAAACACCCAACCCTGTTATATTGCATCAGTTTGTGGCGGCCTGACCTTGCTATTTCTGGAGAAAAATCCAGACCTTTTTCCCCGACCAAAGTTTGGCTCGTGTAAGGTACGTACCCATGCTACAGAAATCTCCCAACTAAAATTAATGGGGAATGTTGCTTATGTATGTATCTCAAAAAATAAACCACTTAACCCATACCCTGTTGTATTGTATAAGATCATGGGGTCACCCCCACCCCACATGTGCAAAAAAATCTGTGTCCGCCGTTTCGGCCGGCTTGGTCGTCAGTGACAACAGGTAGCTATACATGCATCAGGAAATCCCCCAACTAAAGTCAATGGGAAATATTCATTTTGGCCGATTCTCTGTAACCCAGCGCCAAACACCCAACCCTGTTATATTGCATCAGTTTGTGGCGGCCTGACCTTGCTATTTCTGGAGAAAAATCCAGACCTTTTTCCCCCGATCAAAATTGGGCTCGTGTAAGCCCATGCTACAGAAATCTCCCAACTAAAATTAATGGGGAATGTTGCTTATGTCTGTATCTCAAAAAAATAAAACACTTAACCCATACCTTGTTGTATTGTATAAGATCGTGGGGTCACCCCCTCCCCACCTGTGCCAAAAAGTCTGTGTCCACCAAAATGGCCAGATGACTTGGTCAGTGACATCAGGTAGCTATACATTCATCTGGAAATTCCCCAACTATGGTCAATCGGAAATGCAAAAGTCAATGGGAAATATTACTTTTGGCCGATTCTCTGTAACCCAGCGCCAAACAACCAACCCTGTTATATTGCATCAGGTTGTGGCGGCCTGACCTTGCTATTTCTGGAGAAAAATCCAGACCTTTTTCCCCGACCAAAATTTTGTTCGTGTAAGGTGCTACAGAAATCTCCCAACTAAAATTAATGGGGAATGTTGCTTATGTCTGTATCTCAAAAAATAAACCACTTAACCCATACCCTGTTGTATTGTATAAGATCGGGGGACCACCCCATCCCCACCTGTGCCAAAAAGTCTGTGGCCACCATAATGGCCAGATGACTTGGTCAGTGACATCAGGTAGCTATACATTCATCTGGAAATTCCCCAACTAAAGTCAATGGGAAATATTCCGTTTGGCCGATTCTCTGTAAACAAGCCCCAAACACCCAACCCTGTTATATTGCATCAGTTTGTGGCGGCCTGACCTTGCTATTTCTGGAGAAAAATCCAGACCTTTTTCCCCGACCAAAAGTTTGTTCGTGTAAGGTACGTACCCATGCTACAGAAATCTCCCAACTAAAATTAATGGGGAATGTTGCTTATGTCTGTATCTCAAAAAATAAACCACTTAACCCATACCCTGTTGTATTGTATAAGATCGTGGGGTCACCGCCTCCCCACCTGTGCAAAAAAATCTGTGTCCTCCGTTTCGGCCGGCTTGGTCATCGGTGACAACAGGTAGCTATACATGCATCTGGAAATCCCCCAACTAAGGTCAATGGGAAATATTCCTTTTGGCCGATTCTCTGTAACCCAGCACCAAACACCCAACCCTGTTATATTGCATCAGGTTGTGGCGGCCTGACCTTGCTATTTCCGGAGAAAAATCCAGACCTTTTTCCCCGACCAAAAGTTTGTTCGTGTAAGGTACGTACCCATGCTACAGAAATCTCCCAACTAAAATTAATGGGGAATGTTGCTTATGTCTGTATCTCAAAAAATAAACCACTTAACCCATACCCTGTTGTATTGTATAAGATCGTGGGGCCACCCCCTCCCCACCTGTTGAAAAAAATCTGTGTCCTCCGCTTCGGCCGGCTTGGTCGTCGGTAACAACAGGTAGCTATACATGCATCAGGAAATCCCCCAACTAAAGTCAATGAGAAATATTCTGTTTGGCCGATTCTCTGTAAGCAAGCCCCAAACACCCAACCCTGTTATATTGCATCAGTTTGTGGCGGCCTGACCTTGCTATTTCTGGAGAAAAATCCAGACCATTTTGCCCGACCAAAGTTTGGCTCGTGTAAGGTACGTACCCATGCTGCAGAAATCTCCCAAATAAAATTAATGGGGAATGTTGCTTATGTCTGTATCTCAAAAAATAAACCACTTAACCCATACCCTGTTGTATTGTATAAGATCGTGGGGTCACCCCCTCGCCACCTGTGCCAAAAAGTCTTTGTCCACCACAATGGCCAGATGACTTGGTCAGTGACATCAGGTAGCTATACATTCATCTGGAAATTCCCCAACTGAAGTCAATGGGAAATATTCCGTTTGGCCGATTCTCTGTAAGCAAGCCCCAAACACTCAACCCTGTTATATTGCATCAGTTTGTGGCGGTCTGACCTTGCTATTTCTGGAGAAAAATCCAGACCTTTTTCCCCGACCACAATTTGGCTCGTGTAAGCCCATGCTACAGAAATCTCCCAACTAAAATTAATGGGGAATGTTGCTTATGTCTGTATCTAAAAAAATAAACCACTTAACCCATACCATGTTGTATTGTATAAGATCGTGGGGTCACCCCCTCCCCACCTGTGCCAAAAAGTCTGTGTCCACCAAAATGGCCAGATGACTTGGTCAGTGACATCAGGTAGCTATACATTCATCTGGAAATTCCCCAACTAAAGTCAATGGGAAATATTCCGTTTGGCCGATTCTCTGTAAGCAAGCCCCAAACACCCAACCCTGTTATATTGCATCAGTTTGTTGCGGCCTGACCTTGCTATTTCTGGAGAAAAATCCAGACCTTTTTCCCCGACCAAAGTTTGGCTCGTGTAAGGTACGTATCCATGCTACAGAAATCTCCCAACTAAAATTAATGGGGAATGATGCTTATGTGTGTATCTCACAGTGTCCTAGCTAGTATAATAACACACAGGTGGGGATTAAAAATTTATTAGTATTTACTATGTTAACACAATACGCTAAATTATGTATGCACATTCTTTGATAGTTTAACAGTTACAGTAACATTAACAGCAATAGTATACATAAGGTCACCATAAATTACTGATATGGTAAGGTGACCTAAACTTATGTTAAAACACTAATAACAAGGTTGGCCCTAAAGGGGCCCTATACTAAAACATTTAAAAGTTAAGGTCATCTTAGTATGACATGGCCGAGTAACGTGGCCTCAAGTAAAACAGTTCAGTATAAGTAAAGGTAGCAATTACATTTGGGTTAAGAGTGGTCTTAAAGTGAACTGGCCAGTAAGTGGCCTAAAATAAGACCATAGGTCTTGGGTCATATTAGCTACCTAAGATTAATTAGGTTGTGTCCCTAACAGGGGACCATAGTATGAGCTAATCAGTTAAGAGTAAAATTAACATTAAGGAGGCCTTAAATTTGCTAAATTACCTGATAATGGATTCAGGTGATAGTATTGTTGACTGGGCCATTTAAGGTGGCCTTAAACAAGGTTACATGTTTACAACTGTTTGAGTGGTATAATACCACCTTGTGCCAAATTATGGCCAAATAATGTTATTTACTTGGGAGTTTTGGTCATAGGGGAGGATGTATGAACCCCTGTACTGACATGGTGCTACAAGATTTGTGTATTGCCAGGAAGGTCAAAGCCAAGGTCAGATAAGTGAGGTCAGAACAACAGAATAAAACAACATGCAATGCACATAAGCAGAAGATAACATGATAACATTAAAAGAGTTTTTAAGCATTTATGAAGCATTTGTACAGAATTTCCTTCTGACAGCCAGACACTAGCTCAACAGTTGGCTCCCTACGTGACTGAGCAATACAGCCCCTTAAGCTCAAACTGGAACAATCCTTACTTGGCTTCCGGACGGCGGCGCTGGCTGCCAGGAGGAAAAACAAATATATATCTTCTATGATATTGATAGCATCTGAGCATACAGTCCAAGTCTCACACAGGATAGAACTACTTTAAACTAATTATCAGATTTAAAGATTCTATTATGTCTCTGTTGACAAGAAGGAGACCAGGAAGACACCCTTCAAACTTCAGCTGATCTGCAGACCTGCCATCTTAAGGAAGGTCAGAAAGGTGAGACTGGACCAATGGCTGAGATCTGATGACCTTGACCTCGATGACCTGCTTGACTTGACCATTGCAACTGCCCAACAGTCAGCTGGACACGGCAATTTTCTACAAATACAAACTAATACAGGGTACAATCATGTACAGTTGTAAGACCTGCCAGTGGCTCTAGGGAGGGTAAGAGGGAAATTTTTGTTTTATAAGAGAGGTGTTTCCTCCTTGGTTTAAAATTTACAAGTGAAGATGGCTTCCAAAAGCGGGAATTCATAGGAAGTCAGGTCAACTTAAGGTCAACCAATCATAAAACAGGGCAACTACAAACAAGAATAAATTTCTTAAAACACCCCAGAAGCCACTGACTGGACTGGCACCCGGGATGCCATCCCCACACAGTGTCCTAGCTAGTATAATAACACACAGGTGGGGATTAAAAATTTATTAGTATTTACTATGTTAACACAATACGCTAAATTATGTATGCACATTCTTTGATAGTTTAACAGTTACAGTAACATTAACAGCAATAGTATACATAAGGTCACCATAAATTACTGATATGGTAAGGTGACCTAAACTTATGTTAAAACACTAATAACAAGGTTGGCCCTAAAGGGGCCTTATACTAAAACATTTAAAAGTTAAGGTCATCTTAGTATGACATGGCCGAGTAACGTGGCCTCAAGTAAAACAGTTCAGTATAAGTAAAGGTAGCAATTACATTTGGGTTAAGAGTGGTCTTAAAGTGAACTGGCCAGTAAGTGGCCTAAAATAAGACCATAGGTCTTGGGTCATATTAGCTACCTAAGATTAATTAGGTTGTGTCCCTAACAGGGGACCATAGTATGAGCTAATCAGTTAAGAGTAAAATTAACATTAAGGAGGCCTTAAATTTGCTAAATTACCTGATAATGGATTCAGGTGATAGTATTGTTGACTGGGCCATTTAAGGTGGCCTTAAACAAGGTTACATGTTTACAACTGTTTGAGTGGTATAATACCACCTTGTGCCAAATTATGGCCAAATAATGTTATTTACTTGGGAGTTTGGGTCATAGGGGAGGATGTATGAACCCCAAACCCCAGTATAAGTATCATGTTTGTAGGGAACGTTGGAATGTGAGGGCAACAGCATCTGAGGCCTGATGGTCCTGGGTAATGTAGGACCAGACACACTCCGACGTCCAGGTGCCATGACTCTGGATATTCTGTAGAGGCACCTTGGCATTGAAAGCCCAGGTGGCACCTGAACGTCGAAGTGAGTGAAAAGTGATGTTTGACTGAGATAGCTGCAATCTAGCCAAAATTGTGGAAAAATGTTTCCTCAATCTGGTGTCTGACAATGGAACCCATTGCTGCCTGAGTTTAACTTGAAAAAGGGGTTTGTTGGGGCCTGAGGGGGTGAGGGAGAGGAGGGTTCTAAGGGCTGTAACAGGGCAGATGGGGGAAGAGCCCAAGTGGGGAATTTTCACCAGTCTTACTGAGTTATTCATCTGGAGGGTTTTTGACCATTTAAGGAGTATGTGAGCCCCTGGGGGGGCAAAGAATATGTCCCCCCTAGCCAGCTGTTTCAGTGGATCAAATTTGGCAATTCAGTGAGGGACTAGATTTGATATCCTTAGGAAACTGAAAAATGACAACAATATGGCTGATTTATATACAAAACCCATATACATGGAATCACACACTTGACATATTTGTGAGAGAATGGGAATGTCAATGATGGATTTGAGGGTGACTTTAAGAGCTGCATTTCTGGCCAATGAACGACTGAAATATCTTAGTCTAGGGTCAGTGAAACTGGCACTGGAAAGGCCAAACATGGTCACCTTGGTCTTGATAGCTGATAAGTAGTTGACAATAGCAGAGTGGGACACATTGTTTGAGGCCAGAAATTCAAGGAAACAGAGTACATGGTCAGCTGTTAGGGCTGAGAGAGGAAACTTGGCGAAAATAATGAAAGCAAGAAACACCCGAAACATGTTGTCATACGACCTTGTGGTGGATTCAGCAAGGGCACCTCGAATCCTAGAGGACGCATTTCTTGACAGAGCTTGAATCTGAGGGTTGGAATCTGAAAGTTATATAGACCAGTCTATTTCAAGCAATTCAATTGGAACTTCAAGCCAAGTATGATGGGGTATAAGATGATGGAGCTGCACTTGGTAGTTAGAATGTAAACCAATCCTGGAAAGGGCATCAGCAATTATGTTGTGTTTGCCTAGAATGTGAACTAACTTGAGGTTAATATCATGAGTGGCAGTGAGCATTGCTATGTTCCTAGTGATGGCCGCTAGGACAGGGTCCCTAGTTTTGCCTGAGTTAATGACTGCCACGACTGCCTGATTATCACAGTGTATGACTACTCTTTTTTCATGCCAAATGTGGGCCCACACTCGCGTTGCAAGAAGAATATTCAACATTTCAAGATGAACAATTTGGTAACCTTTGTAACCTAATTCGACTGGAACAGCATAAACTTCATTGCCACAAACAGCCCCTAGACCTTGAAGCGAGGCATCCAATTCGATGTGAAAATGAACTGGATCATGCGAAAAGAACGCCACCCCATTGAACTTTGTCAAGAACCTAGAAAACCAGTTCAGATCTCGATGGAAGTCTTCACTGAGAACGATTTTCTCCTGTCTGTCTGCTTGCCTTAGAAGCTCGAGCATTCTGTTCAGAAAAGGTCTAGATGCCTTGACGCATTTGGTCACGTACAGCAGCCTACCCAATAAAGACTGAAGGTCGCGTTTGCTGCAATGGTCTCTGAGCTGCCATTGCGAACACACTTCCTTGATTTCTGCCAATTTTTCATCAGGGACAGAGATGGTGAAATTTTCAGTATTTATCATGACCCCTAGGCATAAAGCCTGGGTGGAGGGAGGGACCAACTTCTTTTTGCTGATATCCAGACCTAATTCCCCCAGAAGATTATAAAGGGTGTTGAAAGATGACTCAGCCTGGGACCTAGTGGCCTGCCCAATGTTATCATCTATATAATTGGTCACATGATGACCTCTACACAGCATCATATACCTTATTGAGTCGCTCAGGCGCTGGAACATGGCTGAACCATGCCTGAACCCGAATGGCAGGCATGTATCAATGAAATAGGATTTGAAACTGAGACCTAACAAATTATAATCCAAGGGATCAATTTTGATATGCCTGAAAGCTCTGGATATGTCTATTTTGTATATTAGTGAACCTTTTCCCAGTTTTAGGACTTGACCAGTTATGTAATCAATAGAAGGAAGGGTAAGTAAGAATTCAGAACCTAAATATGAGTTGGGGTCAACCCCAGCATTCACTGAAGAACCAGGAGGGAAACTAAGATCCACAATAACTCTGCGACTGGTTCCTCCATTCTTTTCTCTCATAAGGAAGGGGGATATATGCAGGCCTGGTATGGGGGGTTCAGAGAATGGACCTAGTATAGCATTGAAGGACTTTTCTTCTTCTAGGTAACCTTCTACCTCAAGAGGGAACTGCCTAGCTGAGCTGTGGTTAACTTCAGTGGATATGAGGTCAATATTGTGATTGAAACTCAAGGGAAATCCATATTTGGTTAAAGGCACTAATTGTTTGTCCCAATAGCCTTTTAAGTTGGCCTCCCAAGCCTCCACCTTGAGTTGAGACGGTATTGGTATCTGGGCCCCAAGAAAATTGTAAGTTCCAGTTTGTTTAACTTTATCATGAACCTGTAGCAGATCAGGATTAACTGGGGATATTTGTTGGTCACTGACTACGACTTGCTCAGTTAATGGGATATAACCAAATTTCCCCACTGTTTGACCATCCCATAGCTTCAGGATTTCAGAGTTGGCTGACTGTTCAATCTTATCTTTGTGTTTGGACTTGAACCTGAGTGCTAAGTCATATTTGTCCACAGTGGTATTAGTAGCAAGGAACTGACGGTCGTCGACACGAGTATTAAGTGCTTTTGAGGGACCAGCAACGCTGCTGGCGCCACCTACCGTGCCATTCTGTCCTGTGCCCTGAATCACTGTGTTTGAACGCCCCTTGCTTAGGTTACAATACTTTTTTCCCGCCTTACCTTCAGAATCCACAGTGCCACCTTGGAGCTCTTGTATTACTACTTTTTCACCATGATCAAGAATTGGTGCAGCTAACGGAGCAAAGCTATTGTGACAGACCAGAGGTGAGAATACGTTGTTTTGTGAAACCCACAAGTGGTGACTATCTGGTATTTTTTGTGGAAAATCGTGGCAATGTGCTAGAGAAATATCCCTAACCTTGGGTTTAGCTTTAGCTGTGGCTTCGTTAAAAACTGGTACATCTTTGTTAGAGACCAGAGTACGAGTTAGGCTATGGACCTGCCCTTTGGGGTCATGTTTAAGTCTGTAGTTTTGATATGGACATCGTACTTTGCTATGACACTTGTCACGATTCGTGACTTTGGTTGTATTTACCACGTCTTTATGCGACCCACGTGAAAACCAGGGATAATCGTCTACCTGGTTGTTTTTATTTACACTCACATTCTTGACAACCTCACTGTATGATCTGTTAATACATTTAAACCAGTCATGTCTCCAATTCATACTTTCACCATTATTTACAACTTTAGAAATGACAATTCTAGTATCAAAACTTCTATGATCAATAACATTTGAAGTAAGCACTGCACTTAGGCAGTGCCTTGGTCATTTTTTGACCGTTTACAATCTTTTTGTGGGTGAGTGTGTGATTTACCAGATGCAAAACAACTGGCACAGACATGTAAATACATTTGACCATTGTTTTCGTGATCTTTAGTTTGGCCACACGTTCCCTTTTGAAAATATCTGCAAGGTATCGGTTTATCTTTGCTATTGACTTTCTTATGGCCAGTGGTAACCAATCGTTGGGCGTGTACCCTGCGAACGCGGTCGATTTTTGTGGTTTCGTTCCAGGAAATTTTATTTTCTTCCATTTTGCACAGAAGAACCGCGTGAGCAGCCTTGGCTGACTGCCACCCGAAATCGTGAGAATCTTCCATTAGATCCGACAAATATTCCAACATCTGATTTTTGGTTTCCGGATCCGACTCTTCCCGGATTATGGCACTAAAGCCCGAAACCCACTGTGACATTGACAAGCTATCATAGGATGTTCTACTTTTACTCGAACCCGAGAGTATAAAATTGTGAGGCCAAGGCACCTCCCTCTTACACCACACAGTATCACTAGACCCTCCCCTCTGGGACTTAAACTTGCCTTGCATGTTGATGGCCTGTAGTTCTTGTAACCTCTGGTCCACCTGTGTCTGGAGATGCTTGGCATTCTTCAGTCCCGTCAGTGTAGGGAGTACCAGATCCGTGTCGACTTGGCTGGATGACGCCGTCGAAGTGGCACTATTGACAGATTTTGGTGAATGAAAATGTCCCTTGTCCTGACTGTCAACTTTCTGTTCCACTTTCGAAATTCTGCCACTCAGTTGCTTCAATTCATGCAGAATTTGTTGGTTAATGTCCATCTGTCCTGCGTCAATAACACTGTCACCATCTAAATCACTGGTTTCAATATTATCAATATGCTGGCATTTGGAATTAATGGGTCGTTCATGCGTGTCCCCACAAGCCTTGCACTTGAAGAATTTTCTCGGCATTTTCTGGAATAATCAATCACTGACTGACAATTGAAATGTGCGCGTTCGAAATTTGGATAACCAAAATATAAAATAATAAAATTTATACAGCCCTTCAATGAAGCTCCAAGAGATGAATCCCAGAGCGAACGCACATATGTCAATTATCACTTCAATCGACGGACAACAAAAGAACGCCTTCCTGGATCACCAACTTGCCATTCACTCTGAAAAATACTGAAACTCTGAGGTTTCAGTATTGTGGCTGAAGCTCCAGAGTTTCTAAAACAATTAGTGTAAAATCGAAAAATCGAAATAAAATTTTTGTTTTATAAGAGAGGTGTTTCCTCCTTGGTTTAAAATTTACAAGTGAAGATGGCTTCCAAAAGCGGGAATTCATAGGAAGTCAGGTCAACTTAAGGTCAACCAATCATAAAACAGGGCAACTACAAACAAGAATAAATTTCTTAAAACACCCCAGAAGCCACTGACTGGACTGGCACCCGGGATGCCATCCCCACAAAAATTAAACCACTTAACCCATACCCTGTTGTATTGTATAAGATCGTGGGGTCACCCCCTCCCCACCTGTGCAAAAATATTTGTGTCCACCACAATGTCTAGATGACATGGTCAGTGACATCAGAAATCCCCCAACTAAAGTCAATGGGAAATATTCCGTTTGGCCGATTCTCTGTAAGCAAGCCCCAAACACCCAACCCTGTTATATTGCATCAGTTTGTGGCGGCCTGACCTTGCTATTTCTGGAGAAAAATCCAGACCTTTTTGCCCGACCAAAATTTGGCTCGTGTAATCCCATGCTACAGAAATCTCCCAACTAAAATTAATGGGGAATGTTGCTTATGTCTGTATCTCAAAAAATAAACCACTTAACCCATACCCTGTTGTATTGTATAAGATCGTGGGGTCACCCCCTCCCCACCTGTGCCAAAAAGTCTGTGTCCACCACAATGGCCAGATGACTTTGTCAGTGACATTCATCTGGAAATTCCCCAACTAAAGTCAATGGGAAATATTCCGTTTGGCCAATTCTCTGAAAGCAAGCCCCAAACACCCAACCCTGTTATATTGCATCAGTTTGTGGCGGCCTGACCTTGCTATTTCTGGAGAAAAATCCAGACCTTTTTCCCCGACCAAAGTTTGGCTCGTGTAAGGTACGTACTCATGCTACAGAAATCTCCCAACTAAAATTAATGGGGAATGTTGCTTATGTCTGTATCTAAAAAAAAATAAACCACTTAACCCATACCCTGTTGTATTGTAAAAGATCGTGGGGTCACCCCCTTCCCACCTGTGCAAAAAAGTCTGTGTCCGCCGTTTCGGCCGGCTTGGTCGTTGGTGACAACAGGTAGCTATACATGCATCAGGAAATCGCCCAACTAAGGTCAATCGGAAATATTCCTTTTGGGCGATTCTCTGTAACCGAGCGCCAAACATCCAACCCTGTTATATTGCATCAGGTTGTGGCGGCCTGACCTTGCTATTTCCGGAGAAAAATCCAGACCTTTTTCCCCGACCAAAATTTTTTTCGTATAAGGTACGTACTCATGCTACAGAAATCTCCCAACTAAAATTAATGGGGAATGTTGCTTATGTCTGTATCTCAAAAAAACCCCACTTAACCCATACCCTGTTGTATTGTATAAGATCGTGGGGCCACCCCCTCCCCACTTGTGCAAAAAAATCTGTGTCCTCCGCTTCGGCCGGCTTGGTCGTCGGTGACAACAGGTAGCTATACATCCATCTGGAAATCCCCCAACTAAGGTTAATGGGAAATATTCCTTTTGGCCGATTCTCTGTAACCCAGCGCCAAACACCCAACCCTGTTATATTGCATCAGTTTGTGGCAGCCTGACCTTGCTATTTCTGGAGAAAAATCCAGACCTTTTTCCCCGACCAAAAGTTTGTTCGTGTAAGGTACGTACCCATGCTACAGAAATCTCCCGACTAAAATTAATGGGGAAGGTTGCTTATGTCTGTATCTCAAAAAAATAAACCACTTAACCCATACCCTGTTGTATTGTATAAGATCGTGGGGCCACCCCCTCCCCACCTGTGCAAAAAATCTGTGTCCTCCGCTTCGGCCGGCTTGGTCGTCGGTGACAACAGGTAGCTATACATGCATCAGGAAATCCCCCAACTAAAGTCAATGAGAAATATTCCGTTTGGCCGATTCTCTGTAAGCAAGCCCCAAACACCCAACCCTGTTATATTGCATCAGTTTGTGGCGGCCTGACCTTGCTATTTCTGGAGAAAAATCCAGACCATTTTGCCGGACCAAAGTTTGGCTCGTGTAAGGTACGTACCCATGCTGCAGAAATCTCCCAACTAAAATTAATGGGGAATGTTGCTTATGTCTGTATCTAAAAAAATAAACCACTTAACCCATGCCCTGTTGTATTGTATAAGATCGTGGGGTCACCCCCTCCCCACCTGTGCCAAAAAGTCTTTGTCCACCACAATGGCCAGATGACTTGGTCAGTGACATCAGGTAGCTATACATTCATCTGGAAATTCCCCAACTAAAGTCAATGGGAAATATTCCGTTTGGCCGATTCTCTGTAAGCAAGCCCCAAACACTCAACCCTGTTATATTGCATCAGTTTGTGGCGGTCTGACCTTGCTATTTCTGGAGAAAAATCCAGACCTTTTTCCCCGACCACAATTTGGCTCATGTAAGCCCATGCTACAGAAATCTCCCAACTAAAATTAATGGGGAATGTTGCTTATGTCTGTATCTCAAAAAATAAACCACTTAACCCATACCCTGTTGTATTGTATAAGATCGTGGGGTCACCCCCTCCCCACCTGTGCCAAAAAGTCTGTGTCCACCAAAATGGCCAGATGACTAGCTATACATTCATCTGGAAATTCCCCAACTAAAGTCAATGGGAAATATTCGGTTTGGCCGATTCTCTGTAAGCAAGCCCCAAACACCCAACCCTGTTATATTGCATCAGTTTGTCGCGGCCTGACCTTGCTATTTCTGGAGAAAAATCCAAACCTTTTTCCCCGACCAAAGTTTGGCTCGTGTAAGGTACGTACCCATGCTACAGAAATCTCCCAACTAAAATTAATGGGGAATGATGCTTATGTGTGTATCTCAAAAATTAAACCACTTAACCCATACCCTGTTGTATTGTATAAGATCGTGGGGTCACCCCCTCCCCACCTGTGCAAAAATATTTGTGTCCACCACAATGTCTAGATGACATGGTCAGTGACATCAGAAATCCCCCAACTAAAGTCAATGGGAAATATTCCGTTTGGCCGATTCTCTGTAAGCAAGCCCCAAACACCCAACCCTGTTATATTGCATCAGTTTGTGGCGGCCTGACCTTGCTATTTCTGGAGAAAAATCCAGACCTTTTTCCCCGATTAAAATTGGGCTCGTGTAAGCCCATGCTACAGAAATCTCCCAACTAAAATTAATGGGGAATGTTGCTTATGTCTGTATCTCCAAAAATAAACCACTTAACCCATACCCTGTTGTATTGTATAAGATCGTGGGGTCACCCCCTCCCCACCTGTGCCAAAAAGTCTGTGTCCACCACAATGGCCAGATGACTTTGTCAGTGACATTCATCTGGAAATTCCCCAACTAAAGTCAATGGGAAATATTCCGTTTGGCCGATTCTCTGAAAGCAAGCCCCAAACACCCAACCCTGTTATATTGCATCAGTTTGTGGCGGCCTGACCTTGCTATTTCTGGAGAAAAATCCAGACCTTTTTCCCCGACCAAAGTTTGGCTCGTGTAAGGTACGTACTCATGCTACAGAAATCTCCCAACTAAAATTAATGGGGAATGTTGCTTATGTCTGTATCTCAAAAAAATAAACCACTTAACCCATACCCTGTTGTATTGTAAAAGATCGTGGGGTCACCCCCTCCCCACCTGTGCAAAAAAGTCTGTGTCCGCCGTTTCCGCCGGCTTGGTCGTTGGTGACAACAGGTAGCTATACATGCATCAGGAAATCGCCCAACTAAGGTCAATCGGAAATATTCCTTTTGGCCGATTCTCTGTAACCGAGCGCCAAACATCCAACCCTGTTATATTGCATCAGGTTGTGGCGGCCTGACCTTGCTATTTCCGGAGAAAAATCCAGACCTTTTTCCCCGACCAAAATTTTGTTCGTTTAAGGAACGTACTCATGCTACAGAAATCTCCCAACTAAAATTAATGGGGAATGTTGCTTATGTCTGTATCTCAAAAAATAAACCACTTAACCCATACCCTGTTGTATTGTATAAGATCGTGGGGCCACCCCCTCCCCACTTGTGCAAAAAAATCTGTGTCCTCCGCTTCGGCCGGCTTGGTCGTCGGTGACAACAGGTAGCTATACATGCATCTGGAAATCCCCCAACTAAGGTCAATGGGAAATATTCCTTTTGGCCGATTCTCTGTAACCCAGCACCAAACACCCAACCCTGTTATATTGCATCAGGTTGTGGCGGCCTGACCTTGCTATTTCCGGAGAAAAATCCAGACCTTTTTCCCCGACCAAAATTTTGTTCGTGTAAGGTACGTACCCATGCTACAGAAATCTCCCAACTAAAATTAATGGGGAAGGTTGCTTATGTCTGTATCTCAAAAAAATAAACCACTTAACCCATACCCTGTTGTATTGTATAAGATCGTGGGGCCACCCCCTCCCCACCTGTGCAAAACATCTGTGTCCTCCGCTTCGGCCGGCTTGGTCGTCGGTGAAAACAGGTAGCTATACATGCATCAGGAAATCCCCCAACTAAAGTCAATGAGAAATATTCCGTTTGGCCGATTCTCTGTAAGCAAGCCCCAAACACCCAACCCTGTTATATTGCATCAGTTTGTGGCGGCCTGACCTTGCTATTTCTGGAGAAAAATCCAGACCATTTTGCCGAACCAAAGTTTGGCTCGTGTAAGGTACGTACCCATGCTGCAGAAATCTCCCAACTAAAATTAATGGGGAATGTTGCTTATGTCTGTATCTCAAAAAATAAACCACTTAACCCATACCCTGTTGTATTGTATAAGATCGTGGGGTCACCCCCTCCCCACCTGTGCCAAAAAGTCTTTGTCCACCACAATGGCCAGATGACTTGGTCAGTGACATCAGGTAGCTATACATTCATCTGGAAATTCCCCAACTAAAGTCAATGGGAAATATTCCGTTTGGCCGATTCTCTGTAAGCAAGCCCCAAACACTCAACCCTGTTATATTGCATCAGTTTGTGGCGGTCTGACCTTGCTATTTCTGGAGAAAAATCCAGACCTTTTTCCCCGACCACAATTTGGCTCATGTAAGCCCATGCTACAGAAATCTCCCAACTAAAATTAATGGGGAATGTTGCTTATGTCTGTATCTCAAAAAATAAACCACTTAACCCATACCCTGTTGTATTGTATAAGATCGTGGGGTCACCCCCTCCCCACCTGTGCCAAAAAGTCTGTGTCCACCACAATGGCCAGATGACTTTGTCAGTGACATTCATCTGGAAATTCCCCAACTAAAGTCAATGGGAAATATTCCGTTTGGCCGATTATCTGAAGGCAAGCCCCAAACACCCAACCCTGTTATATTGCATCAGTTTGTGGCGGCCTGACCTTGCTATTTCTGGAGAAAAATCCAGACCTTTTTCCCCGACCAAAGTTTGGCTCGTGTAAGGTACGTACTCATGCTACAGAAATCTCCCAACTAAAATTAATGGGGAATGTTGCTTATGTCTGTATCTCAAAAAAATAAACCACTTAACCCATACCCTGTTGTATTGTAAAAGATCGTGGGGTCACCCCCTCCCCACCTGTGCAAAAAAGTCTGTGTCCGCCGTTTCCGCCGTCTTGGTCGTTGGTGACAACAGGTAGCTATACATGCATCAGGAAATCGCCCAACTAAGGTCAATCGGAAATATTCCTTTTGGTCGATTCTCTCTAACCGAGCGCCAAACATCCAACCCTGTTATATTGCATCAGGTTGTGGCGGCCTGACCTTGCTATTTCCGGAGAAAAATCCAGACCTTTTTCCCCGACCAAAATTTTGTTCGTGTAAGGTACGTACTCATGCTACAGAAATCTCCCAACTAAAATTAATGGGGAATGTTGCTTATGTCTGTATCTCAAAAAAACCCCACTTAACCCATACCCTGTTGTATTGTATAAGATCGTGGGGCCACCCCCTCCCCACTTGTGCAAAAAAATCTGTGTCCTCCGCTTCGGCCGGCTTGGTCGTCGGTGACAACAGGTAGCTATACATCCATCTGGAAATCCCCCAACTAAGGTCAATGGGAAATATTCCTTTTGGCCGATTCTCTGTAACCCAGCACCAAACACCCAACCCTGTTATATTGCATCAGGTTGTGGCGGCCTGACCTTGCTATTTCCGGAGAAAAATCCAGACCTTTTTCCCCGACCAAAATTTTGTTCGTGTAAGGTACGTACCCATGCTACAGAAATCTCCCAACTAAAATTAATGGGGAAGGTTGCTTATGTCTGTATCTCAAAAAAATAAACCACTTAACCCATACCCTGTTGTATCGTATAAGATCGTGGGGCCACCCCCTCCCCACCTGTGCAAAACATCTGTGTCCTCCGCTTCGGCCGGCTTGGTCGTCGGTGAAAACAGGTAGCTATACATGCATCAGGAAATCCCCCAACTAAAGTCAATGAGAAATATTCCGTTTGGCCGATTCTCTGTAAGCAAGCCCCAAACACCCAACCCTGTTATATTGCATCGGTTTGTGGCGGCCTGACCTTGCTATTCCTGGAGAAAAATCCAGACCATTTTGCCGGACCAAAGTTTGGCTCGTGTAAGGTACGTACCCATGCTGCAGAAATCTCCCAACTAAAATTAATGGGGAATGTTGCTTATGTCTGTATCTCAAAAAATAAACCACTTAACCCATACCCTGTTGTATTGTATAAGATCGTGGGGTCACCCCCTCCCCACCTGTGCCAAAAAGTCTTTGTCCACCACAATGGCCAGATGACTTGGTCAGTGACATCAGGTAGCTATACATTCATCTGGAAATTCCCCAACTAAAGTCAATGGGAAATATTCCGTTTGGCCGATTCTCTGTAAGCAAGCCCCAAACACTCAACCCTGTTATATTGCATCAGTTTGTGGCGGTCTGACCTTGCTATTTCTGGAGAAAAATCCAGACCTTTTTCCCCGACCACAATTTGGCTCATGTAAGCCCATGCTACAGAAATCTCCCAACTAAAATTAATGGGGAATGTTGCTTATGTCTGTATCTCAAAAAATAAACCACTTAACCCATACCCTGTTGTATTGTATAAGATCGTGGGGTCACCCCCTCCCCACCTGTGCCAAAAAGTCTGTGTCCACCACAATGGCCAGATGACTTTGTCAGTGACATTCATCTGGAAATTCCCCAACTAAAGTCAATGGGAAATATTCCGTTTGGCCGATTATCTGAAAGCAAGCCCCAAACACCCAACCCTGTTATATTGCATCAGTTTGTGGCGGCCTGACCTTGCTATTTCTGGAGAAAAATCCAGACCTTTTTCCCCGACCAAAGTTTGGCTCGTGTAAGGTACGTACTCATGCTACAGAAATCTCCCAACTAAAATTAATGGGGAATGTTGCTTATGTCTGTATCTCAAAAAAATAAACCACTTAACCCATACCCTGTTGTATTGTAAAAGATCGTGGGGTCACCCCCTCCCCACCTGTGCAAAAAAGTCTGTGTCCGCCGTTTCCGCCGGCTTGGTCGTTGGTGACAACAGGTAGCTATACATGCATCAGGAAATCGCCCAACTAAGGTCAATCGGAAATATTCCTTTTGGCCGATTCTCTGTAACCGAGCGCCAAACATCCAACCCTGTTATATTGCATCAGGTTGTGGCGGCCTGACCTTGCTATTTCCGGAGAAAAATCCAGACCTTTTTCCCCGACCAAAATTTTGTTCGTGTAAGGTACGTACTCATGCTACAGAAATCTCCTAACTAAAATTAATGGGGAATGTTGCTTATGTCTGTATCTCAAAAAAACCCCACTTAACCCATACCCTGTTGTATTGTATAAGATCGTGGGGCCACCCCCTCCCCACTTGTGCAAAAAAATCTGTGTCCTCCGCTTCGGCCGGCTTGGTCGTCGGTGACAACAGGTAGCTATACATCCATCTGGAAATCCCCCAACTAAGGTCAATGGGAAATATTCCTTTTGGCCGATTCTCTGTAACCCAGCGCCAAACACCCAACCCTGTTATATTGCATCAGTTTGTTGCAGCCTGACCTTGCTATTTCTGGAGAAAAATCCAGACCTTTTTCCCCGACCAAAAGTTTGTTCGTGTAAGGTATGTACCCATGCTACAGAAATCTCCCAACTAAAATTAATGGGGAATGTTGCTTATGTCTGTATCTCAAAAAATAAACCACTTAACCCATACCCTGTTGTATTGTATAAGATCGTGGGGTCACCGCCTCCCCACCTGTGCAAAAATATCTGTGTCCGCCGTTTCGGCCGGCTTGGTCGTCGGTGACAACAGGTAGCTATACATGCATCTGGAAATCCCCCAACTAAGGTCAATGGGAAATATTCCTTTTGGCCGATTCTCTGTAACCCAGCACCAAACACCCAACCCTGTTATATTGCATCAGGTTGTGGCGGCCTGACCTTGCTATTTCCGGAGAAAAATCCAGACCTTTTTCCCCGACCAAAATTTTGTTCGTGTAAGGTACGTACCCATGCTACAGAAATCTCCCAACTAAAATTAATGGGGAAGGTTGCTTATGTCTGTATCTCAAAAAAATAAACCACTTAACCCATACCCTGTTGTATTGTATAAGATCGTGGGGCCACCCTCTCCCCACCTGTGCAAAACATCTGTGTCCTCCGCTTCGGCCGGCTTGGTCGTCGGTGAAAACAGGTAGCTATACATGCATCAGGAAATCCCCCAACTAAAGTCAATGAGAAATATTCCGTTTGGCCGATTCTCTGTAAGCAAGCCCCAAACACCCAACCCTGTTATATTGCATCAGTTTGTGGCGGCCTGACCTTGCTATTTCTGGAGAAAAATCCAGACCATTTTGCCGGACCAAAGTTTGGCTCGTGTAAGGTACGTACCCATGCTGCAGAAATCTCCCAACTAAAATTAATGGGGAATGTTGCTTATGTCTGTATCTCAAAAAATAAACCACTTAACCCATACCCTGTTGTATTGTATAAGATCGTGGGGTCACCCCCTCCCCACCTGTGCCAAAAAGTCTTTGTCCACCACAATGGCCAGATGACTTGGTCAGTGACATCAGGTAGCTATACATTCATCTGGAAATTCCCCAACTAAAGTCAATGGGAAATATTCCGTTTGGCCGATTCTCTGTAAGCAAGCCCCAAACACTCAACCCTGTTATATTGCATCAGTTTGTGGCGGTCTGACCTTGCTATTTCTGGAGAAAAATCCAGACCTTTTTCCCCGACCACAATTTGGCTCATGTAAGCCCATGCTACAGAAATCTCCCAACTAAAATTAATGGGGAATGTTGCTTATGTCTGTATCTCAAAAAATAAACCACTTAACCCATACCCTGTTGTATTGTATAAGATCGTGGGGTCACCCCCTCCCCACCTGTGCCAAAAAGTCTGTGTCCACCACAATGGCCAGATGACTTTGTCAGTGACATTCATCTGGAAATTCCCCAACTAAAGTCAATGGGAAATATTCCGTTTGGCCGATTATCTGAAAGCAAGCCCCAAACACCCAACCCTGTTATATTGCATCAGTTTGTGGCGGCCTGACCTTGATATTTCTGGAGAAAAATCCAGACCTTTTTCCCCGACCAAAGTTTGGCTCGTGTAAGGTACGTACCCATTCTACAGAAATCTCCCAACTAAAATTAATGGGGAATGTTGCTTATGTCTGTATCTCAAAAAAATAAACCACTTAACCCATACCCTGTTGTATTGTAAAAGATCGTGGGGTCACCCCCTCCCCACCTGTGCAAAAAAGTCTGTGTCCGCCGTTTCCGCCGGCTTGGTCGTTGGTGACAAGAGGTAGCTATACATGCATCAGGAAATCGCCCAACTAAGGTCAATCGGAAATATTCCTTTTGGCCGATTCTCTGTAACCAAGCGCCAAACATCCCACCCTGTTATATTGCATCAGGTTGTGGCGGCCTGACCTTGCTATTTCCGGAGAAAAATCCAGACCTTTTTCCCCGACCAAAATTTTGTTCGTGTAAGGTACGTACTCATGCTACAGAAATCTCCCAACTAAAATTAATGGGGAATGTTGCTTATGTCTGTATCTCAAAAAACCCCCACTTAACCCATACCCTGTTGTATTGTATAAGATCGTGAGGCCACCCCCTCCCCACTTGTGAAAAAAAATCTGTGTCCTCCGCTTCGGCCGGCTTGGTCGTCGGTGACAACAGGTAGCTATACATCCATCTGGAAATCCCCCAACTAAGGTCAATGGGAAATATTCCTTTTGGCCGATTCTCTGTAACCCAGCGCCAAACACCCAACCCTGTTATATTGCATCAGTTTGTGGCAGCCTGACCTTGCTATTTCTGGAGAAAAATCCAGACCTTTTTCCCCGACCAAAAGTTTGTTCGTGTAAGGTACGTACCCATGCTACAGAAATCTCCCAACTAAAATTAATGGGGAATGTTGCTTATGTCTGTATCTCAAAAAATAAACCACTTAAACCATACCCTGTTGTATTGTATAAGATCGTGGGGTCACCGCCTCCCCACCTGTGCAAAAATATCTGTGTCCGCCGTTTCGGCCGGCTTGGTCGTCGGTGACAACAGGTAGCTATACATGCATCTGGAAATCCCCCAACTAAGGTCAATGGGAAATATTCCTTTTGGCCGATTCTCTGTAACCCAGCACCAAACACCCAACCCTGTTATATTGCATCAGGTTGTGGCGGCCTGACCTTGCTATTTCCGGAGAAAAATCCAGACCTTTTTCCCCGACCAAAATTTTGTTCGTGTAAGGTACGTACCCATGCTACAGAAATCTCCCAACTAAAATTAATGGGGAAGGTTGCTTATGTCTGTATCTCAAAAAAATAAACCACTTAACCCATACCCTGTTGTATTGTATAAGATCGTGGGGCCACACCCTCCCCACCTGTGCAAAAAATCTGTGTCCTCCGCTTCGGCCGGCTTGGTCGTCGGTGACAACAGGTAGCTATACATGCATCAGGAAATCCCCCAACTAAAGTCAATGAGAAATATTCTGTTTGGCCGATTCTCTGTAAGCAAGCCCCAAACACCCAACCCTGTTATATTGCATCAGGTTGTGGCGGCCTGACCTTGCTATTTCCGGAGAAAAATCCAGACCTTTTTCCCCGACCAAAATTTTGTTCGTGTAAGGTACGTACCCATGCTACAGAAATCTCCCAACTAAAATTAATGGGGAAGGTTGCTTATGTCTGTATCTCAAAAAAATAAACCACTTAACCCATACCCTGTTGTATTGTATAAGATCGTGGGGCCACCCCCTCCCCACCTGTGCAAAAAATCTGTGTCGTCCGCTTCGGCCGGCTTGGTCGTCGGTGACAACAGGTAGCTATACATGCATCAGGAAATCCCCCAACTAAAGTCAATGAGAAATATTCTGTTTGGCCGATTCTCTGTAAGCAAGCCCCAAACACCCAACCCTGTTATATTGCATCAGGTTGTGGCGGCCTGACCTTGCTATTTCCGGAGAAAAATCCAGACCGTTTTCCCCGACCAAAATTTTGTTCGTGTAAGGTACGTACTCATGCTACAGAAATCTCCCAACTAAAATTAATGGGGAATGTTGCTTATGTCTGTATCTCAAAAAATAAACCACTTAACCCATACCCTGTTGTATTGTATAAGATCGTGGGGTCACCCCCTCCCCACCTGTGCCAAAAAGTCTGTGTCCACCACAATGGCCAGATGACTTTGTCAGTGACATTCATCTGGAAATTCCCCAACTAAAGTCAATGGGAAATATTCCGTTTGGCCGATTCTCTGAAAGCAAGCCCCAAACACCCAACCCTGTTATATTGCATCAGTTTGTGGCGGCCTGACCTTGCTATTTCTGGAGAAAAATCCAGACCTTTTTCCCCGACCAAAGTTTGGCTCGTGTAAGGTACGTACTCATGCTACAGAAATCTCCCAACTAAAATTAATGGGGAATGTTGCTTATGTCTGTATCTCAAAAAAATAAACCACTTAACCCATACCCTGTTGTATTGTAAAAGATCGTGGGGTCACCCCCTCCCCACCTGTGCAAAAAATTCTGTGTCCTTCGTTTCCGCCGGCTTGGTCGTTGGTGACAACAGGTAGCTATACATGCATCAGGAAATCGCCCAACTAAGGTCAATCGGAAATATTCCTTTTGGCCGATTCTCTGTAACCGAGCGCCAAACATCCAACCCTGTTATATTGCATCAGGTTGTGGCGGCCTGACCTTGCTATTTCCGGAGAAAAATCCAGACCTTTTTCCCCGACCAAAATTTTGTTCGTGTAAGGTACGTACTCATGCTACAGAAATCTCCCAACTAAAATTAATGGGGAATGTTGCTTATGTCTGTATCTCAAAAAAACCCACTTAACCCATACCCTGTTGTATTGTATAAGATCGTGGGGCCACCCCCTCCCCACTTGTGCAAAAAAATCTGTGTCCTCCGCTTCGGCCGGCTTGGTCGTCGGTGACAACAGGTAGCTATACATCCATCTGGAAATCCCCCAACTAAGGTCAATGGGAAATATTCCTTTTGGCCGATTCTCTGTAACCCAGCACCAAACACCCAACCCTGTTATATTGCATCAGGTTGTGGCGGCCTGACCTTGCTATTTCCGGAGAAAAATCCAGACCTTTTTCCCCGACCAAAATTTTGTTCGTGTAAGGTACGTACCCATGCTACAGAAATCTCCCAACTAAAATTAATGGGGAATGTTGCTTATGTCTGTATCTCAAAAAAATAAACCACTTAACCCATACCCTGTTGTATTGTAAAAGATCGTGGGGTCACCCCCTCCCCACCTGTGCAAAAAAGTCTGTGTCCTTCGTTTCCGCCGGCTTGGTCGTTGGTGACAACAGGTAGCTATACATGCATCAGGAAATCGCCCAACTAAGGTCAATCGGAAATATTCCTTTTGGCCGATTCTCTGTAACCAAGCGCCAAACATCCAACCCTGTTATATTGCATCAGGTTGTGGCGGCCTGACCTTGCTATTTCCGGAGAAAAATCCAGACCTTTTTCCCCGACCAAAATTTTGTTCGTGTAAGGTACGTACTCATGCTACAGAAATCTCCCAACTAAAATTAATGGGGAATGTTGCTTATGTCTGTATCTCAAAAAAACCCACTTAACCCATACCCTGTTGTATTGTATAAGATCGTGGGGCCACCCCCTCCCCACTTGTGCAAAAAAATCTGTGTCCTCCGCTTCGGCCGGCTTGGTCGTCGGTGACAACAGGTAGCTATACATCCATCTGGAAATCCCCCAACTAAGGTCAATGGGAAATATTCCTTTTGGCCGATTCTATGTAACCCAGCACCAAACACCCAACCCTGTTATATTGCATCAGGTTGTGGCGGCCTGACCTTGCTATTTCCGGAGAAAAATCCAGACCTTTTTCCCCGACCAAAATTTTGTTCGTGTAAGGTACGTACCCATGCTACAGAAATCTCCCAACTAAAATTAATGGGGAATGTTGCTTATGTCTGTATCTCAAAAAAATAAACCACTTAACCCATACCCTGTTGTATTGTAAAAGATCGTGGGGTCACCCCCTCCCCACCTGTGCAAAAAAGTCTGTGTCCTTCGTTTCCGCCGGCTTGGTCGTTGGTGACAACAGGTAGCTATACATGCATCAGGAAATCGCCCAACTAAGGTCAATCGGAAATATTCCTTTTGGCCGATTCTCTGTAACCGAGCGCCAAACATCCAACCCTGTTATATTGCATCAGGTTGTGGCGGCCTGACCTTGCTATTTCCGGAGAAAAATCCAGACCTTTTTCCCCGACCAAAATTTTGTTCGTGTAAGGTACGTACTCATGCTACAGAAATCTCCCAACTAAAATTAATGGGGAATGTTGCTTATGTCTGTATCTGAAAAAAACCCACTTAACCCATACCCTGTTGTATTGTATAAGATCGTGGGGCCACCCCCTCCCCACTTGTGCAAAAAAATCTGTGTCCTCCGCTTCGGCCGGCTTGGTCGTCGGTGACAACAGGTAGCTATACATCCATCTGGAAATCCCCCAACTAAGGTCAATGGGAAATATTCCTTTTGGCCGATTCTCTGTAACCCAGCACCAAACACCCAACCCTGTTATATTGCATCAGGTTGTGGCGGCCTGACCTTGCTATTTCCGGAGAAAAATCCAGACCTTTTTCCCCGACCAAAATTTTGTTCGTGTAAGGTACGTACCCATGCTACAGAAATCTCCCAACTAAAATTAATGGGGAATGTTGCTTATGTCTGTATCTCAAAAAATAAACCACTTAACCCATACCCTGTTGTATTGTATAAGATCGTGGGGTCACCCCCTCCCCACCTGTGCAAAAAAGTCTGTGTCCACCAAAATGGCCAGATGACTTGGTCAGTGACATCAGGTAGCTATACATTCATCTGGAAATTCCCCAACTAAGGTCAATCGGAAATGCTAAAGTTAATGGGAATTATTACTTTTGGCCGATTCTCTGTAACCCAGCGCCAAACACCCAACCCTGTTATATTGCATCAGGTCGTGGCAGCCTGACCTTGCTATTTCGGGAGAAAAATCCAGATCTTTATCCCCGACCAAAATTTTGTTTGTGTAAGGTACGTACCCATGCTACAGAAATCTCCCAACTAAAATTAATGGGGAATGTTGCTTATGTCTGTATCTCAAAAAATAAACCACTTAACCCATACCCTGTTGTATTGTATAAGATCGGGGGACCACCCCATCCCCACCTGTGCCAAAAAGTCTGTGTCCACCACAATGGCCAGATAACTTGGTCAGTGACATCAGGTAGCTGTACATTCATCTGGAAATTCCCCAACTGAAGTCAATGGGAAATATTCCGTTTGGCCGATTCTCTGTAAGCAAGCCCCAAACACCCAACCCTGTTATATTGCATCAGTTTGCGGCGGCCTGACCTTGCTATTTCTGGAGAAAAATCCAGACCTTTTTCCCCGACCAAAGTTTGGCTCGTGTAAGGTACGTACCCATTCTACAGAAATCTCCCAACTAAAATTAATGGGGAATGTTGCTTATGTCTGTATCTCAAAAAATAAACCACTTAACGCATACCCTGTTGTATTGTATGTCTGTATCTCAAATAAACCACTTAACCCATACCCTGTTGTATTGTATAAGATCGGGGGACCACCCCATCCCCACCTGTGCCAAAAAGTCTGTGTCCACCACAATGGCCAGATAACTTGGTCAGTGACATCAGGTAGCTATACATTCATCTGGAAATTCCCAAACTGAAGTCAATGGGAAATATTCCGTTTGGCCGATTCTCTGTAAGCAAGCCCCAAACACCCAACCCTGTTATATTGCATCAGTTTGTGGCGGCCTGACCTTGCTATTTCTGGAGAAAAATCCAGACCTTTTTCCCCGACCAAAGTTTGGCTCGTGTAAGGTACGTACCCATGCTACAGAAATCTCCCAACTAAAATTAATGGGGAATGTTGCTTATGTCTGTATCTCAAAAAATAAACCACTTAACCCATACCCTGTTGTATTGTATAAGATCGTGGGGTCACCCCCACCCCACATGTGCAAAAAAATCTGTGTCCGCCGTTTCGGCTGGCTTGGTCGTCGGTGACAACAGGTAGCTATACATGCATCAGGAAATCCCCCAACTAAAGTCAATCGGAAATATTCCTTTTGGCCGATTCTCTGTAAGCAAGCCCCAAACACCCAACCCTGTTATATTGCATCAGTTTGTGGCGGCCTGACCTTGCTATTTCTGGAGAAAAATCCAGACCTTTTTCCCCGATCAAAATTGGGCTCGTGTAAGCCCATGCTACAGAAATCTCCCAACTAAAATTAATGGGGAATGTTGCTTATGTCTGTATCTCAAAAAATAAACCACTTAACCCATACCCTGTTGTATTGTATAAGATCGTGGGGTCACCCCCTCCCCACCTGTGCCAAAAAGTCTGTGTCCACCACAATGGCCAGATAACTTGGTCAGTGACATCAGGTAGCTATACATTCATCTGGAAATTCCCCAACTGAAGTCAATGGGAAATATTCCGTTTGGCCGATTCTCTGTAAGCAAGCCCCAAACACCCAACCCTGTTATATTGCATCAGTTTGTGGCGGCCTGACCTTGCTATTTCTGGAGAAAAATCCAGACCTTTTTCCCCGACCAAAGTTTGGCTCGTGTAAGGTACGTACCCATGCTACAGAAATCTCCCAACTAAAATTAATGGGGAATGTTGCTTATGTCTGTATCTCAAAAAATAAACCACTTAACCCATACCCTGTTGTATTGTATAAGATCGTGGGGTCACCCCCACCCCACATGTGCAAAAAAATCTGTGTCCGCCGTTTCGGCCGGCTTGGTCGTCGGTGACAACAGGTAGCTATACATGCATCAGGAAATCCCCCAACTAAAGTCAATGGGAAATATTCCTTTTGGCCGATTCTCTGTAACCCAGCGCCAAACACCCAACCCTGTTATATTGCATCAGTTTGTGGCGGCCTGACCTTGCTATTTCTGGAGAAAAATCCAGACCTTTTTCCCCGATCAAAATTGGGCTCGTGTAAGCCCAAGCTACAGAAATCTCCCAACTAAAATTAATGGGGAATGTTGCTTATGTCTGTATCTAAAAAAATAAACCACTTAACCCATACCCTGTTGATTGTATAAGATCATGGGGTCACCCCGTCCCCACCTGTGCCAAAAAGTCTGTGTCCACCAAAATGGCCAGATGACTTGGTCAGTGACATCAGGTAGCTATACATTCATCTGGAAATTCCCCAACTAAGGTCAATCGGAAATGCTAAAGTTAATGGGAATTATTACTTTTGGCCGATTCTCTGTAACCCAGCGCCAAACACCCAACCCTGTTATATTGCATCAGGTCGTGGCAGCCTGACCTTGCTATTTCGGGAGAAAAATCCAGATCTTTATCCCCGACCAAAATTTTGTTTGTGTAAGGTACGTACCCATGCTACAGAAATCTCCCAACTAAAATTAATGGGGAATGTTGCTTATGTCTGTATCTCAAAAAATAAACCACTTAACCCATACCCTGTTGTATTGTATAAGATCGGGGGACCACCCCATCCCCACCTGTGCCAAAAAGTCTGTGTCCACCACAATGGCCAGATAACTTGGTCAGTGACATCAGGTAGCTGTACATTCATCTGGAAATTCCCCAACTGAAGTCAATGGGAAATATTCCGTTTGGCCGATTCTCTGTAAGCAAGCCCCAAACACCCAACCCTGTTATATTGCATCAGTTTGCGGCGGCCTGACCTTGCTTTTTCTGGAGAAAAATCCAGACCTTTTTCCCCGACCAAAGTTTGGCTCGTGTAAAGTACGTACCCATTCTACAGAAATCTCCCAACTAAAATTAATGGGGAATGTTGCTTATGTCTGTATCTCAAAAAATAAACCACTTAACGCATACCCTGTTGTATTGTATGTCTGTATCTCAAATAAACCACTTAACCCATACCCTGTTGTATTGTATAAGATCGGGGGACCACCCCATCCCCACCTGTGCCAAAAAGTCTGTGTCCACCACAATGGCCAGATAACTTGGTCAGTGACATCAGGTAGCTATACATTCATCTGGAAATTCCCCAACTGAAGTCAATGGGAAATATTCCGTTTGGCCGATTCTCTGTAAGGAAGCCCCAAACACCCAACCCTGTTATATTGCATCAGTTTGTGGCGGCCTGACCTTGCTATTTCTGGAGAAAAATCCAGACCTTTTTCCCCGACCAAAGTTTGGCTCGTGTAAGGTACGTACCCATGCTACAGAAATCTCCCAACTAAAATTAATGGAGAATGTTGCTTATGTCTGTATCTCAAAAAATAAACCACTTAACCCATACCCTGTTGTATTGTATAAGATCATGGGGTCACCCCCACCCCACATGTGCCAAAAAATCTGTGTCCGCCGTTTCGGCCGGCTTGGTCGTCGGTGACAACAGGTAGCTATACATGCATCAGGAAATCCCCCAACTAAAGTCAATGGGAAATATTCCTTTTGGCCGATTCTCTGTAACCCAGCACCAAACACCCAACCCTGTTATATTGCATCAGTTTGTGGCGGCCTGACCTTGCTATTTCTGGAGAAAAATCCAGACCTTTTTCCCCTATCAAAATTGGGCTCGTGTAAGCCCATGCTACAGAAATCTCCCAACTAAAATTAATGGGGAATGTTGCTTATGTCTGTATCTCAAAAAATAAACCACTTAACCCATACCCTGTTGTATTGTATAAGATCGTGGGGTCACCCCCTCCCCACCTGTGCCAAAAAGTCTGTGTCCACCAAAATGGCCAGATGACTTGGTCAGTGACATCAAGTAGCTATACATTCATCTGGAAATTCCCCAACTAAGGTCAATCGGAAATGCTAAAGTTAATGGGAATTATTACTTTTGGCCAATTCTCTGTAACCCATGGCCAAACACCCAACCCTGTTATATTGCATCAGGTCGTGGCAGCCTGACCTTGCTATTTCTGGAGAAAAATCCAGACCTTTTTCCCCGACCAAAATTTTGTTCGTGTAAGGTGCTACAGAAATCTCCCAACTAAAATTAATGGGGAATGTTGCTTATGTCTGTATCTCAAAAAATAAACCACTTAACCCATACCCTGTTGTATTGTATAAGATCGGGGGACCACCCCATCCCCACCTGTGCCAAAAAGTCTGTGTCCACCATAATGGCCAGATGACTTGGTCAGTGACATCAGGTGGCTATACATTCATCTGGAAATTCCCCAACTAAAGTCAATGGGAAATATTCCGTTTGGCCGATTCTCTGTAAGCAAGCCCCAAACACCCAACCCTGTTATATTGCATCAGTTTGTGGCGGCCTGACCTTGCTATTTCTGGAGAAAAATCCAGACCTTTTTCCCCGACCAAAAGTTTGTTCGTGTAAGGTACATACCCATGCTACAGAAATATCCCAACTAAAATTAATGGGGAATGTTGCTTATGTCTGTATCTCAAAAAATAAACCACTTAACCCATACCCTGTTGTATTGTATAAGATCGTGGGGTCACCGCGTCCCCACCTGTGCAAAAAAATCTGTGTCCGCCGTTTCGGCCGGCTTGGTCGTCGGTGACAACAGGTAGCTATACATGCATCTGGAAATCCCCCAACTAAGGTCAATGGGAAATATTCCTTTTGGCCGATTCTCTGTAACCCAGCACCAAACACCCAACCCTGTTATATTGCATCAGGTTGTGGCGGCCTGACCTTGCTATTTCCGGAGAAAAATCCAGACCTTTTTCCCCGACCAAAATTTTGTTCGTGTAAGGTACGTACCCATGCTACAGAAATCTCCCAACTAAAATTAATGGGGAAGGTTGCTTATGTCTGTATCTCAAAAAAACCCCACTTAACCCATACCCTGTTGTATTGTATAAGATCGTGGGGCCACCCCCTCCCCACCTGTGCAAAAAAATCTGTGTCCTCCGCTTCGGCCGGCTTGGTCGTCGGTGACAACAGGTTGCTATACATGCATCAGGAAATCCCCCAACTAAAGTCAATGAGAAATATTCCGTTTGGCCGATTTTCTGTAACCCAGCGCCAAACACCCAACCCTGTTATATTGCATCAGTTTGTGGCGGCCTGACCTTGCTATTTCTGGAGAAAAATCCAGACCTTTTTCCCCGATCAAAATTGGGCTCGTGTAAGGCCATGCTACAGAAATCTCCCAACTAAAATTAATGGGGAATGTTGCTTATGTCTGTATCTCAAAAAATAAACCAATTAACCCATACCCTGTTGATTGTATAAGATCGTGGGGTCACCCCCTCCCCACCTGTGCCAAAAAGTCTGTGTCCACCAAAATGGCCAGATGACTTGGTCAGTGACATCAGGTAGCTATACATTCATCTGGAAATTCCCCAACTAAGGTCAATTGGAAATGCTAAAGTTAATGGGAATTATTACTTTTGGCCGATTCTCTGTAACCCAGCGCCAAACACCCAACCCTGTTATATTGCATCAGGTCGTGGCAGCCTGATCTTGCTATTTCGGGAGAAAAATCCAGATCTTTATCCCCGACCAAAATTTTGTTTGTGTAAGGTACGTACCCATGCTACAGAAATCTCCCAACTAAAATTAATGGGGAATGTTGCTTATGTCTGTATCTCAAAAAATAAACCACTTAACCCATACCCTGTTGTATTGTATAAGATCGGGGGACCACCCCCTCCCCACCTGTGCCAAAAAGTCTGTGTCCACCACAATGGCCAGATAACTTGGTCAGTGACATCAGGTAGCTGTACATTCATCTGGAAATTCCCCAACTGAAGTCAATGGGAAATATTCCGTTTGGCCGATTCTCTGTAAGCTAGCCCCAAACACCCAACCCTGTTATATTGCATCAGTTTGCGGCGGCCTGACCTTGCTATTTCTGGAGAAAAATCCAGACCTTTTTCCCCGACCAAAGTTTGGCTCGTGTAAGGTACGTACCCATTCTACAGAAATCTCCTAACTAAAATTAATGGGGAATGTTGCTTATGTCTGTATCTCAAAAAATAAACCACTTAACGCATACCCTGCTGTATTGTATGTCTGTATCTCAAATAAACCACTTAACCCATACCCTGTTGTATTGTATAAGATCGGGGGACCACCCCATCCCCACCTGTGCCAAAAAGTCTGTGTCCACCACAATGGCCAGATAACTTGGTCAGTGACATCAGGTAGCTATACATTCATCTGGAAATTCCCCAACTGAAGTCAATGGGAAATATTCCGTTTGGCCGATTCTCTGTAAGGAAGCCCCAAACACCCAACCCTGTTATATTGCATCAGTTTGTGGCGGCCTGACCTTGCTATTTCTGGAGAAAAATCCAGACCTTTTTCCCCGACCAAAGTTTGGCTCGTGTAAGGTACGTACCCATGCTACAGAAATCTCCCAACTAAAATTAATGGAGAATGTTGCTTATGTCTGTATCTCAAAAAATAAACCACTTAACCCATACCCTGTTGTATTGTATAAGATCGTGGGTTCACCCCCTCCCCACCTGTGCCAAAAAGTCTGTGTCCACCAAAATGGCCAGATGACTTGGTCAGTGACATCAGGTAGCTATACATTGATCTGGAAATTCCCCAACTAAGGTCAATCGGAAATGCTAAAGTTAATGGGAATTATTACTTTTGGCCGATTCTCTGTAACCCAGCGCCAAACACCCAACCCTGTTATATTGCATCAGGTCATGGCAGCCTGACCTTGCTATTTCTGGAGAAAAATCCAGACCTTTTTCCCCGACCAAAATTTTGTTCGTGTAAGGTGCTACAGAAATCTCCCAACTAAAATTAATGGGGAATGTTGCTTATGTCTGTATCTCAAAAAATAAACCACTTAACCCATACCCTGTTTTATTGTATAAGATCGGGGGACCACCCCATCCCCACCTGTGCCAAAAAGTCTGTGTCCACCATAATGGCCAGATGACTTGGTCAGTGACATCAGGTAGCTATACATTCATCTGGAAATTCCCCAACTAAGGTCAATCGGAAATGCTAAAGTTAATGGGAATTATTACTTTTGGCCGATTCTCTGTAACCCAGCGCCAAACACCCAACCCTGTTATATTGCATCAGTTTGTGGCAGCCTGACCTTGCTATTTCTGGAGAAAAATCTAGACCTTTTTCCCGGACCAAAAGTTTGTTTGTGTAAGGTACGTACCCATGCTACAGAAATCTCCCAACTAAAATTAATGGGGAATGTTGCTTATGTCTGTATCTCAAAAAATAAACCACTTAACCCATACCCTGTTGTATTGTATAAGATCGTGGGGTCACCGCCTCCCCACCTGTGCAAAAAAATCTGTGTCCGCCGTTTCGGCCGGCTTGGTCGTCGGTGACAACAGGTAGCTATACATGCATCTGGAAATCCCCCAACTAAGGTCAATGGGAAATATTCCTTTTGGCCGATTCTCTGTAACCCAGCACCAAACACCCAACCCTGTTATATTGCATCAGGTTGTGGCGGCCAGACCTTGCTATTTCCGGAGAAAAATCCAGACCTTTTTCCCCGACCAAAATTTTGTTCGTGTAAGGTACGTACCCATGCTACAGAAATCTCCCAACTAAAATTAATGGGGAAGGTTGCTTATGTCTGTATCTCAAAAAATAAACCACTTAACCCATACCCTGTTGTATTGTATAAGGTCGTGGGGCCACCCCCTCCCCACCTGTGCAAAAAAATCTGTGTCCTCCGCTTCGGCCGGCTTGGTCGTCGGTGACAACAGGTAGCTATACATGCATCAGGAAATCCCCCAACTAAAGTCAATGAGAAATATTCCGTTTGGTCGATTCTCTGTAAGCAAGCCCCAAACACCCAACCCTGTTATATTGCATCAGTTTGTGGCGGCCTGACCTTGCTATTTCTGGAGAAAAATCCAGACCATTTTGCCGGACCAAAGTTTGGCTCGTGTAAGGTACGTACCCATGCTGCAGAAATCTCCCAACTAAAATTAATGGGGAATGTTGCTTATGTCTGTATCTCAAAAAATAAACCACTTAACCCATACCCTGTTGTATTGTATAAGATCTTGGGGTCACCCCCTCGCCACCTGTGCCAAAAAGTCTTTGTGCACCACAATGGCCAGATGACTTGGTCAGTGACATCAGGTAGCTATACATTCATCTGGAAATTCCCCAACTAAAGTCAATGGGAAATATTCCGTTTGGCCGATTCTCTGTAAGCAAGCCCCAAACACTCAACCCTGTTATATTGCATCAGTTTGTGGCGGTCTGACCTTGCTATTTCTGGAGAAAAATCCAGACCTTTTTCCCCGACCAAAATTTGGCTCGTGTAAGCCCATGCTACAGAAATCTCCCAACTAAAATTAATGGGGAATGTTGCTTATGTCTGTATCTCAAAAAATAAACCACTTAACCCATACCCTGTTGTATTGTATAAGATCGTGGGGTCACCCCCTCCCCACCTGTGCCAAAAAGCCTGTGTCCACCAAAATGGCCAGATGACTTGGTCAGTGACATCAGGTAGCTATACATTCATCTGGAAATTCCCCAACTAAAGTCAATGGGAAATATTCCGTTTGGCCGATTCTCTGTAAGCAAGCCCCAAACACCCAACCCTGTTATATTGCATCAGTTTGTCGCGGCCTGACCTTGCTATTTCTGGAGAAAAATCCAGACCTTTTTCCCCGACCAAACTTTGGCTCGTGTAAGGTACGTACCCATGCTACAGAAATCTCCCAACTAAAATTAATGGGGACTGATGCTTATGTGTGTATCTCAAAAATTAAACCACTTAACACATACCCTGTTGTATTGTATAAGATCGTGGGGTCACCCCCTCCCCACCTGTGCAAAAATATTTGTGTCCACCACAATGTCTAGATGACATGGTCAGTGACATCAGAAATCCCCCAACTAAAGTCAATGGGCAATATTCCGTTTGGCCGATTCTCTGTAAGCAAGCCCCAAACACCCAACCCTGTTATATTGCATCAGTTTGTGGCGGCCTGACCTTGCTATTTGTCGAGAAAAATCCAGACCTTTTTCCCTGACCAAAATTTGGCTCGTGTAATCCCATGCTACAGAAATCTCCCAACTAAAATTAATGGGGAATGTTGCTTATGTCTGTATCTCCAAAAATAAACCACTTAACCCATACCCTGTTGTATTGTATAAGTTCGTGGGGTCACCCCCTCCCCACCTGTGCCAAAAAGTCTGTGTCCACCACAATGGCCAGATGACTTTGTCAGTGACATTCATCTGGAAATTCCCCAACTAAAGTCAATGGGAAATATTCCGTTTGGCCGATTATCTGAAAGCAAGCCCCAAACACCCAACCCTGTTATATTGCATCAGTTTGTGGCGGCCTGACCTTGCTATTTCTGGAGAAAAATCCAGACCTTTTTCCCCGACCAAAGTTTGGCTCGTGTAAGGTACTTACTCATGCTACAGAAATCTCCCAACTAAAATTAATGGGGAATGTTGCTTATGTCTGTATCTCAAAAAAAACCCACTTAACCCATACCCTGTTGTATTGTATAAGATCGTGGGGCCACCCCCTCCCCACCTGTGCAAAAAAGTCTGTGTCCTCCGCTTCGGCCGGCTTGGTCGTCGGTGACAACAGGTAGCTATACATCCATCTGGAAATCCCCCAACTAAGGTCAATGGGAAATATTCCTTTTGGCCGATTCTCTGTAACCCAGCGCCAAACACCCAACCCTGTTATATTGCATCAGTTTGTGGCGGCCTGACCTTGCTATTTCTGGAGAAAAATCCAGACCTTTTTCCCGGACCAAAAGTTTGTTCGTGTAAGGTACGTACCCATGCTACAGAAATCTCCCAACTAAAATTAATGGGGAATGTTGCTTATGTCTGTATCTCAAAAAATAAACCACTTAACCCATACCCTGTTGTATTGTATAAGATCGTGGGGTCACCGCCTCCCCACCTGTGCAAAAAAATCTGTGTCCGCCGTTTCGGCCGTCTTGGTCGTCGGTGACAACAGGTAGCTATACATGCATCTGGAAATCCCCCAACTAAGGTCAATGGGAAATATTCCTTTTGGCCGATTCTCTGTAACCCAGCACCAAACACCCAACCCTGTTATATTGCATCAGGTTGTGGCGGCCAGACCTTGCTATTTCCGGAGAAAAATCCAGACCTTTTTCCCCGACCAAAATTTTGTTCGTGTAAGGTACGTACCCATGCTACAGAAATCTCCCAACTAAAATTAATGGGGACTGATGCTTATGTGTGTATCTCAAAAATTAAACCACTTAACACATACCCTGTTGTATTGTATAAGATCGTGGGGTCACCCCCTCCCCACCTGTGCAAAAATATTTGTGTCCACCACAATGTCTAGATGACATGGTCAGTGACATCAGAAATCCCCCAACTAAAGTCAATGGGCAATATTCCGTTTGGCCGATTCTCTGTAAGCAAGCCCCAAACACCCAACCCTGTTATATTGCATCAGTTTGTGGCGGCCTGACCTTGCTATTTCTGGAGAAAAATCCAGACCTTTTTCCCCGACCAAAATTTGGCTCGTGTAATCCCATGCTACAGAAATCTCCCAACTAAAATTAATGGGGAATGTTGCTTATGTCTGTATCTCAAAAAATAAACCACTTAACCCATACCCTGTTGTATTGTATAAGTTCGTGGGGTCACCCCCTCCCCACCTGTGCCAAAAAGTCTGTGTCCACCACAATGGCCAGATGACTTTGTCAGTGACATTCATCTGGAAATTCCCCAACTAAAGTCAATGGGAAATATTCCGTTTGGCCGATTCTCTGAAAGCAAGCCCCAAACACCCAACCCTGTTATATTGCATCAGTTTGTGGCGGCCTGACCTTGCTATTTCTGGAGAAAAATCCAGACCTTTTTCCCTGACCAAAGTTTGGCTCGTGTAAGGTACTTACTCATGCTACAGAAATCTCCCAACTAAAATTAATGGGGAATGTTGCTTATGTCTGTATCTCAAAAAAAACCCACTTAACCCATACCCTGTTGTATTGTATAAGATCGTGGGGCCACCCCCTCCCCACCTGTGCAAAAAAGTCTGTGTCCTCCGCTTCGGCCGGCTTGGTCGTCGGTGACAACAGGTAGCTATACATCCATCTGGAAATCCCCCAACTAAGGTCAATGGGAAATATTCCTTTTGGCCGATTCTCTGTAACCCAGCGCCAAACACCCAACCCTGTTATATTGCATCAGTTTGTGGCGGCCTGACCTTGCTATTTCTGGAGAAAAATCCAGACCTTTTTCCCGGACCAAAAGTTTGTTCGTGTAAGGTACGTACCCATGCTACAGAAATCTCCCAACTAAAATTAATGGGGAATGTTGCTTATGTCTGTATCTCAAAAAATAAACCACTTAACCCATACCCTGTTGTATTGTATAAGATCGTGGGGTCACCGCCTCCCCACCTGTGCAAAAAAATCTGTGTCCGCCGTTTCGGCCGGCTTGGTCGTCGGTGACAACAGGTAGCTATACATGCATCTGGAAATCCCCCAACTAAGGTCAATGGGAAATATTCCTTTTGGCCAATTCTCTGTAACCCAGCACCAAACACCCAACCCTGTTATATTGCATCAGGTTGTGGCGGCCAGACCTTGCTATTTCCGGAGAAAAATCCAGACCTTTTTCCCCGACCAAAATTTTGTTTGTGTAAGGTACGTACCCATGCTACAGAAATCTCCCAACTAAAATTAATGGGGAAGTTGCTTATGTCTGTATCTCAAAAAATAAACCACTTAACCCATACCCTGTTGTATTGTATAAGATCGTGGGGCCACCCCCTCCCCACCTGTGACAAAAAGTCTGTGTCCACCACAATGGCCAGATGACTTTGTCAGTGACATTCATCTGGAAATTCCCCAACTAAAGTTAATGGGAAATATTCCTTTTGGCCGATTCTCTGAAAGCAAGCCCCAAACACCCAACCCTGTTATATTGCATCAGTTTGTGGCGGCCTGACCTTGCTATTTCTGGAGAAAAATCCAGACCTTTTTCCCCGACCAAAGTTTGGCTCGTGTAAGGTACGTACTCATGCTACAGAAATCTCCCAACTAAAATTAATGGGGAATGTTGCTTATGTCTGTATCTCAAAAAAATAAACCACTTAACCCATACCCTGTTGTATTGTATAAGATCGTGGGGCCACCCCCTCCCCACCTGTGCAAAAAAATCTGTGTCCTCCGCTTCGGCCGGCTTGGTCGTCGGTGACAACAGGTAGCTATACATCCATCTGGAAATCCCCCAACTAAGGTCAATGGGAAATATTCCTTTTGGCCGATTCTCTGTAACCCAGCGCCAAACACCCAACCCTGTTATATTGCATCAGTTTTTGGCAGCCTGACCTTGCTATTTCTGGAGAAAAATCCAGACCTTTTTCCCGGACCAAAAGTTTGTTTGTGTAAGGTACGTACCCATGCTACAGAAATCTCCCAACTAAAATTAATGGGGAATGTTGCTTATGTCTGTATCTCAAAAAATAAACCACTTAACCCATACCCTGTTGTATTGTATAAGATCGTGGGGTCACCGCCTCCCCACCTGTGCAAAAAAATCTGTGTCCGCCGTTTCGGCCGGCTTGGTCGTCGGTGACAACAGATAGCTATACATGCATCTGGAAATCCCCCAACTAAGGTCAATGGGAAATATTCCTTTTGGCCGACTCTCTGTAACCCAGCACCAAACACCCAACCCTGTTATATTGCATCAGGTTGTGGCGGCCAGACCTTGCTATTTCCGGAGAAAAATCCAGACCTTTTTCCCCGACCAAAATTTTGTTCGTGTAAGGTACGTACCCATGCTACAGAAATCTCCCAACTAAAATTAATGGGGAAGGTTGCTTATGTCTGTATCTCAAAAAATAAACCACTTAACCCATACCCTGTTGTATTGTATAAGATCGTGGGGTCACCCCCTCCCAACCTGTGCAAAAAAATCTGTGTCCTCCGCTTCGGCCGGCTTGGTCGTCGGTGACAACAGGTAGCTATACATGCATCAGGAAATCCCCCAACTAAAGTCAATGAGAAATATTCTGTTTGGTCGATTCTCTGTAAGCAAGCCCCAAACACCCAACCCTGTTATATTGCATCAGTTTGTGGCGGCCTGACCTTGCTATTTCTGGAGTAAAATCCAGACCTTTTTCCCCGACCAAAATTTTGTTCGTGTAAGGTACGTACCCATGCTACAGAAATCTCCCAACTAAAATTAATGGGGAAGTTGCTTATGTCTGTATCTCAAAAAATAAACCACTTAACCCATACCCTGTTGTATTGTATAAGATCGTGGGGTCACCCCCTCCCCACCTGTGCCAAAAAGTCTGTGTCCACCACAATGGCCAGATGACTTTGTCAGTGACATTCATCTGGAAATTCCCCAAATAAAGTCAATGGGAAATATTCCGTTTGGCCGATTCTCTGAAAGCAAGCCCCAAACACCCAACCCTGTTATATTGCATCAGTTTGTGGCGGCCTGACCTTGCTATTTCTGGAGAAAAATCCAGACCTTTTTCCCCGACCAAAGTTTGGCTCGTGTAAGGTACATACTCATGCTACAGAAATCTCCCAACTAAAATTAATGGGGAATGTTGCTTATGTCTGTATCTCAAAAAAATAAACCACTTAACCCATACCCTGTTGTATTGTAAAAGATCGTGGGGTCACCCCCTCCCCACCTGTGCAAAAAAGTCTGTGTCCGCCGTTTCGGCCGGCTTGGTCGTTGGTGACAACAGGTAGCTATACATGCATCAGGAAATCGCCCAACTAAGGTCAATCGGAAATATTCCTTTTGGCCGATTCTCTGTAACCGAGTGCCAAACATCCAACCCTGTTATATTGCATCAGGTTGTGGCGGCGTGACCTTGCTATTTCCGGAGAAAAATCCAGACCTTTTTCCCCGACCAAAATTTTGTTCGTGTAAGGTATGTACCCATGCTACAGAAATCTCCCAACTAAAATTAATGGGGAATGTTGCTTATGTCTGTATCTCAAAAAATAAACCACTTAACCCATACCCTGTTGTATTGTATAAGATCGTGGGGCCACCCCCTTCCCACCTGTGCAAAAAAATCTGTGTGCTCCGCTTCGGCCGGCTTGGTCGTCGGTGACAACAGGTAGCTATACATGCATCAGGAAATCCCCCAACTAAAGTCAATGGGAAATATTCCTTTTGGCCGATTCTCTGTAACCCAGCGCCAAACACCCAACCCTGTTATATTGCATCACTTTGTGGCGGCCTGACCTTGCTATTTCTGGAGAAAAATCCAGACCTTTTGCCCCAACCAAAATTTTGTTCGTGTAAGGTACGTACCCATGCTACAGAAATCTCCCAACTAAAATTAATGGGGAATGTTGCTTATGTCTGTATCTCAAAAAATAAACCACTTAACCCATACCCTATTGTATTGTATAAGATCGTGCGGCCACCGCCCCCGCACCTGTGCAAAAAAATCTGTGTCCTCCTCTTCGGCCGGCTTGGTCGTCGGTGACAACAGGTACCTATACATGCATCAGGAAATCCCCCAACTAAAGTCAATGGGAAATATTCCGTTGGGCCGATTCTCTGTAAGCAAGCCCCAAACACCCAACCCTGTTATATTGCATCAGTTTGTGGCGGCCTGACCTTGCTATTTCTGGAGAAAAATCCAGACCATTTTGCCGAACCAAAGTTTGGCTCGTGTAAGGTACGTACCCATGCTGCAGAAATCTCCCAACTAAAATTAATGGGGAATGTTGCTTATGTCTGTATCTCAAAAAATAAACCACTTAACCCATACCCTGTTGTATTGTAAAAGATCGTGGTGTCACCCCCTCCCCACCTGTGCCAAAACGTCTGTCTACACCACAAAGGCCAGATGACTTGGTCAGTGACATCAGGTAGCTATACATTCATCTGAAAATTCCCCAACTAAAGTCAGTGGGAAATATTCCGTTTGGCCGATTCTCTGTAAGCAAGCCCCAAACACCCAACCCTGTTATATTGCATCAGTTTGTCGCGGCCTGACCTTGCTATTTCTGGAGAAAAATCCAGACCTTTTTCCCCCACCAAAATTTGGCTCGTGTAAGGTACGTACCCATGCTACAGAAATCTCCCAACTAAAATTAATGGGGAATGTTGCTTATGTCTGTATCTCAAAAATTAAACCACTTAACCCATACCCTGTTGTATTGTATAAGATAGTGGGGTCACCCCCTCCCCACCTTTGCAAAAAAATCTGTGTCCGCCGCTTCGGCTGGCTTGGTCGTTGGTGACACCAAGTCGCTATACATGCATGTGGAAATCCCCCAACTAAGGTCAATGGGAAATATTCCGTTTGGCCGATTCTCTGTAAGCAAGCCCCAAACAGTCAACCCTGTTATATTGCATCAGTTTGTGGCGGTCTGACCTTGCTATTTCTGGAGAAAAATCCAGACCTTTTTCCCCGACCACAATTTGGCTCGTGTAAGCCCATGCTACAGAAATCTCCCAACTAAAATTAATGGGGAATGTTGCTTATGTCTGTATCTCCAAAAATAAACCACTTAACCCATAACCTGTTGTATTGTATAAGATTGTGGGGTCACCCCCTCCCCACCTGTGCAAAAAATCTGTGTCCGCCGCTTCGGCGGGCTTGTTCGTCGGTGACATCAGGTAGCTATACATTCATCTGGAAATTCCCCAACTAAAGTCAATGGGAAATATTCCGTTTGGCCGATTCTCTGTAAGCAAGCCCCAAACACCCAACCCGTTATATTGCATCAGTTTGTCGCGGCCTGACCTTGCTATTTCTGGAGAATAATCCAGACCTTTTTCCCCGACCACAGTTTGGCTCATGTAAGGTACGTACCCATGCTACAGAAATCTCCCAACTAAAATTAATGGGGAATGATGCTTATGTGTGTATCTCAAAAATTAAACCACTTAACCCATACCCTGTTGTATTGTATAAGATTGTGGGGTCACCCCCTCCCCACCTGTGCTAAAATATTTGTGTCCACCACAATGTCTAGATGACATGGTCAGTGACATCAGAAATCCCCCAACTAAAGTCAATGGGAAATATTCCGTTTGGCCGATTCTCTGTAAGCAAGCCCCAAACACCCAACCCTGTTATATTGCATCAGTTTGTGGCCGCCTGACCTTGCTATTTCTGGAGAAAAATCCAGACCTTTTTCCCCGACCAAAATTTGGCTCGTGTAATCCCATGCTACAGAAATCTCCCAACTAAAATTAATAGGGAATTTTGCTTATGTCTGTATCTCAAAAAATAAACCACTTAACCCATACCCTGTTGTATTGTATAAGATCGTGGGGTCACCCCCTCCCCACCTGTGCCAAAAAGTCTGTGTCCACCACAATGGCCAGATGACTTTGTCAGTGACATTCATCTGGAAATTCCCCAACTAAAGTCAATGGGAAATATTCCGTTTGGCCGATTCTCTGAAAGCAAGCCCCAAACACCCAACCCTGTTATATTGCATCAGTTTGTGGCGGCCTGACCTTGCTATTTCTGGAGAAAAATCCAGACCTTTTTCCCCGACCAAAGTTTGGCACGTGTAAGGTACGTACTCATGCTACAGAAATCTCCCAACTAAAATTAATGGGGAATGTTGCTTATGTCTGTATCTCAAAAAAATAAACCATTTAACCCATACCCTGTTGTATTGTATAAGATCGTGGGGCCACCCCCTCCCCACCTGTGCAAAAAAATCTGTGTGCTTCGGCCGGCTTGGTCGTCGGTGACAACAGGTAGCTATACATGCATCAGGAAATCCCCCAACTAAAGTCAATGGGAAATATTCCTTTTGGCCGATTCTCTGTAACCCAGCGCCAAACACCCAACCCTGTTATATTGCATCACTTTGTGGCGGCCTGACCTTGCTATTTCTGGAGAAAAATCCAGACCTTTTGCCCCAACCAAAATTTTGTTCGTGTAAGGTACGTACCCATGCTACAGAAATCTCCCAACTAAAATTAATGGGGAATGTTGCTTATGTCTGTATCTCAAAAAATAAACCACTTAACCCATACCCTATTGTATTGTATAAGATCGTGCGGCCACCGCCCCCCCCACCTGTGCAAAAAAATCTGTGTCCTCCTCTTCGGCCGGCTTGGTCGTCGGTGACAACAGGTAGCTATACATGCATCAGGAAATCCCCCAACTAAAGTCAATGGGAAATATTCCGTTTGGCCGATTCTCTGTAAGCAAGCCCCAAACACCCAACCCTGTTATATTGCATCAGTTTGTGGCCGCCTGACCTTGCTATTTCTGGAGAAAAATCCAGACCAATTTGCCGAACCAAAGTTTGGCTCGTGTAAGGTACGTACCCATGCTGCAGAAATCTCCCAACTAAAATTAATGGGGAATGTTGCTTATGTCTGTATCTCAAAAAATAAACCACTTAACCCATACCCTGTTGTATTGTAAAAGATCGTGGGGTCACCCCCTCCCCACCTGTGCCAAAACGTCTGTGTACACCACAATGGCCAGATGACTTGGTCAGTAACATCAGGTAGCTATACATTCATCTGAAAATTCCCCAACTAAAGTCAGTGGGAAATATTCCGTTTGGCCGATTCTCTGTAAGCAAGCCCCAAACACCCAACCCTGTTATATTGCATCAGTTTGTCGCGGCCTGACCTTGCTATTTCTGGAGAAAAATCCAGACCTTTTTCCCCCACCAAAATTTGGCTCGTGTAAGGTACGTACCCATGCTACAGAAATCTCCCAACTAAAATTAATGGGGAATGTTGCTTATGTCTGTATCTCAAAAATTAAACCACTTAACCCATACTCTGTTGTATTGTATGAGATCGTGGGGCCACCCCCTCCCCACCTGTGCAAAAAAATCTGTGTCCGCCGCTTCGGCTGGCTTGGTCGTTGGTGACACCAAGTCGCTATACATGCATCTGGAAATCCCCCAACTAAAGTCAATGGGAAATATTCCTTTTGGCCGATTCTCTGTAAACAAGCCCCAAACACCCAACCCTGTTATATTGCATCAGTTTGTGGCGGCCTGACCTTGCTATTTCTGGAGAAAAATTCAGACCTTTTTCCACAACAAAAATTTTGCTAGTGTAAGGTACATACCCATACTACAGAAATCTCCCAACTAAAATTAATGGGGAATGTTGCTTATGTCTGTATCTCCAAAAATAAACCACTTAACCCATAACCTGTTGTATTGTATAAGATTGTGGGGTCACCCCCTCCCCACCTGTGCAAAAAATCTGTGTCCGCCGCTTCTATGTAAACAAGCCCCAAACACCCAACCCTGTTATATTGCATCAGTTTGTGGCAGCCTGACCTTGCTATTTCTGGAGAAAAATCCAGACCTTTTTCCCCGACCAAAATTTTGTTCGTGTAAGGTACATACCCATGCTACAGAAATCTCCCAACTAAAATTAATGGGGAATGTTGCTTATGTCTGTATCTCAAAAAATAAACCACTTAACCCATACCCTGTTGTATTGTATAAGATCGTGGGGCCACCCCCTCCCCACCTGTGCAAAAAAATCTGTGTCCTCCGCTTCGGCCGGCTTGGTCGTCGGTGACAACAGGTAGCTATACATGCATCAGGAAATCCCCCAACTAAAGTCAATGGGAAATATTCCGTTTGGCCGATTCGCTGTAAGCAAGCCCAAACACCCAAGCCTGTTATATTGCATCAGTTTGTGGCGGCCTGACCTTGCTATTTCTGGAGAAAAATCCAGACCTTTTGCCCCGACCAAAATTGGGCTCGTGTAAGCCCATGTTACAGAAATCTCCCAACTAAAATTAATGGGGAATGTTGCTTATGTCTGTATCTCAAAAAATAAACCACTTAACCCATACCCTGTTGTATTGTATAAGATCGTGGGGTCACCCCCACACCACCTGTGCAAAAAAATCTGTGTCCACCGCTTCGGCCGGCTTGTTCGTCGGTGACATCAGGTAGCTATACATGCATCTGGAAATCCCCCAACTAAAGTCAATGGTAAATATTCCTTTTGGCCGATTCTCTGTAAACAAGCCCCAAACACCCCACCCTGTTATATTGCATCAGTTTGTGGCGGCCTGACCTTGCTATTTCTGGAGAAAAATCCAGACCTTTTTCCCTGACCAAAATTTTGCTCGTGTAAGGTACGTACCCATGCTACAGAAATCTCCCAACTAAAATTAATGGGGAATGTTGCTTATGTCTGTATCTCAAAAAATAAACCACTTAACCCATACCCTGTTGTATTGTATAAGATCGTGGGGTCACCCCCTCCCCACCTGTGCAAAAAAATCTGTGTCTGCCGCTTCTAATGTATTGTTGTCACATAGAATACATACAAATGTCAAAATGCTGGCACAAATATTTATCCTCTTCAGCCTTTTACCCGGATTAATAAATTCTAAAGGTTGTTTCCAGGGAATGTGTAACTGTGAGAAAGATATCGCTGTTTGTATAGATGTTGTATGGGTGGAATTTACCTATAATCTAAAAATCCGTATTTTATATTTAAAACAGTTTGAATTTCTAGATATCCATCTAGTCTTGGAAAATTTTCCCTCTTTAAAATATTGGACAATAATGGATATAATGTACTTCAACTGCAGTTGGATTGAAGAAATTCCAGTGGAAATTATAGTAGCCACTAATATGTGCACAGACAATGTTCAGAAAGGTGAGTATATTATCCTATGTAGTTAAAATTGTAATCTAATGGTCAGAAAAATATGCGTTGTGGTGCTTACCCTTGGGTTCGAAATTTCCTGTTATTTTTAATTTGCAATGGAGATTTTCAACAGAGTTTCTCAGTCTGTACCTTCACAGCTTACTGTCATTGCATCCACAGAGGCGCACAAAAAGCAATTCCTCATTAATATGTTTATGTGGTCCTACCTTCGGGTTCAAAATTTCCTGTTAATTTTAATTGGGAATGGAGATTTTCAACAGAGTTCCTCAGTATGTATTGTCACAGCCTACTGTCATTGCGTCCACAGAAGTTCACAAAGCAATACTTCATTAATATGTCTAGATGCTTTTCCCTCGGGTTCGACATTTCACAAATTTTTTTTTTCTTTTTTCTTAATTTTTTTTAGGTATAACAGAGAGTCAAATATGGGGCGATATCCAGTCCTTAATGTCATCAACAGGTCTCTAGGATTCAACTACCACTGCCCAGTATTCATCAAATAATTCTTTCCATAATATGGCAAAAAATAGAGATTACAGTAGCACTCATGTCCAAAGGTACTACTGGATATTAATCTCGATCAGTACCTCATGCATTATGGTTGTATTGCTATTCGCATGGATTTTGAAAATTATTATGCTGTAAGGTTCAAAGAAATTCGAAAAATGAGGCAAATGCTATGGAAATGGAGGATGTGAGGCATACTGGTGATGAGGAGACTGAGACCAACCCAAAAAGGTAAGAAATTTGTTATAAAACTGTGAAATTGTTAATTTATACGAATGAAACAGGGACTGTGATGTCACATTGGATGGTCATATAATTTGTGACGTAATTTTTTGGCTAATGATGACCTATGACGTTTCTCAGTCCTTGTTTATATGTCTATTTTGTTCATCATGGCTTATTTAGTGGAGATTTTATTTATTGTATCTTTATATCAGTCAAGTATACATTGTTATCATGTTGAGTGTAACTTTTATAAGGAGACGTCTCAGTTACATATTGTGGGTTTGAGATCATTTGAAGACTTTGAAAATTACGGGATCAAATGTGGTGAATACGACGTCGTTACTCTAGTATATGAAGACTGTTACCTGGGACAAATCTCACTTCCTCTTAGGAATATTATCCTAAGTTACCCAAATTTGAGGACCCTGTATTGGCGGTGTAAAGGATATTATAAATTTGACATTTTAATTTAACAGAAAAATATTTTATGTGCTTTGTTTATCTCAATATTTATACATGTTAGGTCGTACATCTTTGGTATAAGGACTAGTGTAACTGATCTACCAAGCATGCAGAACAATTCTTTTGAGAGATGACTGTACAGAGGTTCTTTTGATTACACTGAAGATCTCACACAGAGTAAAACACATCAATTAGCTACATTATACACCCAGCGCACAAAAGGCGTGTCCTGTAGACTTGTTTAAATATTGACATAAAAGATGCATATAAATTATAAGGAACTAGTGCGTTACACAAATGCATCTGAAAAGCTATTATATTAAATTCATTATTTTTAACAAGATCATTGTTTTTACTACATTAAAGACATCTAAAAAATAATATAAATTACTAAGGATCTACAGGAATAACCATATACTAAGTGAGATATATTTACATTAGCTTTCAAATATTAAATGATTTAAAAAAATTTCAGAGTTTCAAACTCTTGCAAACTATAATTACAGAGATTTTTTTAGACATTTACCTTTTTCAAAGTTTTTTATTCCCTCTATTGCACATTCAGCTGGTTTGATAAAACTTGTATAAGATTATCAAAGTGATATCTCAGTCCCTCCATCATTTTAATATATGCCGAGCTCATCTTATTAATTATCCCAATGGTTTCATGCTGTTGATGTTGACACCTGCTCTGATTTATTCTGGGTATCCTGCTGTTATTGATGACATCTGGCTTGATTGGCTCTGTGCAGAATGTAACCTAGTCAATGTTTTAGGGATATGACAGGAGAAAAGGGATGAAAACTGAGGAGGCACCCCATTCATTCAGACCAAATTTAGAAATAAAAAAATATTTTTAACAAAAAAATTTTGAGATTGTAGATCACTAGGTGTTTGTGGGACGCAACATGCTGCAACCACTAGGGTCAACATGCCATTGGGTGTTACACTCTAAACACCTACTCGGATGATGTGCTAAATTACCGGATATTAGTGCTGAGCATGTTGTACAATAAAAGTGATAACAAGAGCTCATAAAAGCCCTTGTTAATGGTAGGTCTATTTTACAGCAGGCGCATGTTAAGTGGCTGGCTCGTTGCTGGTAATATGTAGCCCACTGAGAAGCTATCATAGTTTCCACATCTTCTGGGCTTTTGCCTAGAAAAAAGGCGCACCCAAAGGCCATCTCGAGGTCTCTATTAGTTAGAGCCTCGATCATCAATTGGTCATAACTGGTATTCATGTACATGGAAGTGGGGACCCATGTAAATAGTGAGGTAGCGCCCTTTGTGAATTTGTGTTCTAAAAGGGTGGTCCTACATACGGGTCACCTCAGTTCAGGCTCAGCCCCATCTTGCCACAACCTAGAAAATTGACAGCTACATTCCACACAGAGCAGAAGTCTGCAAGGATCAGTGAGGATGAAATCTGCCTGATCCAGAGGATCCTTGCACACTGCACATTCTGCATGTTGCAGGAACTGAGATACATAGCTCACGAATTCAAGGTATTTTCTTCTGCAAAGACAAGAAGATGAAAATTTTTTTAAGTTTACAGAAGAAAAAATTTGAAAAAATAAGATAAATTGTAAAATCACATAATTGGTTAAAAAATTTGAACTTTGAAGCTCCCCTGGTGTTCATTATTTTAATTATTATACTTGTGAAGTCACTGCAAGAGTACAGATTGAGGAAGTCTGTTGAACTTTTCCATTCCCAATTAAAATTAACAGGAAATTTCGAACCCAAAGGTAAGACCACATAAACATTTTAATGAGGTATTGCTTTTTCTGCGCTTCTGTGGACGCAATGACAGTAAGCTGTGAATGTACAGACTGAGGAACTCTGTTGAAAATCTCCATTCCCAATTAAAATTAACAGGAAATTTCGAAACCGAAGGTAAGCACCCCCAGGCATTGGTTCTGAGTATTGCGGCATTAGATAATAAAGTAGGTACATTATAGTTACAAAGAGTCTATTTAAGACACCCCTCCCCATCTTTACATTCTCCTTTTTTTATTTTTTCCTCGATAAAAAAATACTATAAGTTCTGACCCGATTTTTATATATTATAAAATAAAAATAAAAATAAATCTTTGGTACTTACACAACAAACGCTGGCAGCACATCATTTAATAGAATGTAACAGACCATGGCCTATTGGTATTGTCCTTCATCTATTAACATCATCAGCTGGGAAAAATGTCACCATGTTAGAGATGACATGATTCAGCATATAGGATCACTTACTCAGCAAAAGCTTAGTGTAGAAAAAATACTTACTCAGCAAAGGCTTTGTGTGAGGAGACTTAAAACAGACTAGTATAACTAATCATTAAAGGAAAACAGAAACTACAATAGTGATAAAAACAGATTTTATTGATAACTAATGCAGATAATGCAGACAAGTTTATTACTTAATAATTGTAAAGTTAAAGTGACAAACAGGTTAGTATATCAGACAGACATCTGCCCGTCCTTTACATCTGTGTCTAAGTAGAATTTATAAATAAATTTTCATCTACTTGGTTTTTTGAACATAATAAATAAAATGTGCAACAGATAACCATCTGTGTAAGGTAACATCTCTTCCATTATTTAATGTCTCTTTCATCTTCACAGGTGTATATCTTACTTTTGTCATAGGTATTGTTCTAAAGTCACAGGTGTCTGTCTTCCATCTGTCTTAGGTAGAGTATTTTTCTAAAATTCACAGCTGCCTGTCTTCCATATGTCTTAGGTAGAGAATTTTTCTAAAATTCACAGGTGTCTTTCTTCCATCTATGTAAGGTAACATCTCGTAACCACTCGATTCATTCACTAATTTTAATGTCTCTTTATCTTCAAGAGGTAAGAGAGAAAAAAACTATTTTTGGGCATTATCATTTTCACAAATTCACAGGTGGGTGCATGCCTTTTATGTTCGTCCATTGGTATATCATAGGTCTCCCATTCAATAAGAGATATTTTACACCAAGGGCAGGTAACCTTGTCCCCCTCCCCTGTATAGAGGAAACCAGCATGAGTTAGGGCATCTGGGCGAATGGGGTGAGACTTCGGCCATGTTCTAAATGTAGCATATCTCTCATCATATCCAGAATAATCAGGAACCTTAAATATCCATCTTCCCACGTAGGGTGTGGGTTTATGACATAAATGTAACCCAGCAGAGGTACCACAGGGTGGTTGAATTCTTGGATTGGAGTTATATCTAGCTGAAGAATTCAGTGAAAAGCCCCCAACTGAGGCGGCAGATTGAGTAGAGGCAGACTGAAGATAAGATGATCTAGCATCAGTCTGGTCTTCAACTGGTTTACTTGCTGGATGAACTATCTCACCATCCTTATCAGTTATGTTGGATGCAGTATTTGAAAACATGTTGCTAGAAGATGCTGTTAGCTTGATATTTGGAAAACCAATTGAGTTTATAACCTGAATTTTAGCGTTTATATAGACTGATAAAATTCTAGTATTCAGCAGTTTTCCAAAGAAAAACCAGGATTCACTGATTATTAGCTAACCCCAAAGCCCTAACCCTAATCAAAAGTGTGTATGAAAGTAGGAGATTAAACTGTGACTGTATATGAGGCGAGATATTACGTTCGTGTGCTTACCCTGAGGTCCGAAATTTCCCGTTAATTTTAATTGGGAATGGGGATTTTCAACAGACCTCCAATGTAGCTAGCATACATTGTGTGACAAATCAAATATAGCTTTTGATGATTCATTTTTTCTCAAGTAATATTGATCTAGTAGGGTAGCAGACAAAGCCCCATTAAAGCTTGGCTAGCAGACAAAGCCCCATTAAAACACAGCTGTGCGATGATTCATTTTTTCACAAGTAATATTGATGTAGTATTGAGCCCCATTAAACATTACAGGTTTGGTTCAGCCTACAAAGGCCCATTAAAGCTTATCTAGCAGATAAAGCCCCATTAAACCAACACAGCTGTGTGATGATTCATTTGTACATAGGTAATATTGATCTAGCATGGCTAGCAGACAAAGCCCTATTAAACAATTCTAGCAGACAAAGCCCCGTTAAAGCTTGGCCAGGAGACAAAGCCCCCATTAAACAGTTCTAGCAGATAAAGCCCCATTAAACAACACAGCTGTGTGATGATTCATTTTTTTCAGAAGTAAAATTGATCTAGTAGGTTAGAAGACAACTACCCATTAAAACTTTTCTAGCAGACAAAGCCCCATTAAAGCAGACAAAGAGCCCCATTAAAACACACAGCTGTGTGATGATTCATCAGAGTAATAGCTATAAACTATCAAACAAAACAAAAGTCCCATTGAGTCAGTCTCAACAACCTGTATAGAGGCCAATAACCTGTATAGAGCTAGTATCGACCCCTACCCCTACATAGCCATCCCTCTTTCCAACTGTCCAAGGTCTCCCAACAGCTGCACAGCTATCAAAAAAGTGACATGATTAATGGGAAACTCGACTCGATATACACTCGATATATACTACTAATACATTAACAATTTTGAAAGGGCCCTGACAGGACAGATAGCAGCTCTACCTAATTTAGGCAGAGAAATCAACTTGACTTTGTCACGTGATTGAATAGTCTTTGACCATTTCAAAAGTACTTTTAATGTATCAGAATCAAGGAAAATGTCACCAGCAGCTAAATGCCTGGTAAAATGGAAAGAGGCAATGAATGAGGGCATAGGTTTGAAAGGCGGAAAAAGCCAAAAAACGCTAGAAGGAAAACAGCTTTAAAAACTTTCCCCATATAAATTTTATCACAAAATCGCACTAGGGAATACAGGTCCTGAATACCAATAATATTACATCTTGATATGCACAAGGGTCGATTTATCCTCAAAGATTTCACATAATAATGTAATTTTTTATCATCAAAAAGTACACAAGGAAGACCATGGATGATAAAATTAGCTCTAAGGGCAGCTAGATAGTTGCTTTGCATACTTGATGACACACCATTTACATTCAGGCATTCAAGAAATGCAAGTACAGTACCTACATTGATCTGAGACCATGAAATACACATGTACACACAAAAAGCTACAAAAGTTCTGAACATAGCTCTGTAGGCCATCTGGGTACTTGGTCTGAAGGCCGAATTGAGACGTGACATGGCTTTCTCGGTCAGACTCTTGAGTGCAGAGCAACCTAAAAACAAAGCATAGTATCAGTATCACAATATATATTTTCTAAATATTTTGGCCATTTTTTTCATGATAAATCTGACGGCGTCACTGCAATGTTGAAAGATTTGGGATCCGTGCCTGCTCCCAAATGGGACACAGGTACCAACAAAAACTTGACGCCAAGAGAGACCCAACAAATCATAATCCAATGGATCCACTTTTATATGACGAAAAGCTCTGGATATATCCACTTTATAGAGTTGACAACGCCTGCCAATGGCTTTAACTTGGTCAGTGATATGATCTATGGTTGGTAAATTTAAAGTGAAGTCAGTACCAAGATAAGAATGTTTATCTATGCCACCATTCACAGATTCCTCAAGTGGCCAGCTCAAATCAACAATGACTCTGCGATTTTCTGAATTCGGTTTTTCTCGTGTCAAAAATGGGGATATATGACCACCAATACATGGATGGCTCTCAAACGGACCAACAATGGCCTTATGTTTAAGTTCTTCCTCAAGATAAACATCTATATCCCTGGGAAAGTTCAAAGCTGACTTGTGGTTTTCCCCCTCCCACCTAAGGGGAGAATTCCGATTAAAATCGAGAGGGAAGCCAAAATATAGTAAGTCAATGAGCTGAGAATCCCAATAGTCATGTAATTCCGCTTTCCAGGCTTCTAAGTTTAGTTGCGAGTCAACTTTCAATCTAGCTCCTAGATAGTTTGGTTTTTGAAAGCTTTTTACAATAGCATGAGCTTTAATGGGACAGTAGTCCAAAATTACATGTACCTCACTACTGTCGGATAATTGAAACTCCCCAAGGGGGATAAACGCAAACTCAAAATCTGTCTGACTTTTCCACATTTTGTACGATTTTGCATTACAATTTTTAACATTTTTTCTGTCATGACACGACCGGATGAGAATTTAGTTAATATACTTATCTTCAAGTCCGTTAATGTCATATAATTTCAATTTTTCTGATCCGACTTTGTCAAGATTTCCCACATTTTTTCTGTCTACAATATTAGGTTGTGATGTTTTGCTACATATAACAGACTACAGATTCACTATGGTCAACATTTGCAACGACAGGGACAGTGCTAGTCTTTCTACTGGCTTTGCCAGCAGCAACTTCTGAATATAGACGACCATCACAGAAGGAAATTTGAGGGGCGTTTTGTTTTTGTCCGCCACCATCTTGGGCAAAACTGAGCCGACTGGATTTAACAGAGGCGTGCATTCTCACAGAATTATGAAACCATTTACACACAGTATCTTTTTTCATAACCATCATGGCTTCAACGTCACAAGGTTTGTAACTTGAATTAATTACAAATCGTGTCCTATATTTTGCAACTTTATCAGAAGTTTTGACACCACCATTGATGTCTTTTGACACTGACACATTTTGACATACATCAGGATCATGAGGCAACAAGCCCCTTACTCGTTTTTTGGTGATTTTTTCGCCCAGTAACAGTCCTTTTCAGGATGATTTAGCTGCTTCCTCTTTTCCAGGCAGTGGGCACAAATATGTTTTTGGACCTTCCCATTTGCCTCATGGTCCTTGGTGAAAGTACATGACCCAGTTTGAAACATTTTACAGAACCAGGGACGTTTGCCAGAATCATGACCATTTCTACTGAAATTTCTAGGGTTCTGAATATGTTTTTGAGCATGTGCTCTTCTGATTCTGTCAATACGACACGTGTCATCCCATGACACAGCCCCCCTTTCCATGTCACAAAGTAACACTGTATGTGACGGTTTGGCCCCCTGCCAACTGAAGTCAGTGGCATCCTCCATGAGGTCTTATCTTTTTGGTTTGTCCTGTGCAACTCTTGACCTCAGCCATTTCATCTTCCATATTGTCCAATCTGTTGTTGACTCTCTGTAGTTGAACCAATATCTGTTGTTGAACATCTGACGCACTCTGGGGTGAAGGTTGACGCTTCCTGGGCGACCTAGCAACTGACCTCTCAGCAGATTGACTGTCCCCAGCTCCCTCGTGATCATCTGTCATATATTTGCATTTTTTACCAGTAGGTGGCACATGCCTTCCCAGGCATTTATAACACTTTGACTTTTGACTGGGCATGTCCAAGCCATTATTGAATTTTATTTATTAGTCAATGTCTTAATATATCATCCCTCTTCAGCAGAAAGTCAAGCTTAAAGTAGTCAAATCAGTGCACTATGATGGATAGCACAAATCTTCACAGCTCATAGCAATTCTTATAGCAATCATCCAGCAAACAGTCATGTGTCGACATTATAGCACAATCATTAAAATAGTTAGTATAAAATCAAGTTTACATAAAATGTAAAACAAATAAAATTATGTAAAGTTCTGTAAATATCAAATAAATTCCAGGAGCCCAACAAAATTTCGTTTACACAGTTCTGGCTCCAAAACTAAACTGAGGAGCCAGAATTCAATTTTTCATGAGGGTAAAAAGCCGAACCAATCAGGGACTTGAGTTACTGCATTCCTAGAAACGACCTTATGCATATTCATGAAGTAATTCCCACCAAACCTTCTGGCCTATATTCCCCCAATTAATTTGAATGTTACTAGGGAGTTACCAGGACCACAGGAATTCCCCCAAAAATGAACCCAAAGACTGAAGCCCAAGAACTTAAGGTACAGGCCAAAGGAACTGACCCCCTGAGTGCCTGAACACTCAGGAAGAAAAACCTATGCAGTCAGATTTAGTATGTGGCAAGTGATTTGTAGGCCAAAATTCAGACTTATAGACCAATATTTGGTACTGGTTTGGGCTGATTTACATCTATTTTTGGCTATATTTAGAACACTATTTTGGTGAAATATTTTCTGATTAGACATGTAATGCTCCAAATGTGCCTAAAATATCCTCATTAATTATTAGAATATGCATAAAATTAAATTTGGGCTTCAGATTGGCAATATTAGAATATACTTGATATCTTCCACCTGAGGGGTGACCTGGGGCCCCCCACACCCCAGAAATTGAAATTTTTAATGTGGCCCTCGAGTATGCCAGCCTAATACAAATTCATTGTTTGATATTGTTAGCATGGCCTATTAGGGGCTATGCTTCTCAAGCCAGAAGTTTATTAAGCCAAAAACCATAGCCCAAGCTCTGGGCCAGGATGGGCTTAGAACTTATACCTCGACCTTAATTTCCCCTCAGTGCTACCATCAGTCAGGTGACCCCTTTTTGGCGGGTTTATTTGTTTGCAATTTGTGTTTGAATGGTATAGACGTGTGTACAAAAAATTCTTCCAGACCTGGATGTATTTTATCTTAATTTTAGTTGTATTGTGTTACTAACTGTTATTGGCATGTATTACTGATGACCACTCTAGCTTGATTTATGGAACTCTTCTGCAATAAATGTGAGAGAACACATATTAGACCAGTAGGCAGGCGATGCTACAAAGAAGGTATGGCTACAAACATTACATCCACACAGCCCTCAGTGGCTCCCAATGCTTTCTTGACCCAACAGCTTGCTGGTAGACCACCAAGTCCTATAGAAGGGTTAGGCTCCAGTAGTTCGGTTACCAGAAATGTGTCAACCTCCCTCACAGTTACTAGCAATACCGGCTCACAACAGACACCCAGAACTGAAGAACTAATATTGGCAGAACTGCAGAAATTGTCAACCCGTATCACACTGGTGGAACAGGAATTACAGGCTGAGACTTTCACCCCTAGAAAACGTAAAAGGGTACGGGCAGGAGGTCATGCTGAGGACAGCTCACTAGCTATAACAGGAAACAGGACTGATGTCCACACCTCTTTGGATGAAAGTGCATCTGTATCCAGACGTACAGGAGGCGTCCGGATCCCCGTACATACACAGTCACACACCAACACCACCACAACTGTCTCCAGTCTATTTACCCAAGGTGGCCAGAGAAGCAGTCAACCTACAACTGCGAATGTAAGTCAGCCAGGTCTCACTCAAACTGTTTTCTCTACCTGTCACAGTGCACACCAGTATAGCCATGTACGGGCCATCCAGCAAGGACCAGCAACACTATTAGGGACACAAGGGCTCCCACAAGCCACAACTGGACCCCAGGGCGTTAGGCTGGTCAACACAAGGGCAAGCGGACCCATAGACCTCTATCGGATGGCCACTACTACAGGTACTCACAGTGTGACATTTAACCCTGTAATAGCAAGTACTACCCACCTCGGTCACAGTAGTACAGGGTTACACCAGCAACCACAAGCGCCTCACTCAGCCCAACAAATTCTTATCCATCCACCTGGTGGGGCCCATATGATGTCACAGAATCATCATCAACCACAGAATACAGTTGAGCAACATACAGCAACCCCTTCAGTGAACCAGGATCAACCCATCATCCCTAGCATACAGGCCCTACGTACCACTGCAGTAAATCAGGACCTTGTGCAACAGAGACTGCAAAGTCAAAGGTCAAAGTTGGGGTTTTACGTCCCGTTCAACATCCAGGGTCATATTGGGACAGGTCCTCAGAATTGCCACTTGTGGGACTCGAACCCACAGAGGTGACAGCCTATGATTAGATGCCAAACTTGCTAACCACTAGGCCACTGAGGACCTATAACAGAGACTGCAACAACTGAACCAGTATGCACTGCCACAGCAGCCAGGTAATTTGCTCTCTCATAACCCAGTTTCTCACACAGCCCCAGTAGCAACAAGTAAGCCCAAGACCAAGAAAGAAAAAATCGAGGTGACGTGGCCCCAGGACTGTGCCTTTGTGGGCCACCTCAGGGCCAGGGTGACCTATGACCAACTTACACAGGCCCAGTTCGTCCTAGGGTTCTTAAGGTCAGTGCAAGATGAGTCTGACATGTATGTTAGGAGCAATATGATACAATATTTGACTGAGCTATTTCAAAATGTATGTGATCACAGCTGGCACACAGCGAAAGGCGCTCACTTAGTGGTAATGACCAAAATGGAGGAAGGACTCATTACCTGGAATGACTTGAAGAAAATGAACAAGGTACGTAAAACATATGTTAACTCCAACAGTACTTCATACAACAACCAAGGGGACAGTAACACCACTAATCACAATAAGAAAGGGACTCGAAAGCCAAGCTCAGTGCCCTGCAAGGACTACAATGATGGTAGGTGCAACAAGATAGGGGATCATGACCAAGGTCTAATCACCCACAAACACATATGTGCCTACTGCATGTACACTTACAGTCGTTTATACAACCATGCAGAAACCCAATGCAACAACAAGAGGCGAAAGAATGGCAATGGGGGGTCCCAACAGTGACTTACAGATCAAGTTAATAAAGACAAGACAATGAACAATATTTCACACAATAATTGCACTAGTGATGGTGTCAGTATTGAAAAGCAATGTCATGTAGAATGTCATAATGTATCTTGTACTAAAAACAAACAACATTTGTGTATTAGTGCCTCACCTGTGATATGTGACCTGTGCTTAAGTAACCAGAAATGCAAGTGTGACAGTTCCTCCCACATTGGGAGGTCCTCAGTGGCCTAGTGGTTAGCAAGTTTGGCATCTAATCATAGGCTGTCACCTCTGTGGGTTCGAGTCCCACAAGTGGCAACTCTGAGGACCTGTCCCAATATGACCCTGGCTGTTGAACGGGACGTAAAACCCCAACTTTGACCTTTGTCTCACATTGGGGTTAAGGTTCAAAATCGGGAGCAAGAATGGGCAACTATTTCAAAACACCACTTGACACAAATTGATATTAAAATTTTGCACAACAAGTGTCAAAACTTGTTACGGTTCATGAACCAGCAAGAATCTCATACTGGTTTCATTCCACTGTCACCCTTGCAGTTCACGGATATTAGGAAATGCAACAAATGTGTTGTGGATTCTGAATTATGCAGGGATCCTGTTAAGTTGTACGAATGTGTCAGCAGTTTCAAGTGTCCCAATTTTTTGGGTGCTCGAGTACAGGTAAACTTTGACATTAACCTAGACTTGCTTGATAACTTTGCCCAGGGTTACTGGGACTAGCAGCTTCCCTTGTATTTGCGTTACGGCTTCCCAATGGACTCTAAAGGGAGTCATGGGGATCTCAGTAGCACCACGGAAAGCCACAGTTCTGCTCGGTTATTCCCGGAACATGTTTCGCTTTACTTACAGGACGAAATTCGTCACCAAGCTATCTATGGCCCATATGATAGCAAACCGTTTGGTGACATTACTCATACCTCCCCTTTTATTACTCATACCAAGCAGGACAGTGATAAAAGGAGAGTTATTATAGATCTTTCCTGGCCAGTTGGGGCTAGTGTCAACCACTTTACCGATAGCAATCTTTACATGGGCACAGCATTCAAGCTAACCTACCCCTCAGTTGATAACTTCACAGATAGGCTCAGACGCTTGGGAAAGGGGGCCCTAATGTTCAAAATAGATCTCTCCAGGGCTTTTCGTCAACTTAAAGTCGACCCAGCTGACTTCCCCTTATTTTGCCTGCACTGGAATGATGCCTATTACGTTGATGGGTCGTACGCGTTCGGCCATCGTACGGGGGCCATGGGGTGCACTAGGTTGAGTGATTTCTTAAGATATTTACACTCAAAAGATGGATTTTATCTGATGTCCTATATAGATGACCTTTTGGGGCGGAAATTGGAGATAAGGCACAACAAAGCTTTGATACCATATACAACTTGTTACGGGAGTTGAATATACCCATTAGTGAGAGTAAACTAACCCCTCCCACTACCAAGATTGTGTGTTTAGGTATTCAAGTGGACTCCGAAAGTGCAACTATGTCAATTCCAGTGGTAAAGTTGGAGGAAATCCTCCAAGCATGTCAATCTTTTGTCAAATTACAGAATTTTACTAGAAAGCAACTTCAGAGTATCTTGGGGAGTTTGATGTTCTTACACAAGGTCGTGAAACCTGCCAGGTACTTTGTAAACAGACTGCTATATATTTTACGCACTATGAAACAGAACAAGGCCCCTATGACAGAGGCCATTCGCAAAGATATTAACTGGTTTTTAGTTTTTGTGAAAAGTTTCAATGGCATGGCCACGTATATGCATGAAAACGTCTATTGTCCTGAGCTAATAGAATTGGATGCATGTTTGACAGGTATGGTGGGCCGCTTTAATGACCTTGTGTACTCCTACCAATTTCAAAACAATGAAATTCCCTCAATGTTTACAATCGTTCACTTTGAAATGTGGAATGTGTTACTTGCCCCGAGGCTATGGGGGCCCATGTGGCAGGGCAAATGTATTGTGTTGAGGTGTGATAATGAGGCTGTGGTATCAGATGTTAATACTTGTGTAACTAAAGACAATGGTTTGGCAGCCTTAGGGCGCAATATTTGGCTGGAAACAGCCCTCAGAGACATTCAGTTGAAATTAGTACATGTTAGGGGAAAAGACAACAAGTGTGCTGATCTCTTATCAAGATGGCACTTAGTGGATCATAACATAGAAAAATTGAAGTCTATTATTGCTTATCCAGTGTGGTGCAACATACAAAATACCATGTTGCATATTAACTTGAGTATATGAGTTATAATACTTTATTCATTGCAGGTGCGAATCCAACCCTTCAGGCATTACTTAACTTGGCAGGAGCCAGAGTCACCTCTGCTTATAGACCAAAGACACTCAAGGCTCACCATTCACACTTCACTCTCTTCCTCCATTTCCTCCAGTTTATTGACCAAGATATCCTGTTCATCTCCCACTCTTCTATTCTAGCTTTCATTGAGTTTTTATGTTTTAACAATCTCTCCCTCCACATTATACAAGCCTATCTCTCTTCCATCAAGTCTAAGTTTAGATCCTTGTCCCTCCCTCTTGATCCTTTTACCCATCATTCTGTGGCCCTGGCACTACGCAGTATTGCACTTAATGTTCCCTCCATTAGGCGAGTTAAAGGTATTTTTGACCTCCAGTCCCTTTCCTCCATCATCTTCACCTGTTCTTCCCTCCCCCTGGGTCCTATCTACAAAGCCCTTTTCCTCACTGCCTTTTTCGCTTTTTTCCGCCTCTCCAACCTTGTCCCTAATTCAGTTTCTTCTTTCTTCCCCCTCACCCATTTGTGTAGGGCTGACTTTATTCTCCACCATGATTTTGCCACTCTTATTGTCAAATGGTCAAAAACCCTTCAAAAACAGTCCCAGTTTGCTACTGTCCAAATCCCTGTCTTGTTTCCATCCCCCCTTTCCTTTGTACCCCTTACTGAAAGCAAAGTCAGGAAGACTCTGTCCTCTATTGTTTCCTCCCTTGGCCTTGACCTTTACTCTCATTCCTTCCATTGCTTCCGTAGGTCTGGGGCCTCCCTGGCCTTTAATTCAGATGTCTCCCTTCAATCCATCCAGAAACAGGGCACTTGGTCCTCAGACTCTGTCTGGTCCTACATTGTTTCGAACCCCCAATCCCAAGGCTCTGTATCCCTTGCCTTCAAAAAACTCCTACAACCTCCCCTTTAACTACCCCTATTTGGTATTTGGCAGTAGTTCTTCACCTCACTCAAGTAAGTCTATGTAACCATTACACCACTATTCCACTTTACAACCAACAGTAACCTGTTAATTCCTCCTTACTTTGTGTCTTGGGGGAAAAAATTATTTATTTCAATTCTAATTTGTTGCTTAAATTTCACTTAGTAATTACTCTAACTTGTTAGCATGTCGTGTTAAGAAACTGTGACAGTAAAACTTAGTCATTACTCTCTTTTAGTAATCTTAGTATTTTATTTGTAGTAATCTTAGTAATCACAAATTCTATTTAGTAATATCAATGTGTTAAGTAACTTTTTAAAATGTTATCTAGTAGTGTTTTTAATAACTTGTGTCTTAGTAATTTTAGTGTTAACCTGTGTGTTAGTGTACAGTTAGTGTTAATAATAAATAATTTTATACCATCCTGGCTTACTTCTTGGCTTGAAACTGAGTTTCCTGTAAAAATTTCAGCCAGATTGACCAACTTTAAGGGGTGGTTTGGGCTGATCTGGCATTTTACCTATCCCTCGCCAACTACACTCCCTGAACCTGTACTTTGGGCTACATATGTATTTCTGAAGGAACACAATACTAAAATTCATTTCAGTTGCGAGTCCTGTGTGATTCAATATGGTTTTCAACCTTGAATCTACCTTAATTGAGAATATATCAGCATTTCCTGATACAGCCATCTGAGGCTGTATTTTCGCCTTCCTGGATCACATATGACACATATGACACCACTGGTATACCGGATGTAATCCTAAAACCTATGCAGTCAGATTTAGTATGTGGCAAGTGATTTTTAGGCCAAATTTCAGACTTATAGACCAATATTTGGTACTGGTTTGGGCTGATTTACATCTATTTTTGGCTATATTTAGAACACTATTTTGGTGAAATATTTTCTGATTAGACATGTAATGCTCCAAATTTGCCTAAAATATCCTCATTAATTATTAGAATATGCATAAAATTAAATTTGGGCTTTAGATTGGCAATATTACAATATACTTGACATCTTCCACCTGAAGGGTGACCTGGGCCCCCCCCACACCCCGGAAATTGAAATTTTTAATGTGGCCCTCGAGTATGTCAGCCTAATACAAATTCATTCTCAGATATAAACTGAGTTTCCTGTAAAAATTTCAGCCAGATTGACCAACTTTAAGGGGTGGTTTGGGCTGATCTGGCATTTTACCTATCCCTCGCCAACTACACTCCCTGAACCTGTACTTTGGGCTACATATGTATTTCTGAAGGAACACAATACTAAAATTAATTTCAGTTGCGAGTCCTGTGTGATTCAATATGGTTTTCAACCTTGAATCTACCTTAATTGAGAATATATCAGCATTTCCTGATACAGCCATCTGAGGCTGTATTTTCGCCTTCCTGGATCACATATGACACATATGACACCACTGGTATACCGGATGTAATCCTAAAACCTATGCAGTCAGATTTAGTATGTGGCAAGTGATTTTTAGTCCAAATTTCAGACTTATAGACCAATATTTGGTACTGGTTTGGGTTGATTTACATCTATTTTTGGCTATATTTAGAACACTATTTTGGTGAAATATTTTCTGATTAGACATGTAATGCTCCAAATGTGCTTAAAATATCCTCATTAATTATTAGAATATGCATAAAATTAAATTTGGGCTTTAGATTGGCAATATTACAATATACTTGACATATTCCACCTGAGGGGTGACCTGGGCCCCCCCCACACCCCGGAAATTGAAATTTTTAATGTGGCCCTCGAGTATGTCAGCCTAATACAAATTCATTCTCAGATATAAACTGAGTTTCCTGTAAACATTTCAGCCAGATTGACCAACTTTAAGGGGTGGTTTGGGCTGATCTGGCATTTTACCTATCCCTCGCCAACTACACTCCCTGAACCTGTACTTTGGGCTACATATGTATTTCTGAAGGAACACACTACTAAAATTCATTTCAGGGGCGACTCCAGTGTGATTCAATATGGTTTTCAACCTTGAATCTACCTTGATTGAGAATATATCAGCATTTCCTGATACAGCCATCTGAGGCTGTATTTTTGCATTCCTAGATCACATATGACACATATGACACCACTGGTATACCAGAGGTAATCCTAAAACCTATGCAGTCAGATTTAGTATGTGGCAAGTGATTTTTAGGCCAAATTTCAGACTTATAGACCAATATTTGGTACTGGTTTCGGCTGATTTAGATCTATTTTTGGCTATATTTAGAACACTATTTTAGTGAAATATTTTCTGATTAGACATGTAATGCTCCAAATGCGCCTAAAATATCCTCATTAATTATTAGAATATGCATAAAATTAAATTTGGGCTTCAGATTGGCAATATTAGAATATACTTGACATCTTCCACCTGAGGGGTGACCTGCTCCCCCCCCTTCAATTTTAATGTGGCCCTCGAGTATGCCAGCCTAATAAAAATTTATTCTCTGATATAAACTGAGTTTCCTGTAAAAATTTTAGCCAGATTGACCAACTTTAAGGGGTGGTTTGGGCTGATCTGGCATTTTACCTATCCCTCGCCAACTACACTCCCTGAACCAGTACTTTGGGCTACATATGTATTTCTGAAGGAACACACTACTAAAATTCATTTCAGGGGCGACTCCTGTGTGATTCCATATGGTTTTCAACCTTGAATCTACCTTAATTGAGAATATATCAGCATTTCCTGATACAGCCATCTGAGGCTGTATTTTCGCCTTCCTGGATCACATATGACACCACTGGTATACCAGATGTAATCCTAAAACCTATGCAGTCAGATTTAGTATGTGGTAAGTGATTTTTAGGCCAAATTTCAGACTTATAGACCAATATTTGGTACTGGTTTGGGCTGATTTACATCTATTTTTGGCTATATTTAGAACACTATTTTGGTGAAATATTTTCTGATTAGACATGTAATGCTCCAAATTTGCCTAAAATATCCTCATTAATTATTAGAATATGCATAAAATTAAATTTGGGCTTTAGATTGGCAATATTACAATGTACTTGACATTTTCCACCTGAGGGGTGACCTGGGCCCCCCCACACCCCGGAAATTGAAATTTTTAATGTGGCCCTCGAGTATGTCAGCCTAATACAAATTCATTCTCAGATATAAACTGAGTTTCCTGTAAAAATTTCAGCCAGATTGACCAACTTTAAGGGGTGGTTTGGGCTGATCTGGCATTTTACCTATCCCTCGCCAACTACACTCCCTGAACCTGTACTTTGGGCTACATATGTATTTCTGAAGGAACACAATACTAAAATTCATTTCAGGGGCGACTCCTGTGTGATTCAATATGGTTTTCAACCTTGAATCTACCTTAATTGAGAATATATCAGCATTTCCTGATACAGCCATCTGAGGCTGTATTTTCGCCTTCCTGGATCACATATGACACATATGACACCACTGGTATACCGGATGTAATCCTAAAACCTATGCAGTCAGATTTAGTATGTGGCAAGTGATTTTTAGGCCAAATTTCAGACTTATAGACCAATATTTGGTACTGGTTTGGGCTGATTTACATCTATTTTTGGCTATATTTAGAACACTATTTTGGTGAAATATTTTCTGATTAGACATGTAATGCTCCAAATTTGCCTAAAATATCCTCATTAATTATTAGAATATGCATAAAATTAAATTTGGGCTTTAGATTGGCAATATTACAATATACTTGACATCTTCCACCTGAAGGGTGACCTGGGCCCCCCCCACACCCCGGAAATTGAAATTTTTAATGTGGCCCTCGAGTATGTCAGCCTAATACAAATTCATTCTCAGATATAAACTGAGTTTCCTGTAAAAATTTCAGCCAGATTGACCAACTTTAAGGGGTGGTTTGGGCTGATCTGGCATTTTACCTATCCCTCGCCAACTACACTCCCTGAACCTGTACTTTGGGCTACATATGTATTTCTGAAGGAACACAATACTAAAATTAATTTCAGTTGCGAGTCCTGTGTGATTCAATATGGTTTTCAACCTTGAATCTACCTTAATTGAGAATATATCAGCATTTCCTGATACAGCCATCTGAGGCTGTATTTTCGCCTTCCTGGATCACATATGACACATATGACACCACTGGTATACCGGATGTAATCCTAAAACCTATGCAGTCAGATTTAGTATGTGGCAAGTGATTTTTAGTCCAAATTTCAGACTTATAGACCAATATTTGGTACTGGTTTGGGTTGATTTACATCTATTTTTGGCTATATTTAGAACACTATTTTGGTGAAATATTTTCTGATTAGACATGTAATGCTCCAAATGTGCTTAAAATATCCTCATTAATTATTAGAATATGCATAAAATTAAATTTGGGCTTTAGATTGGCAATATTACAATATACTTGACATATTCCACCTGAGGGGTGACCTGGGCCCCCCCACACCCCGGAAATTGAAATTTTTAATGTGGCCCTCGAGTATGTCAGCCTAATACAAATTCATTCTCAGATATAAACTGAGTTTCCTGTAAACATTTCAGCCAGATTGACCAACTTTAAGGGGTGGTTTGGGCTGATCTGGCATTTTACCTATCCCTCACCAACTACACTCCCTGAACCTGTACTTTGGGCTACATATGTATTTCTGAAGGAACACACTACTAAAATTCATTTCAGGGGCGACTCCAGTGTGATTCAATATGGTTTTCAACCTTGAATCTACCTTGATTGAGAATATATCAGCATTTCCTGATACAGCCATCTGAGGCTGTATTTTTGCATTCCTAGATCACATATGACACATATGACACCACTGGTATACCAGAGGTAATCCTAAAACCTATGCAGTCAGATTTAGTATGTGGCAAGTGATTTTTAGGCCAAATTTCAGACTTATAGACCAATATTTGGTACTGGTTTCGGCTGATTTAGATCTATTTTTGGCTATATTTAGAACACTATTTTAGTGAAATATTTTCTGATTAGACATGTAATGCTCCAAATGCGCCTAAAATATCCTCATTAATTATTAGAATATGCATAAAATTAAATTTGGGCTTCAGATTGGCAATATTAGAATATACTTGACATCTTCCACCTGAGGGGTGACCTGCTCCCCCCCCTTCAATTTTAATGTGGCCCTCGAGTATGCCAGCCTAATAAAAATTTATTCTCTGATATAAACTGAGTTTCCTGTAAAAATTTTAGCCAGATTGACCAAGTTTAAGGGGTGGTTTGGGCTGATCTGGCATTTTACCTATCCCTCGCCAACTACACTCCCTGAACCAGTACTTTGGGCTACATATGTATTTCTGAAGGAACACACTACTAAAATTCATTTCAGGGGCGACTCCTGTGTGATTCTATATGGTTTTCAACCTTGAATCTACCTTAATTGAGAATATATCAGCATTTCCTGATACAGCCATCTGAGGCTGTATTTTCGCCTTCCTGGATCACATATGACACCACTGGTATACCAGATGTAATCCTAAAACCTATGCAGTCAGATTTAGTATGTGGTAAGTGATTTTTAGGCCAAATTTCAGACTTATAGACCAATATTTGGTACTGGTTTGGGCTGATTTACATCTATTTTTGGCTATATTTAGAACACTATTTTGGTGAAATATTTTCTGATTAGACATGTAATGCTCCAAATTTGTCTAAAATATCCTCATTAATTATTAGAATATGCATAAAATTAAATTTGGGCTTTAGATTGGCAATATTACAATGTACTTGACATTTTCCACCTGAGGGGTGACCTGGGCCCCCCCACACCCCGGAAATTGAAATTTTTAATGTGGCCCTCGAGTATGTCAGCCTAATACAAATTCATTCTCAGATATAAACTGAGTTTCCTGTAAACATTTCAGCCAGATTGACCAACTTTAAGGGGTGGTTTGGGCTGATCTGGCATTTTACCTATCCCTCACCAACTACACTCCCTGAACCTGTACTTTGGGCTACATATGTATTTCTGAAGGAACACACTACTAAAATTCATTTCAGGGGCGACTCCAGTGTGATTCAATATGGTTTTCAACCTTGAATCTACCTTGATTGAGAATATATCAGCATTTCCTGATACAGCCATCTGAGGCTGTATTTTTGCATTCCTAGATCACATATGACACATATGACACCACTGGTATACCAGAGGTAATCCTAAAACCTATGCAGTCAGATTTAGTATGTGGCAAGTGATTTTTAGGCCAAATTTCAGACTTATAGACCAATATTTGGTACTGGTTTCGGCTGATTTAGATCTATTTTTGGCTATATTTAGAACACTATTTTAGTGAAATATTTTCTGATTAGACATGTAATGCTCCAAATGCGCCTAAAATATCCTCATTAATTATTAGAATATGCATAAAATTAAATTTGGGCTTCAGATTGGCAATATTAGAATATACTTGACATCTTCCACCTGAGGGGTGACCTGCTCCCCCCCCTTCAATTTTAATGTGGCCCTCGAGTATGCCAGCCTAATAAAAATTTATTCTCTGATATAAACTGAGTTTCCTGTAAAAATTTTAGCCAGATTGACCAAGTTTAAGGGGTGGTTTGGGCTGATCTGGCATTTTACCTATCCCTCGCCAACTACACTCCCTGAACCAGTACTTTGGGCTACATATGTATTTCTGAAGGAACACACTACTAAAATTCATTTCAGGGGCGACTCCTGTGTGATTCTATATGGTTTTCAACCTTGAATCTACCTTAATTGAGAATATATCAGCATTTCCTGATACAGCCATCTGAGGCTGTATTTTCGCCTTCCTGGATCACATATGACACCACTGGTATACCAGATGTAATCCTAAAACCTATGCAGTCAGATTTAGTATGTGGTAAGTGATTTTTAGGCCAAATTTCAGACTTATAGACCAATATTTGGTACTGGTTTGGGCTGATTTACATCTATTTTTGGCTATATTTAGAACACTATTTTGGTGAAATATTTTCTGATTAGACATGTAATGCTCCAAATTTGTCTAAAATATCCTCATTAATTATTAGAATATGCATAAAATTAAATTTGGGCTTTAGATTGGCAATATTACAATGTACTTGACATTTTCCACCTGAGGGGTGACCTGGGCCCCCCCACACCCCGGAAATTGAAATTTTTAATGTGGCCCTCGAGTATGTCAGCCTAATACAAATTCATTCTCAGATATAAACTGAGTTTCCTGTAAAAATTTCAGCCAGATTGACCAACTTTAAGGGGTGGTTTGGGCTGATCTGGCATTTTACCTATCCCTCGCCAACTACACTCCCTGAACCTGTACTTTGGGCTACATATGTATTTCTGAAGGAACACAATACTAAAATTCATTTCAGGGGCGACTCCTGTGTGATTCAATATGGTTTTCAACCTTGAATCTACCTTAATTGAGAATATATCAGCATTTCATGATACAGCCATCTGAGGCTGTATTTTTGCATTCCTAGATCACATATGACACCACTGGTATACCAGATGTAATCCTAAAACCTATGCAGTCAGATTTAGTATGTGGCAAGTGATTTTTAGGCCAAATTTCAGACTTATAGACCAATATTTGGTACTGGTTTCGGCTGATTTAGATCTATTTTTGGCTATATTTAGAACACTATTTTGGTGAAATATTTTCTGATTAGACATGTAATGCTCCAAATGTGCCTAAAATATCCTCACTAATTATTAGAATATGCATAAAATTAAATTTGGGCTTCAGATTGGCAATATTACAATATACTTGACATCTTCCACCTTAGGGGTGACCTGCCCCCCCCCCCCCCCCCGCCCCCCCCCGCACACCCCGGAAATTGAAATTTTTAATGTGGCCCTTGAGTATGCCAGCCTAATAAAAATTTATTCTCTGATATAAACTGAGTTTCCTGTAAAAATTTTAGCCAGATTGACCAACTTTAAGGGGTGGTTTGGGCTGATCTGGCATTTTACCTATCCCTCGCCAACTACACTCCCTGAACCAGTACTTTGGGCTACATATGTATTTCTGAAGAGACACACTACTAAAATTCATTTCAGGGGCGACTCCTGTGTGATTCAATATGGTTTTCAACCTTGAATCTACCTTAATTGAGAATATATCAGCATTTCCTGATACAGCCATCTGAGGCTGTATTTTCGCCTTCCTGGATCACATATGACACCACTGGTATACCAGATGTAATCCTAAAACCTATGCAGTCAGATTTAGTATGTGGCAAGTGATTTTTAGGCCAAATTTCAGACTTATAGACCAATATTTGGTACTGGTTTGGGCTGATTTACATCTATTTTTGGCTATATTTAGAACACTATTTTGGTGAAATATTTTCTGATTAGACATGTAATGCTCCAAATTTGCCTAAAATATCCTCATTAATTATTAGAATATGCATAAAATTAAATTTGGGCTTTAGATTGGCAATATTACAATATACTTGACATATTCCACCTGAGGGGTGACCTGGGCCCCCGCACACCCCGGAAATTGAAATTTTTAATGTGGCCCTCGAGTACGTCAGCCTAATACAAATTCATTCTCAGATATAAACTGAGTTTCCTGTAAAAATTTCAGCCAGATTGACCAACTTTAAGGGGTGGTTTGGGCTGATCTGGCATTTTACCTATCCCTCGCCAACTACACTCCCTGAACCTGTACTTTGGGCTACATATGTATTTCTGAAGGAACACACTACTAAAATTCATTTCAGGGGCGACTCCTGTGTGATTCAATATGGTTTTCAACCTTGAATCTACCTTAATTGAGAATATATCAGCATTTCCTGATACAGCCATCTGAGGCTGTATTTTCGCCTTCCTGGATCACATATGACACCACTGGTATACCAGATGTAATCCTAAAACCTATGCAGTCAGATTTAGTATGTGGCAAGTGATTTTTAGGCCAAATTTCAGACTTATAGACCAATATTTGGTACTGGTTTCGGCTGATTTAGATCTATTTTTGGCTATATTTAGAACACTATTTTAGTGAAATATCTTCTGATTAGACATGTAATGCTCCAAATGTGCCTAAAATATCCTCATTAATTATTAGAATATGCATAAAATTAAATTTGGGCTTCAGATTGGCAATATTAGAATATACTTGACATATTCCACCTTAGGGGTGACCTGGCCCCCCCCCCCCCCGCACACCCCGGAAATTGAAATTTTTAATGTGGCCCTCGAGTATGCCAGTCTAATAAAAATTTATTCTCTGATATAAACTGAGTTTCCTGTAAAAATTTTAGCCAGATTGACCAACTTTAAGGGGTGGTTTGGGCTGATCTGGCATTTTACCTATCCCTCGCCAACTACACTCCCTGAACCAGTACTTTGGGCTACATATGTATTTCTGAAGAAACACACTACTAAAATTAATTTCAGGGGCGACTCCGGTGTGATTCAATATGGTTTTCAACCTTGAATCTACCTTAATTGAGAATATATCAGCATTTCCTGATACAGCCATCTGAGGCTGTATTTTCGCCTTCCTGGATCACATATGACACATATGACACCACTGGTATACCAGATGTAATCCTAAAACTTATGCAGTCAGATTTAGTATGTGGCAAGTGATTTTTAGGCCAAATTTCAGACTTATAGACCAATATTTGGTACTGGTTTGGGCTGATTTACATCTATTTTTGGCTATATTTAGAACACTATTTTGGTGAAATATTTTCTGGTTAGACATGTAATGCTCCAAATGTGCCTAAAATATCCTCATTAATTATTAGAATATGCATAAAATTAAATTTGGGCTTCAGATTGGCAATATTAGAATATAATTGACATCTTCCACCTGAGGGGTAACCTGGGGCCCCCCCACACCCCGGAAATTGAAATTTTTAATGTGGCCCTCGAGTATGTCAGCCTAATACAAATTCATTCTCAGATATAAACTGAGTTTCCTGTAAAAATTTCAGCCAGATTGACCAACTTTAAGGGGTGGTTTGGGCTGATCTGGCATTTTACCTATCCCTCGCCAACTACACTCCCTGAACCTGTACTTTGGGCTACATATGTATTTCTGAAGGAACACAATACTAAAATTCATTTCAGGGGCGACTCCTGTGTGATTCAATATGGTTTTCAACCTTGAATCTACCTTAATTGAGAATATATCAGCATTTCCTGATACAGCCATCTGAGGCTGTATTTTCGCCTTCCTGGATCACATATGACACATATGACACCACTGGTATACCGGATGTAATCCTAAAACCTATGCAGTCAGATTTAGTATGTGGCAAGTGATTTTTAGTCCAAATTTCAGACTTATAGACCAATATTTGGTACTGGTTTGGGTTGATTTACATCTATTTTTGGCTATATTTAGAACACTATTTTGGTGAAATATTTTCTGATTAGACATGTAATGCTCCAAATGTGCTTAAAATATCCTCATTAATTATTAGAATATGCATAAAATTAAATTTGGGCTTTAGATTGGCAATATTACAATATACTTGACATATTCCACCTGAGGGGTGACCTGGGCCCCCCCACACCCCGGAAATTGAAATTTTTAATGTGGCCCTCGAGTATGTCAGCCTAATACAAATTCATTCTCAGATATAAACTGAGTTTCCTGTAAACATTTCAGCCAGATTGACCAACTTTAAGGGGTGGTTTGGGCTGATCTGGCATTTTACCTATCCCTCACCAACTACACTCCCTGAACCTGTACTTTGGGCTACATATGTATTTCTGAAGGAACACACTACTAAAATTCATTTCAGGGGCGACTCCAGTGTGATTCAATATGGTTTTCAACCTTGAATCTACCTTGATTGAGAATATATCAGCATTTCCTGATACAGCCATCTGAGGCTGTATTTTTGCATTCCTAGATCACATATGACACATATGACACCACTGGTATACCAGAGGTAATCCTAAAACCTATGCAGTCAGATTTAGTATGTGGCAAGTGATTTTTAGGCCAAATTTCAGACTTATAGACCAATATTTGGTACTGGTTTCGGCTGATTTAGATCTATTTTTGGCTATATTTAGAACACTATTTTAGTGAAATATTTTCTGATTAGACATGTAATGCTCCAAATGCGCCTAAAATATCCTCATTAATTATTAGAATATGCATAAAATTAAATTTGGGCTTCAGATTGGCAATATTAGAATATACTTGACATCTTCCACCTGAGGGGTGACCTGCTCCCCCCCCTTCAATTTTAATGTGGCCCTCGAGTATGCCAGCCTAATAAAAATTTATTCTCTGATATAAACTGAGTTTCCTGTAAAAATTTTAGCCAGATTGACCAACTTTAAGGGGTGGTTTGGGCTGATCTGGCATTTTACCTATCCCTCGCCAACTACACTCCCTGAACCAGTACTTTGGGCTACATATGTATTTCTGAAGGAACACACTACTAAAATTCATTTCAGGGGCGACTCCTGTGTGATTCCATATGGTTTTCAACCTTGAATCTACCTTAATTGAGAATATATCAGCATTTCCTGATACAGCCATCTGAGGCTGTATTTTCGCCTTCCTGGATCACATATGACACCACTGGTATACCAGATGTAATCCTAAAACCTATGCAGTCAGATTTAGTATGTGGTAAGTGATTTTTAGGCCAAATTTCAGACTTATAGACCAATATTTGGTACTGGTTTGGGCTGATTTACATCTATTTTTGGCTATATTTAGAACACTATTTTGGTGAAATATTTTCTGATTAGACATGTAATGCTCCAAATTTGTCTAAAATATCCTCATTAATTATTAGAATATGCATAAAATTAAATTTGGGCTTTAGATTGGCAATATTACAATGTACTTGACATTTTCCACCTGAGGGGTGACCTGGGCCCCCCCACACCCCGGAAATTGAAATTTTTAATGTGGCCCTCGAGTATGTCAGCCTAATACAAATTCATTCTCAGATATAAACTGAGTTTCCTGTAAAAATTTCAGCCAGATTGACCAACTTTAAGGGGTGGTTTGGGCTGATCTGGCATTTTACCTATCCCTCGCCAACTACACTCCCTGAACCTGTACTTTGGGCTACATATGTATTTCTGAAGGAACACAATACTAAAATTCATTTCAGGGGCGACTCCTGTGTGATTCAATATGGTTTTCAACCTTGAATCTACCTTAATTGAGAATATATCAGCATTTCATGATACAGCCATCTGAGGCTGTATTTTTGCATTCCTAGATCACATATGACACCACTGGTATACCAGATGTAATCCTAAAACCTATGCAGTCAGATTTAGTATGTGGCAAGTGATTTTTAGGCCAAATTTCAGACTTATAGACCAATATTTGGTACTGGTTTCGGCTGATTTAGATCTATTTTTGGCTATATTTAGAACACTATTTTGGTGAAATATTTTCTGATTAGACATGTAATGCTCCAAATGTGCCTAAAATATCCTCACTAATTATTAGAATATGCATAAAATTAAATTTGGGCTTCAGATTGGCAATATTACAATATACTTGACATCTTCCACCTTAGGGGTGACCTGCCCCCCCCCCCCCCGCCCCCCCCCGCACACCCCGGAAATTGAAATTTTTAATGTGGCCCTTGAGTATGCCAGCCTAATAAAAATTTATTCTCTGATATAAACTGAGTTTCCTGTAAAAATTTTAGCCAGATTGACCAACTTTAAGGGGTGGTTTGGGCTGATCTGGCATTTTACCTATCCCTCGCCAACTACACTCCCTGAACCAGTACTTTGGGCTACATATGTATTTCTGAAGAGACACACTACTAAAATTCATTTCAGGGGCGACTCCTGTGTGATTCAATATGGTTTTCAACTTTGAATCTACCTTAATTGAGAATATATCAGCATTTCCTGATACAGCCATCTGAGGCTGTATTTTCGCCTTCCTGGATCACATATGACACCACTGGTATACCAGATGTAATCCTAAAACCTATGCAGTCAGATTTAGTATGTGGCAAGTGATTTTTAGGCCAAATTTCAGACTTATAGACCAATATTTGGTACTGGTTTGGGCTGATTTACATCTATTTTTGGCTATATTTAGAACACTATTTTGGTGAAATATTTTCTGATTAGACATGTAATGCTCCAAATTTGCCTAAAATATCCTCATTAATTATTAGAATATGCATAAAATTAAATTTGGGCTTTAGATTGGCAATATTACAATATACTTGACATATTCCACCTGAGGGGTGACCTGGGCCCCCGCACACCCCGGAAATTGAAATTTTTAATGTGGCCCTCGAGTACGTCAGCCTAATACAAATTCATTCTCAGATATAAACTGAGTTTCCTGTAAAAATTTCAGCCAGATTGACCAACTTTAAGGGGTGGTTTGGGCTGATCTGGCATTTTACCTATCCCTCGCCAACTACACTCCCTGAACCTGTACTTTGGGCTACATATGTATTTCTGAAGGAACACACTACTAAAATTCATTTCAGGGGCGACTCCTGTGTGATTCAATATGGTTTTCAACCTTGAATCTACCTTAATTGAGAATATATCAGCATTTCCTGATACAGCCATCTGAGGCTGTATTTTCGCCTTCCTGGATCACATATGACACCACTGGTATACCAGATGTAATCCTAAAACCTATGCAGTCAGATTTAGTATGTGGCAAGTGATTTTTAGGCCAAATTTCAGACTTATAGACCAATATTTGGTACTGGTTTCGGCTGATTTAGATCTATTTTTGGCTATATTTAGAACACTATTTTAGTGAAATATTTTCTGATTAGACATGTAATGCTCCAAATGTGCCTAAAATATCCTCATTAATTATTAGAATATGCATAAAATTAAATTTGGGCTTCAGATTGGCAATATTAGAATATACTTGACATATTCCACCTTAGGGGTGACCTGGCCCCCCCCCCCCCCCCCCGCACACCCCGGAAATTGAAATTTTTAATGTGGCCCTCGAGTATGCCAGTCTAATAAAAATTTATTCTCTGATATAAACTGAGTTTCCTGTAAAAATTTTAGCCAGATTGACCAACTTTAAGGGGTGGTTTGGGCTGATCTGGCATTTTACCTATCCCTCGCCAACTACACTCCCTGAACCAGTACTTTGGGCTACATATGTATTTCTGAAGAAACACACTACTAAAATTAATTTCAGGGGCGACTCCGGTGTGATTCAATATGGTTTTCAACCTTGAATCTACCTTAATTGAGAATATATCAGCATTTCCTGATACAGCCATCTGAGGCTGTATTTTCGCCTTCCTGGATCACATATGACACATATGACACCACTGGTATACCAGATGTAATCCTAAAACTTATGCAGTCAGATTTAGTATGTGGCAAGTGATTTTTAGGCCAAATTTCAGACTTATAGACCAATATTTGGTACTGGTTTGGGCTGATTTACATCTATTTTTGGCTATATTTAGAACACTATTTTGGTGAAATATTTTCTGGTTAGACATGTAATGCTCCAAATGTGCCTAAAATATCCTCATTAATTATTAGAATATGCATAAAATTAAATTTGGGCTTCAGATTGGCAATATTAGAATATAATTGACATCTTCCACCTGAGGGGTAACCTGGGGCCCCCCCACACCCCGGAAATTGAAATTTTTAATGTGGCCCTCGAGTATGCCAGCCTAATACAAATTCATTCTCTGATATAAACTGAGTTTCCTGTAAAAATTTCAGCCAGATTGACCAACTTTAAGGGTTGGTTTGGGCTGATCTGGCATTTTACCTATCCCTCGCCAACTACACTCCCTGAACCTGTACTTTGGGCTACATATGTATTTCTGAAGGAACACACTACTAAAATTCATTTCAGGGGCGACTCCTGTGTGATTCAATATGGTTTTCAACCTTGAATCTACCTTAATTGAGAATATATCAGCATTTCCTGATACAGCCATCTGAGGCTGTATTTTCGCCTTCCTGGATCACATATGACACATATGACACCACTGGTATACCAGATGTAATCCTAAAACCTATGCAGTCAGATTTAGTATGTGGCAAGTGATTTTTAGGCCAAATTTCAGACTTATAGACCAATATTTGGTACTGGTTTGGGCTGATTTACATCTATTTTTGGCTATATTTAGAACACTATTTTGGTGAAATATTTTCTGATTAGACATGTAATGCTCCAAATGTGCCTAAAATATCCTCGTTAATTATTAGAATATGCATAAAATTAAATTTGGGCTTTAGATTGGCAATATTACAATATACTTGACATCTTCCACCTGAGGGGTGACCTGGGCCCCCCCACACCCCGGAAATTGAAATTTTTAATGTGGCCCTCGAGTATGTCAGCCTAATACAAATTCATTCTCAGATATAAACTGAGTTTCCTGTAAAAATTTCAGCCAGATTGACCAACTTTAAGAGGTGGTTTGGGCTGATCTGGCATTTTACCTATCCCTCGCCAACTACACTCCCTGAACCTGTACTTTGGGCTACATATGTATTTCTGAAGGAACACAATACTAAAATTCATTTCAGGGGCGACTCCTGTGTGATTCAATATGGTTTTCAACCTTGAATCTACCTTAATTGAGAATATATCAGCATTTCCTGATACAGCCATCTGAGGCTGTATTTTCGCCTTCCTGGATCACATATGACACATATGACACCACTGGTATACCAGATGTAATCCTAAAACCTATGCAGTCAGATTTAGTATGTGGCAAGTGATTTTTAGGCCAAATTTCAGACTTATAGACCAATATTTGGTACTGGTTTGGGCTGATTTACATCTATTTTTGGCTATATTTAGAACACAATTTTGGTGAAATATTTTCTGGTTAGACATGTAATGCTCCAAATGTGCCTAAAATATCCTCATTAATTATTAGAATATGCATAAAATTAAATTTCGGCTTCAGATTGGCAATATTAGAATATAATTGACATCTTCCACCTGAGGGGTAACCTGGGGCCCCCCCCCACACCCCGAAAATTGAAATTTTTAATGTGGCCCTCGAGTATGCCAGCCTAATACAAATTCATTCTCTGATATAAACTGAGTTTCCTGTAAAAATTTCAGCCAGATTGACCAACTTTAAGGGGTGGTTTGGGCTGATCTGGCATTTTACCTATCCCTCGCCAACTACACTCCCTGAACCTGTACTTTGGGCTACATATGTATTTCTGAAGGAACACAATACTAAAATTCATTTCAGGGGCGACTCCTGTGTGATTCAATATGGTTTTCAACCTTGAATCTACCTTAATTGAGAATATATCAGCATTTCCTGATACAGCCATCTGAGGCTGTATTTTCGCCTTCCTGGATCACATATGACACATATGACACCACTGGTATACCAGATGTAATCCCAAAACCTATGCAGTCAGATTTAGTATGTGGCAAGTGATTTTTAGGCCAAATTTCAGACGTATAGACCAATATTTGGTACTGGTTTGGGCTGATTTACATCTATTTTTGGCTATATTTAGAACACTATTTTGGTGAAATATTTTCTGGTTAGACATGTAATGCTCCAAATGTGCCTAAAATATCCTCATTAATTATTAGAATATGCATAAAATTAAATTTGGGCTTCAGATTGGCAATATTAGAATATAATTGACATCTTCCACCTGAGGGGTAACCTGGGCCCCCCCCACACCCCGGAAATTGAAATTTTTAATGTGGCCCTCGAGTATGCCAGCCTAATACAAATTCATTCTCTGATATAAACTGAGTTTCCTGTAAAAATTTCAGCCAGATTGACCAACTTTAAGGGGTGGTTTGGGCTGATCTGGCATTTTACCTATCCCTCGACAACTACACTCCCTGAACCTGCACTTTGGGCTACATATGTATTTCTGAAGGAACACAATACTAAAATTCATTTCAGGGGCGACTCCTGTGTGATTCAATATGGTTTTCAACCTTGAATCTACCTTAATTGAGAATATATCAGCATTTCCTGATACAGCCATCTGAGGCTGTATTTTCGCCTTCCTGGATCACATATGACACATATGACACCACTGGTATACCAGATGTAATCCTAAAACCTATGCAGTCAGATTTAGTATGTGGCAAGTGATTTTTAGGCCAAATTTCAGACTTATAGACCAATATTTGGTACTGGTTTGGGCTGATTTACATCTATTTTTGGCTATATTTAGAACACTATTTTGGTGAAATATTTTCTGGTTAGACATGTAATGCTCCAAATGTGCCTAAAATATCCTCATTAATTATTAGAATATGCATAAAATTAAATTTGGGCTTCAGATTGGCAATATTAGAATATAATTGACATCTTCCACATGAGGGGTAACCTGGGGCCCCCCCACACCCCGGAAATTGAAATTTTTAATGTGGCCCTCGAGTATGCCAGCCTAATACAAATTCATTCCCTGATCTAAACTGAGTTTCCTGTAAAAATTTCAGCCAGATTGACCAACTTTAAGGGGTGGTTTGGGCTGATCTGGCATTTTACCTATCCCTCGCCAACTACACTCCCTGAACCTGTACTTTGGGCTACATATGTATTTCTGAAGGAACACAATACTAAAATTCATTTCAGGGGCGACTCCTGTGTGATTCAATATGGTTTTCAACCTTGAATCTACCTTAATTGAGAATATATCAGCATTTCCTGATACAGCCATCTGAGGCTGTATTTTCGCCTTCCTGGATCACATATGACACATATGACACCACTGGTATACCAGATGTAATCCTAAAACCTATGCAGTCAGATTTAGTATGTGGCAAGTGATTTTTAGGCCAAATTTCAGACTTATAGACCAATATTTGGTACTGGTTTGGGCTGATTTACATCTATTTTTGGCTATATTTAGAACACTATTTTGGTGAAATATTTTCTGGTTAGACATGTAATGCTCCAAATGTGCCTAAAATATCCTCATTAATTATTAGAATATGCATAAAATTAAATTTGGGCTTCAGATTGGCAATATTAGAATATAATTGACATCTTCCACCTGAGGGGTAACCTGGGGCCCCCCACACCCCGGAAATTGAAATTTTTAATGTGGCCCTCGAGTATGCCAGCCTAATACAAATTCATTCTCTGATATAAACTGAGTTTCCTGTAAAAGTTTCAGCCAGATTGACCAACTTTAAGGGGTGGTTTGGGCTGATCTTGCATTTTACCTATCCCTCGCCAACTACACTCCCTGAACCTGTACTTTGGGCTACATATGTATTTCTGAAGGAACACAATACTAAAATTCATTTCAGGGGCGACTCCTGTGTGATTCAATGTGGTTTTCAACCTTGAATGAAGCTTAATTGAGAATATATCAGCATTTCCTGATACAGCCATCTGAGGCTGTATTTTCGCCTTTCTGGATCACATATGACACATATGACACCACTGGTATACCAGAGGTAATCCTAAAACCTATGCAGTCAGATTTAGTATGTGGCAAGTGATTTTTAGGCGAAATTTCAGACTTATAGACCAATATTTGGTACTGGTTTGGGCTGATTTACATCTATTTTTGGCTATATTTAGAACACTATTTTGGTGAAATATTTTCTCATTAGACATGTAATGCTCCAAATGTGCCTAAAATATCCTCATTAATTATTAGAATATGCATAAAATTAAATTTGGGCTTCAGATTGGCAATATTAGAATATACTTGACATCTTCCACCTGAGGGGTGACCTGGGCCCCCCCCCCCCCACACCCCGGAAATTGAAATTTTTAATGTGGCCCTCGAGTATGCCAGCCTAATACACATTCATTCTCTGATATAAACTGAGTTTCCTGTAAAAATTTCAGCCAGATTGACCAACTTTAAGGGGTGGTTTGGGCTGATCTGGCATTTTACCTATCCCTCGCCAACTACACTCCCTGAACCTGTACTTTGGGCTACATATGTATTTCTGAAGGAACACAATACTAAAATTCATTTCAGGGGCGACTCCTGTGTGATTCAATATGGTTTTCAACCTTGAATCTACCTTAATTGAGAATATATCAGCATTTCCTGATACAGCCATCTGAGGCTGTATTTTCGCCTTCCTGGATCACATATGACACATATGACACCACTGGTATACCAGATGTAATCCTAAAACCTATGCAGTCAGATTTAGTATGTGGCAAGTGATTTTTAGGCCAAATTTCAGACTTATAGACCAATATTTGGTACTGGTTTGGGCTGATTTACATCTATTTTTGGCTATATTTAGAACACTATTTTGGTGAAATATTTTCTGGTTAGACATGTAATGCTCCAAATGTGCCTAAAATATCCTCATTAATTATTAGAATATGCATAAAATTAAATTTGGGCTTCAGATTGGCAATATTAGAATATAATTGACATCTTCCACCTGGGGGGTAACCTGGGGGCCCCCACACCCCGGAAATTGAAATTTTTAATGTGGCCCTCGAGTATGCCAGCCTAATACAAATTCATTCTCTGATATAAACTGAGTTTCCTGTAAAAATTTCAGCCAGATTGACCAACTTTAAGGGGTGGTTTGGGCTGATCTGGCATTTTACCTATCCCTCGCCAACTACACTCCCTGAACCTGTACTTTGGGCTACATATGTATTTCTGAAGGAACACAATACTAAAATTCATTTCAGGGGCGACTCCTGTGTGATTCAATGTGGTTTTCAACCTTGAATCTACCTTAATTGAGAATATATCAGCATTTCCTGATACAGCCATCTGAGGCTGTATTTTCGCCTTTCTGGATCACATATGACACATATGACACCACTGGTATACCAGAGGTAATCCTAAAACCTATGCAGTCAGATTTAGTATGTGGCAAGTGATTTTTAGGCGAAATTTCAGACTTATAGACCAATATTTGGTACTGGTTTGGGCTGATTTACATCTATTTTTGGCTATATTTAGAACACTATTTTGGTGAAATATTTTCTCATTAGACATGTAATGCTCCAAATGTGCCTAAAATATCCTCATTAATTATTAGAATATGCATAAAATTAAATTTGGGCTTCAGATTGGCAATATTAGAATATACTTGACATCTTCCACCTGAGGGGTGACCTGGGCCCCCCCCCCCCACACCCCGGAAATTGAAATTTTTAATGTGGCCCTCGAGTATGCCAGCCTAATACACATTCATTCTCTGATATAAACTGAGTTTCCTGTAAAAATTTCAGCCAGATTGACCAACTTTAAGGGGTGGTTTGGGCTGATCTGGCATTTTACCTATCCCTCGCCAACTACACTCCCTGAACCTGTACTTTGGGCTACATATGTATTTCTGAAGGAACACAATACTAAAATTCATTTCAGGGGCGACTCCTGTGTGATTCAATATGGTTTTCAACCTTGAATCTACCTTAATTGAGAATATATCAGCATTTCCTGATACAGCCATCTGAGGCTGTATTTTCGCCTTCCTGGATCACATATGACACATATGACACCACTGGTATACCAGATGTAATCCTAAAACCTATGCAGTCAGATTTAGTATGTGGCAAGTGATTTTTAGGCCAAATTTCAGACTTATAGACCAATATTTGGTACTGGTTTGGGCTGATTTACATCTATTTTTGGCTATATTTAGAACACTATTTTGGTGAAATATTTTCTGGTTAGACATGTAATGCTCCAAATGTGCCTAAAATATCCTCATTAATTATTAGAATATGCATAAAATTAAATTTGGGCTTCAGATTGGCAATATTAGAATATAATTGACATCTTCCACCTGGGGGGTAACCTGGGGGCCCCCACACCCCGGAAATTGAAATTTTTAATGTGGCCCTCGAGTATGCCAGCCTAATACAAATTCATTCTCTGATATAAACTGAGTTTCCTGTAAAAATTTCAGCCAGATTGACCAACTTTAAGGGGTGGTTTGGGCTGATCTGGCATTTTACCTATCCCTCGCCAACTACACTCCCTGAACCTGTACTTTGGGCTACATATGTATTTCTGAAGGAACACAATACTAAAATTCATTTCAGGGGCGACTCCTGTGTGATTCAATGTGGTTTTCAACCTTGAATCTACCTTAATTGAGAATATATCAGCATTTCCTGATACAGCCATCTGAGGCTGTATTTTCGCCTTTCTGGATCACATATGACACATATGACACCACTGGTATACCAGAGGTAATCCTAAAACCTATGCAGTCAGATTTAGTATGTGGCAAGTGATTTTTAGGCGAAATTTCAGACTTATAGACCAATATTTGGTACTGGTTTGGGCTGATTTACATCTATTTTTGGCTATATTTAGAACACTATTTTGGTGAAATATTTTCTCATTAGACATGTAATGCTCCAAATGTGCCTAAAATATCCTCATTAATTATTAGAATATGCATAAAATTAAATTTGGGCTTCAGATTGGCAATATTAGAATATACTTGACATCTTCCACCTGAGGGATGACCTGGGGCCCCCCCCACACCCCGGAAATTGAAATTTTTAATGTGGCCCTCGAGTATGCCAGCCTAATACAAATTCATTCCCTGATATAAACTGAGTTTCCTGTAAAAATTTCAGCCAGATTGACCAACTTTAAGGGGTGGTTTGGGCTGATCTGGCATTTTACCTATCCCTCGCCAACTACACTCCCTGAACCTGTACTTTGGGCTACATATGTATTTCTGAAGGAACACAATACTAAAATTCATTTCAGGGGCGACTCCTGTGTGATTCAATGTGGTTTTCAACCTTGAATCTACCTTAATTGAGAATATATCAGCATTTCCTGATACAGCCATCTGAGGCTGTATTTTCGCCTTTCTGGATCACATATGACACATATGACACCACTGGTATACCAGAGGTAATCCTAAAACCTATGCAGTCAGATTTAGTATGTGGCAAGTGATTTTTAGGCGAAATTTCAGACTTATAGACCAATATTTGGTACTGGTTTGGGCTGATTTACATCTATTTTTGGCTATATTTAGAACACTATTTTGGTGAAATATTTTCTCATTAGACATGTAATGCTCCAAATGTGCCTAAAATATCCTCATTAATTATTAGAATATGCATAAAATTAAATTTGGGCTTCAGATTGGCAATATTAGAATATACTTGACATCTTCCACCTGAGGGATGACCTGGGGCCCCCCCACACCCCGGAAATTGAAATTTTTAATGTGGCCCTCGAGTATGCCAGCCTAATACAAATTCATTCCCTGATATAAACTGAGTTTCCTGTAAAAATTTCAGCCAGATTGACCAACTTTAAGGGGTGGTTTGGGCTGATCTGGCATTTTACCTATCCCTCGCCAACTACACTCCCTGAACCTGTACTTTGGGCTACATATGTATTTCTGAAGGAACACAATACTAAAATTCATTTCAGGGGCGACTCCTGTGTGATTCAATATGGTTTTCAACCTTGAATCTACCTTAATTGAGAATATATCAGCATTTCCTGATACAGCCATCTGAGGCTGTATTTTCGCCTTCCTGGATCACATATGACACATATGACACCACTGGTATACCAGATGTAATCCTAAAACCTATGCAGTCAGATTTAGTATGTGGCAAGTGATTTTTAGGCCAAATTTCAGACTTATAGACCAATATTTGGTACTGGTTTGGGCTGATTTACATCTATTTTTGGCTATATTTAGAACACTATTTTGGTGAAATATTTTCTGGTTAGACATGTAATGCTCCAAATGTGCCTAAAATATCCTCATTAATTATTAGAATATGCATAAAATTAAATTTGAGCTTCAGATTGGCAATATTAGAATATAATTGACATCTTCCACCTGAGGGGTAACCTGGGGCCCCCCCACACCCCGGAAATTGAAATTTTTAATGTGGCCCTCGAGTATGCCAGCCTAATACAAATTCATTCCCTGATATAAACTGAGTTTCCTGTAAAAATTTCAGCCAGATTGACCAACTTTAAGGGGTGGTTTGGGCTGATCTGGCATTTTACCTATCCCTCGCCAACTACACTCCCTGAACCTGTACTTTGGGCTACATATGTATTTCTGAAGGAACACAATACTAAAATTCATTTCAGGGGCGACTCCTGTGTGATTCAATATGGTTTTCAACCTTGAATCTACCTTAATTGAGAATATATCAGCATTTCCTGATACAGCCATCTGAGGCTGTATTTTCGCCTTCCTGGATCACATATGACACATATGACACCACTGGTATACCAGATGTAATCCTAAAACCTATGCAGTCAGATTTAGTATGTGGCAAGTGATTTTTAGGCCAAATTTCAGACTTATAGACCAATATTTGGTACTGGTTTGGGCTGATTTACATCTATTTTTGGCTATATTTAGAACACTATTTTGGTGAAATATTTTCTGGTTAGACATGTAATGCTCCAAATGTGCCTAAAATATCCTCATTAATTATTAGAATATGCATAAAATTAAATTTGGGCTTCAGATTGGCAATATTAGAATATAATTGACATCTTCCACCTGGGGGGTAACCTGGGGGCCCCCACACCCCGGAAATTGAAATTTTTAATGTGGCCCTCGAGTATGCCAGCCTAATACAAATTCATTCTCTGATATAAACTGAGTTTCCTGTAAAAATTTCAGCCAGATTGACCAACTTTAAGGGGTGGTTTGGGCTGATCTGGCATTTTACCTATCCCTCGCCAACTACACTCCCTGAACCTGTACTTTGGGCTACATATGTATTTCTGAAGGAACACAATACTAAAATTCATTTCAGGGGCGACTCCTGTGTGATTCAATGTGGTTTTCAACCTTGAATCTACCTTAATTGAGAATATATCAGCATTTCCTGATACAGCCATCTGAGGCTGTATTTTCGCCTTTCTGGATCACATATGACACATATGACACCACTGGTATACCAGAGGTAATCCTAAAACCTATGCAGTCAGATTTAGTATGTGGCAAGTGATTTTTAGGCGAAATTTCAGACTTATAGACCAATATTTGGTACTGGTTTGGGCTGATTTACATCTATTTTTGGCTATATTTAGAACACTATTTTGGTGAAATATTTTCTCATTAGACATGTAATGCTCCAAATGTGCCTAAAATATCCTCATTAATTATTAGAATATGCATAAAATTAAATTTGGGCTTCAGATTGGCAATATTAGAATATACTTGACATCTTCCACCTGAGGGATGACCTGGGGCCCCCCCACACCCCGGAAATTGAAATTTTTAATGTGGCCCTCGAGTATGCCAGCCTAATACAAATTCATTCCCTGATATAAACTGAGTTTCCTGTAAAAATTTCAGCCAGATTGACCAACTTTAAGGGGTGGTTTGGGCTGATCTGGCATTTTACCTATCCCTCGCCAACTACACTCCCTGAACCTGTACTTTGGGCTACATATGTATTTCTGAAGGAACACAATACTAAAATTCATTTCAGGGGCGACTCCTGTGTGATTCAATATGGTTTTCAACCTTGAATCTACCTTAATTGAGAATATATCAGCATTTCCTGATACAGCCATCTGAGGCTGTATTTTCGCCTTCCTGGATCACATATGACACATATGACACCACTGGTATACCAGATGTAATCCTAAAACCTATGCAGTCAGATTTAGTATGTGGCAAGTGATTTTTAGGCCAAATTTCAGACTTATAGACCAATATTTGGTACTGGTTTGGGCTGATTTACATCTATTTTTGGCTATATTTAGAACACTATTTTGGTGAAATATTTTCTGGTTAGACATGTAATGCTCCAAATGTGCCTAAAATATCCTCATTAATTATTAGAATATGCATAAAATTAAATTTGAGCTTCAGATTGGCAATATTAGAATATAATTGACATCTTCCACCTGAGGGGTAACCTGGGGCCCCCCCACACCCCGGAAATTGAAATTTTTAATGTGGCCCTCGAGTATGCCAGCCTAATACAAATTCATTCCCTGATATAAACTGAGTTTCCTGTAAAAATTTCAGCCAGATTGACCAACTTTAAGGGGTGGTTTGGGCTGATCTGGCATTTTACCTATCCCTCGCCAACTACACTCCCTGAACCTGTACTTTGGGCTACATATGTATTTCTGAAGGAACACAATACTAAAATTCATTTCAGGGGCGACTCCTGTGTGATTCAATATGGTTTTCAACCTTGAATCTACCTTAATTGAGAATATATCAGCATTTCCTGATACAGCCATCTGAGGCTGTATTTTCGCCTTCCTGGATCACATATGACACATATGACACCACTGGTATACCAGATGTAATCCTAAAACCTATGCAGTCAGATTTAGTATGTGGCAAGTGATTTTTAGGCCAAATTTCAGACTTATAGACCAATATTTGGTACTGGTTTGGGCTGATTTACATCTATTTTTGGCTATATTTAGAACACTATTTTGGTGAAATATTTTCTGGTTAGACATGTAATGCTCCAAATGTGCCTAAAATATCCTCATTAATTATTAGAATATGCATAAAATTAAATTTGGGCTTCAGATTGGCAATATTAGAATATAATTGACATCTTCCACCTGAGGGGTAACCTGGGGCCCCCCACACCCCGGAAATTGAAATTTTTAATGTGGCCCTCGAGTATGCCAGCCTAATACAAATTCATTCTCTGATATAAACTGAGTTTCCTGTAAAAATTTCAGCCAGATTGACCAACTTTAAGGGGTGGTTTGGGCTGATCTGGCATTTTACCTATCCCTCGCCAACTACACTCCCTGAACCTGTACTTTGGGCTACATATGTATTTCTGAAGGAACACAATACTAAAATTCATTTCAGGGGCGACTCCTGTGTGATTCAATGTGGTTTTCAACCTTGAATCTACCTTAATTGAGAATATATCAGCATTTCCTGATACAGCCATCTGAGGCTGTATTTTCGCCTTTCTGGATCACATATGACACATATGACACCACTGGTATACCAGAGGTAATCCTAAAACCTATGCAGTCAGATTTAGTATGTGGCAAGTGATTTTTAGGCGAAATTTCAGACTTATAGACCAATATTTGGTACTGGTTTGGGCTGATTTACATCTATTTTTGGCTATATTTAGAACACTATTTTGGTGAAATATTTTCTCATTAGACATGTAATGCTCCAAATGTGCCTAAAATATCCTCATTAATTATTAGAATATGCATAAAATTAAATTTGGGCTTCAGATTGGCAATATTAGAATATACTTGACATCTTCCACCTGAGGGATGACCTGGGGCCCCCCCACACCCCGGAAATTGAAATTTTTAATGTGGCCCTCGAGTATGCCAGCCTAATACAAATTCATTCTCTGATATAAACTGAGTTTCCTGTAAAAATTTTAGCCAGATTGACCAACTTTAAGGGGTGGTTTGGGCTGATCTGGCATTTTACCTATCCCTCGCCAACTACACTCCCTGAACCTGTACTTTGGGCTACATATGTATTTCTGAAGGAACACAATACTAAAATCCATTTCAGGGGCGACTCCTGTGTGATTCAATGTGGTTTTCAACCTTGAATCTACCTTAATTGAGAATATATCAGCATTTCCTGATACAGCCATCTGAGGCTGTATTTTCGCCTTTCTGGATCACATATGACACATACGACACCACTGGTATACCAGAGGTAATCCTAAAACCTATGCAGTCAGATTTAGTATGTGGCAAGTGATTTTTAGGCCAAATTTCAGACTTATAGACCAATATTTGGTACTGGTTTGGGCTGATTTACATCTATTTTTGGCTATATTTAGAACACTATTTTGGTGAAATATTTTCTCATTAGACATGTAATGCTCCAAATGTGCCTAAAATATCCTCATTAATTATTCGAATATGCATAAAATTAAATTTGGGCTTCAGATTGGCAATATTAGAATATACTTGACATCTTCCACCTGTGGGGTAACCTGGGCCCCCCCCCCCACACCCCGGAAATTGAAATTTTTAATGTGGCCCTCGAGTATGCCAGCCTAATACAAATTCATTCTCTGATATAAACTGAGTTTCCTGTAAAAATTTTAGCCAGATTGACCAACTTTAAGGGGTGGTTTGGGCTGATCTGGCATTTTACCTATCCCTCGCCAACTACACTCCCTGAACCTGTACTTTGGGCTACATATGTATTTCTGAAGGAACACAATACTAAAATCCATTTCAGGGGCGACTCCTGTGTGATTCAATGTGGTTTTCAACCTTGAATCTACCTTAATTGAGAATATATCAGCATTTGCTGATACAGCCATCTGAGGCTGTATTTTCGCCTTTCTGGATCACATATGACACATACGACACCACTGGTATACCAGAGGTAATCCTAAAACCTATGCAGTCAGATTTAGTATGTGGCAAGTGATTTTTAGGCCAAATTTCAGACTTATAGACCAATATTTGGTACTGGTTTGGGCTGATTTACATCTATTTTTGGCTATATTTAGAACACTATTTTGGTGAAATATTTTCTCATTAGACATGTAATGCTCCAAATGTGCCTAAAATATCCTCATTAATTATTAGAATATGCATAAAATTAAATTTGGGCTTCAGATTGGCAATATTAGAATATACTTGACATCTTCCACCTGTGGGGTAACCTGGGGCCCCCCCACACCCCGGAAATTGAAATTTTTAATGTGGCCCTCGAGTATGCCAGCCTAATACAAATTCATTCCCTGATATAAACTGAGTTTCCTGTAAAAATTTCAGCCAGATTGACCAACTTTAAGGGGTGGTTTGGGCTGATCTGGCATTTTACCTATCCCTCGCCAACTACACTCCCTGAACCTGTACTTTGGGCTACATATGTATTTCTGAAGGAACACAATACTAAAATTCATTTCAGGGGCGACTCCTGTGTGATTCAATATGGTTTTCAACCTTGAATCTACCTTAATTGAGAATATATCAGCATTTCCTGATACAGCCATCTGAGGCTGTATTTTCGCCTTCCTGGATCACATATGACACATATGACACCACTGGTATACCAGATGTAATCCTAAAACCTATGCAGTCAGATTTAGTATGTGGCAAGTGATTTTTAGGCCAAATTGCAGACTTATAGACCAATATTTGGTACTGGTTTGGGCTGATTTACATCTATTTTTGGCTATATTTAGAACACTATTTTGGTGAAATATTTTCTGGTTAGACATGTAATGCTCCAAATGTGCCTAAAATATCCTCATTAATTATTAGAATATGCATAAAATTAAATTTGGGCTTCAGATTGGCAATATTAGAATATAATTGACATCTTCCACCTGAGGGGTAACCTGGGGCCCCCCACACCCCGGAAATTGAAATTTTTAATGTGGCCCTCGAGTATGCCAGCCTAATACACATTCATTCTCTGATATAAACTGAGTTTCCTGTAAAAATTTCAGCCAGATTGACCAACTTTAAGGGGTGGTTTGAGCTGATCTGGCATTTTACCTATCCCTCGCCAACTACACTCCCTGAACCTGTACTTTGGGCTACATATGTATTTCTGAAGGAACACAATACTAAAATCCATTTCAGGGGCGACTCCTGTGTGTTTCAATGTGGTTTTCAACCTTGAATCTACCTTAATTGAGAATATATCAGTATTTCCTGATACAGCCATCTGAGGCTGTATTTTCGCCTTCCTGGATCACATATGACATATATGACACCACTAGTATACCAGAGGTAATCCTAAAACCTATGCAGTCAGATTTAGTATGTGGCAAGTGATTTTTAGGCCAAATTTCAGACTTATAGACCAATATTTGGTACTGGTTTGGGCTGATTTACATCTATTTTTGGCTATATTTAGAACACTATTTTGGTGAAATATTTTCTGGTTAGACATGTAATGCTCCAAATGTGCCTAAAATACCCTCATTAATTATTAGAATATGCATAAAATTAAATTTGGGCTTCAGATTGGCAATATTAGAATATACTTGACATCTTCCACCTGAGGGATGACCTGGGGCCCCCCCACACCCCGGAAATTGAAATTTTTAATGTGGCCCTCGAGTATGCCAGCCTAATACAAATTCATTCTCTGATATAAACTGAGTTTCCTGTAAAAATTTTAGCCAGATTGACCAACTTTAAGGGGTGGTTTGGGCTGATCTGGCATTTTACCTATCCCTCGCCAACTACACTCCCTGAACCTGTACTTTGGGCTACATATGTATTTCTGAAGGAACACAATACTAAAATCCATTTCAGGGGCGACTCCTGTGTGATTCAATGTGGTTTTCAACCTTGAATCTACCTTAATTGAGAATATATCAGCATTTCCTGATACAGCCATCTGAGGCTGTATTTTCGCCTTTCTGGATCACATATGACACATACGACACCACTGGTATACCAGAGGTAATCCTAAAACCTATGCAGTCAGATTTAGTATGTGGCAAGTGATTTTTAGGCCAAATTTCAGACTTATAGACCAATATTTGGTACTGGTTTGGGCTGATTTACATCTATTTTTGGCTATATTTAGAACACTATTTTGGTGAAATATTTTCTCATTAGACATGTAATGCTCCAAATGTGCCTAAAATATCCTCATTAATTATTAGAATATGCATAAAATTAAATTTGGGCTTCAGATTGGCAATATTAGAATATACTTGACATCTTCCACCTGTGGGGTAACCTGGGGCCCCCCCACACCCCGGAAATTGAAATTTTTAATGTGGCCCTCGAGTATGCCAGCCTAATACAAATTCATTCCCTGATATAAACTGAGTTTCCTGTAAAAATTTCAGCCAGATTGACCAACTTTAAGGGGTGGTTTGGGCTGATCTGGCATTTTACCTATCCCTCGCCAACTACACTCCCTGAACCTGTACTTTGGGCTACATATGTATTTCTGAAGGAACACAATACTAAAATTCATTTCAGGGGCGACTCCTGTGTGATTCAATATGGTTTTCAACCTTGAATCTACCTTAATTGAGAATATATCAGCATTTCCTGATACAGCCATCTGAGGCTGTATTTTCGCCTTCCTGGATCACATATGACACATATGACACCACTGGTATACCAGATGTAATCCTAAAACCTATGCAGTCAGATTTAGTATGTGGCAAGTGATTTTTAGGCCAAATTGCAGACTTATAGACCAATATTTGGTACTGGTTTGGGCTGATTTACATCTATTTTTGGCTATATTTAGAACACTATTTTGGTGAAATATTTTCTGGTTAGACATGTAATGCTCCAAATGTGCCTAAAATATCCTCATTAATTATTAGAATATGCATAAAATTAAATTTGGGCTTCAGATTGGCAATATTAGAATATAATTGACATCTTCCACCTGAGGGGTAACCTGGGGCCCCCCACACCCCGGAAATTGAAATTTTTAATGTGGCCCTCGAGTATGCCAGCCTAATACACATTCATTCTCTGATATAAACTGAGTTTCCTGTAAAAATTTCAGCCAGATTGACCAACTTTAAGGGGTGGTTTGAGCTGATCTGGCATTTTACCTATCCCTCGCCAACTACACTCCCTGAACCTGTACTTTGGGCTACATATGTATTTCTGAAGGAACACAATACTAAAATCCATTTCAGGGGCGACTCCTGTGTGTTTCAATGTGGTTTTCAACCTTGAATCTACCTTAATTGAGAATATATCAGTATTTCCTGATACAGCCATCTGAGGCTGTATTTTCGCCTTCCTGGATCACATATGACATATATGACACCACTAGTATACCAGAGGTAATCCTAAAACCTATGCAGTCAGATTTAGTATGTGGCAAGTGATTTTTAGGCCAAATTTCAGACTTATAGACCAATATTTGGTACTGGTTTGGGCTGATTTACATCTATTTTTGGCTATATTTAGAACACTATTTTGGTGAAATATTTTCTGGTTAGACATGTAATGCTCCAAATGTGCCTAAAATACCCTCATTAATTATTAGAATATGCATAAAATTAAATTTGGGCTTCAGATTGGCAATATTAGAATATACTTGACATCTTCCACCTGAGGGATGACCTGGGGCCCCCCCACACCCCGGAAATTGAAATTTTTAATGTGGCCCTCGAGTATGCCAGCCTAATACAAATTCATTCTCTGATATAAACTGAGTTTCCTGTAAAAATTTTAGCCAGATTGACCAACTTTAAGGGGTGGTTTGGGCTGATCTGGCATTTTACCTATCCCTCGCCAACTACACTCCCTGAACCTGTACTTTGGGCTACATATGTATTTCTGAAGGAACACAATACTAAAATCCATTTCAGGGGCGACTCCTGTGTGATTCAATGTGGTTTTCAACCTTGAATCTACCTTAATTGAGAATATATCAGCATTTCCTGATACAGCCATCTGAGGCTGTATTTTCGCCTTTCTGGATCACATATGACACATACGACACCACTGGTATACCAGAGGTAATCCTAAAACCTATGCAGTCAGATTTAGTATGTGGCAAGTGATTTTTAGGCCAAATTTCAGACTTATAGACCAATATTTGGTACTGGTTTGGGCTGATTTACATCTATTTTTGGCTATATTTAGAACACTATTTTGGTGAAATATTTTCTCATTAGACATGTAATGCTCCAAATGTGCCTAAAATATCCTCATTAATTATTCGAATATGCATAAAATTAAATTTGGGCTTCAGATTGGCAATATTAGAATATACTTGACATCTTCCACCTGTGGGGTAACCTGGGCCCCCCCCCCCCACACCCCGGAAATTGAAATTTTTAATGTGGCCCTCGAGTATGCCAGCCTAATACAAATTCATTCTCTGATATAAACTGAGTTTCCTGTAAAAATTTTAGCCAGATTGACCAACTTTAAGGGGTGGTTTGGGCTGATCTGGCATTTTACCTATCCCTCGCCAACTACACTCCCTGAACCTGTACTTTGGGCTACATATGTATTTCTGAAGGAACACAATACTAAAATCCATTTCAGGGGCGACTCCTGTGTGATTCAATGTGGTTTTCAACCTTGAATCTACCTTAATTGAGAATATATCAGCATTTCCTGATACAGCCATCTGAGGCTGTATTTTCGCCTTTCTGGATCACATATGACACATACGACACCACTGGTATACCAGAGGTAATCCTAAAACCTATGCAGTCAGATTTAGTATGTGGCAAGTGATTTTTAGGCCAAATTTCAGACTTATAGACCAATATATGGTACTGGTTTGGGCTGATTTACATCTATTTTTGGCTATATTTAGAACACTATTTTGGTGAAATATTTTCTCATTAGACATGTAATGCTCCAAATGTGCCTAAAATATCCTCATTAATTATTAGAATATGCATAAAATTAAATTTGGGCTTCAGATTGGCAATATTAGAATATACTTGACATCTTCCACCTGTGGGGTAACCTGGGGCCCCCCCACACCCCGGAAATTGAAATTTTTAATGTGGCCCTCGAGTATGCCAGCCTAATACAAATTCATTCTCTGATATAAACTGAGTTTCCTGTAAAAATTTTAGCCAGATTGACCAACATTAAGGGGTGGTTTGGGCTGATCTGGCATTTTACCTATCCCTCGCCAACTACACTCCCTGAACCTGTACTTTGGGCTACATATGTATTTCTGAAGGAACACAATACTAAAATTCATTTCAGGGGCGACTCCTGTGTGATTTAATGTGGTTTTCAACCTTGAATCTACCTTAATTGAGAATATATCAGCATTTCCTTGAACAGCCATCTGAGGCTGTATTTTCGACTTTCTGGATCACATATGACACATACGACACCACTGGTATACCAGAGGTAATCCTAAAACCTATGCAGTCAGATTTAGTATGTGGCAAGTGATTTTTAGGCCAAATTTCAGACTTATAGACCAATATTTGGTACTGGTTTGGGCTGATTTACATCTATTTTTGGCTATATTTAGAACACTATTTTGGTGAAATATTTTCTCATTAGACATGTAATGCTCCAAATGTGCCTAAAATATCCTCATTAATTATTCGAATATGCATAAAATTAAATTTGGGCTTCAGATTGGCAATATTAGAATATACTTGACATCTTCCACCTGTGGGGTAACCTGGGCCCCCCCCCCCCACACCCCGGAAATTGAAATTTTTAATGTGGCCCTCGAGTATGCCAGCCTAATACAAATTCATTCTCTGATATAAACTGAGTTTCCTGTAAAAATTTTAGCCAGATTGACCAACTTTAAGGGGTGGTTTGGGCTGATCTGGCATTTTACCTATCCCTCGCCAACTACACTCCCTGAACCTGTACTTTGGGCTACATATGTATTTCTGAAGGAACACAATACTAAAATCCATTTCAGGGGCGACTCCTGTGTGATTCAATGTGGTTTTCAACCTTGAATCTACCTTAATTGAGAATATATCAGCATTTCCTGATACAGCCATCTGAGGCTGTATTTTCGCCTTTCTGGATCACATATGACACATACGACACCACTGGTATACCAGAGGTAATCCTAAAACCTATGCAGTCAGATTTAGTATGTGGCAAGTGATTTTTAGGCCAAATTTCAGACTTATAGACCAATATTTGGTACTGGTTTGGGCTGATTTACATCTATTTTTGGCTATATTTAGAACACTATTTTGGTGAAATATTTTCTCATTAGACATGTAATGCTCCAAATGTGCCTAAAATATCCTCATTAATTATTAGAATATGCATAAAATTAAATTTGGGCTTCAGATTGGCAATATTAGAATATACTTGACATCTTCCACCTGTGGGGTAACCTGGGGCCCCCCCACACCCCGGAAATTGAAATTTTTAATGTGGCCCTCGAGTATGCCAGCCTAATACAAATTCATTCTCTGATATAAACTGAGTTTCCTGTAAAAATTTTAGCCAGATTGACCAACATTAAGGGGTGGTTTGGGCTGATCTGGCATTTTACCTATCCCTCGCCAACTACACTCCCTGAACCTGTACTTTGGGCTACATATGTATTTCTGAAGGAACACAATACTAAAATTCATTTCAGGGGCGACTCCTGTGTGATTTAATGTGGTTTTCAACCTTGAATCTACCTTAATTGAGAATATATCAGCATTTCCTTGAACAGCCATCTGAGGCTGTATTTTCGCCTTTCTGGATCACATATGACACATACGACACCACTGGTATACCAGAGGTAATCCTAAAACCTATGCAGTCAGATTTAGTATGTGGCAAGTGATTTTTAGGCCAAATTTCAGACTTATAGACCAATATTTGGTACTGGTTTGGGCTGATTTACATCTATTTTTGGCTATATTTAGAACACTATTTTGGTGAAATATTTTCTCATTAGACATGTAATGCTCCAAATGTGCCTAAAATATCCTCATTAATTATTAGAATATGCATAAAATTAAATTTGGGCTTCAGATTGGCAATATTAGAATATACTTGACATCTTCCACCTGTGGGGTAACCTGGGGCCCCCCCCACACCCCGGAAATTGAAATTTTTAATGTGGCCCTCGAGTATGCCAGCCTAATACAAATTCATTCTCTGATATAAACTGAGTTTCCTGTAAAAATTTTAGCCAGATTGACCAACATTAAGGGGTGGTTTGGGCTGATCTGGCATTTTACCTATCCCTCGCCAACTACACTCCCTGAACCTGTACTTTGGGCTACATGTGTATTTCTGAAGGAACACAATACTAAAATTCATTTCAGGGGCGACACCTGTGTGATTCAATGTGGTTTTCAACCTTGAATCTACCTTAATTGAGAATATATCAGCATTTCCTGATACAGCCATCTGAGGCTGTATTTTCGCCTTCCTGGATCACATATGACACATATGACACCACTGGTATACCAGAGGTAATCCTAAAACCTATGCAGTCAGATTTAGTATGTGGCAAGTGATTTTTAGGCCAAATTTCAGACTTATAGACCAATATTTGGTACTGGTTTGGGCTGATTTACATCTATTTTTGGCTATATTTAGAACACTATTTTGGTGAAATATTTTCTGGTTAGACATGTAATGCTCCAAATGTGCCTAAAATATCCTCATTAATTATTAGAATATGCATAAAATTAAATTTGGGCTTCAGATTGGCAATATTAGAATATACTTGACATCTTCCACCTGAGGGATGACCTGGGGCCCCCCCACACCCCGGAAATTGAAATTTTTAATGTGGCCCTCGAGTATGCCAGCCTAATACAAATTCATTCTCTGATATAAACTGAGTTTCCTGTAAAAATTTTAGCCAGATTGACCAATTTTAAGGGGTGGTTTGGGCTGATCTGGCATTTTACCTATCCCTCGCCAACTACACTCCCTGAACCTGTACTTTGGGCTACATATGTATTTCTGAAGGAACACAATACTAAAATCCATTTCAGGGGCGACTCCTGTGTGATTCAATGTGGTTTTCAACCTTGAATCTACCTTAATTGAGAATATATCAGCATTTCCTGATACAGCCATCTGAGGCTGTATTTTCGCCTTCCTGGATCACATATGACACATATGACACCACTGGTATACCAGATGTAATCCTAAAACCTATGCAGTCAGATTTAGTATGTGGCAAGTGATTTTTAGGCCAAATTTCAGACTTATAGACCAATATTTGGTACTGGTTTCGGCTGATTTACATCTATTTTTGGCTATATTTAGAACACTATTTTGGTGAAATATTTTCTGGTTAGACATGTAATGCTCCAAATGTGCCTAAAATATCCTCATTAATTATTAGAATATGCATAAAATTAAATTTGGGCTTCAGATTGGCAATATTAGAATATACTTGACATCTTCCACCTGAGGAGTGACCTGGGGCCCCCCCACACCCCGGAAATTGAAATTTTTAATGTGGCCCTCGAGTATGCCAGCCTAATACAAATTCATTCTCTGATATAAACTGAGTTTCCTGTAAAAATTTTAGCCAGATTGACCAACTTTAAGGGGTGGTTTGGGCTGATCTGGCATTTTACCTATCCCTCGCCAACTACACTCCCTGAACCTGTACTTTGGGCTACATATGTATTTCTGAAGGAACACAATACTAAAATTCATTTCAGGGGCGACTCCTGTGTGATTCAATGTGGTTTTCAACCTTGAATCTACCATAATTGAGAATATATCAGCATTTCCTGATACAGCCATCTGAGGCTGTATTTTCGCCTTCCTGGATCACATATGACACATATGACACCACTGGTATACCAGATGTAATCCTAAAACCTATGCAGTCAGATTTAGTATGTGGCAAGTGATTTTTAGGCCAAATTTCAGACTTATAGACCAATATTTGGTACTGGTTTGGGCTGATTTACATCTATTTTTGGCTATATTTAGAACACTATTTTGGTGAAATATTTTCTGGTTAGACATGTAATGCTCCAAATGTGCCTAAAATATCCTCATTAATTATTAGAATATGCATAAAATTAAATTTGGGCTTCAGATTGGCAATATTAGAATATACTTGACATCTTCCACCTGAGGAGTGACCTGGGGCCCCCCCACACCCCGGAAATTGAAATTTTTAATGTGGCCCTCGAGTATGCCAGCCTGATACAAATTCATTCTCTGATATAAACTGAGTTTCCTGTAAAAATTTTAGCCAGATTGACCAACATTAAGGGGTGGTTTGGGCTGATCTGGCATTTTACCTATCCCTCGCCAACTACACTCCCTGAACCTGTACTTTGGGCTACATATGTATTTCTGAAGGAACACAATACTAAAATTCATTTCAGGGGCGACTCCTGTGTGATTTAATGTGGTTTTCAACCTTGAATCTACCTTAATTGAGAATATATCAGCATTTCCCGATACAGCCATCTGAGGCTGTATTTTCGCCTTCCTGGATCACATATGACACATATGACACCACTGGTATACCAGAGGTAATCCTAAAACCTATGCAGTCAGATTTAGTATGTGGCAAGTGATTTTTAGGCCAAATTTCAGACTTATAGACCAATATTTGGTACTGGTTTGGGCTGATTTACATCTATTTTTGGCTATATTTAGAACACTATTTTGGTGAAATATTTTCTGGTTAGACATGTAATGCTCCAAATGTGCCTAAAATATCCTCATTAATTATTAGAATATGCATAAAATTAAATTTGGGCTTCAGATTGGCAATATTAGAATATACTTGACATCTTCCACCTGAGGGATGACCTGGGGCCCCCCCACACCCCGGAAATTGAAATTTTTAATGTGGCCCTCGAGTATGCCAGCCTAATACAAATTCATTCTCTGATATAAACTGAGTTTCCTGTAAAAATTTTAGCCAGATTGACCAATTTTAAGGGGTGGTTTGGGCTGATCTGGCATTTTACCTATCCCTCGCCAACTACACTCCCTGAACCTGTACTTTGGGCTACATATGTATTTCTGAAGGAACACAATACTAAAATCCATTTCAGGGGCGACTCCTGTGTGATTCAATGTGGTTTTCAACCTTGAATCTACCTTAATTGAGAATATATCAGCATTTCCTGATAAAGCAATCTGAGGCTGTATTTTCGCCTTTCTGGATCACATATGACACATACGACACCACTGGTATACCAGAGGTAATCCTAAAACCTATGCAGTCAGATTTAGTATGTGGCAAGTGATTTTTAGGCCAAATTTCAGACTTATAGACCAATATTTGGTACTGGTTTGGGCTGATTTACATCTATTTTTGGCTATATTTAGAACACTATTTTGGTGAAATATTTTCTCATTAGACATGTAATGCTCCAAATGTGCCTAAAATATCCTCATTAATTATTAGAATATGCATAAAATTAAATTTGGGCTTCAGATTGGCAATATTAGAATATACTTGACATCTTCCACCTGTGGGGTAACCTGGGCCCCCCCCCCCCCCACACCCCGGAAATTGAAATTTTTAATGTGGCCCTCGAGTATGCCAGCCTAATACAAATTCATTCTCTGATATAAACTGAGTTTCCTGTAAAAATTTTAGCCAGATTGACCAACTTTAAGGGGTGGTTTGGGCTGATCTGGCATTTTACCTATCCCTCGCCAACTACACTCCCTGAACCTGTACTTTGGGCTACATATGTATTTCTGAAGGAACACAATACTAAAATTCATTTCAGGGGCGACTCCTGTGTGATTCAATGTGGTTTTCAACCTTGAATCTACCATAATTGAGAATATATCAGCATTTCCTGATACAGCCATCTGAGGCTGTATTTTCGCCTTCCTGGATCACATATGACACATATGACACCACTGGTATACCAGATGTAATCCTAAAACCTATGCAGTCAGATTTAGTATGTGGCAAGTGATTTTTAGGCCAAATTTCAGACTTATAGACCAATATTTGGTACTGGTTTGGGCTGATTTACATCTATTTTTGGCTATATTTAGAACACTATTTTGGTGAAATATTTTCTGGTTAGACATGTAATGCTCCAAATGTGCCTAAAATATCCTCATTAATTATTAGAATATGCATAAAATTAAATTTGGGCTTCAGATTGGCAATATTAGAATATACTTGACATCTTCCACCTGAGGAGTGACCTGGGGCCCCCCCACACCCCGGAAATTGAAATTTTTAATGTGGCCCTCGAGTATGCCAGCCTAATACAAATTCATTCTCTGATATAAACTGAGTTTCCTGTAAAAATTTTAGCCAGATTGACCAACATTAAGGGGTGGTTTGGGCTGATCTGGCATTTTACCTATCCCTCGCCAACTACACTCCCTGAACCTGTACTTTGGGCTACATATGTATTTCTGAAGGAACACAATACTAAAATTCATTTCAGGGGCGACTCCTGTGTGATTTAATGTGGTTTTCAACCTTGAATCTACCTTAATTGAGAATATATCAGCATTTCCCGATACAGCCATCTGAGGCTGTATTTTCGCCTTACTGGATCACATATGACACATATGACACCACTGGTATACCAGATGTAATCCTAAAACCTATGCAGTCAAATGTAATATGTGGCAAGTGATTTTTTGGACAAATTTCAGACTTATAGACCAATATTTGGTACTGGTTTCGGCTGATTTACATCTATTTTTGGCTATATTTAGAACACTATTTTGGTGAAATATTTTCTGGTTAGACATCTAATGCTCCAAATGTGCCTAAAATATCCTCATTAATTATTAGAATATGCATAAAATTAAATTTGGGCTTCAGATTGGCAATATTAGAATATACTTGACATCTTCCACCTGAGGGATGACCTGGGGCCCCCCCACACCCCGGAAATTGAAATTTTTAATGTGGCCCTCGAGTATGCCAGCCTAATACAAATTCATTCTCTGATATAAACTGAGTTTCCTGTAAAAATTTTAGCCAGATTGACCAATTTTAAGGGGTGGTTTGGGCTGATCTGGCATTTTACCTATCCCTCGCCAACTACACTCCCTGAACCTGTACTTTGGGCTACATATGTATTTCTGAAGGAACACAATACTAAAATCCATTTCAGGGGCGACTCCTGTGTGATTCAATGTGGTTTTCAACCTTGAATCTACCTTAATTGAGAATATATCAGCATTTCCTGATACAGCCATCTGAGGCTGTATTTTCGCCTTTCTGGATCACATATGACACATACGACACCACTGGTATACCAGAGGTAATCCTAAAACCTATGCAGTCAGATTTAGTATGTGGCAAGTGATTTTTAGGCCAAATTTCAGACTTATAGACCAATATTTGGTACTGGTTTGGGCTGATTTACATCTATTTTTGGCTATATTTAGAACACTATTTTGGTGAAATATTTTCTCATTAGACATGTAATGCTCCAAATGTGCCTAAAATATCCTCATTAATTATTAGAATATGCATAAAATTAAATTTGGGCTTCAGATTGGCAATATTAGAATATACTTGACATCTTCCACCTGTGGGGTAACCTGGGCCCCCCCCACACCCCGGAAATTGAAATTTTTAATGTGGCCCTCGAGTATGCCAGCCTAATACAAATTCATTCTCTGATATAAACTGAGTTTCCTGTAAAAATTTTAGCCAGATTGACCAACTTTAAGGGGTGGTTTGGGCTGATCTGGCATTTTACCTATCCCTCGCCAACTACACTCCCTGAACCTGTACTTTGGGCTACATATGTATTTCTGAAGGAACACAATACTAAAATTCATTTCAGGGGCGACTCCTGTGTGATTCAATGTGGTTTTCAACCTTGAATCTAACTTAATTGAGAATATATCAGCATTTCCTGATACAGCCATCTGAGGCTGTATTTTCGCCTTCCTGGATCACATATGACACATATGACACCACTGGTATACCAGATGTAATCCTAAAACCTATGCAGTCAGATTTAGTATGTGGCAAGTGATTTTTAGGCCAAATTTCAGACTTATAGACCAATATTTGGTACTGGTTTGGGCTGATTTACATCTATTTTTGGCTATATTTAGAACACTATTTTGGTGAAATATTTTCTGGTTAGACATGTAATGCTCCAAATGTGCCTAAAATATCCTCATTAATTATTAGAATATGCATAAAATTAAATTTGGGCTTCAGATTGGCAATATTAGAATATACTTGACATCTTCCACCTGAGGAGTGACCTGGGGCCCCCCCACACCCCGGAAATTGAAATTTTTAATGTGGCCCTCGAGTATGCCAGCCTAATACAAATTCATTCTCTGATATAAACTGAGTTTCCTGTAAAAATTTTAGCCAGATTGACCAACTTTAAGGGGTGGTTTGGGCTGATCTGGCATTTTACCTATCCCTCGCCAACTACACTCCCTGAACCTGTACTTTGGGCTACATGTGTATTTCTGAAGGAACACAATACTAAAATTCATTTCAGGGGCGACACCTGTGTGATTCAATGTGGTTTTCAACCTTGAATCTACCTTAATTGAGAATATATCAGCATTTCCTGATACAGCCATCTGAGGCTGTATTTTCGCCTTCCTGGATCACATATGACACATATGACACCACTGGTATACCAGATGTAATCCTAAAACCTATGCAGTCAGATTTAGTATGTGGCAAGTGATTTTTAGGCCAAATTTCAGACTTATAGACCAATATTTGGTACTGGTTTGGGCTGATTCACATCTATTTTTGGCTATATTTAGAACACTATTTTGGTGAAATATTTTCTGGTTAGACATGTAATGCTCCAAATGTGCCTAAAATATCCTCATTAATTATTAGAATATGCATAAAATTAAATTTGGGCTTCAGATTGGCAATATTAGAATATACTTGACATCTTCCACCTGGGGGGTGACCTGGGCCCCCCCCCCACCCCGGAAATTGAAATTTTTAATGTGGCCCTCGAGTATGCCAGCCTAATACAAATTCATTCTCTGATATAAACTGAGTTTCCTGTAAAAATTTCAGCCAGATTGACCAACTTTAAGGGGTGGTTTGGGCTGATCTGGCATTTTACCTATCCCTCGCCAACTACACTCCCTGAACCTGTACTTTGGGCTACATATGTATTTCTGAAGGAACACAATACTAAAATCCATTTCAGGGGCGACTCCTGTGTGATTCAATGTGGTTTTCAACCTTGAATCTACCTTAATTGAGAATATATCAGCATTTCCTGATACAGCCATCTGAGGCTGTATTTTCGCCTTTCTGGATCACATATGACACATACGACACCACTGGTATACCAGAGGTAATCCTAAAACCTATGCAGTCAGATTTAGTATGTGGCAAGTGATTTTTAGGCCAAATTTCAGACTTATAGACCAATATTTGGTACTGGTTTGGGCTGATTTACATCTATTTTTGGCTATATTTAGAACACTATTTTGGTGAAATATTTTCTCATTAGACATGTAATGCTCCAAATGTGCCTAGAATATCCTCATTAATTATTAGAATATGCATAAAATTAAATTTGGGCTTCAGATTGGCAATATTAGAATATACTTGACATCTTCCACCTGTGGGGTAACCTGGGCCCCCCCCCCCCCCACACCCCGGAAATTGAAATTTTTAATGTGGCCCTCGAGTATGCCAGCCTAATACAAATTCATTCTCTGATATAAACTGAGTTTCCTGTAAAAATTTTAGCCAGATTGACCAACTTTAAGGGGTGGTTTGGGCTGATCTGGCATTTTACCTATCCCTCGCCAACTACACTCCCTGAACCTGTACTTTGGGCTACATATGTATTTCTGAAGGAACACAATACTAAAATTCATTTCAGGGGCGACTCCTGTGTGATTCAATGTGGTTTTCAACCTTGAATCTACCTTAATTGAGAATATATCAGCATTTCCTGATACAGCCATCTGAGGCTGTATTTTCGCCTTCCTGGATCACATATGACACATATGACACCACTGGTATACCAGATGTAATCCTAAAACCTATGCAGTCAGATTTAGTATGTGGCAAGTGATTTTTAGGCCAAATTTCAGACTTATAGACCAATATTTGGTACTGGTTTGGGCTGATTTACATCTATTTTTGGCTATATTTAGAACACTATTTTGGTGAAATATTTTCTGGTTAGACATGTAATGCTCCAAATGTGCCTAAAATATCCTCATTAATTATTAGAATATGCATAAAATTAAATTTGGGCTTCAGATTGGCAATATTAGAATATACTTGACATCTTCCACCTGAGGAGTGACCTGGGGCCCCCCCACACCCCGGAAATTGAAATTTTTAATGTGGCCCTCGAGTATGCCAGCCTAATACAAATTCATTCTCTGATATAAACTGAGTTTCCTGTAAAAATTTTAGCCAGATTGACCAACTTTAAGGGGTGGTTTGGGCTGATCTGGCATTTTACCTATCCCTCGCCAACTACACTCCCTGAACCTGTACTTTGGGCTACATGTGTATTTCTGAAGGAACACAATACTAAAATTCATTTCAGGGGCGACACCTGTGTGATTCAATGTGGTTTTCAACCTTGAATCTACCTTAATTGAGAATATATCAGCATTTCCTGATACAGCCATCTGAGGCTGTATTTTCGCCTTCCTGGATCACATATGACACATATGACACCACTGGTATACCAGATGTAATCCTAAAACCTATGCAGTCAGATTTAGTATGTGGCAAGTGATTTTTAGGCCAAATTTCAGACTTATAGACCAATATTTGGTACTGGTTTGGGCTGATTTACATCTATTTTTGGCTATATTTAGAACACTATTTTGGTGAAATATTTTCTGGTTAGACATGTAATGCTCCAAATGTGCCTAAAATATCCTCATTAATTATTAGAATATGCATAAAATTAAATTTGGGCTTCAGATTGGCAATATTAGAATATACTTGACATCTTCCACCTGGGGGGTGACCTGGGCCCCCCCCCACACCCCGGAAATTGAAATTTTTAATGTGGCCCTCGAGTATGCCAGCCTAATACAAATTCATTCTCTGATATAAACTGAGTTTCCTGTAAAAATTTCAGCCAGATTGACCAACTTTAAGGGGTGGTTTGGGCTGATCTGGCATTTTACCTATCCCTCGCCAACTACACTCCCTGAACCTGTACTTTGGGCTACATATGTATTTCTGAAGGAACACAATACTAAAATCCATTTCAGGGGCGACTCCTGTGTGATTCAATGTGGTTTTCAACCTTGAATCTACCTTAATTGAGAATATATCAGCATTTCCTGATACAGCCATCTGAGGCTGTATTTTCGCCTTTCTGGATCACATATGACACATACGACACCACTGGTATACCAGAGGTAATCCTAAAACCTATGCAGTCAGATTTAGTATGTGGCAAGTGATTTTTAGGCCAAATTTCAGACTTATAGACCAATATTTGGTACTGGTTTGGGCTGATTTACATCTATTTTTGGCTATATTTAGAACACTATTTTGGTGAAATATTTTCTCATTAGACATGTAATGCTCCAAATGTGCCTAAAATATCCTCATTAATTATTAGAATATGCATAAAATTAAATTTGGGCTTCAGATTGGCAATATTAGAATATACTTGACATCTTCCACCTGTGGGGTAACCTGGGGCCCCCCCCACACCCCGGAAATTGAAATTTTTAATGTGGCCCTCGAGTATGCCAGCCTAATACAAATTCATTCTCTGATATAAACTGAGTTTCCTGTAAAAATTTTAGCCAGATTGACCAACTTTAAGGGGTGGTTTGGGCTGATCTGGCATTTTACCTATCCCTCGCCAACTACACTCCCTGAACCTGTACTTTGGGCTACATATGTATTTCTGAAGGAACACAATACTAAAATTCATTTCAGGGGCGACTCCTGTGTGATTCAATGTGGTTTTCAACCTTGAATCTACCTTAATTGAGAATATATCAGCATTTCCTGATACAGCCATCTGAGGCTGTATTTTCGCCTTCCTGGATCACATATGACACATATGACACCACTGGTATACCAGATGTAATCCTAAAACCTATGCAGTCAGATTTAGTATGTGGCAAGTGATTTTTAGGCCAAATTTCAGACTTATAGACCAATATTTGGTACTGGTTTGGGCTGATTTACATCTATTTTTGGCTATATTTAGAACACTATTTTGGTGAAATATTTTCTGGTTAGACATGTAATGCTCCAAATGTGCCTAAAATATCCTCATTAATTATTAGAATATGCATAAAATTAAATTTGGGCTTCAGATTGGCAATATTAGAATATACTTGACATCTTCCACCTGAGGAGTGACCTGGGGCCCCCCCACACCCCGGAAATTGAAATTTTTAATGTGGCCCTCGAGTATGCCAGCCTAATACAAATTCATTCTCTGATATAAACTGAGTTTCCTGTAAAAATTTTAGCCAGATTGACCAACATTAAGGGGTGGTTTGGGCTGATCTGGCATTTTACCTATCCCTCGCCAACTACACTCCCTGAACCTGTACTTTGGGCTACATGTGTATTTCTGAAGGAACACAATACTAAAATTCATTTCAGGGGCGACACCTGTGTGATTCTATATGGTTTTCAACCTTGAATCTACCTTAATTGAGAATATATCAGCATTTCCTGATACAGCCATCTGAGGCTGTATTTTCGCCTTCCTGGATCACATATGACACATATGACACCACTGGTATACCAGATGTAATCCTAAAACCTATGCAGTCAGATTTAGTATGTGGCAAGTGATTTTTAGGCCAAATTTCAGACTTATAGACCAATATTTGGTACTGGTTTGGGCTGATTTACATCTATTTTTGGCTATATTTAGAACACTATTTTGGTGAAATATTTTCTGGTTAGACATGTAATGCTCCAAATGTGCCTAAAATATCCTCATTAATTATTAGAATATGCATAAAATTAAATTTGGGCTTCAGATTGGCAATATTAGAATATACTTGACATCTTCCACCTGGGGGGTGACCTGGGCCCCCCCCACACCCCGGAAATTGAAATTTTTAATGTGGCCCTCGAGTATGCCAGCCTAATACAAATTCATTCTCTGATATAAACTGAGTTTCCTGTAAAAATTTCAGCCAGATTGACCAACTTTAAGGGGTGGTTTGGGCTGATCTGGCATTTTACCTATCCCTCGCCAACTACACTCCCTGAACCTGTACTTTGGGCTACATATGTATTTCTGAAGGAACACAATACTAAAATCCATTTCAGGGGCGACTCCTGTGTGATTCAATGTGGTTTTCAACCTTGAATCTACCTTAATTGAGAATATATCAGCATTTCCTGATACAGCCATCTGAGGCTGTATTTTCGCCTTTCTGGATCACATATGACACATACGACACCACTGGTATACCAGATGTAATCCTAAAACCTATGCAGTCAGATTTAGTATGTGGCAAGTGATTTTTAGGCCAAATTTCAGACTTATAGACCAATATTTGGTACTGGTTTGGGCTGATTTACATCTATTTTTGGCTATATTTAGAACACTATTTTGGTGAAATATTTTCTCGTTAGACATGTAATGCTCCAAATGTGCCTAAAATATCCTCATTAATTATTAGAATATGCATAAAATTAAATTTGGGCTTCAGATTGGCAATATTAGAATATACTTGACATCTTCCACCTGAGGGGTGACCTGGGGCCCCCCACACCCCGGAAATTGAAATTTTTAATGTGGCCCTCGAGTATGCCAGCCTAATACAAATTCATTCTCTGATATAAACTGAGTTTCCTGTAAAAATTTCAGCCAGATTGACCAACTTTAAGGCGTGGTTTGGGCTGATCTGGCATTTTATCTATCCCTCGCCAACTACACTCCCTGAACCTGTACTTTGGGCTACATATGTATTTCTGAAGGAACACAATACTAAAATTCATTTCAGGGGCGACTCCTGTGTGATTTAATGTGGTTTTCAACCTTGAATCTACCTTAATTGAGAATATATCAGCATTTCCTTGTACAGCCATCTGAGGCTGTATTTTCGCCTTCCTGGATCACATATGACACATATGACACCACTGGTATACCAGATGTAATCCTAAAACCTATGCAGTCAGATGTAGTATGTGGCAAGTGATTTTTTGGCCAAATTTCAGACTTATAGATCAATATTTGGTACTGGTTTGGGCTGATTTACATCTATTTTTGGCTATATTTAGAACACTATTTTGGTGAAATATTTTCTGGTTAGACATGTAATGCTCCAAATGTGCCTAAAATATCCTCATTAATTATTAGAATATGCATAAAATTAAATTTGGGCTTCAGATTGGCAATATTAGAATATACTTGATATCTTCCACCTGAGGGATGACCTGGGGCCACGCCACACCCCGGAAATTGAAATTTTTAATGTGGCCCTCGAGTATGCCAGCCTAATACAAATTCATTCTCTGATATAAACTGAGTTTCCTGTAAAAATTTTAGCCAGATTGACCAACTTTAAGGGGTGGTTTGGGCTGATCTGGCATTTTACCTATCCCTCGCCAACTACACTCCCTGAACCTGTACTTTGGGCTACATATGTATTTCTGAAGGAACACAATACTAAAATCCATTTCAGGGGCGACTCCTGTGTGATTCAATGTGGTTTTCAACCTTGAATCTACCTTAATTGAGAATATATCAGCATTTCCTGATACAGCCATCTGAGGCTGTATTTTCGCCTTTCTGGATCACATATGACACATACGACACCACTGGTATACCAGAGGTAATCCTAAAACCTATGCAGTCAGATTTAGTATGTGGCAAGTGATTTTTAGGCCAAATTTCAGACTTATAGACCAATATTTGGTACTGGTTTGGCCTGATTTACATATATTTTTGGCTATATTTAGAACACTATTTTGGTGAAATATTTGCTCATTAGACATGTAATGCTCCAAATGTGCCTAAAATATCCTCATTAATTATTAGAATATGCATAAAATTAAATTTGGGCTTCAGATTGGCAATATTAGAATATACTTGACATCTTCCACCTGTGGGGTAACCTGGGCCCCCCCCCCCCCACACCCCGGAAATTGAAATTTTTAATGTGGCCCTCGAGTATGCCAGCCTAATACAAATTCATTCTCTGATATAAACTGAGTTTCCTGTAAAAATTTTAGCCAGATTGACCAACTTTAAGGGGTGGTTTGGGCTGATCTGGCATTTTACCTATCCCTCGCCAACTACACTCCCTGAACCTGTACTTTGGGCTACATATGTATTTCTGAAGGAACACAATACTAAAATTCATTTCAGGGGCGACTCCTGTGTGATTCAATGTGGTTTTCAACCTTGAATCTACCTTAATTGAGAATATATCAGTATTTCCTGATACAGCCATCTGAGGCTGTATTTTCGCCTTCCTGGATCACATATGACATATATGACACCACTGGTATACCAGAGGTAATCCTAAAACCTATGCAGTCAGATTTAGTATGTGGCAAGTGATTTTTAGGCCAAATTTCAGACTTATAGACCAATATTTGGTACTGGTTTGGGCTGATTTACATCTATTTTTGGCTATATTTAGAACACTATTTTGGTGAAATATTTTCTGGTTAGACATGTAATGCTCCAAATGTGCCTAAAATATCCTCATTAATTATTAGAATATGCATAAAATTAAATTTGGGCTTCAGATTGGCAATATTAGAATATACTTGACATCTTCCACCTGAGGGGTGACCTGGGGCCCCCCACACCCCGGAAATTGAAATTTTTAATGTGGCCCTCGAGTATGCCAGCCTAATACAAATTCATTCTCTGATATAAACTGAGTTTCCTGTAAAAATTTTAGCCAGATTGACCAACTTTAAGGGGTGGTTTGGGCTGATCTGGCATTTTACCTATCCCTCGCCAACTACACTCCCTGAACCTGTACTTTGGGCTACATATGTATTTCTGAAGGAACACAATACTAAAATCCATTTCAGGGGCGACTCCTGTGTGATTCAATGTGGTTTTCAACCTTGAATCTACCTTAATTGAGAATATATCAGCATTTCCTGATACAGCCATCTGAAGCTGTATTTTCGCCTTTCTGGATCACATATGACACATACGACACCACTGGTATACCAGAGGTAATCCTAAAACCTATGCAGTCAGATTTAGTATGTGGCAAGTGATTTTTAGGCCAAATTTCAGACTTATAGACCAATATTTGGTACTGGTTTGGGCTGATTTACATCTATTTTTGGCTATATTTAGAACACTATTTTGGTGAAATATTTTCTCATTACACATGTAATGCTCCAAATGTGCCTAAAATATCCTCATTAATTATTAGAATATGCATAAAATTAAATTTGGGCTTCAGATTGGCAATATTAGAATATACTTGACATCTTCCACCTGTGGGGTAACCTGGGGCCCCCCCCACACCCCGGAAATTGAAATTTTTAATGTGGCCCTCGAGTATGCCAGCCTAATACAAATTCATTCTCTGATATAAACTGAGTTTCCTGTAAAAATTTTAGCCAGATTGACCAACTTTAAGGGGTGGTTTGGGCTGATCTGGCATTTTACCTATCCCTCGCCAACTACACTCCCTGAACCTGTACTTTGGGCTACATATGTATTTCTGAAGGAACACAATACTAAAATTCATTTCAGGGGCGACTCCTGTGTGATTCAATGTGGTTTTCAACCTTGAATCTACCTTAATTGAGAATATATCAGCATTTCCTGATACAGCCATCTGAGGCTGTATTTTCGCCTTCCTGGATCACATATGACACATATGACACCACTGGTATACCAGATGTAATCCTAAAACCTATGCAGTCAGATTTAGTATGTGGCAAGTGATTTTTAGGCCAAATTTCAGACTTATAGACCAATATTTGGTACTGGTTTGGGCTGATTTACATCTATTTTTGGCTATATTTAGAACACTATTTTGGTGAAATATTTTCTGGTTAGAAATGTAATGCTCCAAATGTGCCTAAAATATCCTCATTAATTATTAGAATATGCATAAAATTAAATTTGGGCTTCACATTGGCAATATTAGAATATACTTGACATCTTCCACCTGAGGAGTGACCTGGGGCCCCCCCACACCCCGGAAATTGAAATTTTTAATGTGGCCCTCGAGTATGCCAGCCTAATACAAATTCATTCTCTGATATAAACTGAGTTTCCTGTAAAAATTTTAGCCAGATTGACCAACTTTAAGGGGTGGTTTGGGCTGATCTGGCATTTTACCTATCCCTCGCCAACTACACTCCCTGAACCTGTACTTTGGGCTACATATGTATTTCTGAAGGAACACAATACTAAAATTCATTTCAGGGGCGACTCCTGTGTGATTCAATATGGTTTTCAACCTTGAATCTACCTTAATTGAGAATATATCAGCATTTCCTGATACAGCCATCTGAGGCTGTATTTTCGCCTTCCTGGATCACATATGACACATATGACACCACTGGTATACCAGATGTAATCCTAAAACCTATGCAGTCAGATTTAGTATGTGGCAAGTGATTTTTAGGCCAAATTTCAGACTTATAGACCAATATTTGGTACTGGTTTGGGCTGATTTACATCTATTTTTGGCTATATTTAGAACACTATTTTGGTGAAATATTTTCTGGTTCGACATGTAATGCTCCAAATGTGCCTAAAATATCCTCATTAATTATTAGAATATGCATAAAATTAAATTTGGGCTTCAGATTGGCAATATTAGAATATACTTGACATCTTCCACCTGAGGAGTGACCTGGGGCCCCCCCACACCCCGGAAATTGAAATTTTTAATGTGGCCCTCGAGTATGCCAGCCTAATACAAATTCATTCTCTGACATAAACTGAGTTTCCTGTAAAAATTTTAGCCAGATTGACCAACTTTAAGGGGTGGTTTGGGCTGATCTGGCATTTTACCTATCCCTCGCCAACTACACTCCCTGAACCTGTACTTTGGGCTACATGTGTATTTCTGAAGGAACACAATACTAAAATTCATTTCAGGGGCGACTCCTGTGTGATTCAATGTGGTTTTCAACCTTGAATCTACCTTAATTGAGAATATATCAGCATTTCCTGATACAGCCATCTGAGGCTGTATTTTCGCCTTCCTGGATCACATATGGCACATATGACACCACTGGTATACCAGATGTAATCCTAAAACCTATGCAGTCAGATTTAGTATGTGGCAAGTAATTTTTAGGCCAAATTTCAGACTTATAGACCAATATTTGGTACTGGTTTGGGCTGATTTACATCTATTTTTGGCTATATTTAGAACACTATTTTGGTGAAATATTTTCTGGTTCGACATGTAATGCTCCAAATGTGCCTAAAATATCCTCATTAATTATTAGAATATGCATAAAATTAAATTTGGGCTTCAGATTGGCAATATTAGAATATACTTGACATCTTCCACCTGAGGGGTAACCTGGGGCTCCCCCACACCCCGGAATTTGAAATTTTTAATGTGGCCCTCGAGTATGCCAGCCTAATACAAATTCATTCTCTGATATAAACTGAGTTTCCTGTAAAAATTTCAGCCAGATTGACCAACTTTAAGGGGTGGTTTGGGCTGATCTGGCATTTTACCTATCCCTCGCCAACTACACTCCCTGAACCTGTACTTTGGGCTACATATGTATTTCTGAAGGAACACAATACTAAAATTCATTTCAGGGGCGACTCCTGTGTGATTCAATGTGGTTTTCAACCTTGAATCTACCTTAATTGAGAATATATCAGCATTTCCTGATACAGCCATCTGAGGCTGTATTTTTGCCTTCCTGGATCACATATGGCACATATGACACCACTGGTATACCAGATGTAATCCTAAAACCTATGCAGTCAGATTTAGTATGTGGCAAGTGATTTTTAGGCCAAATTTCAGACTTATAGACCAATATTTGGTACTGGTTTGGGCTGATTTACATCTATTTTTGGCTATATTTAGAACACTATTTTGGTGAAATATTTTCTGGTTAGACATGTAATGCTCCAAATGTGCCTAAAATATCCTCATTAATTATTAGAATATGCATAAAATTAAATTTGGGCTTCAGATTGGCAATATTAGAATATACTTGACATCTTCCACCTGAGGGGTAACCTGGGGCCCCCCCACACCCCGGAAATTGAAATTTTTAATGTGGCCCTCGAGTATGCCAGCCTAATACAAATTCATTCTCTGATATAAACTGAGTTTCCTGTAAAAATTTCAGCCAGATTGACCAACTTTAAGGGGTGGTTTGGGCTGATCTGGCATTTTACCTATCCCTCGCCAACTACACTCCCTGAACCTGTACTTTGGGCTACATGTGTATTTCTGAAGGAACACAATACTAAAATTCATTTCAGGGGCGACACCTGTGTGATTCAATGTGGTTTTCAACCTTGAATCTACCTTAATTGAGAATATATCAGCATTTCCTGATACAGCCATCTGAGGCTGTATTTTCGCCTTCCTGGATCACATATGGCACATATGACACCACTGGTATACCAGAGGTAATCCTAAAACCTATGCAGTCAGATTTAGTATGTGGCAAGTGATTTTTAGGCCAAATTTCAGACTTATAGACCAATATTTGGTACTGGTTTGGGCTGATTTACATCTATTTTTGGCTATATTTAGAACACTATTTTGGTGAAATATTTTCTCATTACACATGTAATGCTCCAAATGTGCCTAAAATATCCTCATTAATTATTAGAATATGCATAAAATTAAATTTGGGCTTCAGATTGGCAATATTAGAATATACTTGACATCTTCCACCTGTGGGGTAACCTGGGGCCCCCCCACACCCCGGAAATTGAAATTTTTAATGTGGCCCTCGAGTATGCCAGCCTAATACAAATTCATTCTCTGATATAAACTGAGTTTCCTGTAAAAATTTTAGCCAGATTGACCAACTTTAAGGGGTGGTTTGGGCTGATCTGGCATTTTACCTATCCCTCGCCAACTACACTCCCTGAACCTGTACTTTGGGCTACATGTGTATTTCTGAAGGAACACAATACTAAAATTCATTTCAGGGGCGACACCTGTGTGATTCAATGTGGTTTTCAACCTTGAATCTACCTTAATTGAGAATATATCAGCATTTCCTGATACAGCCATCTGAGGCTGTATTTTCGCCTTCCTGGATCACATATGACACATATGACACCACTGGTATACCAGATGTAATCCTAAAACCTATGCAGTCAGATTTAGTATGTGGCAAGTGATTTTTAGGCCAAATTTCAGACTTATAGACCAATATTTGGTACTGGTTTGGGCTGATTTACATCTATTTTTGGCTATATTTAGAACACTATTTTGGTGAAATATTTTCTGGTTAGACATGTAATGCTCCAAATGTGCCTAAAATATCCTCATTAATTATTAGAATATGCATAAAATTAAATTTGGGCTTCAGATTGGCAATATTAGAATATACTTGACATCTTCCACCTGAGGAGTGACCTGGGGCCCCCCACACCCCGGAAATTGAAATTTTTAATGTGGCCCTCGAGTATGCCAGCCTAATACAAATTCATTCTCTGACATAAACTGAGTTTCCTGTAAAAATTTTAGCCAGATTGACCAACTTTAAGGGGTGGTTTGGGCTGATCTGGCATTTTACCTATCCCTCGCCAACTACACTCCCTGAACCTGTACTTTGGGCTACATGTGTATTTCTGAAGGAACACAATACTAAAATTCATTTCAGGGGCGACTCCTGTGTGATTCAATGTGGTTTTCAACCTTGAATCTACCTTAATTGAGAATATATCAGCATTTCCTGATACAGCCATCTGAGGCTGTATTTTCGCCTTCCTGGATCACATATGGCACATATGACACCACTGGTATACCAGATGTAATCCTAAAACCTATGCAGTCAGATTTAGTATGTGGCAAGTAATTTTTAGGCCAAATTTCAGACTTATAGACCAATATTTGGTACTGGTTTGGGCTGATTTACATCTATTTTTGGCTATATTTAGAACACTATTTTGGTGAAATATTTTCTGGTTCGACATGTAATGCTCCAAATGTGCCTAAAATATCCTCATTAATTATTAGAATATGCATAAAATTAAATTTGGGCTTCAGATTGGCAATATTAGAATATACTTGACATCTTCCACCTGAGGGGTAACCTGGGGCCCCCCCACACCCCGGAAATTGAAATTTTTAATGTGGCCCTCGAGTATGCCAGCCTAATACAAATTCAATCTCTGATATAAACTGAGTTTCCTGTAAAAATTTCAGCCAGATTGACCAACTTTAAGGGGTGATTTGGGCTGATCTGGCATTTTACCTATCCCTCGCCAACTACACTCCCTGAACCTGTACTTTGGGCTACATATGTATTTCTGAAGGAACACAATACTAAAATTCATTTCAGGGGCGACTCCTGTGTGATTCAATGTGGTTTTCAACCTTGAATCTACCTTAATTGAGAATATATCAGCATTTCCTGATACAGCCATCTGAGGCTGTATTTTCGCCTTCCTGGATCACATATGACACATATGACACCACTGGTATACCAGATGTAATCCTAAAACCTATGCAGTCAGATTTAGTATGTGGCAAGTGATTTTTAGGCCAAATTTCAGACTTATAGACCAATATTTGGTACTGGTTTGGGCTGATTTACATCTATTTTTGGCTATATTTAGAACACTATTTTGGTGAAATATTTTCTGGTTAGAAATGTAATGCTCCAAATGTGCCTAAAATATCCTCATTAATTATTAGAATATGCATAAAATTAAATTTGGGCTTCACATTGGCAATATTAGAATATACTTGACATCTTCCACCTGAGGAGTGACCTGGGGCCCCCCCACACCCCGGAAATTGAAATTTTTAATGTGGCCCTCGAGTATGCCAGCCTAATACAAATTCATTCTCTGATATAAACTGGGTTTCCTGTAAAAATTTTAGCCAGATTGACCAACTTTAAGGGGTGGTTTGGGCTGATCTGGCATTTTACCTATCCCTCGCCAACTACACTCCCTGAACCTGTACTTTGGGCTACATGTGTATTTCTGAAGGAACACAATACTAAAATTCATTTCAGGGGCGACACCTGTGTGATTCAATGTGGTTTTCAACCTTGAATCTACCTTAATTGAGAATATATCAGCATTTCCTGATACAGCCATCTGAGGCTGTATTTTCGACTTCCTGGATCACATATGACACATATGACACCACTGGTATACCAGATGTAATCCTAAAACCTATGCAGTCAGATTTAGTATGTGGCAAGTGATTTTTAGGCCAAATTTCAGACTTATAGACCAATATTTGGTACTGGTTTGGGCTGATTTGCATCTATTTTTGGCTATATTTAGAACACTATTTTGGTGAAATATTTTCTGGTTAGACATGTAATGCTCCAAATGTGCCTAAAATATCCTCATTAATTATTAGAATATGCATAAAATTAAATTTGGGCTTCAGATTGGCAATATTAGAATATACTTGACATCTTCCACCTGAGGAGTGACCTGGGGCCCCCCACACCCCGGAAATTGAAATTTTTAATGTGGCCCTCGAGTATGCCAGCCTAATACAAATTCATTCTCTGACATAAACTGAGTTTCCTGTAAAAATTTTAGCCAGATTGACCAACTTTAAGGGGTGGTTTGGGCTGATCTGGCATTTTACCTATCCCTCGCCAACTACACTCCCTGAACCTGTACTTTGGGCTACATGTGTATTTCTGAAGGAACACAATACTAAAATTCATTTCAGGGGCGACTCCTGTGTGATTCAATGTGGTTTTCAACCTTGAATCTACCTTAATTGAGAATATATCAGCATTTCCTGATACAGCCATCTGAGGCTGTATTTTCGCCTTCCTGGATCACATATGGCACATATGACACCACTGGTATACCAGATGTAATCCTAAAACCTATGCAGTCAGATTTAGTATGTGGCAAGTAATTTTTAGGCCAAATTTCAGACTTATAGACCAATATTTGGTACTGGTTTGGGCTGATTTACATCTATTTTTGGCTATATTTAGAACACTATTTTGGTGAAATATTTTCTGGTTCGACATGTAATGCTCCAAATGTGCCTAAAATATCCTCATTAATTATTAGAATATGCATAAAATTAAATTTGGGCTTCAGATTGGCAATATTAGAATATACTTGACATCTTCCACCTGAGGGGTAACCTGGGGCCCCCCACACCCCGGAAATTGAAATTTTTAATGTGGCCCTCGAGTATGCCAGCCTAATACAAATTCAATCTCTGATATAAACTGAGTTTCCTGTAAAAATTTCAGCCAGATTGACCAACTTTAAGGGGTGATTTGGGCTGATCTGGCATTTTACCTATCCCTCGCCAACTACACTCCCTGAACCTGTACTTTGGGCTACATATGTATTTCTGAAGGAACACAATACTAAAATTCATTTCAGGGGCGACTCCTGTGTGATTCAATGTGGTTTTCAACCTTGAATCTACCTTAATTGAGAATATATCAGCATTTCCTGATACAGCCATCTGAGGCTGTATTTTTGCCTTCCTGGATCACATATGGCACATATGACACCACTGGTATACCAGATGTAATCCTAAAACCTATGCAGTCAGATTTAGTATGTGGCAAGTGATTTTTAGGCCAAATTTCAGACTTATAGACCAATATTTGGTACTGGTTTGGGCTGATTTACATCTATTTTTGGCTATATTTAGAACACTATTTTGGTGAAATATTTTCTGGTTAGACATGTAATGCTCCAAATGTGCCTAAAATATCCTCATTAATTATTAGAATATGCATAAAATTAAATTTGGGCTTCAGATTGGCAATATTAGAATATACTTGACATCTTCCACCTGAGGGGTAAGCTGGTGCCCCCCACACCCCGGAAATTGAAAGTTTTAATGTGGCCCTCGAGTATGCCAGCCTAATACAAATTCATTCTCTGATATAAACTGAGTTTCCTGTAAAAATTTCAGCCAGATTGACCAACTTTAAGGGGTGGTTTGGGCTGATCTGGCATTTTACCTATCCCTCGCCAACTACACTCCCTGAACCTGTACTTTGGGCTACATGTGTATTTCTGAAGGAACACAATACTAAAATTCATTTCAGGGGCGACACCTGTGTGATTCAATGTGGTTTTCAACCTTGAATCTACCTTAATTGAGAATATATCAGCATTTCCTGATACAGCCATCTGAGGCTGTATTTTCGCCTTCCTGGATCACATATGGCACATATGACACCACTGGTATACCAGATGTAATCCTAAAACCTATGCAGTCAGATTTAGTATGTGGCAAGTAATTTGTAGGCCAAATTTCAGACTTATAGACCAATATTTGGTACTGGTTTGGGCTGATTTACATCTATTTTTGGCTATATTTAGAACACTATTTTGGTGAAATATTTTCTGGTTCGACATGTAATGCTCCAAATGTGCCTAAAATATCCTCATTAATTATTAGAATATGCATAAAATTAAATTTGGGCTTCAGATTGGCAATATTAGAATATACTTGACATCTTCCACCTGAGGGGTAACCTGGGGCCCCCCCACACCCCGGAAATTGAAATTTTTAATGTGGCCCTCGAGTATACCAGCCTAATACAAATTCATTCTCTGATATAAACTGAGTTTCCTGTAAAAATTTCAGCCAGATTGACCAACTTTAAGGGGTGGTTTGGGCTGATCTGGCATTTTACCTATCCCTCGCCAACTACACTCCCTGAACCTGTACTTTGGGCTACATATGTATTTCTGAAGGAACACAATACTAAAATTCATTTCAGGGGCGACTCCTGTGTGATTCAATGTGGTTTTCAACCTTGAATCTACCTTAATTGAGAATATATCAGCATTTCCTGATACAGCCATCTGAGGCTGTATTTTTGCCTTCCTGGATCACATATGGCACATATGACACCACTGGTATACCAGATGTAATCCTAAAACCTATGCAGTCAGATTTAGTATGTGGCAAGTGATTTTTAGGCCAAATTTCAGACTTATAGACCAATATTTGGTACTGGTTTGGGCTGATTTACATCTATTTTTGGCTATATTTAGAACACTATTTTGGTGAAATATTTTCTGGTTAGACATGTAATGCTCCAAATGTGCCTAAAATATCCTCATTAATTATTAGAATATGCATAAAATTAAATTTGGGCTTCAGATTGGCAATATTAGAATATACTTGACATCTTCCACCTGAGGGGTAACCTGGGGCCCCCCCACACCCCGGAAATTGAAATTTTTAATGTGGCCCTCGAGTATGCCAGCCTAATACAAATTCATTCTCTGATATAAACTGAGTTTCCTGTAAAAATTTCAGCCAGATTGACCAACTTTAAGGGGTGGTTTGGGCTGATCTGGCATTTTACCTATCCCTCGCCAACTACACTCCCTGAACCTGTACTTTGGGCTACATGTGTATTTCTGAAGGAACACAATACTAAAATTCATTTCAGGGGCGACACCTGTGTGATTCAATGTGGTTTTCAACCTTGAATCTACCTTAATTGAGAATATATCAGCATTTCCTGATACAGCCATCTGAGGCTGTATTTTCGCCTTCCTGGATCACATATGACACATATGACACCACTGGTATACCAGATGTAATCCTAAAACCTATGCAGTCAGATTTAGTATGTGGCAAGTGATTTTTAGGCCAAATTTCAGACTTATAGACCAATATTTGGTACTGGTTTGGGCTGATTTACATCTATTTTTGGCTATATTTAGAACACTATTTTGGTGAAATATTTTCTGGTTAGACATGTAATGCTCCAAATGTGCCTAAAATATCCTCATTAATTATTAGAATATGCATAAAATTAAATTTGGGCTTCAGATTGGCAATATTAGAATATACTTGACATCTTCCACCTGAGGGATGACCTGGGGCCCCCCCACACCCCGGAAATTGAAATTTTTAATGTGGCCCTCGAGTATGCCAGCCTAATACAAATTCATTCTCTGATATAAACTGAGTTTCCTGTAAAAATTTTAGCCAGATTGACCAACTTTAAGGGGTGGTTTGGGCTGATCTGGCATTTTACCTATCCCTCGCCAACTACACTCCCTGAACCTGTACTTTGGGCTACATATGTATTTCTGAAGGAACACAATACTAAAATCCATTTCAGGGGCGACTCCTGTGTGATTCAATGTGGTTTTCAACCTTGAATCTACCTTAATTGAGAATATATCAGCATTTCCTGATACAGCCATCTGAGGCTGTATTTTCGCCTTTCTGGATCACATATGACACATACGACACCACTGGTATACCAGAGGTAATCCTAAAACCTATGCAGTCAGATTTAGTATGTGGCAAGTGATTTTTAGGCCAAATTTCAGACTTATAGACCAATATTTGGTACTGGTTTGGGCTGATTTACATCTATTTTTGGCTATATTTAGAACACTATTTTGGTGAAATATTTTCTCATTAGACATGTAATGCTCCAAATGTGCCTAAAATATCCTCATTAATTATTAGAATATGCATAAAATTAAATTTGGGCTTCAGATTGGCAATATTAGAATATACTTGACATCTTCCACCTGTGGGGTAACCTGGGCCCCCCCCCCCCCACACCCCGGAAATTGAAATTTTTAATGTGGCCCTCGAGTATGCCAGCCTAATACAAATTCATTCTCTGATATAAACTGAGTTTCCTGTAAAAATTTTAGCCAGATTGACCAACTTTAAGGGGTGGTTTGGGCTGATCTGGCATTTTACCTATCCCTCGCCAACTACACTCCCTGAACCTGTACTTTGGGCTACATATGTATTTCTGAAGGAACACAATACTAAAATTCATTTCAGGGGCGACTCCTGTGTGATTCAATGTGGTTTTCAACCTTGAATCTACCTTAATTGAGAATATATCAGCATTTCCTGATACAGCCATCTGAGGCTGTATTTTCGCCTTCCTGGATCACATATGACACATATGACACCACTGGTATACCAGATGTAATCCTAAAACCTATGCAGTCAGATTTAGTATGTGGCAAGTGATTTTTAGGCCAAATTTCAGACTTATAGACCAATATTTGGTACTGGTTTGGGCTGATTTACATCTATTTTTGGCTATATTTAGAACACTATTTTGGTGAAATATTTTCTGGTTAGACATGTAATGCTCCAAATGTGCCTAAAATATCCTCATTAATTATTAGAATATGCATAAAATTAAATTTGGGCTTCAGATTGGCAATATTAGAATATACTTGACATCTTCCACCTGAGGAGTGACCTGGGCCCCCCCACACCCCGGAAATTGAAATTTTTAATGTGGCCCTCGAGTATGCCAGCCTAATACAAATTCATTCTCTGATATAAACTGAGTTTCCTGTAAAAATTTTAGCCAGATTGACCAACTTTAAGGGGTGGTTTGGGCTGATCTGGCATTTTACCTATCCCTCGCCAACTACACTCTCTGAACCTGTACTTTGGGCTACATGTGTATTTCTGAAGGAACACAATACTAAAATTCATTTCAGGGGCGACACCTGTGTGATTCAATGTGGTTTTCAACCTTGAATCTACCTTAATTGAGAATATATCAGCATTTCCTGATACAGCCATCTGAGGCTGTATTTTCGCCTTCCTGGATCACATATGACACATATGACACCACTGGTATACCAGATGTAATCCTAAAACCTATGCAGTCAGATTTAGTATGTGGCAAGTGATTTTTAGGCCAAATTTCAGACTTATAGACCAATATTTGGTACTGGTTTGGGCTGATTTACATCTATTTTTGGCTATATTTAGAACGCTATTTTGGTGAAATATTTTCTGGTTAGACATGTAATGCTCCAAATGTGCCTAAAATATCCTCATTAATTATTAGAATATGCATAAAATTAAATTTGGGCTTCAGATTGGCAATATTAGAATATACTTGACATCTTCCACCTGAGGAGTGACCTGGGGCCCCCCCACACCCCGGAAATTTAAATTTTTAATGTGGCCCTCGAGTATGCCAGCCTAATACAAATTCATTCTCTGATATAAACTGAGTTTCCTGTAAAAATTTCAGCCAGATTGACCAACTTTAAGGGGTGGTTTGGGCTGATCTGGCATTTTACCTATCCCTCGCCAACTACACTCCCTGAACCTGTACTTTGGGCTACATGTGTATTTCTGAAGGAACACAATACTAAAATTCATTTCAGGGGCGACTCCTGTGTGATTCAATGTGGTTTTCAACCTTGAATCTACCTTAATTGAGAATATATCAGCATTTCCTGATACAGCCATCTGAGGCTGTATTTTCGCCTTCCTGGATCACATATGACACATATGACACCACTGGTATACCAGATGTAATCCTAAAACCTATGCAGTCAGATTTAGTATGTGGCAAGTGATTTTTAGGCCAAATTTCAGACTTATAGACCAATATTTGGTACTGGTTTGGGCTGATTTACATCTATTTTTGGCTATATTTAGAACACTATTTTGGTGAAATATTTTCTGGTTAGACATGTAATGCTCCAAATGTGCCTAAAATATCCTCATTAATTATTAGAATATGCATAAAATTAAATTTGGGCTTCAGATTGGCAATATTAGAATATACTTGACATCTTCCACCTGAGGGGTAACCTGGGGCCCCCCCACAACCCGGAAATTGAAATTTTTAATGTGGCCCTCGAGTATGCCAGCCTAATACAAATTCATTCTCTGATATAAGCTGAGTTTCCTGTAAAAATTTCAGCCAGATTGACCAACTTTAAGGGGTGGTTTGGGCTGATCTGGCATTTTACCTATCCCTCGCCAACTACACTCCCTGAACCTGCACTTTGGGCTACATATGTATTTCTGAAGGAACACAATACTAAAATTCATTTCAGGGGCGACTCCTGTGTGATTCAATGTGGTTTTCAACCTTGAATCTACCTTAATTGAGAATATATCAGCATTTCCTGATACAGCCATCTGAGGCTGTATTTTTGCCTTCCTGGATCACATATGGCACATATGACACCACTGGTATACCAGATGTAATCCTAAAACCTATGCAGTCAGATTTAGTATGTGGCAAGTGATTTTTAGGCCAAATTTCAGACTTATAGACCAATATTTGGTACTGGTTTGGGCTGATTTACATCTATTTTTGGCTATACTTAGAACACTATTTTGGTGAAATATTTTCTGGTTAGACATGTAATGCTCCAAATGTGCCTAAAATATCCTCATTAATTATTAGAATATGCATAAAATTAAATTTGGGCTTCAGATTGGCAATATTAGAATATACTTGACATCTTCCACCTGAGGGGTAACCTGGGGCCCCCCCACACCCCGGAAATTGAAATTTTTAATGTGGCCCTCGAGTATGCCAGCCTAATACAAATTCATTCTCTGATATAAACTGAGTTTCCTGTAAAAATTTCAGCCAGATTGACCAACTTTAAGGGGTGGTTTGGGCTGATCTGGCATTTTACCTATCCCTCGCCAACTACACTCCCTGAACCTGTACTTTGGGCTACATGTGTATTTCTGAAGGAACACAATACTAAAATTCATTTCAGGGGCGACACCTGTGTGATTCAATGTGGTTTTCAACCTTGAATCTACCTTAATTGAGAATATATCAGCATTTCCTGATACAGCCATCTGAGGCTGTATTTTTGCCTTCCTGGATCACATATGGCACATATGACACCACTGGTATACCAGATGTAATCCTAAAACCTATGCAGTCAGATTTAGTATGTGGCAAGTGATTTTTAGGCCAAATTTCAGACTTATAGACCAATATTTGGTACTGGTTTGGGCTGATTTACATCTATTTTTGGCTATATTTAGAACACTATTTTGGTGAAATATTTTCTGGTTAGACATGTAATGCTCCAAATGTGCCTAAAATATCCTCATTAATTATTAGAATATGCATAAAATTAAATTTGGGCTTCAGATTGGCAATATTAGAATATACTTGACATCTTCCACCTGAGGGGTAACCTGGGGCCCCCCCACACCCCGGAAATTGAAATTTTTAATGTGGCCCTCGAGTATGCCAGCCTAATACAAATTCATTCTCTGATATAAACTGAGTTTCCTGTAAAAATTTCAGCCAGATTGACCAACTTTAAGGGGTGGTTTGGGCTGATCTGGCATTTTACCTATCCCTCGCCAACTACACTCCCTGAACCTGTACTTTGGGCTACATGTGTATTTCTGAAGGAACACAATACTAAAATTCATTTCAGGGGCGACACCTGTGTGATTCAATGTGGTTTTCAACCTTGAATCTACCTTAATTGAGAATATATCAGCATTTCCTGATACAGCCATCTGAGGCTGTATTTTCGCCTTCCTGGATCACATATGACACATATGACACCACTGGTATACCAGATGTAATCCTAAAACCTATGCAGTCAGATTTAGTATGTGGCAAGTGATTTTTAGGCCAAATTTCAGACTTATAGACCAATATTTGGTACTGGTTTGGGCTGATTTACATCTATTTTTGGCTATATTTAGAACACTATTTTGGTGAAATATTTTCTGGTTAGACATGTAATGCTCCAAATGTGCCTAAAATATCCTCATTAATTATTAGAATATGCATAAAATTAAATTTGGGCTTCAGATTGGCAATATTAGAATATACTTGACATCTTCCACCTGAGGGGTGACCTGGGCCCCCCCCACACCCCGGAAATTTAAATTTTTAATGTGGCCCTCGAGTATGCCAGCCTAATACAAATTCATTCTCTGATATAAACTGAGTTTCCTGTAAAAAATTTAGCCAGATTGACCAACTTTAAGGGGTGGTTTGGGCTGATCTGGCATTTTACCTATCCCTGGCCAACTACACTCCCTGAACCTGTACTTTGGGCTACATGTGTATTTCTGAAGGAACACAATACTAAAATTCATTTCAGGGGCGACACCTGTGTGATTCAATGTGGTTTTCACCCTTGAATCTACCTTAATTGAGAATATATCAGCATTTCCTGATACAGCCATCTGAGGCTGTATTTTCGCCTTCCTGGATCACATATGACACATATGACACCACTGGTATACCAGAGGTAATCCTAAAACCTATGCAGTCAGATTTAGTATGTGGCAAGTGATTTTTAGGCCAAATTTCAGACTTATAGACCAATATTTGGTACTGGTTTGGGCTGATTTACATCTATTTTTGGCTATATTTAGAACACTATTTTGGTGAAATATTTTCTCATTAGACATGTAATGCTCCAAATGTGCCTAAAATATCCTCATTAATTATTAGAATATGCATAAAATTAAATTTGGGCTTCAGATTGGGAATATTAGAATATACTTGACATCTTCCACCTGAGGGGTGACCTGGGGCCCCCCGACACCCCGCAAATTGAAATTTTTAATGTGGCCCTCGAGTATGCCAGCCTAATACAAATTCATTCTCTGATATAAACTGAGTTTCCTGTAAAAATTTCAGCCAGATTGACCAACTTTAAGGGGTGGTTTGGGCTGATCTGGCATTTTACCTATCCCTCGCCAACTACACTCCCTGAACCTGTACTTTGGGCTACATGTGTATTTCTGAAGGAACACAATACTAAAATTCATTTCAGGGGCGACTCCTGTGTGATTCAATGTGGTTTTCAACCTTGAATCTACCTTAATTGAGAATATATCAGCATTTCCTGATACAGCCATCTGAGGCTGTATTTTCGCCTTCCTGGATCACATATGGCACATATGACACCACTGGTATACCAGATGTAATCTTAAAACCTATGCAGTCAGATTTAGTATGTGGCAAGTGATTTTTAGGCCAAATTTCAGACTTATAGACCAATATTTGGTACTGGTTTGGGCTGATTTACATCTATTTTTGGCTATATTTAGAACACTATTTTGGTGAAATATTTTCTGGTTAGACATGTAATGCTCCAAATGTGCCTAAAATATCCTCATTAATTATTAGAATATGCATAAAATTAAATTTGGGCTTCAGATTGGCAATATTAGAATATACTTGACATCTTCCACCTGAGTAGTGACCTGGGGCCCCCCCACACCCCGGAAATTTAAATTTTTAATGTGGCCCTCGAGTATGCCAGCCTAATACAAATTCATTCTCTGATATAAACTGAGTTTCCTGTAAAAATTTCAGCCAGATTGACCAACTTTAAGGGGTGGTTTGGGCTGATCTGGCATTTTACCTATCCCTCGCCAACTACACTCCCTGAACCTGTACTTTGGGCTACATGTGTATTTCTGAAGGAACACAATACTAAAATTCATTTCAGGGGCGACTCCTGTGTGATTCAATGTGGTTTTCAACCTTGAATCTACCTTAATTGAGAATATATCAGCATTTCCTGATACAGCCATCTGAGGCTGTATTTTCGCCTTCCTGGATCACATATGACACATATGACACCACTGGTATACCAGATGTAATCCTAAAACCTATGCAGTCAGATTTAGTATGTGGCAAGTGATTTTTAGGCCAAATTTCAGACTTATAGACCAATATTTGGTACTGGTTTGGGCTGATTTACATCTATTTTTGGCTATATTTAGAACACTATTTTGGTGAAATATTTTCTGGTTAGACATGTAATGCTCCAAATGTGCCTAAAATATCCTCATTAATTATTAGAATATGCATAAAATTAAATTTGGGCTTCAGATTGGCAATATTAGAATATACTTGACATCTTCCACCTGAGGGGTAACCTGGGGCCCCCCCACAACCCGGAAATTGAAATTTTTAATGTGGCCCTCGAGTATGCCAGCCTAATACAAATTCATTCTCTGATATAAGCTGAGTTTCCTGTAAAAATTTCAGCCAGATTGACCAACTTTAAGGGGTGGTTTGGGCTGATCTGGCATTTTACCTATCCCTCGCCAACTACACTCCCTGAACCTGTACTTTGGGCTACATGTGTATTTCTGAAGGAACACAATACTAAAATTCATTTCAGGGGCGACTCCTGTGTGATTCAATGTGGTTTTCAACCTTGAATCTACCTTAATTGAGAATATATCAGCATTTCCTGATACAGCCATCTGAGGCTGTATTTTCGCCTTCCTGGATCACATATGGCACATATGACACCACTGGTATACCAGATGTAATCTTAAAACCTATGCAGTCAGATTTAGTATGTGGCAAGTGATTTTTAGGCCAAATTTCAGACTTATAGACCAATATTTGGTACTGGTTTGGGCTGATTTACATCTATTTTTGGCTATATTTAGAACACTATTTTGGTGAAATATTTTCTGGTTAGACATGTAATGCTCCAAATGTGCCTAAAATATCCTCATTAATTATTAGAATATGCATAAAATTAAATTTGGGCTTCAGATTGGCAATATTAGAATATACTTGACATCTTCCACCTGAGTAGTGACCTGGGGCCCCCCCACACCCCGGAAATTTAAATTTTTAATGTGGCCCTCGAGTATGCCAGCCTAATACAAATTCATTCTCTGATATAAACTGAGTTTCCTGTAAAAATTTCAGCCAGATTGACCAACTTTAAGGGGTGGTTTGGGCTGATCTGGCATTTTACCTATCCCTCGCCAACTACACTCCCTGAACCTGTACTTTGGGCTACATGTGTATTTCTGAAGGAACACAATACTAAAATTCATTTCAGGGGCGACTCCTGTGTGATTCAATGTGGTTTTCAACCTTGAATCTACCTTAATTGAGAATATATCAGCATTTCCTGATACAGCCATCTGAGGCTGTATTTTCGCCTTCCTGGATCACATATGACACATATGACACCACTGGTATACCAGATGTAATCCTAAAACCTATGCAGTCAGATTTAGTATGTGGCAAGTGATTTTTAGGCCAAATTTCAGACTTATAGACCAATATTTGGTACTGGTTTGGGCTGATTTACATCTATTTTTGGCTATATTTAGAACACTATTTTGGTGAAATATTTTCTGGTTAGACATGTAATGCTCCAAATGTGCCTAAAATATCCTCATTAATTATTAGAATATGCATAAAATTAAATTTGGGCTTCAGATTGGCAATATTAGAATATACTTGACATCTTCCACCTGAGGGGTAACCTGGGGCCCCCCCACAACCCGGAAATTGAAATTTTTAATGTGGCCCTCGAGTATGCCAGCCTAATACAAATTCATTCTCTGATATAAGCTGAGTTTCCTGTAAAAATTTCAGCCAGATTGACCAACTTTAAGGGGTGGTTTGGGCTGATCTGGCATTTTACCTATCCCTCGCCAACTACACTCCCTGAACCTGCACTTTGGGCTACATATGTATTTCTGAAGGAACACAATACTAAAATTCATTTCAGGGGCGACTCCTGTGTGATTCAATGTGGTTTTCAACCTTGAATCTACCTTAATTGAGAATATATCAGCATTTCCTGATACAGCCATCTGAGGCTGTATTTTTGCCTTCCTGGATCACATATGGCACATATGACACCACTGGTATACCAGATGTAATCCTAAAACCTATGCAGTCAGATTTAGTATGTGGCAAGTGATTTTTAGGCCAAATTTCAGACTTATAGACCAATATTTGGTACTGGTTTGGGCTGATTTACATCTATTTTTGGCTATACTTAGAACACTATTTTGGTGAAATATTTTCTGGTTAGACATGTAATGCTCCAAATGTGCCTAAAATATCCTCATTAATTATTAGAATATGCATAAAATTAAATTTGGGCTTCAGATTGGCAATATTAGAATATACTTGACATCTTCCACCTGAGGGGTAACCTGGGGCCCCCCCACACCCCGGAAATTGAAATTTTTAATGTGGCCCTCGAGTATGCCAGCCTAATACAAATTCATTCTCTGATATAAACTGAGTTTCCTGTAAAAATTTCAGCCAGATTGACCAACTTTAAGGGGTGGTTTGGGCTGATCTGGCATTTTACCTATCCCTCGCCAACTACACTCCCTGAACCTGTACTTTGGGCTACATGTGTATTTCTGAAGGAACACAATACTAAAATTCATTTCAGGGGCGACACCTGTGTGATTCAATGTGGTTTTCAACCTTGAATCTACCTTAATTGAGAATATATCAGCATTTCCTGATACAGCCATCTGAGGCTGTATTTTTGCCTTCCTGGATCACATATGGCACATATGACACCACTGGTATACCAGATGTAATCCTAAAACCTATGCAGTCAGATTTAGTATGTGGCAAGTGATTTTTAGGCCAAATTTCAGACTTATAGACCAATATTTGGTACTGGTTTGGGCTGATTTACATCTATTTTTGGCTATATTTAGAACACTATTTTGGTGAAATATTTTCTGGTTAGACATGTAATGCTCCAAATGTGCCTAAAATATCCTCATTAATTATTAGAATATGCATAAAATTAAATTTGGGCTTCAGATTGGCAATATTAGAATATACTTGACATCTTCCACCTGAGGGGTAACCTGGGGCCCCCCCACACCCCGGAAATTGAAATTTTTAATGTGGCCCTCGAGTATGCCAGCCTAATACAAATTCATTCTCTGATATAAACTGAGTTTCCTGTAAAAATTTCAGCCAGATTGACCAACTTTAAGGGGTGGTTTGGGCTGATCTGGCATTTTACCTATCCCTCGCCAACTACACTCCCTGAACCTGTACTTTGGGCTACATGTGTATTTCTGAAGGAACACAATACTAAAATTCATTTCAGGGGCGACACCTGTGTGATTCAATGTGGTTTTCAACCTTGAATCTACCTTAATTGAGAATATATCAGCATTTCCTGATACAGCCATCTGAGGCTGTATTTTCGCCTTCCTGGATCACATATGACACATATGACACCACTGGTATACCAGATGTAATCCTAAAACCTATGCAGTCAGATTTAGTATGTGGCAAGTGATTTTTAGGCCAAATTTCAGACTTATAGACCAATATTTGGTACTGGTTTGGGCTGATTTACATCTATTTTTGGCTATATTTAGAACACTATTTTGGTGAAATATTTTCTGGTTAGACATGTAATGCTCCAAATGTGCCTAAAATATCCTCATTAATTATTAGAATATGCATAAAATTAAATTTGGGCTTCAGATTGGCAATATTAGAATATACTTGACATCTTCCACCTGAGTAGTGACCTGGGGCCCCCCCACACCCCGGAAATTTAAATTTTTAATGTGGCCCTCGAGTATGCCAGCCTAATACAAATTCATTCTCTGATATAAACTGAGTTTCCTGTAAAAATTTCAGCCAGATTGACCAACTTTAACGGGTGGTTTGGGCTGATCTGGCATTTTACCTCTCCTTCGCCAACTACACTCCCTGAACCTGTACTTTGGGCTACATATGTATTTCTGAAGGAACACAATACTAAAATTCATTTCAGGGGCGACTCCTGTGTGATTCAATGTGGTTTTCAACCTTGAATCTACCTTAATTGAGAATATATCAGCATTTCCTGATACAGCCATCTGACGCTGTATTTTCGCCTTCCTGGATCACATATGACACATATGACACCACTGGTATACCAGATGTAATCCTAAAACCTATGCAGTCAGATTTAATATGTGGCAAGTGATTTTAGGCCAAATTTCAGACTTATAGACCAATATTTGGTACTGGTTTGGGCTGATTTACATCTATTTTTGGCTATATTTAGAACACTATTTTGGTGAAATATTTTCTGGTTAGACATGTAATGCTCCAAATGTGCCTAAAATATCCTCATTAATTATTAGAATATGCATAAAATTAAATTTGGGCTTCAGATTGGCAATATTAGAATATACTTGACATCTTCCACCTGAGGGGTAACCTGGGGCCCCCCACACCCCGGAAATTGAAATTTTTAATGTGGCCCTCGAGTATGCCAGCCTAATACAAATTCATTCTCTGATATAAACTGAGTTTCCTGTAAAAATTTCAGCCAGATTGACCAACTTTAAGGGGTGGTTTGGGCTGATCTGGCATTTTACCTATCCCTCGCCAACTACACTCCCTGAACCTGTACTTTGGGCTACATGTGTATTTCTGAAGGAACACAATACTAAAATTCATTTCAGGGGCGACACCTGTGTGATTCAATGTGGTTTTCAACCTTGAATCTACCTTAATTGAGAATATATCAGCATTTCCTGATACAGCCATCTGAGGCTGTATTTTCGCCTTCCTGGATCACATATGACACATATGACACCACTGGTATACCAGATGTAATCCTAAAACCTATGCAGTCAGATTTAGTATGTGGCAAGTGATTTTTAGGCCAAATTTCAGACTTATAGACCAATATTTGGTACTGGTTTGGGCTGATTTACATCTATTTTTGGCTATATTTAGAACACTATTTTGGTGAAATATTTTCTGGTTAGACATGTAATGCTCCAAATGTGCCTAAAATATCCTCATTAATTATTAGAATATGCATAAAATTAAATTTGGGCTTCAGATTGGCAATATTAGAATATACTTGACATCTTCCACCTGAGTAGTGACCTGGGGCCCCCCCACACCCCGGAAATTTAAATTTTTAATGTGGCCCTCGAGTATGCCAGCCTAATACAAATTCATTCTCTGATATAAACTGAGTTTCCTGTAAAAATTTCAGCCAGATTGACCAACTTTAACGGGTGGTTTGGGCTGATCTGGCATTTTACCTCTCCTTCGCCAACTACACTCCCTGAACCTGTACTTTGGGCTACATATGTATTTCTGAAGGAACACAATACTAAAATTCATTTCAGGGGCGACTCCTGTGTGATTCAATGTGGTTTTCAACCTTGAATCTACCTTAATTGAGAATATATCAGCATTTCCTGATACAGCCATCTGACGCTGTATTTTCGCCTTCCTGGATCACATATGACACATATGACACCACTGGTATACCAGATGTAATCCTAAAACCTATGCAGTCAGATTTAATATGTGGCAAGTGATTTTAGGCCAAATTTCAGACTTATAGACCAATATTTGGTACTGGTTTGGGCTGATTTACATCTATTTTTGGCTATATTTAGAACACTATTTTGGTGAAATATTTTCTGGTTAGACATGTAATGCTCCAAATGTGCCTAAAATATCCTCATTAATTATTAGAATATGCATAAAATTAAATTTGGGCTTCAGATTGGCAATATTAGAATATACTTGACATCTTCCACCTGAGGGGTAACCTGGGGCCCCCCACACCCCGGAAATTGAAATTTTTAATGTGGCCCTCGAGTATGCCAGCCTAATACAAATTCATTCTCTGATATAAACTGAGTTTCCTGTAAAAATTTCAGCCAGATTGACCAACTTTAAGGGGTGGTTTGGGCTGATCTGGCATTTTACCTATCCCTCGCCAACTACACTCCCTGAACCTGTACTTTGGGCTACATGTGTATTTCTGAAGGAACACAATACTAAAATTCATTTCAGGGGCGACACCTGTGTGATTCAATGTGGTTTTCAACCTTGAATCTACCTTAATTGAGAATATATCAGCATTTCCTGATACAGCCATCTGAGGCTGTATTTTCGCCTTCCTGGATCACATATGACACATATGACACCACTGGTATACCAGATGTAATCCTAAAACCTATGCAGTCAGATTTAGTATGTGGCAAGTGATTTTTAGGCCAAATTTCAGACTTATAGACCAATATTTGGTACTGGTTTGGGCTGATTTACATCTATTTTTGGCTATATTTAGAACACTATTTTGGTGAAATATTTTCTGGTTAGACATGTAATGCTCCAAATGTGCCTAAAATATCCTCATTAATTATTAGAATATGCATAAAATTAAATTTGGGCTTCAGATTGGCAATATTAGAATATACTTGACATCTTCCACCTGAGGGGTGACCTGGGCCCCCCCCACACCCCGGAAATTGAAATTTTTAATGTGGCCCTCGAGTATGCCAGCCTAATACAAATTCATTCTCTGATATAAACTGAGTTTCCTGTAAAAATTTTAGCCAGATTGACCAACTTTAAGGGGTGGTTTGGGCTGATCTGGCATTTTACCTATCCCTCGCCAACTACACTCCCTGAACCTGTACTTTGGGCTACATATGTATTTCTGAAGGAACACAATACTAAAATTCATTTCAGGGGCGACTCCTGTGTGATTCAATGTGGTTTTCAACCTTGAATCTACCTTAATTGAGAATATATCAGCATTTCCTGATACAGCCATCTGAGGCTGTATTTTCGCCTTCCTGGATCACATATGACACATATGACACCACTGGTATACCAGATGTAATCCTAAAACCTATGCAGTCAGATTTAGTATGTGGCAAGTGATTTTTAGGCCAAATTTCAGACTTATAGACCAATATTTGGTACTGGTTTGGGCTGATTTACATCTATTTTTGGCTATATTTAGAACACTATTTTGGTGAAATATTTTCTGGTTAGACATGTAATGCTCCAAATGTGCCTAAAATATCCTCATTAATTATTAGAATATGCATAAAATTAAATTTGGGCTTCAGATTGGCAATATTAGAATATACTTGACATCTTCCACCTGAGGAGTGACCTGGGGCCCCCCCACACCCCGGAAATTGAAATTTTTAATGTGGCCCTCGAGTATGCCAGCCTAATACAAATTCATTCTCTGATATAAACTGAGTTTCCTGTAAAAATTTTAGCCAGATTGACCAACTTTAAGGGGTGGTTTGGGCTGATCTGGCATTTTACCTATCCCTCGCCAACTACACTCCCTGAACCTGTACTTTGGGCTACATGTGTATTTCTGAAGGAACACAATACTAAAATTCATTTCAGGGGCGACACCTGTGTGATTCAATGTGGTTTTCAACCTTGAATCTACCTTAATTGAGAATATATCAGCATTTCCTGATACAGCCATCTGAGGCTGTATTTTCGCCTTCCTGGATCACATATGACACATATGACACCACTGGTATACCAGAGGTAATCCTAAAACCTATGCAGTCAGATTTAGTATGTGGCAAGTGATTTTTAGGCCAAATTTCAGACTTATAGACCAATATTTGGTACTGGTTTGGGCTGATTTACATCTATTTTTGGCTATATTTAGAACACTATTTTGGTGAAATATTTTCTCATTAGACATGTAATGCTCCAAATGTGCCTAAAATATCCTCATTAATTATTAGAATATGCATAAAATTAAATTTGGGCTTCAGATTGGGAATATTAGAATATACTTGACATCTTCCACCTGAGGGGTGACCTGGGCCCCCCCGACACCCCGGAAATTGAAATTTTTAATGTGGCCCTCGAGTATGCCAGCCTAATACAAATTCATTCTCTGATATAAACTGAGTTTCCTGTAAAAATTTCAGCCAGATTGACCAACTTTAAGGGGTGGTTTGGGCTGATCTGGCATTTTACCTATCCCTCGCCAACTACACTCCCTGAACCTGTACTTTGGGCTACATGTGTATTTCTGAAGGAACACAATACTAAAATTCATTTCAGGGGCGACTCCTGTGTGATTCAATGTGGTTTTCAACCTTGAATCTACCTTAATTGAGAATATATCAGCATTTCCTGATACAGCCATCTGAGGCTGTATTTTCGCCTTCCTGGATCACATATGGCACATATGACACCACTGGTATACCGGATGTAATCCTAAAACCTATGCAGTCAGATTTAGTATGTGGCAAGTGATTTTTAGGCCAAATTTCAGACTTATAGACCAATATTTGGTACTGGTTTGGGCTGATTTACATCTATTTTTGGCTATATTTAGAACACTATTTTGGTGAAATATTTTCTGGTTAGACATGTAATGCTCCAAATGTGCCTAAAATATCCTCATTAATTATTAGAATATGCATAAAATTAAATTTGGGCTTCAGATTGGCAATATTAGAATATACTTGACATCTTCCACCTGAGGGGTAACCTGGGGCCCCCCCACACCCCGGAAATTGAAATTTTTAATGTGGCCCTCGAGTATGCCAGCCTAATACAAATTCATTCTCTGATATAAACTGAGTTTCCTGTAAAAATTTCAGCCAGATTGACCAACTTTAAGGGGGGGTTTGGGCTGATCTGGCATTTTACCTATCCCTCGCCAACTACACTCCCTGAACCTGTACTTTGGGCTACATATGTATTTCTGAAGGAACACAATACTAAAATTCATTTCAGGGGCGACTCCTGTGTGATTCAATGTGGTTTTCAACCTTGAATCTACTTTAATTGAGAATATATCAGCATTTCCTGATACAGCCATCTGAGGCTGTATTTTCGCCTTCCTGGATCACATATGACACATATGACACCACTGGTATACCAGATGTAATCCTAAAACCTATGCAGTCAGATTTAGTATGTGGCAAGGGATTTTTAGGCCAAATTTCAGACTTATAGACCAATATTTGGTACTGGTTTGGGCTGATTTACATCTATTTTTGGCTATATTTAGAACACTATTTTGGTGAAATATTTTCTGGTTAGACATGTAATGCTCCAAATGTGCCTAAAATATCCTCATTAATTATTAGAATATGCATAAAATTAAATTTGGGCTTCAGATTGGCAATATTAGAATATACTTGACATCTTCCACCTGAGGAGTGACCTGGGGCCCCCCCACACCCCGGAAATTGAAATTTTTAATGTGGCCCTCGAGTATGCCAGCCTAATACAAATTCATTCTCTGATATAAACTGAGTTTCCTGTAAAAATTTTAGCCAGATTGACCAACTTTAAGGGGTGGTTTGGGCTGATCTGGCATTTTACCTATCCCTCGCCAACTACACTCCCTGAACCTGTACTTTGGGCTACATGTGTATTTCTGAAGGAACACAATACTAAAATTCATTTCAGGGGCGACACCTGTGTGATTCAATGTGGTTTTAAACCTTGAATCTACCTTAATTGAGAATATATCAGCATTTCCCGATACAGCCATCTGAGGCTGTATTTTCGCCTTCCTGGATCACATATGACACATATGACACCACTGGTATACCAGATGTAATCCTAAAACCTATGCAGTCAGATTTAGTATGTGGCAAGTGATTTTTAGGCCAAATTTCAGACTTATAGACCAATATTTGGTACTGGTTTGGGCTGATTTACATCTATTTTTGGCTATATTTAGAACACTATTTTGGTGAAATATTTTCTGGTTAGACATGTAATGCTCCAAATGTGCCTAAAATATCCTCATTAATTATTAGAATATGCATAAAATTAAATTTGGGCTTCAGATTGGGAATATTAGAATATACTTGACATCTTCCACCTGAGGGGTGACCTGGGGCCCCCCGACACTCCGGAAATTGAAATTTTTAATGTGGCCCTCGAGTATGCCAGCCTAATACAAATTCATTCTCTGACATAAACTGAGTTTCCTGTAAAAATTTCAGCCAGATTGACCAACTTTAAGGGGTGGTTTGGGCTGATCTGGCATTTTACCTATCCCTCGCCAACTACACTCCCTGAACCTGTACTTTGGGCTACATGTGTATTTCTGAAGGAACACAATACTAAAATTCATTTCAGGGGCGACTCCTGTGTGATTCAATGTGGTTTTCAACCTTGAATCTACCTTAATTGAGAATATATCAGCATTTCCTGATACATCCATCTGAGGCTGTATTTTCGCCTTCCTGGATCACATATGGCACATATGACACCACTGGTATACCAGATGTAATCCTAAAACCTATGCAGTCAGATTTAGTATGTGGCAAGTAATTTTTAGGCCAAATTTCAGACTTATAGACCAATATTTGGTACTGGTTTGGGCTGATTTACATCTATTTTTGGCTATATTTAGAACACTATTTTGGTGAAATATTTTCTGGTTAGACATGTAATGCTCCAAATGTGCCTAAAATATCCTCATTAATTATTAGAATATGCATAAAATTAAATTTGGGCTTCAGATTGGCAATATTAGAATATACTTGACATCTTCCACCTGAGGGGTGACCTGGGCCCCCCCCCCACACCCCGGAAATTGAAATTTTTAATGTGGCCCTCGAGTATGCCAGCCTAATACAGATTCATTCTCTGATATAAACTGAGTTTCCTGTAAAAATTTTAGCCAGATTGACCAACTTTAAGGGGTGGTTTGGGCTGATCTGGCATTTTACCTATCCCTCGCCAACTACACTCCCTGAACCTGTACTTTGGGCTACATATGTATTTCTGAAGGAACACAATACTAAAATTCATTTCAGGGGCGACTCCTGTGTGATTCAATGTGGTTTTCAACCTTGAATCTACCTTAATTGAGAATATATCAGCATTTCCTGATACAGCCATCTGAGGCTGTATTTTCGCCTTCCTGGATCACATATGACACATATGACACCACTGGTATACCAGATGTAATCCTAAAACCTATGCAGTCAGATTTAGTATGTGGCAAGTGATTTTTAGGCCAAATTTCAGACTTATAGACCAATATTTGGTACTGGTTTGGGCTGATTTACATCTATTTTTGGCTATATTTAGAACACTATTTTGGTGAAATATTTTCTGGTTAGACATGTAATGCTCCAAATGTGCCTAAAATATCCTCATTAATTATTAGAATATGCATAAAATTAAATTTGGGCTTCAGATTGGCAATATTAGAATATACTTCACATCTTCCACCTGAGGAGTGACCTGGGGCCCCCCACACCCCGGAAATTGAAATTTTTAATGTGGCCCTCGAGTATGCCAGCCTAATACAAATTCATTCTCTGATATAAACTGAGTTTCCTGTAAAAATTTTAGCCAGATTGACCAACTTTAAGGGGTGGTTTGGGCTGATCTGGCATTTTACCTATCCCTCGCCAACTACACTCCCTGAACCTGTACTTTGGGCTACATATGTATTTCTGAAGGAACACAATACTAAAATTCATTTCAGGGGCGACTCCTGTGTGATTCAATGTGGTTTTCAACCTTAAATCTACCTTAATTGAGAATATATCAGCATTTCCTGATACAGCCATCTGAGGCTGTATTTTCGCCTTCCTGGATCACATATGACACATATGACACCACTGGTATACCAGATGTAATCCTAAAACCTATGCAGTCAGATTTAGTATGTGGCAAGTGATTTTTAGGCCAAATTTCAGACTTATAGACCAATATTTGGTACTGGTTTGGGCTGATTTACATCTATTTTTGGCTATATTTAGAACACTATTTTGGTGAAATATTTTCTGGTTAGACATGTAATGCTCCAAATGTGCCTAAAATATCCTCATTAATTATTAGAATATGCATAAAATTAAATTTGGGCTTCAGATTGGCAATATTAGAATATACTTGACATCTTCCACCTGAGGAGTGACCTGGGGCCCCCCCACACCCCGGAAATTGAAATTTTTAATGTGGCCCTCGAGTATGCCAGCCTAATACAAATTCATTCTCTGATATAAACTGAGTTTCCTGTAAAAATTTTAGCCAGATTGACCAACTTTAAGGGGTGGTTTGGGCTGATCTGGCATTTTACCTATCCCTCGCCAACTACACTCCCTGAACCTGTACTTTGGGCTACATGTGTATTTCTGAAGGAACACAATACTAAAATTCATTTCAGGGGCGACACCTGTGTGATTCAATGTGGTTTTAAACCTTGAATCTACCTTAATTGAGAATATATCAGCATTTCCCGATACAGCCATCTGAGGCTGTATTTTCGCCTTCCTGGATCACATATGACACATATGACACCACTGGTATACCAGATGTAATCCTAAAACCTATGCAGTCAGATTTAGTATGTGGCAAGTGATTTTTAGGCCAAATTTCAGACTTATAGACCAATATTTGGTACTGGTTTGGGCTGATTTACATCTATTTTTGGCTATATTTAGAACACTATTTTGGTGAAATATTTTCTCATTAGACATGTAATGCTCCAAATGTGCCTAAAATATCCTCATTAATTATTAGAATATGCATAAAATTAAATTTGGGCTTCAGATTGGGAATATTAGAATATACTTGACATCTTCCACCTGAGGGGTGACCTGGGGCCCCCCGACACCCCGGAAATTGAAATTTTTAATGTGGCCCTCGAGTATGCCAGCCTAATACAAATTCATTCTCTGACATAAACTGAGTTTCCTGTAAAAATTTCAGCCAGATTGACCAACTTTAAGGGGTGGTTTGGGCTGATCTGGCATTTTACCTATCCCTCGCCAACTACACTCCCTGAACCTGTACTTTGGGCTACATGTGTATTTCTGAAGGAACACAATACTAAAATTCATTTCAGGGGCGACTCCTGTGTGATTCAATGTGGTTTTCAACCTTGAATCTACCTTAATTGAGAATATATCAGCATTTCCTGATACAGCCATCTGAGGCTGTATTTTCGCCTTCCTGGATCACATATGGCACATATGACACCACTGGTATACCAGATGTAATCCTAAAACCTATGCAGTCAGATTTAGTATGTGGCAAGTAATTTTTAGGCCAAATTTCAGACTTATAGACCAATATTTGGTACTGGTTTGGGCTGATTTACATCTATTTTTGGCTATATTTAGAACACTATTTTGGTGAAATATTTTCTGGTTAGACATGTAATGCTCCAAATGTGCCTAAAATATCCTCATTAATTATTAGAATATGCATAAAATTAAATTTGGGCTTCAGATTGGCAATATTAGAATATACTTGACATCTTCCACCTGAGGAGTGACCTGGGGCCCCCCACACCCCGGAAATTGAAATTTTTAATGTGGCCCTCGAGTATGCCAGCCTAATACAAATTCATTCTCTGATATAAACTGAGTTTCCTGTAAAAATTTTAGCCAGATTGACCAACTTTAAGGGGTGGTTTGGGCTGATCTGGCATTTTACCTATCCCTCGTCAACTACACTCCCTGAACCTGTACTTTGGGCTACATGTGTATTTCTGAAGGAACACAATACTAAAATTCATTTCAGGGGCGACACCTGTGTGATTCAATGTGGTTTTAAACCTTGAATCTACCTTAATTGAGAATATATCAGCATTTCCTGATACAGCCATCTGAGGCTGTATTTTCGCCTTCCTGGATCACATATGACACATATGACACCACTGGTATACCAGATGTAATCCTAAGACCTATGCAGTCAGATTTAGTATGTGGCAAGTGATTTTTAGGCCAAATTTCAGACTTATAGACCAATATTTGGTACTGGTTTGGGCTGATTTACATCTATTTTTGGCTATATTTAGAACACTATTTTGGTGAAATATTTTCTGGTTAGACATGTAATGCTCCAAATGTGCCTAAAATATCCTCATTAATTATTAGAATATGCATAAAATTAAATTTGGGCTTCAGATTGGCAATATTAGAATATACTTGACATCTTCCACCTGAGGGGTGACCTGGGCCCCCCCCCCCCCACACCCCGGAAATTGAAATTTTTAATGTGGCCCTCGAGTATGCCAGCCTAATACAAATTCATTCTCTGATATAAACTGAGTTTCCTGTAAAAATTTTAGCCAGATTGACCAACTTTAAGGGGTGGTTTGGGCTGATCTGGCATTTTACCTATCCCTCGCCAACTACACTCCCTGAACCTGTACTTTGGGCTACATATGTATTTCTGAAGGAACACAATACTAAAATTCATTTCAGGGGCGACTCCTGTGTGATTCAATGTGGTTTTCAACCTTGAATCTACCTTAATTGAGAATATATCAGCATTTCCTGATGCAGCCATCTGAGGCTGTATTTTCGCCTTCCTGGATCACATATGACACATATGACACCACTGGTATACCAGATGTAATCCTAAAACCTATGCAGTCAGATTTAGTATGTGGCAAGTGATTTTTAGGCCAAATTTCAGACTTATAGACCAATATTTGGTACTGGTTTGGGCTGATTTACATCTATTTTTGGCTATATTTAGAACACTATTTTGGTGAAATATTTTCTGGTTAGACATGTAATGCTCCAAATGTGCCTAAAATATCCTCATTAATTATTAGAATATGCATAAAATTAAATTTGGGCTTCAGATTGGCAATATTAGAATATACTTGACATCTTCCACCTGAGGGGTGACCTGGGCCCCCCCCCCCCCCCACACCCCGGAAATTGAAATTTTTAATGTGGCCCTCGAGTATGCCAGCCTAATACAAATTCATTCTCTGATATAAACTGAGTTTCCTGTAAAAATTTTAGCCAGATTGACCAACTTTAAGGGGTGGTTTGGGCTGATCTGGCATTTTACCTATCCCTCGCCAACTACACTCCCTGAACCTGTACTTTGGGCTACATATGTATTTCTGAAGGAACACAATACTAAAATTCATTTCAGGGGCGACTCCTGTGTGATTCAATGTGGTTTTCAACCTTGAATCTACCTTAATTGAGAATATATCAGCATTTCCTGATGCAGCCATCTGAGGCTGTATTTTCGCCTTCCTGGATCACATATGACACATATGACACCACTGGTATACCAGATGTAATCCTAAAACCTATGCAGTCAGATTTAGTATGTGGCAAGTGATTTTTAGGCCAAATTTCAGACTTATAGACCAATATTTGGTACTGGTTTGGGCTGATTTACATCTATTTTTGGCTATATTTAGAACACTATTTTGGTGAAATATTTTCTGGTTAGACATGTAATGCTCCAAATGTGCCTAAAATATCCTCATTAATTATTAGAATATGCATAAAATTAAATTTGGGCTTCAGATTGGCAATATTAGAATATACTTGACATCTTCCACCTGAGGAGTGACCTGGGGCCCCCCACACCCCGGAAATTGAAATTTTTAATGTGGCCCTCGAGTATGCCAGCCTAATACAAATTCATTCTCTGATATAAACTGAGTTTCCTGTAAAAATTTTAGCCAGATTGACCAACTTGAAGGGGTGGTTTGGGCTGATCTGGCATTTTACCTATCCCTCGCCAACTACACTCCCTGAACCTGTACTTTGGGCTACATATGTATTTCTGAAGGAACACAATACTAAAATTCATTTCAGGGGCGACTCCTGTGTGATTCAATGTGGTTTTCAACCTTGAATCTACCTTAATTGAGAATATATCAGCATTTCCTGATACAGCCATCTGAGGCTGTATTTTCGCCTTCCTGGATCACATATGACACATATGACACCACTGGTATACCAGATGTAATCCTAAAACCTATGCAGTCAGATTTAGTATGTGGCAAGTGATTTTTAGGCCAAATTTCAGACTTATAGACCAATATTTGGTACTGGTTTGTGCTGATTTACATCTATTTTTGGCTATATTTAGAACACTATTTTGGTGAAATATTTTCTGGTTAGACATGTAATGCTCCAAATGTGCCTAAAATATCCTCATTAATTATTAGAATATGCATAAAATTAAATTTGGGCTTCAGATTGGCAATATTAGAATATACTTGACATCTTCCACCGGAGGAGTGACCTGGGGCCCCCCACACCCCGGAAATTGAAATTTTTAATGTGGCCCTCGAGTATGCCAGCCTAATACAAATTCATTCTCTGATATAAACTGAGTTTCCTGTAAAAATTTTAGCCAGATTGACCAACTTTAAGGGGTGGTTTGGGCTGATCTGGCATTTTACCTATCCCTCGCCAACTACACTCCCTGAACCTGTACTTTGGGCTACATGTGTATTTCTGAAGGAACACAATACTAAAATTCATTTCAGGGGCGACACCTGTGTGATTCAATGTGGTTTTCAACCTTGAATCTACCTTAATTGAGAATATATCAGCATTTCCTGATACAGCCATCTGAGGCTGTATTTTCGCCTTCCTGGATCACATATGACACATATGACACCACTGGTATACCAGAGGTAATCCTAAAACCTATGCAGTCAGATTTAGTATGTGGCAAGTGATTTTTAGGCCAAATTTCAGACTTATAGACCAATATTTGGTACTGGTTTGGGCTGATTTACATCTATTTTTGGCTATATTTAGAACACTATTTTGGTGAAATATTTTCTCATTAGACATGTAATGCTCCAAATGTGCCTAAAATATCCTCATTAATTATTAGAATATGCATAAAATTAAATTTGGGCTTCAGATTGGGAATATTAGAATATACTTGACATCTTCCACCTGAGGGGTGACCTGGGGCCCCCCGACACCCCGGAAATTGAAATTTTTAATGTGGCCCTCGAGTATGCCAGCCTAATACAAATTCATTCTCTGATATAAACTGAGTTTCCTGTAAAAATTTCAGCCAGATTGACCAACTTTAAGGGGTGGTTTGGGCTGATCTGGCATTTTACCTATCCCTCGCCAACTACACTCCCTGAACCTGTACTTTGGGCTACATGTGTATTTCTGAAGGAACACAATACTAAAATTCATTTCAGGGGCGACTCCTGTGTGATTCAATGTGGTTTTCAACCTTGAATCTACCTTAATTGAGAATATATCAGCATTTCCTGATACAGCCATCTGAGGCTGTATTTTCGCCTTCCTGGATCACATATGGCACATATGACACCACTGGTATACCAGATGTAATCCTAAAACCTATGCAGTCAGATTTAGTATGTGGCAAGTAATTTTTAGGCCAAATTTCAGACTTATAGACCAATATTTGGTACTGGTTTGGGCTGATTTACATCTATTTTTGGCTATATTTAGAACACTATTTTGGTGAAATATTTTCTGGTTAGACATGTAATGCTCCAAATGTGCCTAAAATATCCTCATTAATTATTAGAATATGCATAAAATTAAATTTGGGCTTCAGATTGGCAATATTAGAATATACTTGACATCTTCCACCTGAGGAGTGACCTGGGGCCCCCCACACCCCGGAAATTGAAATTTTTAATGTGGCCCTCGAGTATGCCAGCCTAATACAAATTCATTCTCTGATATAAACTGAGTTTCCTGTAAAAATTTTAGCCAGATTGACCAACTTGAAGGGGTGGTTTGGGCTGATCTGGCATTTTACCTATCCCTCGCCAACTACACTCCCTGAACCTGTACTTTGGGCTACATATGTATTTCTGAAGGAACACAATACTAAAATTCATTTCAGGGGCGACTCCTGTGTGATTCAATGTGGTTTTCAACCTTGAATCTACCTTAATTGAGAATATATCAGCATTTCCTGATACAGCCATCTGAGGCTGTATTTTCGCCTTCCTGGATCACATATGACACATATGACACCACTGGTATACCAGATGTAATCCTAAAACCTATGCAGTCAGATTTAGTATGTGGCAAGTGATTTTTAGGCCAAATTTCAGACTTATAGACCAATATTTGGTACTGGTTTGTGCTGATTTACATCTATTTTTGGCTATATTTAGAACACTATTTTGGTGAAATATTTTCTGGTTAGACATGTAATGCTCCAAATGTGCCTAAAATATCCTCATTAATTATTAGAATATGCATAAAATTAAATTTGGGCTTCAGATTGGCAATATTAGAATATACTTGACATCTTCCACCGGAGGAGTGACCTGGGGCCCCCCACACCCCGGAAATTGAAATTTTTAATGTGGCCCTCGAGTATGCCAGCCTAATACAAATTCATTCTCTGATATAAACTGAGTTTCCTGTAAAAATTTTAGCCAGATTGACCAACTTTAAGGGGTGGTTTGGGCTGATCTGGCATTTTACCTATCCCTCGCCAACTACACTCCCTGAACCTGTACTTTGGGCTACATGTGTATTTCTGAAGGAACACAATACTAAAATTCATTTCAGGGGCGACACCTGTGTGATTCAATGTGGTTTTCAACCTTGAATCTACCTTAATTGAGAATATATCAGCATTTCCTGATACAGCCATCTGAGGCTGTATTTTCGCCTTCCTGGATCACATATGACACATATGACACCACTGGTATACCAGAGGTAATCCTAAAACCTATGCAGTCAGATTTAGTATGTGGCAAGTGATTTTTAGGCCAAATTTCAGACTTATAGACCAATATTTGGTACTGGTTTGGGCTGATTTACATCTATTTTTGGCTATATTTAGAACACTATTTTGGTGAAATATTTTCTCATTAGACATGTAATGCTCCAAATGTGCCTAAAATATCCTCATTAATTATTAGAATATGCATAAAATTAAATTTGGGCTTCAGATTGGGAATATTAGAATATACTTGACATCTTCCACCTGAGGGGTGACCTGGGGCCCCCCGACACCCCGGAAATTGAAATTTTTAATGTGGCCCTCGAGTATGCCAGCCTAATACAAATTCATTCTCTGATATAAACTGAGTTTCCTGTAAAAATTTCAGCCAGATTGACCAACTTTAAGGGGTGGTTTGGGCTGATCTGGCATTTTACCTATCCCTCGCCAACTACACTCCCTGAACCTGTACTTTGGGCTACATGTGTATTTCTGAAGGAACACAATACTAAAATTCATTTCAGGGGCGACTCCTGTGTGATTCAATGTGGTTTTCAACCTTGAATCTACCTTAATTGAGAATATATCAGCATTTCCTGATACAGCCATCTGAGGCTGTATTTTCGCCTTCCTGGATCACATATGGCACATATGACACCACTGGTATACCAGATGTAATCCTAAAACCTATGCAGTCAGATTTAGTATGTGGCAAGTAATTTTTAGGCCAAATTTCAGACTTATAGACCAATATTTGGTACTGGTTTGGGCTGATTTACATCTATTTTTGGCTATATTTAGAACACTATTTTGGTGAAATATTTTCTGGTTAGACATGTAATGCTCCAAATGTGCCTAAAATATCCTCATTAATTATTAGAATATGCATAAAATTAAATTTGGGCTTCAGATTGGGAATATTAGAATATACTTGACATCTTCCACCTGAGGGGTGACCTGGGGCCCCCGGACACCCCGGAAATTGAAATTTTTAATGTGGCCCTCGAGTATGCCAGCCTAATACAAATTCATTCTCTGATATAAACTGAGTTTCCTGTAAAAATTTCAGCCAGATTGACCAACTTTAAGGGGTGGTTTGGGCTGATCTGGCATTTTACCTATCCCTCGCCAACTACACTCCCTGAACCTGTACTTTGGGCTACATGTGTATTTCTGAAGGAACACAATACTAAAATTCATTTCAGGGGCGACTCCTGTGTGATTCAATGTGGTTTTCAACCTTGAATCTACCTTAATTGAGAATATATCAGCATTTCCTGATACAGCCATCTGAGGCTGTATTTTCGCCTTCCTGGATCACATATGGCACATATGACACCACTGGTATACCAGATGTAATCCTAAAACCTATGCAGTCAGATTTACTATGTGGCAAGTAATTTTTAGGCCAAATTTCAGACTTATAGACCAATATTTGGTACTGGTTTGGGCTGATTTACATCTATTTTTGGCTATATTTAGAACACTATTTTGGTGAAATATTTTCTCATTAGACATGTAATGCTCCAAATGTGCCTAAAATATCCTCATTAATTATTAGAATATGCATAAAATTAAATTTGGGCTTCAGATTGGGAATATTAGAATATACTTGACATCTTCCACCTGAGGGGTGACCTGGGGCCCCCCGACACCCCGGAAATTGAAATTTTTAATGTGGCCCTCGAGTATGCCAGCCTAATACAAATTCATTCTCTGATATAAACTGAGTTTCCTGTAAAAATTTCAGCCAGATTGACCAACTTTAAGGGGTGGTTTGGGCTGATCTGGCATTTTACCTATCCCTCGCCAACTACACTCCCTGAACCTGTACTTTGGGCTACATGTGTATTTCTGAAGGAACACAATACTAAAATTCATTTCAGGGGCGACTCCTGTGTGATTCAATGTGGTTTTCAACCTTGAATCTACCTTAATTGAGAATATATCAGCATTTCCTGATACAGCCATCTGAGGCTGTATTTTCGCCTTCCTGGATCACATATGGCACATATGACACCACTGGTATACCAGATGTAATCCTAAAACCTATGCAGTCAGATTTAGTATGTGGCAAGTAATTTTTAGGCCAAATTTCAGACTTATACACCAATATTTGGTACTGGTTTGGGCTGATTTACATCTATTTTTGGCTATATTTAGAACACTATTTTGGTGAAATATTTTCTCATTAGACATGTAATGCTCCAAATGTGCCTAAAATATCCTCATTAATTATTAGAATATGCATAAAATTAAATTTGGGCTTCAGATTGGCAATATTAGAATATACTTGACATCTTCCACCTGAGGGGTGACCTGGGCCCCCCCCCACACCCCGGAAATTGAAATTTTTAATGTGGCCCTCGAGTATGCCAGCCTAATACAAATTCATTCTCTGATATAAACTGAGTTTCCTGTAAAAATTTTAGCCAGATTGATCAACTTGAAGGGGTGGTTTGGGCTGATCTGGCATTTTACCTATCCCTCGCCAACTACACTCCCTGAACCTGTACTTTGGGCTACATATGTATTTCTGAAGGAACACAATACTAAAATTCATTTCAGGGGCGACTCCTGTGTGATTCAATGTGGTTTTCAACCTTGAATCTACCTTAATTGAGAATATATCAGCATTTCCTGATACAGCCATCTGAGGCTGTATTTTCGCCTTCCTGGATCACATATGACACATATGACACCACTGGTATACCAGATGTAATCCTAAAACCTATGCAGTCAGATTTAGTATGTGGCAAGTGATTTTTAGGCCAAATTTCAGACTTATAGACCAATATTTGGTACTGGTTTGGGCTGATTTACATCTATGTTTGGCTATATTTAGAACACTATTTTGGTGAAATGTTTTCTGGTTAGACATGTAATGCTCCAAATGTGCCTAAAATATCCTCATTAATTATTAGAATATGCATAAAATTAAATTTGGGCTTCAGATTGGCAATATTAGAATATACTTGACATCTTCAACCTGGGGGGTGACCTGGGCCCCCCCCCACACCCCGGAAATTGAAATTTTTAATGTGGCCCTCGAGTATGCCAGCCTAATACAAATTCATTCTCTGATATAAACTGAGTTTCCTGTAAAAATTTCAGCCAGATTGACCAACTTTAAGGGGTGGTTTGGGCTGACCTGGCATTTTACCTATCCCTCGCCAACTACACTCCCTGAACCTGTACTTTGGGCTACATATGTATTTCTGAAGGAACACAATACTAAAATCCATTTCAGGGGCGACTCCTGTGTGATTCAATGTGGTTTTCAACCTTGAATCTACCTTAATTGAGAATATATCAGCATTTCCTGATACAGCCATCTGAGGCTGTATTTTCGCCTTCCTGGATCACATATGGCACATATGACACCACTGGTATACCAGATGTAATCCTAAAACCTATGCAGTCAGATTTAGTATGTGGCAAGTAATTTTTAGGCCAAATTTCAGACTTATAGACCAATATTTGGTACTGGTTTGGGCTGATTTACATCTATTTTTGGCTATATTTAGAACACTATTTTGGTGAAATATTTTCTGGTTAGACATGTAATGCTCCAAATGTGCCTAAAATATCCTCATTAATTATTAGAATATGCATAAAATTAAATTTGGGCTTCAGATTGGGAATATTAGAATATACTTGACATCTTCCACCTGAGGGGTGACCTGGGGCCCCCCGACACCCCGCAAATTGAAATTTTTAATGTGGCCCTCGAGTATGCCAGCCTAATACAAATTCATTCTCTGATATAAACTGAGTTTCCTGTAAAAATTTCAGCCAGATTGACCAACTTTAAGGGGTGGTTTGGGCTGATCTGGCATTTTACCTATCCCTCGCCAACTACACTCCCTGAACCTGTACTTTGGGCTACATGTGTATTTCTGAAGGAACACAATACTAAAATTCATTTCAGGGGCGACTCCTGTGTGATTCAATGTGGTTTTCAACCTTGAATCTACCTTAATTGAGAATATATCAGCATTTCCTGATACAGCCATCTGAGGCTGTATTTTCGCCTTCCTGGATCACATATGGCACATATGACACCACTGGTATACCAGATGTAATCCTAAAACCTATGCAGTCAGATTTAGTATGTGGCAAGTAATTTTTAGGCCAAATTTCAGACTTATACACCAATATTTGGTACTGGTTTGGGCTGATTTACATCTATTTTTGGCTATATTTAGAACACTATTTTGGTGAAATATTTTCTGGTTAGACGTGTAATGCTCCAAATGTGCCTAAAATATCCTCATTAATTATTAGAATATGCATAAAATTAAATTTGGGCTTCAGATTGGCAATATTAGAATATACTTGACATCTTCCACCTGAGGGGTGACCTGGGCCCCCCCCACACCCCGGAAATTGAAATTTTTAATGTGGCCCTCGAGTATGCCAGCCTAATACAAATTCATTCTCTGATATAAACTGAGTTTCCTGTAAAAATTTTAGCCAGATTGACCAACTTTAAGGGGTGGTTTGGGCTGATCTGGCATTTTACCTATCCCTCGCCAACTACACTCCCTGAACCTGTACTTTGGGCTACATATGTATTTCTGAAGGAACACAATACTAAAATTCATTTCAGGGGCGACTCCTGTGTGATTCAATGTGGTTTTCAACCTTGAATCTACCTTAATTGAGAATATATCAGCATTTCCTGATACAGCCATCTGAGGCTGTATTTTCGCCTTCCTGGATCACATATGACACATATGACACCACTGGTATACCAGATGTAATCCTAAAACCTATGCAGTCAGATTTAGTATGTGGCAAGTGATTTTTAGGCCAAATTTCAGACTTATAGACCAATATTTGGTACTGGTTTGGGCTGATTTACATCTATTTTTGTCTATATTTAGAACACTATTTTGGTGAAATATTTTCTGGTTAGACATGTAATGCTCCAAATGTGCCTAAAATATCCTCATTAATTATTAGAATATGCATAAAATTAAATTTGGGCTTCAGATTGGCAATATTAGAATATACTTGACATCTTCCACCTGAGGGGTGACCTGGGCCCCCCCCACACCCCGGAAATTGAAATTTTTAATGTGGCCCTCGAGTATGCCAGCCTAATACAAATTCATTCTCTGATATAAACTGAGTTTCCTGTAACAATTTTAGCCAGATTGACCAACTTTAAGGGGTGGTTTGGGCTTATCTGGCATTTTACCTATCCCTCGCCAACTACACTCCCTGAACCTGTACTTTGGGCTACATATGTATTTCTGAAGGAACACAATACTAAAATTCATTTCAGGGGCGACTCCTGTGTGATTCAATGTGGTTTTCAACCTTGAATCTACCTTAATTGAGAATATATCAGCATTTCCTGATACAGCCATCTGAGGCTGTATTTTCGCCTTCCTGGATCACATATGACACATATGACACCACTGGTATACCAGATGTAATCCTAAAACCTATGCAGTCAGATTTAGTATGTGGCAAGTGATTTTTAGGCCAAATTTCAGACTTATAGACCAATATTTGGTACTGGTTTGGGCTGATTTACATCTATTTTTGGCTATATTTAGAACACTATTTTGGTGAAATATTTTCTGGTTAGACATGTAATGCTCCAAATGTGCCTAAAATATCCTCATTAATTATTAGAATATGCATAAAATTAAATTTGGGCTTCAGATTGGCAATATTAGAATATACTTGACATCTTCCACCTGAGGAGTGACCTGGGGCCCCCCACACCCCGGAAATTGAAATTTTTAATGTGGCCCTCGAGTATGCCAGCCTAATACAAATTCATTCTCTGATATAAACTGAGTTTCCTGTAAAAATTTTAGCCAGATTGACCAACTTTAAGGGGTGGTTTGGGCTGATCTGGCATTTTACCTATCCCTCGCCAACTACACTCCCTGAACCTGTACTTTGGGCTACATGTGTATTTCTGAAGGAACACAATACTAAAATTCATTTCAGGGGCGACACCTGTGTGATTCAATGTGGTTTTCAACCTTGAATCTACCTTAATTGAGAATATATCAGCATTTCCTGATACAGCCATCTGAGGCTGTATTTTCGCCTTCCTGGATCACATATGACACATATGACACCACTGGTATACCAGAGGTAATCCTAAAACCTATGCAGTCAGATTTAGTATGTGGCAAGTGATTTTTAGGCCAAATTTCAGACTTATAGACCAATATTTGGTACTGGTTTGGGCTGATTTACATCTATTTTTGTCTATATTTAGAACACTATTTTGGTGAAATATTTTCTGGTTAGACATGTAATGCTCCAAATGTGCCTAAAATATCCTCATTAATTATTAGAATATGCATAAAATTAAATTTGGGCTTCAGATTGGCAATATTAGAATATACTTGACATCTTCCACCTGAGGGGTGACCTGGGCCCCCCCCACACCCCGGAAATTGAAATTTTTAATGTGGCCCTCGAGTATGCCAGCCTAATACAAATTCATTCTCTGATATAAACTGAGTTTCCTGTAAAAATTTTAGCCAGATTGACCAACTTTAAGGGGTGGTTTGGGCTTATCTGGCATTTTACCTATCCCTCGCCAACTACACTCCCTGAACCTGTACTTTGGGCTACATATGTATTTCTGAAGGAACACAATACTAAAATTCATTTCAGGGGCGACTCCTGTGTGATTCAATGTGGTTTTCAACCTTGAATCTACCTTAATTGAGAATATATCAGCATTTCCTGATACAGCCATCTGAGGCTGTATTTTCGCCTTCCTGGATCACATATGACACATATGACACCACTGGTATACCAGATGTAATCCTAAAACCTATGCAGTCAGATTTAGTATGTGGCAAGTGATTTTTAGGCCAAATTTCAGACTTATAGACCAATATTTGGTACTGGTTTGGGCTGATTTACATCTATTTTTGGCTATATTTAGAACACTATTTTGGTGAAATATTTTCTGGTTAGACATGTAATGCTCCAAATGTGCCTAAAATATCCTCATTAATTATTAGAATATGCATAAAATTAAATTTGGGCTTCAGATTGGCAATATTAGAATATACTTGACATCTTCCACCTGAGGGGTGACCTGGGCCCCCCCCACACCCCGGAAATTGAAATTTTTAATGTGGCCCTCGAGTATGCCAGCCTAATACAAATTCATTCTCTGATATAAACTGAGTTTCCTGTAAAAATTTTAGCCAGATTGACCAACTTTAAGGGGTGGTTTGGGCTTATCTGGCATTTTACCTATCCCTCGCCAACTACACTCCCTGAACCTGTACTTTGGGCTACATATGTATTTCTGAAGGAACACAATACTAAAATTCATTTCAGGGGCGACTCCTGTGTGATTCAATGTGGTTTTCAACCTTGAATCTACCTTAATTGAGAATATATCAGCATTTCCTGATACAGCCATCTGAGGCTGTATTTTCGCCTTCCTGGATCACATATGACACATATGACACCACTGGTATACCAGATGTAATCCTAAAACCTATGCAGTCAGATTTAGTATGTGGCAAGTGATTTTTAGGCCAAATTTCAGACTTATAGACCAATATTTGGTACTGGTTTGGGCTGATTTACATCTATTTTTGGCTATATTTAGAACACTATTTTGGTGAAATATTTTCTGGTTAGACATGTAATGCTCCAAATGTGCCTAAAATATCCTCATTAATTATTAGAATATGCATAAAATTAAATTTGGGCTTCAGATTGGCAATATTAGAATATACTTGACATCTTCCACCTGAGGAGTGACCTGGGGCCCCCCACACCCCGGAAATTGAAATTTTTAATGTGGCCCTCGAGTATGCCAGCCTAATACAAATTCATTCTCTGATATAAACTGAGTTTCCTGTAAAAATTTTAGCCAGATTGACCAACTTTAAGGGGTGGTTTGGGCTGATCTGGCATTTTACCTATCCCTCGCCAACTACACTCCCTGAACCTGTACTTTGGGCTACATGTGTATTTCTGAAGGAACACAATACTAAAATTCATTTCAGGGGCGACACCTGTGTGATTCAATGTGGTTTTCAACCTTGAATCTACCTTAATTGAGAATATATCAGCATTTCCTGATACAGCCATCTGAGGCTGTATTTTCGCCTTCCTGGATCACATATGACACATATGACACCACTGGTATACCAGAGGTAATCCTAAAACCTATGCAGTCAGATTTAGTATGTGGCAAGTGATTTTTAGGCCAAATTTCAGACTTATAGACCAATATTTGGTACTGGTTTGGGCTGATTTACATCTATTTTTGGCTATATTTAGAACACTATTTTGGTGAAATATTTTCTCATTAGACATGTAATGCTCCAAATGTGCCTAAAATATCCTCATTAATTATTAGAATATGCATAAAATTAAATTTGGGCTTCAGATTGGGAATATTAGAATATACTTGACATCTTCCACCTGAGGGGTGACCTGGGGCCCCCAGAGACACCCCGGAAATTGAAATTTTTAATGTGGCCCTCGAGTATGCCAGCCTAATACAAATTCATTCTCTGATATAAACTGAGTTTCCTGTAAAAATTTCAGCCAGATTGACCAACTTTAAGGGGTGGTTTGGGCTGATCTGGCATTTTACCTATCCCTCGCCAACTACACTCCCTGAACCTGTACTTTGGGCTACATGTGTATTTCTGAAGGAACACAATACTAAAATTCATTTCAGGGGCGACTCCTGTGTGATTCAATGTGGTTTTCAACCTTGAATCTACCTTAATTGAGAATATATCAGCATTTCCTGATACAGCCATCTGAGGCTGTATTTTCGCCTTCCTGGATCACATATGACACATATGACACCACTGGTATACCAGATGTAATCCTAAAACCTATGCAGTCAGATTTAGTATGTGGCAAGTGATTTTTAGGCCAAATTTCAGACTTATAGACCAATATTTGGTACTGGTTTGGGCTGATTTACATCTATTTTTGGCTATATTTAGAACACTATTTTGGTGAAATATTTTCTGGTTAGACATGTAATGCTCCAAATGTGCCTAAAATATCCTCATTAATTATTAGAATATGCATAAAATTAAATTTGGGCTTCAGATTGGCAATATTAGAATATACTTGACATCTTCCACCTGAGGAGTGACCTGGGGCCCCCCACACCCCGGAAATTGAAATTTTTAATGTGGCCCTCGAGTATGCCAGCCTAATACAAATTCATTCTCTGATATAAACTGAGTTTCCTGTAAAAATTTTAGCCAGATTGACCAACTTTAAGGGGTGGTTTGGGCTGATCTGGCATTTTACCTATCCCTCGCCAACTACACTCCCTGAACCTGTACTTTGGGCTACATGTGTATTTCTGAAGGAACACAATACTAAAATTCATTTCAGGGGCGACACCTGTGTGATTCAATGTGGTTTTAAACCTTGAATCTACCTTAATTGAGAATATATCAGCATTTCCTGATACAGCCATCTGAGGCTGTATTTTCGCCTTCCTGGATCACATATGACACATATGACACCACTGGTATACCAGATGTAATCCTAAAACCTATGCAGTCAGATTTAGTATGTGGCAAGTGATTTTTAGGCCAAATTTCAGACTTATAGACCAATATTTGGTACTGGTTTGGGCTGATTTACATCTATTTTTGGCTATATTTAGAACACTATTTTGGTGAAATATTTTCTGGTTAGACATGTAATGCTCCAAATGTGCCTAAAATATCCTCATTAATTATTAGAATATGCATAAAATTAAATTTGGGCTTCAGATTGGCAATATTAGAATATACTTGACATCTTCCACCTGAGGAGTGACCTGGGGCCCCCCACACCCCGGAAATTGAAATTTTTAATGTGGCCCTCGAGTATGCCAGCCTAATACAAATTCATTCTCTGATATAAACTGAGTTTCCTGTAAAAATTTTAGCCAGATTGACCAACTTTAAGGGGTGGTTTGGGCTGATCTGGCATTTTACCTATCCCTCGCCAACTACACTCCCTGAACCTGTACTTTGGGCTACATGTGTATTTCTGAAGGAACACAATACTAAAATTCATTTCAGGGGCGACACCTGTGTGATTCAATGTGGTTTTCAACCTTGAATCTACCTTAATTGAGAATATATCAGCATTTCCTGATACAGCCATCTGAGGCTGTATTTTCGCCTTCCTGGATCACATATGACACATATGACACCACTGGTATACCAGAGGTAATCCTAAAACCTATGCAGTCAGATTTAGTATGTGGCAAGTGATTTTTAGGCCAACTTTCAGACTTATAGACCAATATTTGGTACTGGTTTGGGCTGATTTACATCTATTTTTGGCTATATTTAGAACACTATTTTGGTGAAATATTTTCTCATTAGACATGTAATGCTCCAAATGTGCCTAAAATATCCTCATTAATTATTAGAATATGCATAAAATTAAATTTGGGCTTCAGATTGGGAATATTAGAATATACTTGACATCTTCCACCTGAGGGGTGACCTGGGGCCCCCCGACACCCCGGAAATTGAAATTTTTAATGTGGCCCTCGAGTATGCCAGCCTAATACAAATTCATTCTCTGATATAAACTGAGTTTCCTGTAAAAATTTCAGCCAGATTGACCAACTTTAAGGGGTGGTTTGGGCTGATCTGGCATTTTACCTATCCCTCGCCAACTACACTCCCTGAACCTGTACTCTGGGCTACATGTGTATTTCTGAAGGAACACAATACTAAAATTCATTTCAGGGGCGACTCCTGTGTGATTCAATGTGGTTTTCAACCTTGAATCTACCTTAATTGAGAATATATCAGCATTTCCTGATACAGCCATCTGAGGCTGTATTTTCGCCTTCCTGGATCACATATGGCACATATGACACCACTGGTATACCAGATGTAATCCTAAAATCTATGCAGTCAGATTTAGTATGTGGTAAGTGATTTTTAGGCCAAATTTCAGACTTATAGACCAATATTTGGTACTGGTTTGGGCTGATTTACATCTATTTTTGGCTATATTTAGAACACTATTTTGGTGAAATATTTTCTGGTTAGACATGTAATGCTCCAAATGTGCCTAAAATATCCTCATTAATTATTAGAATATGCATAAAATTAAATTTGGGCTTCAGATTGGCAATATTAGAATATACTTGACATCTTCCACCTGAGGAGTGACCTGGGGCCCCCCACACCCCGGAAATTGAAATTTTTAATGTGGCCCTCGAGTATGCCAGCCTAATACAAATTCATTCTCTGATATAAACTGAGTTTCCTGTAAAAATTTTAGCCAGATTGACCAACTTTAAGGGGTGGTTTGGGCTGATCTGGCATTTTACCTATCCCTCGCCAACTACACTCCCTGAACCTGTACTTTGGGCTACATGTGTATTTCTGAAGGAACACAATACTAAAATTCATTTCAGGGGCGACACGTGTGTGATTCAATGTGGTTTTAAACCTTGAATCTACCTTAATTGAGAATATATCAGCATTTCCTGATACAGCCATCTGAGGCTGTATTTTCGCCTTCCTGGATCACATATGACACATATGACACCACTGGTATACCAGATGTAATCCTAAAACCTATGCAGTCAGATTTAGTATGTGGCAAGTGATTTTTAGGCCAAATTTCAGACTTATAGACCAATATTTGGTACTGGTTTGGGCTGATTTACATCTATTTTTGGCTATATTTAGAACACTATTTTGGTGAAATATTTTCTGGTTAGACATGTAATGCTCCAAATGTGCCTAAAATATCCTCATTAATTATTAGAATATGCATAAAATTAAATTTGGGCTTCAGATTGGCAATATTAGAATATACTTGACATCTTCCACCTGAGGAGTGACCTGGGGCCCCCCACACCCCGGAAATTGAAATTTTTAATGTGGCCCTCGAGTATGCCAGCCTAATACAAATTCATTCTCTGATATAAACTGAGTTTCCTGTAAAAATTTTAGCCAGATTGACCAACTTTAAGGGGTGGTTTGGGCTGATCTGGCATTTTACCTATCCCTCGCCAACTACACTCCCTGAACCTGTACTTTGGGCTACATGTGTATTTCTGAAGGAACACAATACTAAAATTCATTTCAGGGGCGACACCTGTGTGATTCAATGTGGTTTTCAACCTTGAATCTACCTTAATTGAGAATATATCAGCATTTCCTGATACAGCCATCTGAGGCTGTATTTTCGCCTTCCTGGATCACATATGACACATATGACACCACTGGTATACCAGAGGTAATCCTAAAACCTATGCAGTCAGATTTAGTATGTGGCAAGTGATTTTTAGGCCAACTTTCAGACTTATAGACCAATATTTGGTACTGGTTTGGGCTGATTTACATCTATTTTTGGCTATATTTAGAACACTATTTTGGTGAAATATTTTCTCATTAGACATGTAATGCTCCAAATGTGCCTAAAATATCCTCATTAATTATTAGAATATGCATAAAATTAAATTTGGGCTTCAGATTGGGAATATTAGAATATACTTGACATCTTCCACCTGAGGGGTGACCTGGGGCCCCCCGACACCCCGGAAATTGAAATTTTTAATGTGGCCCTCGAGTATGCCAGCCTAATACAAATTCATTCTCTGATATAAACTGAGTTTCCTGTAAAAATTTCAGCCAGATTGACCAACTTTAAGGGGTGGTTTGGGCTGATCTGGCATTTTACCTATCCCTCGCCAACTACACTCCCTGAACCTGTACTTTGGGCTACATGTGTATTTCTGAAGGAACACAATACTAAAATTCATTTCAGGGGCGACTCCTGTGTGATTCAATGTGGTTTTCAACCTTGAATCTACCTTAATTGAGAATATATCAGCATTTCCTGATACAGCCATCTGAGGCTGTATTTTCGCCTTCCTGGATCACATATGGCACATATGACACCACTGGTATACCAGATGTAATCCTAAAACCTATGCAGTCAGATTTAGTATGTGGTAAGTGATTTTTAGGCCAAATTTCAGACTTATAGACCAATATTTGGTACTGGTTTGGGCTGATTTACATCTATTTTTGGCTATATTTAGAACACTATTTTGGTGAAATATTTTCTGGTTAGACATGTAATGCTCCAAATGTGCCTAAAATATCCTCATTAATTATTAGAATATGCATAAAATTAAATTTGGGCTTCAGATTGGCAATATTAGAATATACTTGACATCTTCCACCTGAGGGGTGACCTGGGGCCCCCCCCCCCACACCCCGAAAATTGAATTTTTTAATGTGGCCCTCGAGTATGCCAGCCTAATACAAATTCATTCTCTGATATAAACTGAGTTTCCTGTAAAAATTTCAGCCAGATTGACCAACTTTAAGAGGTGGTTTGGGCTGACCTGGCATTTTACCTATCCCTCGCCAACTACACTCCCTGAACCTGTACTTTGGGCTACATATGTATTTCTGAAGGAACACAATACTAAAATCCATTTCAGGGGCGACTCCTGTGTGATTCAATGTGGTTTTCAACCTTGAATCTACCTTAATTGAGAATATATCAGCATTTCCTGATACAGCCATCTGAGGCTGTATTTTCGCCTTCCTGGATCACATATGACACATATGACACCACTGGTATACCAGATGTAATCCTAAAACCTATGCAGTCAGATTTAGTATGTGGCAAGTGATTTTTAGGCCAAATTTCAGACTTATAGACCAATATTTGGTACTGGTTTGGGCTGATTTACATCTATTTTTGGCTATATTTAGAACACTATTTTGGTGAAATATTTTCTGGTTAGACATGTAATGCTCCAAATGTGCCTAAAATATCCTCATTAATTATTAGAATATGCATAAAATTAAATTTGGGCTTCAGATTGGCAATATTAGAATATACTTGACATCTTCCACCTGAGGAGTGACCTGGGGCCCCCCCACACCCCGGAAATTGAAATTTTTAATGTGGCCCTCGAGTATGCCAGCCTAATACAAATTCATTCTCTGATATAAACTGAGTTTCCTGTAAAAATTTCAGCCAGATTGACCAACTTTAAGGGGTGGTTTGGGCTGACCTGGCATTTAACTATCCCTCGCCAACTACACTCCCTGAACCTGTACTTTGGGCTACATATGTATTTCTGAAGGAACACAATACTAAAATCCATTTCAGGGGCGACTCCTGTGTGATTCAATGTGGTTTTCAACCTTGAATCTACCTTAATTGAGAATATATCAGCATTTCCTGATACAGCCATCTGAGGCTGTATTTTCGCCTTCCTGGATCACATATGACACATATGACACCACTGGTATACCAGATGTAATCCTAAAACCTATGCAGTCAGATTTAGTATGTGGCAAGTGATTTTTAGGCCAAATTTCAGACTTATAGACCAATATTTGGTACTGGTTTGGGCTGATTTACATCTATTTTTGGCTATATTTAGAACACTATTTTGGTGAAATATTTTCTGGTTAGACATGTAATGCTCCAAATGTGCCTAAAATATCCTCATTAATTATTAGAATATGCATAAAATTAAATTTGGGCTTCAGATTGGCAATATTAGAATATACTTGACATCTTCCACCTGAGGAGTGACCTGGGGCCCCCCACACCCCGGAAATTGAAATTTTTAATGTGGCCCTCGAGTATGCCAGCCTAATACAAATTCATTCTCTGATATAAACTGAGTTTCCTGTAAAAATTTTAGCCAGATTGACCAACTTTAAGGGGTGGTTTGGGCTGACCTGGCATTTTACCTATCCCTCGCCAACTACACTCCCTGAACCTGTACTTTGGGCTACATATGTATTTCTGAAGGAACACAATACTAAAATCCATTTCAGGGGCGACTCCTGTGTGATTCAATGTGGTTTTCAACCTTGAATCTACCTTAATTGAGAATATATCAGCATTTCCTGATACAGCCATCTGAGGCTGTATTTTCGCCTTCCTGGATCACATATGACACATATGACACCACTGGTATACCAGATGTAATCCTAAAACCTATGCAGTCAGATTTAGTATGTGGCAAGTGATTTTTAGGCCAAATTTCAGACTTATAGACCAATATTTGGTACTGGTTTGGGCTGATTTACATCTATTTTTGGCTATATTTAGAACACTATTTTGGTGAAATATTTTCTGGTTAGACATGTAATGCTCCAAATGTGCCTAAAATATCCTCATTAATTATTAGAATATGCATAAAATTAAATTTGGGCTTCAGATTGGCAATATTAGAATATACTTGACATCTTCCACCTGAGGAGTGACCTGGGGCCCCCCCACACCCCGGAAATTGAAATTTTTAATGTGGCCCTCGAGTATGCCAGCCTAATACAAATTCATTCTCTGATATAAACTGAGTTTCCTGTAAAAATTTTAGCCAGATTGACCAACTTTAAGGGGTGGTTTGGGCTGACCTGGCATTTTACCTATCCCTCGCCAACTACACTCCCTGAACCTGTACTTTGGGCTACATATGTATTTCTGAAGGAACACAATACTAAAATCCATTTCAGGGGCGACTCCTGTGTGATTCAATGTGGTTTTCAACCTTGAATCTACCTTAATTGAGAATATATCAGCATTTCCTGATACAGCCATCTGAGGCTGTATTTTCGCCTTCCTGGATCACATATGACACATATGACACCACTGGTATACCAGATGTAATCCTAAAACCTATGCAGTCAGATTTAGTATGTGGCAAGTGATTTTTAGGCCAAATTTCAGACTTATAGACCAATATTTGGTACTGGTTTGGGCTGATTTACATCTATTTTTGGCTATATTTAGAACACTATTTTGGTGAAATATTTTCTGGTTAGACATGTAATGCTCCAAATGTGCCTAAAATATCCTCATTAATTATTAGAATATGCATAAAATTAAATTTGGGCTTCAGATTGGCAATATTAGAATATACTTGACATCTTCCACCTGAGGAGTGACCTGGGGCCCCCCCCACACCCCGGAAATTGAAATTTTTAATGTGGCCCTCGAGTATGCCAGCCTAATACAAATTCATTCTCTGATATAAACTGAGTTTCCTGTAAAAATTTCAGCCAGATTGACCAACTTTAAGGGGTGGTTTGGGCTGACCTGGCATTTTACCTATCCCTCGCCAACTACACTCCCTGAACCTGTACTTTGGGCTACATATGTATTTCTGAAGGAACACAATACTAAAATCCATTTCAGGGGCGACTCCTGTGTGATTCAATGTGGTTTTCAACCTTGAATCTACCTTAATTGAGAATATATCAGCATTTCCTGATACAGCCATCTGAGGCTGTATTTTCGCCTTCCTGGATCACATATGACACATATGACACCACTGGTATACCAGATGTAATCCTAAAACCTATGCAGTCAGATTTAGTATGTGGCAAGTGATTTTTAGGCCAAATTTCAGACTTATAGACCAATATTTGGTACTGGTTTGGGCTGATTTACATCTATTTTTGGCTATATTTAGAACACTATTTTGGTGAAATATTTTCTGGTTAGACATGTAATGCTCCAAATGTGCCTAAAATATCCTCATTGATTATTAGAATATGCATAAAATTAAATTTGGGCTTCAGATTGGCAATATTAGAATATACTTGACATCTTCCACCTGAGGAGTGACCTGGGGCCCCCCCACACCCCGGAAATTGAAATTTTTAATGTGGCCCTCGAGTATGCCAGCCTAATACAAATTCATTCTCTGATATAAACTGAGTTTCCTGTAAAAATTTTAGCCAGATTGACCAACTTTAAGGGGTGGTTTGGGCTGACCTGGCATTTTACCTATCCCTCGCCAACTACACTCCCTGAACCTGTACTTTGGGCTACATATGTATTTCTGAAGGAACACAATACTAAAATCCATTTCAGGGGCGACTCCTGTGTGATTCAATGTGGTTTTCAACCTTGAATCTACCTTAATTGAGAATATATCAGCATTTCCTGATACAGCCATCTGAGGCTGTATTTTCGCCTTCCTGGATCACATATGACACATATGACACCACTGGTATACCAGATGTAATCCTAAAACCTATGCAGTCAGATTTAGTATGTGGCAAGTGATTTTTAGGCCAAATTTCAGACTTATAGACCAATATTTGGTACTGGTTTGGGCTGATTTACATCTATTTTTGGCTATATTTAGAACACTATTTTGGTGAAATATTTTCTGGTTAGACATGTAATGCTCCAAATGTGCCTAAAATATCCTCATTAATTATTAGAATATGCATAAAATTAAATTTGGGCTTCAGATTGGCAATATTAGAATATACTTGACATCTTCCACCTGAGGAGTGACCTGGGGCCCCCCACACCCCGGAAATTGAAATTTTTAATGTGGCCCTCGAGTATGCCAGCCTAATACAAATTCATTCTCTGATATAAACTGAGTTTCCTGTAAAAAGTTTAGCCAGATTGACCAACTTTAAGGGGTGGTTTGGGCTGACCTGGCATTTTACCTATCCCTCGCCAACTACACTCCCTGAACCTGTACTTTGGGCTACATATGTATTTCTGAAGGAACACAATACTAAAATCCATTTCAGGGGCGACTCCTGTGTGATTCAATGTGGTTTTCAACCTTGAATCTACCTTAATTGAGAATATATCAGCATTTCCTGATACAGCCATCTGAGGCTGTATTTTCGCCTTCCTGGATCACATATGACACATATGACACCACTGGTATACCAGATGTAATCCTAAAACCTATGCAGTCAGATTTAGTATGTGCCAAGTGATTTTTAGGCCAAATTTCAGACTTATAGACCAATATTTGGTACTGGTTTGGGCTGATTTACATCTATTTTTGGCTATATTTAGAACACTATTTTGGTGAAATATTTTCTGGTTAGACATGTAATGCTCCAAATGTGCCTAAAATATCCTCATTAATTATTAGAATATGCATAAAATTAAATTTGGGCTTCAGATTGGCAATATTAGAATATACTTGACATCTTCCACCTGAGGAGTGACCTGGGGCCCCCCCCACACCCCGGAAATTGAAATTTTTAATGTGGCCCTCGAGTATGCCAGCCTAATACAAATTCATTCTCTGATATAAACTGAGTTTCCTGTAAAAATTTCAGCCAGATTGACCAACTTTAAGGGGTGGTTTGGGCTGACCTGGCATTTTACCTATCCCTCGCCAACTACACTCCCTGAACCTGTACTTTGGGCTACATATGTATTTCTGAAGGAACACAATACTAAAATCCATTTCAGGGGCGACTCCTGTGTGATTCAATGTGGTTTTCAACCTTGAATCTACCTTAATTGAGAATATATCAGCATTTCCTGATACAGCCATCTGAGGCTGTATTTTCGCCTTCCTGGATCACATATGACACATATGACACCACTGGTATACCAGATGTAATCCTAAAACCTATGCAGTCGGATTTAGTATGTGGCAAGTGATTTTTAGGCCAAATTTCAGACTTATAGACCAATATTTGGTACTGGTTTGGGCTGATTTACATCTATTTTTGGCTATATTTAGAACACTATTTTGGTGAAATATTTTCTGGTTAGACATGTAATGCTCCAAATGTGCCTAAAATATCCTCATTGATTATTAGAATATGCATAAAATTAAATTTGGGCTTCAGATTGGCAATATTAGAATATACTTGACATCTTCCACCTGAGGAGTGACCTGGGGCCCCCCCACACCCCGGAAATTGAAATTTTTAATGTGGCCCTCGAGTATGCCAGCCTAATACAAATTCATTCTCTGATATAAACTGAGTTTCCTGTAAAAATTTTAGCCAGATTGACCAACTTTAAGGGGTGGTTTGGGCTGACCTGGCATTTTACCTATCCCTCGCCAACTACACTCCCTGAACCTGTACTTTGGGCTACATATGTATTTCTGAAGGAACACAATACTAAAATCCATTTCAGGGGCGACTCCTGTGTGATTCAATGTGGTTTTCAACCTTGAATCTACCTTAATTGAGAATATATCAGCATTTCCTGATACAGCCATCTGAGGCTGTATTTTCGCCTTCCTGGATCACATATGACACATATGACACCACTGGTATACCAGATGTAATCCTAAAACCTATGCAGTCAGATTTAGTATGTGGCAAGTGATTTTTAGGCCAAATTTCAGACTTATAGACCAATATTTGGTACTGGTTTGGGCTGATTTACATCTATTTTTGGCTATATTTAGAACACTATTTTGGTGAAATATTTTCTGGTTAGACATGTAATGCTCCAAATGTGCCTAAAATATCCTCATTAATTATTAGAATATGCATAAAATTAAATTTGGGCTTCAGATTGGCAATATTAGAATATACTTGACATCTTCCACCTGAGGAGTGACCTGGGGCCCCCCCACACCCCGGAAATTGAAATTTTTAATGTGGCCCTCGAGTATGCCAGCCTAATACAAATTCATTCTCTGATATAAACTGAGTTTCCTGTAAAAATTTCAGCCAGATTGACCAACTTTAAGGGGTGGTTTGGGCTGACCTGGCATTTTACCTATCCCTCGCCAACTACACTCCCTGAACCTGTACTTTGGGCTACATATGTATTTCTGAAGGAACACAATACTAAAATCCATTTCAGGGGCGACTCCTGTGTGATTCAATGTGGTTTTCAACCTTGAATCTACCTTAATTGAGAATATATCAGCATTTCCTGATACAGCCATCTGAGGCTGTATTTTCGCCTTCCTGGATCACATATGACACATATGACACCACTGGTATACCAGATGTAATCCTAAAACCTATGCAGTCAGATTTAGTATGTGGCAAGTGATTTTTAGGCCAAATTTCAGACTTATAGACCAATATTTGGTACTGGTTTGGGCTGATTTACATCTATTTTTGGCTATATTTAGAACACTATTTTGGTGAAATATTTTCTGGTTAGACATGTAATGCTCCAAATGTGCCTAAAATATCCTCATTAATTATTAGAATATGCATAAAATTAAATTTGGGCTTCAGATTGGCAATATTAGAATATACTTGACATCTTCCACCTGAGGAGTGACCTGGGGCCCCCCCACACCCCGGAAATTGAAATTTTTAATGTGGCCCTCGAGTATGCCAGCCTAATACAAATTCATTCTCTGATATAAACTGAGTTTCCTGTAAAAATTTTAGCCAGATTGACCAACTTTAAGGGGTGGTTTGGGCTGACCTGGCATTTTACCTATCCCTCGCCAACTACACTCCCTGAACCTGTACTTTGGGCTACATATGTATTTCTGAAGGAACACAATACTAAAATCCATTTCAGGGGCGACTCCTGTGTGATTCAATGTGGTTTTCAACCTTGAATCTACCTTAATTGAGAATATATCAGCATTTCCTGATACAGCCATCTGAGGCTGTATTTTCGCCTTCCTGGATCACATATAACACATATGACACCACTGGTATACCAGATGTAATCCTAAAACCTATGCAGTCAGATTTAGTATGTGGCAAGTGATTTTTAGGCCAAATTTCAGACTTATAGACCAATATTTGGTACTGGTTTGGGCTGATTTACATCTATTTTTGGCTATATTTAGAACACTATTTTGGTGAAATATTTTCTGGTTAGACATGTAATGCTCCAAATGTGCCTAAAATATCCTCATTAATTATTAGAATATGCATAAAATTAAATTTGGGCTTCAGATTGGCAATATTAGAATATACTTGACATCTTCCACCTGAGGAGTGACCTGGGGCCCCCCCCACACCCCGGAAATTGAAATTTTTAATGTGGCCCTCGAGTATGCCAGCCTAATACAAATTCATTCTCTGATATAAACTGAGTTTCCTGTAAAAATTTCAGCCAGATTGACCAACTTTAAGGGGTGGTTTGGGCTGACCTGGCATTTTACCTATCCCTCGCCAACTACACTCCCTGAACCTGTACTTTGGGCTACATATGTATTTCTGAAGGAACACAATACTAAAATCCATTTCAGGGGCGACTCCTGTGTGATTCAATGTGGTTTTCAACCTTGAATCTACCTTAATTGAGAATATATCAGCATTTCCTGATACAGCCATCTGAGGCTGTATTTTCGCCTTCCTGGATCACATATGACACATATGACACCACTGGTATACCAGATGTAATCCTAAAACCTATGCAGTCAGATTTAGTATGTGGCAAGTGATTTTTAGGCCAAATTTCAGACTTATAGACCAATATTTGGTACTGGTTTGGGCTGATTTACATCTATTTTTGGCTATATTTAGAACACTATTTTGGTGAAATATTTTCTGGTTAGACATGTAATGCTCCAAATGTGCCTAAAATATCCTCATTGATTATTAGAATATGCATAAAATTAAATTTGGGCTTCAGATTGGCAATATTAGAATATACTTGACATCTTCCACCTGAGGAGTGACCTGGGGCCCCCCCACACCCCGGAAATTGAAATTTTTAATGTGGCCCTCGAGTATGCCAGCCTAATACAAATTCATTCTCTGATATAAACTGAGTTTCCTGTAAAAATTTTAGCCAGATTGACCAACTTTAAGGGGTGGTTTGGGCTGACCTGGCATTTTACCTATCCCTCGCCAACTACACTCCCTGAACCTGTACTTTGGGCTACATATGTATTTCTGAAGGAACACAATACTAAAATCCATTTCAGGGGCGACTCCTGTGTGATTCAATGTGGTTTTCAACCTTGAATCTACCTTAATTGAGAATATATCAGCATTTCCTGATACAGCCATCTGAGGCTGTATTTTCGCCTTCCTGGATCACATATGACACATATGACACCACTGGTATACCAGATGTAATCCTAAAACCTATGCAGTCAGATTTAGTATGTGGCAAGTGATTTTTAGGCCAAATTTCAGACTTATAGACCAATATTTGGTACTGGTTTGGGCTGATTTACATCTATTTTTGGCTATATTTAGAACACTATTTTGGTGAAATATTTTCTGGTTAGACATGTAATGCTCCAAATGTGCCTAAAATATCCTCATTAATTATTAGAATATGCATAAAATTAAATTTGGGCTTCAGATTGGCAATATTAGAATATACTTGACATCTTCCACCTGAGGAGTGACCTGGGGCCCCCCCCACACCCCGGAAATTGAAATTTTTAATGTGGCCCTCGAGTATGCCAGCCTAATACAAATTCATTCTCTGATATAAACTGAGTTTCCTGTAAAAATTTCAGCCAGATTGACCAACTTTAAGGGGTGGTTTGGGCTGACCTGGCATTTTACCTATCCCTCGCCAACTACACTCCCTGAACCTGTACTTTGGGCTACATATGTATTTCTGAAGGAACACAATACTAAAATCCATTTCAGGGGCGACTCCTGTGTGATTCAATGTGGTTTTCAACCTTGAATCTACCTTAATTGAGAATATATCAGCATTTCCTGATACAGCCATCTGAGGCTGTATTTTCGCCTTCCTGGATCACATATGACACATATGACACCACTGGTATACCAGATGTAATCCTAAAACCTATGCAGTCAGATTTAGTATGTGGCAAGTGATTTTTAGGCCAAATTTCAGACTTATAGACCAATATTTGGTACTGGTTTGGGCTGATTTACATCTATTTTTGGCTATATTTAGAACACTATTTTGGTGAAATATTTTCTGGTTAGACATGTAATGCTCCAAATGTGCCTAAAATATCCTCATTGATTATTAGAATATGCATAAAATTAAATTTGGGCTTCAGATTGGCAATATTAGAATATACTTGACATCTTCCACCTGAGGAGTGACCTGGGGCCCCCCCACACCCCGGAAATTGAAATTTTTAATGTGGCCCTCGAGTATGCCAGCCTAATACAAATTCATTCTCTGATATAAACTGAGTTTCCTGTAAAAATTTTAGCCAGATTGACCAACTTTAAGGGGTGGTTTGGGCTGATCTGGCATTTTACCTATCCCTCGCCAACTACACTCCCTGAACCTGTACTTTGGGCTACATGTGTATTTCTGAAGGAACACAATACTAAAATTCATTTCAGGGGTGACTCCTGTGTGATTCAATGTGGTTTTCAACCTTGAATCTACCTTAATTGAGAATATATCAGCATTTCCTGATACAGCCATCTGAGGCTGTATTTTCGCCTTCCTGGATCACATATGACACATATGACACCACTGGTATACCAGATGTAATCCTAAAACCTATGCAGTCAGATTTAGTATGTGGCAAGTGATTTTTAGGCCAAATTTCAGACTTATAGACCAATATTTGGTACTGGTTTGGGCTGATTTACATCTATTTTTGGCTATATTTAGAACACTATTTTGGTGAAATATTTTCTGGTTAGACATGTAATGCTCCAAATGTGCCTAAAATATCCTCATTAATTATTAGAATATGCATAAAATTAAATTTGGGCTTCAGATTGGCAATATTAGAATATACTTGACATCTTCCACCTGAGGAGTGACCTGGGGCCCCCCCACACCCCGGAAATTGAAATTTTTAATGTGGCCCTCGAGTATGCCAGCCTAATACAAATTCATTCTCTGATATAAACTGAGTTTCCTGTAAAAATTTTAGCCAGATTGACCAACTTTAAGGGGTGGTTTGGGCTGATCTGGCATTTTACCTATCCCTCGCCAACTACACTCCCTGAACCTGTACTTTGGGCTACATATGTATTTCTGAAGGAACACAATACTAAAATTCATTTCAGGGGCGACTCCTGTGTGATTCAATATGGTTTTCAACCTTGAATCTACCTTAATTGAGAATATATCAGCATTTCCTGATACAGCCATCTGAGGCTGTATTTTCGCCTTCCTGGATCACATATGACACATATGACACCACTGGTATACCAGAGGTAATCCTAAAACCTATGCAGTCAGATTTAGTATGTGGCAAGTGATTTTTAGGCCAAATTTCAGACTTATAGACCAATATTTGGTACTGGTTTGGGCTGATTTACATCTATTTTTGGCTATATTTAGAACACTATTTTGGTGAAATATTTTCTCATTAGACATGTAATGCTCCAAATGTGCCTAAAATATCCTCATTAATTATTAGAATATGCATAAAATTAAATTTGGGCTTCAGATTGGGAATATTAGAATATACTTGACATCTTCCACCTGAGGGGTGACCTGGGGCCCCCCGACACCCCGGAAATTGAAATTTTTAATGTGGCCCTCGAGTATGCCAGCCTAATACAAATTCATTCTCTGATATAAACTGGGTTTCCTGTAAAAATTTCAGCCAGATTGACCAACTTTAAGGGGTGGTTTGGGCTGACCTGGCATTTTACCTATCCCTCGCCAACTACACTCCCTGAACCTGTACTTTGGGCTACATATGTATTTCTGAAGGAACACAATACTAAAATCCATTTCAGGGGCGACTCCTGTGTGATTCAATGTGGTTTTCAACCTTGAATCTACCTTAATTGAGAATATATCAGCATTTCCTGATACAGCCATCTGAGGCTGTATTTTCGCCTTCCTGGATCACATATGACACATATGACACCACTGGTATACCAGATGTAATCCTAAAACCTATGCAGTCAGATTTAGTATGTGGCAAGTGATTTTTAGGCCAAATTTCAGACTTATAGACCAATATTTGGTACTGGTTTGGGCTGATTTACATCTATTTTTGGCTATATTTAGAACACTATTTTGGTGAAATATTTTCTGGTTAGACATGTAATGCTCCAAATGTGCCTAAAATATCCTCATTGATTATTAGAATATGCATAAAATTAAATTTGGGCTTCAGATTGGCAATATTAGAATATACTTGACATCTTCCACCTGAGGAGTGACCTGGGGCCCCCCCACACCCCGGAAATTGAAATTTTTAATGTGGCCCTCGAGTATGCCAGCCTAATACAAATTCATTCTCTGATATAAACTGAGTTTCCTGTAAAAATTTTAGCCAGATTGACCAACTTTAAGGGGTGGTTTGGGCTGATCTGGCATTTTACCTATCCCTCGCCAACTACACTCCCTGAACCTGTACTTTGGGCTACATGTGTATTTCTGAAGGAACACAATACTAAAATTCATTTCAGGGGTGACTCCTGTGTGATTCAATGTGGTTTTCAACCTTGAATCTACCTTAATTGAGAATATATCAGCATTTCCTGATACAGCCATCTGAGGCTGTATTTTCGCCTTCCTGGATCACATATGACACATATGACACCACTGGTATACCAGATGTAATCCTAAAACCTATGCAGTCAGATTTAGTATGTGGCAAGTGATTTTTAGGCCAAATTTCAGACTTATAGACCAATATTTGGTACTGGTTTGGGCTGATTTACATCTATTTTTGGCTATATTTAGAACACTATTTTGGTGAAATATTTTCTGGTTAGACATGTAATGCTCCAAATGTGCCTAAAATATCCTCATTAATTATTAGAATATGCATAAAATTAAATTTGGGCTTCAGATTGGGAATATTAGAATATACTTGACATCTTCCACCTGAGGGGTGACCTGGGGCCCCCCGACACCCCGGAAATTGAAATTTTTAATGTGGCCCTCGAGTATGCCAGCCTAATACAAATTCATTCTCTGATATAAACTGAGTTTCCTGTAAAAATTTCAGCCAGATTGACCAACTTTAAGGGGTGGTTTGGGCTGATCTGGCATTTTAACTATCCCTCGCCAACTACACTCCCTGAACCTGTACTTTGGGCTACATGTGTATTTCTGAAGGAACACAATACTAAAATTCATTTCAGGGGCGACTCCTGTGTGATTCAATGTGGTTTTCTACCTTGAATCTACCTTAATTGAGAATATATCAGCATTTCCTGATACAGCCATCTGAGGCTGTATTTTCGCCTTCCTGGATCACATATGGCACATATGACACCACTGGTATACCAGATGTAATCCTAAAACCTATGCAGTCAGATTTAGTATGTGGCAAGTAATTTTTAGGCCAAATTTCAGACTTATAGACCAGTATTTGGTACTGGTTTGGGCTGATTTACATCTATTTTTGGCTATATTTAGAACACTATTTTGGTGAAATATTTTCTGGTTAGACATGTAATGCTCCAAATGTGCCTAAAATATCCTCATTAATTATTAGAATATGCATAAAATTAAATTTGGGCTTCAGATTGGCAATATTAGAATATACTTGACATCTTCCACCTGAGGAGTGACCTGGGGCCCCCCCCACACCCCGGAAATTGAAATTTTTAATGTGGCCCTCGAGTATGCCAGCCTAATACAAATTCATTCTCTGATATAAACTGAGTTTCCTGTAAAAATTTCAGCCAGATTGACCAACTTTAAGGGGTGGTTTGGGCTGACCTGGCATTTTACCTATCCCTCGCCAACTACACTCCCTGAACCTGTACTTTGGGCTACATATGTATTTCTGAAGGAACACAATACTAAAATCCATTTCAGGGGCGACTCCTGTGTGATTCAATGTGGTTTTCAACCTTGAATCTACCTTAATTGAGAATATATCAGCATTTCCTGATACAGCCATCTGAGGCTGTATTTTCGCCTTCCTGGATCACATATGACACATATGACACCACTGGTATACCAGATGTAATCCTAAAACCTATGCAGTCAGATTTAGTATGTGGCAAGTGATTTTTAGGCCAAATTTCAGACTTATAGACCAATATTTGGTACTGGTTTGGGCTGATTTACATCTATTTTTGGCTATATTTAGAACACTATTTTGGTGAAATATTTTCTGGTTAGACATGTAATGCTCCAAATGTGCCTAAAATATCCTCATTGATTATTAGAATATGCATAAAATTAAATTTGGGCTTCAGATTGGCAATATTAGAATATACTTGACATCTTCCACCTGAGGAGTGACCTGGGGCCCCCCCACACCCCGGAAATTGAAATTTTTAATGTGGCCCTCGAGTATGCCAGCCTAATACAAATTCATTCTCTGATATAAACTGAGTTTCCTGTAAAAATTTTAGCCAGATTGACCAACTTTAAGGGGTGGTTTGGGCTGATCTGGCATTTTACCTATCCCTCGCCAACTACACTCCCTGAACCTGTACTTTGGGCTACATGTGTATTTCTGAAGGAACACAATACTAAAATTCATTTCAGGGGCGACACCTGTGTGATTCAATGTGGTTTTCAACCTTGAATCTACCTTAATTGAGAATATATCAGCATTTCCTGATACAGCCATCTGAGGCTGTATTTTCGCCTTCCTGGATCACATATGACACATATGACACCACTGGTATACCAGATGTAATCCTAAAACCTATGCAGTCAGATTTAGTATGTGGCAAGTGATTTTTAGGCCAAATTTCAGACTTATAGACCAATATTTGGTACTGGTTTGGGCTGATTTACATCTATTTTTGGCTATATTTAGAACACTATTTTGGTGAAATATTTTCTGGTTAGACATGTAATGCTCCAAATGTGCCTAAAATATCCTCATTGATTATTAGAATATGCATAAAATTAAATTTGGGCTTCAGATTGGCAATATTAGAATATACTTGACATCTTCCACCTGAGGAGTGACCTGGGGCCCCCCCACACCCCGGAAATTGAAATTTTTAATGTGGCCCTCGAGTATGCCAGCCTAATACAAATTCATTCTCTGATATAAACTGAGTTTCCTGTAAAAATTTTAGCCAGATTGACCAACTTTAAGGGGTGGTTTGGGCTGATCTGGCATTTTACCTATCCCTCGCCAACTACACTCCCTGAACCTGTACTTTGGGCTACATGTGTATTTCTGAAGGAACACAATACTAAAATTCATTTCAGGGGCGACACCTGTGTGATTCAATGTGGTTTTCAACCTTGAATCTACCTTAATTGAGAATATATCAGCATTTCCTGATACAGCCATCTGAGGCTGTATTTTCGCCTTCCTGGATCACATATGACACATATGACACCACTGGTATACCAGATGTAATCCTAAAACCTATGCAGTCAGATTTAGTATGTGGCAAGTGATTTTTAGGCCAAATTTCAGACTTATAGACCAATATTTGGTACTGGTTTGGGCTGATTTACATCTATTTTTGGCTATATTAAGAACACTATTTTGGTGAAATATTTTCTGGTTAGACATGTAATGCTTCAAATGTGCCTAAAATATCCTCATTAATTATTAGAATATGCATAAAATTAAATTTGGGCTTCAGATTGGCAATATTAGAATATACTTGACATCTTCCACCTGAGGGGTGACCTGGGCCCCCCCCCACACCCCGGAAATTGAAATTTTTAATGTGGCCCTCGAGTATGCCAGCCTAATACAAATTCATTCTCTGATATAAACTGAGTTTCCTGTAAAAATTTTAGCCAGATTGACCAACTTTAAGGGGTGGTTTGGGCTGATCTGGCATTTTACCTATCCCTCGCCAACTACACTCCCTGAACCTGTACTTTGGGCTACATGTGTATTTCTGAAGGAACACAATACTAAAATTCATTTCAGGGGTGACTCCTGTGTGATTCAATGTGGTTTTCAACCTTGAATCTACCTTAATTGAGAATATATCAGCATTTCCTGATACAGCCATCTGAGGCTGTATTTTCGCCTTCCTGGATCACATATGACACATATGACACCACTGGTATACCAGATGTAATCCTAAAACCTATGCAGTCAGATTTAGTATGTGGCAAGTGATTTTTAGGCCAAATTTCAGACTTATAGACCAATATTTGGTACTGGTTTGGGCTGATTTACATCTATTTTTGGCTATATTTAGAACACTATTTTGGTGAAATATTTTCTGGTTAGACATGTAATGCTCCAAATGTGCCTAAAATATCCTCATTAATTATTAGAATATGCATAAAATTAAATTTGGGCTTCAGATTGGCAATATTAGAATATACTTGACATCTTCCACCTGAGGAGTGACCTGGGGCCCCCCCACACCCCGGAAATTGAAATTTTTAATGTGGCCCTCGAGTATGCCAGCCTAATACAAATTCATTCTCTGATATAAACTGAGTTTCCTGTAAAAATTTCAGCCAGATTGACCAACTTTAAGGGGTGGTTTGGGCTGATCTGGCATTTTAACTATCCCTCGCCAACTACACTCCCTGAACCTGTACTTTGGGCTACATGTGTATTTCTGAAGGAACACAATACTAAAATTCATTTCAGGGGCGACTCCTGTGTGATTCAATGTGGTTTTCAACCTTGAATCTACCTTAATTGAGAATATATCAGCATTTCCTGATACAGCCATCTGAGGCTGTATTTTCGCCTTCCTGGATCACATATGGCACATATGACACCACTGGTATACCAGATGTAATCCTAAAACCTATGCAGTCAGATTTAGTATGTGGCAAGTAATTTTTAGGCCAAATTTCAGACTTATAGACCAGTATTTGGTACTGGTTTGGGCTGATTTACATCTATTTTTGGCTATATTTAGAACACTATTTTGGTGAAATATTTTCTGGTTAGACATGTAATGCTCCAAATGTGCCTAAAATATCCTCATTAATTATTAGAATATGCATAAAATTAAATTTGGGCTTCAGATTGGCAATATTAGAATATACTTGACATCTTCCACCTGAGGGGTAACCTGGGGCCCCCCCACACCCCGAAAATTGAAATTTTTAATGTGGCCCTCGAGTATGCCAGCCTAATACAAATTCATTCTCTGATATAAACTGAGTTTCCTGTAAAAATTTCAGCCAGATTGACCAACTTTAAGGGGTGGTTTGGGCTGATCTGGCATTTTACCTATCCCTCGCCAACTACACTCCCTGAACCTGTACTTTGGGCTACATATGTATTTCTGAAGGAACACAATACTAAAATTCATTTCAGGGGCGACTCCTGTGTGATTCAATGTGGTTTTCAACCTTGAATCTACCTTAATTGAGAATATATCAGCATTTCCTGATACAGCCATCTGAGGCTGTATTTTCGCCTTCCTGGGTCACATATGACACATATGACACCACTGGTATACCAGATGTAATCCTAAAACCTATGCAGTCAGATTTAGTATGTGGCAAGTGATTTTTAGGCCAAATTTCAGACTTATAGACCAATATTTGGTACTGGTTTGGGCTGATTTACATCTATTTTTGGCTATATTTAGAACACTATTTTGGTGAAATATTTTCTGGTTAGACATGTAATGCTCCAAATGTGCCTAAAATATCCTCATTAATTATTAGAATATGCATAAAATTAAATTTGGGCTTCAGATTGGCAATATTAGAATATACTTGACATCTTCCACCTGAGGAGTGACCTGGGGCCCCCCCACACCCCGGAAATTGAAATTTTTAATGTGGCCCTCGAGTATGCCAGCCTAATACAAATTCATTCTCTGATATAAACTGAGTTTCCTGTAAAAATTTTAGCCAGATTGACCAACTTTAAGGGGTGGTTTGGGCTGATCTGGCATTTTACCTATCCCTCGCCAACTACACTCCCTGAACCTGTACTTTGGGCTACATGTGTATTTCTGAAGGAACACAATACTAAAATTCATTTCAGGGGCGACACCTGTGTGATTCAATGTGGTTTTCAACCTTGAATCTACCTTAATTGAGAATATATCAGCATTTCCTGATACAGCCATCTGAGGCTGTATTTTCGCCTTCCTGGATCACATATGACACATATGACACCACTGGTATACCAGAGGTAATCCTAAAACCTATGCAGTCAGATTTAGTATGTGGCAAGTGATTTTTAGGCCAAATTTCAGACTTATAGACCAATATTTGGTACTGGTTTGGGCTGATTTACATCTATTTTTGGCTATATTTAGAACACTATTTTGGTGAAATATTTTCTCATTAGACATGTAATGCTCCAAATGTGCCTAATATATCCTCATTAATTATTAGAATATGCATAAAATTAAATTTGGGCTTCAGATTGGGAATATTAGAATATACTTGACATCTTCCACCTGAGGGGTAACCTGGGGCCCCCCCACACCCCGAAAATTGAAATTTTTAATGTGGCCCTCGAGTATGCCAGCCTAATACAAATTCATTCTCTGATATAAACTGAGTTTCCTGTAAAAATTTCAGCCAGATTGACCAACTTTAAGGGGTGGTTTGGGCTGATCTGGCATTTTACCTATCCCTCGCCAACTACACTCCCTGAACCTGTACTTTGGGCTACATATGTATTTCTGAAGGAACACAATACTAAAATTCATTTCAGGGGCGACTCCTGTGTGATTCAATGTGGTTTTCAACCTTGAATCTACCTTAATTGAGAATATATCAGCATTTCCTGATACAGCCATCTGAGGCTGTATTTTCGCCTTCCTGGATCACATATGACACATATGACACCACTGGTATACCAGATGTAATCCTAAAACCTATGCAGTCAGATTTAATATGTGGCAAGTGATTTTAGGCCAAATTTCAGACTTATAGACCAATATTTGGTACTGGTTTGGGCTGATTTACATCTATTTTTGGCTATATTTAGAACACTATTTTGGTGAAATATTTTCTGGTTAGACATGTAATGCTCCAAATGTGCCTAAAATATCCTCATTAATTATTAGAATATGCATAAAATTAAATTTGGGCTTCAGATTGGCAATATTAGAATATACTTGACATCTTCCACCTGAGGAGTGACCTGGGGCCCCCCCACACCCCGGAAATTGAAATTTTTAATGTGGCCCTCGAGTATGCCAGCCTAATACAAATTCATTCTCTGATATAAACTGAGTTTCCTGTAAAAATTTTAGCCAGATTGACCAACTTTAAGGGGTGGTTTGGGCTGATCTGGCATTTTACCTATCCCTCGCCAACTACACTCCCTGAACCTGTACTTTGGGCTACATGTGTATTTCTGAAGGAACACAATACTAAAATTCATTTCAGGGGCGACACCTGTGTGATTCAATGTGGTTTTCAACCTTGAATCTACCTTAATTGAGAATATATCAGCATTTCCTGATACAGCCATCTGAGGCTGTATTTTCGCCTTCCTGGATCACATATGACACATATGACACCACTGGTATACCAGAGGTAATCCTAAAACCTATGCAGTCAGATTTAGTATGTGGCAAGTGATTTTTAGGCTAAATTTCAGACTTATAGACCAATATTTGGTACTGGTTTGGGCTGATTTACATCTATTTTTGGCTATATTTAGAACACTATTTTGGTGAAATATTTTCTCATTAGACATGTAATGCTCCAAATGTGCCTAATATATCCTCATTAATTATTAGAATATGCATAAAATTAAATTTGGGCTTCAGATTGGGAATATTAGAATATACTTGACATCTTCCACCTGAGGGGTGACCTGGGGCCCCCCGACACACCGGAAATTGAAATTTTTAATGTGGCCCTCGAGTATGCCAGCCTAATACAAATTCATTCTCTGATATAAACTGGGTTTCCTGTAAAAATTTCAGCCAGATTGACCAACTTTAAGGGGTGGTTTGGGCTGATCTGGCATTTTACCTATCCCTCGCCAACTACACTCCCTGAACCTGTACTTTGGGCTACATGTGTATTTCTGAAGGAACACAATACTAAAATTCATTTCAGGGGCGACTCCTGTGTGATTCAATGTGGTTTTCAACCTTGAATCTACCTTAATTGAGAATATATCAGCATTTCCTGATACAGCCATCTGAGGCTGTATTTTCGCCTTCCTGGATCACATATGGCACATATGACACCACTGGTATACCAGATGTAATCCTAAAATCTATGCAGTCAGATTTAGTATGTAGCAAGTAATTTTTAGGCCAAATTTCAGACTTATAGACCAATATTTGGTACTGGTTTGGGCTGATTTACATCTATTTTTGGCTATATTTAGAACACTATTTTGGTGAAATATTTTCTGGTTAGACATGTAATGCTCCAAATGTGCCTAAAATATCCTCATTAATTATTAGAATATGCATAAAATTAAATTTGGGCTTCAGATTGGCAATATTAGAATATACTTGACATCTTCCACCTGAGGAGTGACCTGGGGCCCCCCCACACCCCGGAAATTGAAATTTTTAATGTGGCCCTCGAGTATGCCAGCCTAATACAAATTCATTCTCTGATATAAACTGAGTTTCCTGTAAAAATTTTAGCCAGATTGACCAACTTTAAGGGGTGGTTTGGGCTGATCTGGCATTTTACCTATCCCTCGCCAACTACACTCCCTGAACCTGTACTTTGGGCTACATGTGTATTTCTGAAGGAACACAATACTAAAATTCATTTCAGGGGCGACACCTGTGTGATTCAATGTGGTTTTCAACCTTGAATCTACCTTAATTGAGAATATATCAGCATTTCCTGATACAGCCATCTGAGGCTGTATTTTCGCCTTCCTGGATCACATATGACACATATGACACCACTGGTATACCAGAGGTAATCCTAAAACCTATGCAGTCAGATTTAGTATGTGGCAAGTGATTTTTAGGCCAAATTTCAGACTTATAGACCAATATTTGGTACTGGTTTGGGCTGATTTACATCTATTTTTGGCTATATTTAGAACACTATTTTGGTGAAATATTTTCTCATTAGACATGTAATGCTCCAAATGTGCCTAAAATATCCTCATTAATTATTAGAATATGCATAAAATTAAATTTGGGCTTCAGATTGGCAATATTAGAATATACTTGACATCTTCCACCTGAGGGGTGACCTGGGGCCCCCCGACACCCCGGAAATTGAAATTTTTAATGTGGCCCTCGAGTATGCCAGCCTAATACAAATTCATTCTCTGATATAAACTGGGTTTCCTGTAAAAATTTCAGCCAGATTGACCAACTTTAAGGGGTGGTTTGGGCTGATCTGGCATTTTACCTATCCCTCGCCAACTACACTCCCTGAACCTGTACTTTGGGCTACATGTGTATTTCTGAAGGAACACAATACTAAAATTCATTTCAGGGGCGACACCTGTGTGATTCAATGTGGTTTTCAACCTTGAATCTACCTTAATTGAGAATATATCAGCATTTCCTGATACAGCCATCTGAGGCTGTATTTTCGCCTTCCTGGATCACATATGACACATATGACACCACTGGTATACCAGAGGTAATCCTAAAACCTATGCAGTCAGATTTAGTATGTGGCAAGTGATTTTTAGGCCAAATTTCAGACTTATAGACCAATATTTGGTACTGGTTTGGGCTGATTTACATCTATTTTTGGCTATATTTAGAACACTATTTTGGTGAAATATTTTCTCATTAGACATGTAATGCTCCAAATGTGCCTAAAATATCCTCATTAATTATTAGAATATGCATAAAATTAAATTTGGGCTTCAGATTGGGAATATTAGAATATACTTGACATCTTCCACCTGAGGGGTGACCTGGGGCCCCCCGACACCCCGGAAATTGAAATTTTTAATGTGGCCCTCGAGTATGCCAGCCTAATACAAATTCATTCTCTGATATAAACTGGGTTTCCTATAAAAATTTCAGCCAGATTGACCAACTTTAAGGGGTGGTTTGGGCTGATCTGGCATTTTACCTATCCCTCGCCAACTACACTCCCTGAACCTGTACTTTGGGCTACATGTGTATTTCTGAAGGAACACAATACTAAAATTCATTTCAGGGGCGACTCCTGTGTGATTCAATGTGGTTTTCAACCTTGAATCTACCTTAATTGAGAATATATCAGCATTTCCTGATACAGCCATCTGAGGCTGTATTTTCGCCTTCCTGGATCACATATGGCACATATGACACCACTGGTATACCAGATGTAATCCTAAAACCTATGCAGTCAGATTTAGTATGTGGCAAGTAATTTTTAGGCCAAATTTCAGACTTATAGACCAGTATTTGGTACTGGTTTGGGATGATTTACATCTATTTTTGGCTATATTTAGAACACTATTTTGGTGAAATATTTTCTGGTTAGACATGTAATGCTCCAAATGTGCCTAAAATATCCTCATTAATTATTAGAATATGCATAAAATTAAATTTGGGCTTCAGATTGGCAATATTAGAATATACTTGACATCTTCCACCTGAGGAGTGACCTGGGGCCCCCCCACACCCCGGAAATTGAAATTTTTAATGTGGCCCTCGAGTATGCCAGCCTAATACAAATTCATTCTCTGATATAAACTGAGTTTCCTGTAAAAATTTTAGCCAGATTGACCAACTTTAAGGGGTGGTTTGGGCTGATCTGGCATTTTACCTATCCCTCGCCAACTACACTCCCTGAACCTGTACTTTGGGCTACATGTGTATTTCTGAAGGAACACAATACTAAAATTCATTTCAGGGGCGACACCTGTGTGATTCAATGTGGTTTTCAACCTTGAATCTACCTTAATTGAGAATATATCAGCATTTCCTGATACAGCCATCTGAGGCTGTATTTTCGCCTTCCTGGATCACATATGACACATATGACACCACTGGTATACCAGAGGTAATCCTAAAACCTATGCAGTCAGATTTAGTATGTGGCAAGTGATTTTTAGGCCAAATTTCAGACTTATAGACCAATATTTGGTACTGGTTTGGGCTGATTTACATCTATTTTTGGCTATATTTAGAACACTATTTTGGTGAAATATTTTCTCATTAGACATGTAATGCTCCAAATGTGCCTAATATATCCTCATTAATTATTAGAATATGCATAAAATTAAATTTGGGCTTCAGATTGGGAATATTAGAATATACTTGACATCTTCCACCTGAGGGGTGACCTGGGGCCCCCCGACACCCCGGAAATTGAAATTTTTAATGTGGCCCTCGAGTATGCCAGCCTAATACAAATTCATTCTCTGATATAAACTGGGTTTCCTGTAAAAATTTCAGCCAGATTGACCAACTTTAAGGGGTGGTTTGGGCTGATCTGGCATTTTACCTATCCCTCGCCAACTACACTCCCTGAACCTGTACTTTGGGCTACATGTGTATTTCTGAAGGAACACAATACTAAAATTCATTTCAGGGGCGACTCCTGTGTGATTCAATGTGGTTTTCAACCTTGAATCTACCTTAATTGAGAATATATCAGCATTTCCTGATACAGCCATCTGAGGCTGTATTTTCGCCTTCCTGGATCACATATGGCACATATGACACCACTGGTATACCAGATGTAATCCTAAAACCTATGCAGTCAGATTTAGTATGTGGCAAGTAATTTTTAGGCCAAATTTCAGACTTATAGACCAGTATTTGGTACTGGTTTGGGCTGATTTACATCTATTTTTGGCTATATTTAGAACACTATTTTGGTGAAATATTTTCTGGTTAGACATGTAATGCTCCAAATGTGCCTAAAATATCCTCATTAATTATTAGAATATGCATAAAATTAAATTTGGGCTTCAGATTGGCAATATTAGAATATACTTGACATCTTCCACCTGAGGGGTAACCTGGGGCCCCCCCACACCCCGAAAATTGAAATTTTTAATGTGGCCCTCGAGTATGCCAGCCTAATACAAATTCATTCTCTGATATAAACTGAGTTTCCTGTAAAAATTTCAGCCAGATTGACCAACTTTAAGGGGTGGTTTGGGCTGATCTGGCATTTTACCTATCCCTCGCCAACTACACTCCCTGAACCTGTACTTTGGGCTACATATGTATTTCTGAAGGAACACAATACTAAAATTCATTTCAGGGGCGACTCCTGTGTGATTCAATGTGGTTTTCAACCTTGAATCTACCTTAATTGAGAATATATCAGCATTTCCTGATACAGCCATCTGAGGCTGTATTTTCGCCTTCCTGGATCACATATGACACATATGACACCACTGGTATACCAGATGTAATCCTAAAACCTATGCAGTCAGATTTAATATGTGGCAAGTGATTTTAGGCCAAATTTCAGACTTATAGACCAATATTTGGTACTGGTTTGGGCTGATTTACATCTATTTTTGGCTATATTTAGAACACTATTTTGGTGAAATATTTTCTGGTTAGACATGTAATGCTCCAAATGTGCCTAAAATATCCTCATTAATTATTAGAATATGCATAAAATTAAATTTGGGCTTCAGATTGGCAATATTAGAATATACTTGACATCTTCCACCTGAGGAGTGACCTGGGGCCCCCCCACACCCCGGAAATTGAAATTTTTAATGTGGCCCTCGAGTATGCCAGCCTAATACAAATTCATTCTCTGATATAAACTGAGTTTCCTGTAAAAATTTTAGCCAGATTGACCAACTTTAAGGGGTGGTTTGGGCTGATCTGGCATTTTACCTATCCCTCGCCAACTACACTCCCTGAACCTGTACTTTGGGCTACATGTGTATTTCTGAAGGAACACAATACTAAAATTCATTTCAGGGGCGACACCTGTGTGATTCAATGTGGTTTTCAACCTTGAATCTACCTTAATTGAGAATATATCAGCATTTCCTGATACAGCCATCTGAGGCTGTATTTTCGCCTTCCTGGATCACATATGACACATATGACACCACTGGTATACCAGAGGTAATCCTAAAACCTATGCAGTCAGATTTAGTATGTGGCAAGTGATTTTTAGGCTAAATTTCAGACTTATAGACCAATATTTGGTACTGGTTTGGGCTGATTTACATCTATTTTTGGCTATATTTAGAACACTATTTTGGTGAAATATTTTCTCATTAGACATGTAATGCTCCAAATGTGACTAATATATCCTCATTAATTATTAGAATATGCATAAAATTAAATTTGGGCTTCAGATTGGGAATATTAGAATATACTTGACATCTTCCACCTGAGGGGTGACCTGGGGCCCCCCGACACACCGGAAATTGAAATTTTTAATGTGGCCCTCGAGTATGCCAGCCTAATACAAATTCATTCTCTGATATAAACTGGGTTTCCTGTAAAAATTTCAGCCAGATTGACCAACTTTAAGGGGTGGTTTGGGCTGATCTGGCATTTTACCTATCCCTCGCCAACTACACTCCCTGAACCTGTACTTTGGGCTACATGTGTATTTCTGAAGGAACACAATACTAAAATTCATTTCAGGGGCGACTCCTGTGTGATTCAATGTGGTTTTCAACCTTGAATCTACCTTAATTGAGAATATATCAGCATTTCCTGATACAGCCATCTGAGGCTGTATTTTCGCCTTCCTGGATCACATATGGCACATATGACACCACTGGTATACCAGATGTAATCCTAAAATCTATGCAGTCAGATTTAGTATGTGGCAAGTAATTTTTAGGCCAAATTTCAGACTTATAGACCAATATTTGGTACTGGTTTGGGCTGATTTACATCTATTTTTGGCTATATTTAGAACACTATTTTGGTGAAATATTTTCTGGTTAGACATGTAATGCTCCAAATGTGCCTAAAATATCCTCATTAATTATTAGAATATGCATAAAATTAAATTTGGGCTTCAGATTGGCAATATTAGAATATACTTGACATCTTCCACCTGAGGAGTGACCTGGGGCCCCCCCACACCCCGGAAATTGAAATTTTTAATGTGGCCCTCGAGTATGCCAGCCTAATACAAATTCATTCTCTGATATAAACTGAGTTTCCTGTAAAAATTTTAGCCAGATTGACCAACTTTAAGGGGTGGTTTGGGCTGATCTGGCATTTTACCTATCCCTCGCCAACTACACTCCCTGAACCTGTACTTTGGGCTACATGTGTATTTCTGAAGGAACACAATACTAAAATTCATTTCAGGGGCGACACCTGTGTGATTCAATGTGGTTTTCAACCTTGAATCTACCTTAATTGAGAATATATCAGCATTTCCTGATACAGCCATCTGAGGCTGTATTTTCGCCTTCCTGGATCACATATGACACATATGACACCACTGGTATACCAGAGGTAATCCTAAAACCTATGCAGTCAGATTTAGTATGTGGCAAGTGATTTTTAGGCCAAATTTCAGACTTATAGACCAATATTTGGTACTGGTTTGGGCTGATTTACATCTATTTTTGGCTATATTTAGAACACTATTTTGGTGAAATATTTTCTCATTAGACATGTAATGCTCCAAATGTGCCTAAAATATCCTCATTAATTATTAGAATATGCATAAAATTAAATTTGGGCTTCAGATTGGCAATATTAGAATATACTTGACATCTTCCACCTGAGGGGTGACCTGGGGCCCCCCGACACCCCGGAAATTGAAATTTTTAATGTGGCCCTCGAGTATGCCAGCCTAATACAAATTCATTCTCTGATATAAACTGGGTTTCCTGTAAAAATTTCAGCCAGATTGACCAACTTTAAGGGGTGGTTTGGGCTGATCTGGCATTTTACCTATCCCTCGCCAACTACACTCCCTGAACCTGTACTTTGGGCTACATGTGTATTTCTGAAGGAACACAATACTAAAATTCATTTCAGGGGCGACACCTGTGTGATTCAATGTGGTTTTCAACCTTGAATCTACCTTAATTGAGAATATATCAGCATTTCCTGATACAGCCATCTGAGGCTGTATTTTCGCCTTCCTGGATCACATATGACACATATGACACCACTGGTATACCAGAGGTAATCCTAAAACCTATGCAGTCAGATTTAGTATGTGGCAAGTGATTTTTAGGCCAAATTTCAGACTTATAGACCAATATTTGGTACTGGTTTGGGCTGATTTACATCTATTTTTGGCTATATTTAGAACACTATTTTGGTGAAATATTTTCTCATTAGACATGTAATGCTCCAAATGTGCCTAAAATATCCTCATTAATTATTAGAATATGCATAAAATTAAATTTGGGCTTCAGATTGGGAATATTAGAATATACTTGACATCTTCCACCTGAGGGGTGACCTGGGGCCCCCCGACACCCCGGAAATTGAAATTTTTAATGTGGCCCTCGAGTATGCCAGCCTAATACAAATTCATTCTCTGATATAAACTGGGTTTCCTGTAAAAATTTCAGCCAGATTGACCAACTTTAAGGGGTGGTTTGGGCTGATCTGGCATTTTACCTATCCCTCGCCAACTACACTCCCTGAACCTGTACTTTGGGCTACATGTGTATTTCTGAAGGAACACAATACTAAAATTCATTTCAGGGGCGACTCCTGTGTGATTCAATGTGGTTTTCAACCTTGAATCTACCTTAATTGAGAATATATCAGCATTTCCTGATACAGCCATCTGAGGCTGTATTTTCGCCTTCCTGGATCACATATGGCACATATGACACCACTGGTATACCAGATGTAATCCTAAAACCTATGCAGTCAGATTTAGTATGTGGCAAGTAATTTTTAGGCCAAATTTCAGACTTATAGACCAGTATTTGGTACTGGTTTGGGATGATTTACATCTATTTTTGGCTATATTTAGAACACTATTTTGGTGAAATATTTTCTGGTTAGACATGTAATGCTCCAAATGTGCCTAAAATATCCTCATTAATTATTAGAATATGCATAAAATTAAATTTGGGCTTCAGATTGGCAATATTAGAATATACTTGACATCTTCCACCTGAGGGGTAACCTGGGGCCCTCCCACACCCCGGAAATTGAAATTTTTAATGTGGCCCTCGAGTATGCCAGCCTAATACAAATTCATTCTCTGATATAAACTGAGTTTCCTGTAAAAATTTCAGCCAGATTGACCAACTTTAAGGGGTGGTTTGGGCTGATCTGGCATTTTACCTATCCCTCGCCAACTACACTCCCTGAACCTGTACTTTGGGCTACATATGTATTTCTGAAGGAACACAATACTAAAATTCATTTCAGGGGCGACTCCTGTGTGATTCAATGTGGTTTTCAACCTTGAATCTACCTTAATTGAGAATATATCAGCATTTCCTGATACAGCCATCTGAGGCTGTATTTTCGCCTTCCTGGATCACATATGACACATATGACACCACTGGTATACCAGATGTAATCCTAAAACCTATGCAGTCAGATTTAGTATGTGGCAAGTGATTTTTAGGCCAAATTTCAGACTTATAGACCAATATTTGGTACTGGTTTGGGCTGATTTACATCTATTTTTGGCTATATTTAGAACACTATTTTGGTGAAATATTTTCTGGTTAGACATGTAATGCTCCAAATGTGCCTAAAATATCCTCATTAATTATTAGAATATGCATAAAATTAAATTTGGGCTTCAGATTGGCAATATTAGAATATACTTGACATCTTCCACCTGAGGAGTGACCTGGGGCCCCCCCACACCCCGAAAATTGAAATTTTTAATGTGGCCCTCGAGTATGCCAGCCTAATACAAATTCATTCTCTGATATAAACTGAGTTTCCTGTAAAAATTTTAGCCAGATTGACCAACTTTAAGGGGTGGTTTGGGCTGATCTGGCATTTTACCTATCCCTCGCCAACTACACTCCCTGAACCTGTACTTTGGGCTACATGTGTATTTCTGAAGGAACACAATACTAAAATTCATTTCAGGGGCGACTCCTGTGTGATTCAATGTGGTTTTCAACCTTGAATCTACCTTAATTGAGAATATATCAGCATTTCCTGATACAGCCATCTGAGGCTGTATTTTCGCCTTCCTGGATCACATATGGCACATATGACACCACTGGTATACCAGATGTAATCCTAAAACCTATGCAGTCAGATTTAGTATGTGGCAAGTAATTTTTAGGCCAAATTTCAGACTTATAGACCAGTATTTGGTACTGGTTTGGGCTGATTTACATCTATTTTTGGCTATATTTAGAACACTATTTTGGTGAAATATTTTCTGGTTAGACATGTAATGCTCCAAATGTGCCTAAAATATCCTCATTAATTATTAGAATATGCATAAAATTAAATTTGGGCTTCAGATTGGCAATATTAGAATATACTTGACATCTTCCACCTGAGGGGTAACCTGGGGCCCCCCCACACCCCGGAAATTGAAATTTTTAATGTGGCCCTCGAGTATGCCAGCCTAATACAAATTCATTCTCTGATATAAACTGAGTTTCCTGTAAAAATTTCAGCCAGATTGACCAACTTTAAGGGGTGGTTTGGGCTGATCTGGCATTTTACCTATCCCTCGCCAACTACACTCCCTGAACCTGTACTTTGGGCTACATATGTATTTCTGAAGGAACACAATACTAAAATTCATTTCAGGGGCGACTCCTGTGTGATTCAATGTGGTTTTCAAACTTGAATCTACCTTAATTGAGAATATATCAGCATTTCCTGATACAGCCATCTGAGGCTGTATTTTCGCCTTCCTGGATCACATATGGCACATATGACACCACTGGTATACCAGATGTAATCCTAAAACCTATGCAGTCAGATTTAGTATGTGGCAAGTGATTTTTAGGCCAAATTTCAGACTTATAGACCAATATTTGGTACTGGTTTGGGCTGATTTACATCTATTTTTGGCTATATTTAGAACACTATTTTGGTGAAATATTTTCTGGTTAGACATGTAATGCTCCAAATGTGCCTAAAATATCCTCATTAATTATTAGAATATGCATAAAATTAAATTTGGGCTTCAGATTGGCAATATTAGAATATACTTGACATCTTCCACCTGAGGGGTAACCTGGGGCCCCCCCACACCCCGGAAATTGAAATTTATAATGTGGCCCTCGAGTATGCCAGCCTAATACAAATTCATTCTCTGATATAAACTGAGTTTCCTGTAAAAATTTCAGCCAGATTGACCAACTTTAAGGGGTGGTTTGGGCTGATCTGGCATTTTACCTATCCCTCGCCAACTACACTCCCTGAACCTGTACTTTGGGCTACATATGTATTTCTGAAGGAACACAATACTAAAATTCATTTCAGGGGCGACTCCTGTGTGATTCAATGTGGTTTTCAACCTTGAATCTACCTTAATTGAGAATATATCAGCATTTCCTGATACAGCCATCTGAGGCTGTATTTTCGCCTTCCTGGATCACATATGGCACATATGACACCACTGGTATACCAGATGTAATCCTAAAACCTATGCAGTCAGATTTAGTATGTGGCAAGTGATTTTTAGGCCAAATTTCAGACTTATAGACCAATATTTGGTACTGGTTTGGGCTGATTTACATCTATTTTTGGCTATATTTAGAACACTATTTTGGTGAAATATTTTCTCATTAGACATGTAATGCTCCAAATGTGCCTAAAATATCCTCATTAATTATTAGAATATGCATAAAATTAAATTTGGGCTTCAAATTGGGAATATTAGAATATACTTGACATCTTCCACCTGAGTAGTGACCTGGGGCCCCCCCACACCCCGGAAATTGAAATTTTTAATGTGGCCCTCGAGTATGCCAGCCTAATACAAATTCATTCTGTGATATAAACTGAGTTTCCTGTAAAAATTTCAGCCAGATTGACCAACTTTAACGGGTGGTTTGGGCTGATCTGGCATTTTACCTATCCCTCGCCAACTACACTCCCTGAACCTGTACTTTGGGCTACATATGTATTTCTGAAGGAACACAATACTAAAATTCATTTCAGGGGCGACTCCTGTGTGATTCAATGTGGTTTTCAACCTTGAATCTACCTTAGTTGAGAATATATCAGCATTTCCTGATACAGCCATCTGAGGCTGTATTTTCGCCTTTCTGGATCACATATGACAAATATGACACCACTGGTATACCAGAGGTAATCCTAAAACCTATGCAGTCAGATTTAGTATGTGGCAAGTGATTTTTAGGCCAAATTTCAGACTTATAGACCAATATTTGGTATTGGTTTGGGTTGATTTACATCTATTTTTGGCTATATTTAGAACACTATTTTGGTGAAATATTTTCTCATTAGATGTGTAATGCTCCAAATGTGCCTAAAATATCCTCATTAATTATTAGAATATGCATAAAATTAAATTTGGGCTTCAGATTGGCAATATTAGAATATACTTGACATCTTCCACCTGAGGGGTGACCTGGGGGCCCCCCACACCCCGGAAATTGAAATTTTTAATGTGGCCCTCGAGTATGCCAGCCTAATACAAATTCATTCTCTCATATAAACTGAGTTTCCTGTAAAAATTTCAGCCAGATTGACCAACTTTAAGGGGTGGTTTGGGCTGATCTGGCATTTTACCTATCCCTCGCCAACTACACTCCCTGAACCTGTACTTTGGGCTACATATGTATTTCTGAAGGAACACAATACTAAAATTCATTTCAGGGGCGACTCCTGTGTGATTCAATATGGTTTTCAACCTTGAATCTACCTTAATTGAGAATATATCAGCATTTCCTGATACAGCCATCTGAGGCTGTATTTTTTTGCCTTCCTGGATCACATATGACACACATGACACGACTGTTATTCCAGATGTAATCCTAAAACCTATGCAGTCAGATTTAGTATGTGGCAAGTGATTTTTAGGCCAAATTTCAGACTTATAGACCATATTTGGTACTGGTTTGGGCTGATTTACATCTATTTTTGGCTATATTTAGAACACTATTTTGGTGAAATATTTTTTGGTTAGACATGTAGTGCTCCATAGGTGCCTAAAATATCCTCATTAATTATTAGAATATGCATAAAATTAAATTTGGGCTTCAGATTGGCAATATTAGAATATAATTGACATCTTCCACCTGAGGGGTAACCTGGGGCCCCCCCACACCCCGGAAATTGAAATTTTTAATGTGGCCCTCGAGTATGCCAGCCTAATACAAATTCATTCTCTGATATAAACTGAGTTTCCTATAAATATTTCAGCCAGATTGACCAACTTTAAGGGGTGGTTTGGGCTGATCTGGCATTTTACCTATCCCTCGCCAACTACACTCCCTGAACCTGTACTTTGGGCTACATATGTATTTCTGAAGGAACACAATACAAAAATTCATTTCAGGGGCGACTCCTGTGTGATTCAATATGGTTTTCAACCTTGAATCTACCTTAATTGAGAATATATCAGCATTTCCTGATACAGCCATCTGAGGCTGTATTTTCGCCTTCCTGGATCACATATGACACATATGACACCACTGGTATACCAGATGTAATCCTAAAACCTATGCAGTCAGATTTAGTATGTGGCAAGTGATTTTTAGGCCAAATTTCAGACTTATAGACCAATATTTGGTACTGGTTTGGGCTGATTTACATCTATTTTTGGCTATATTTAGAACACTATTTTGGTGAAATATTTTCTGGTTGGACATGTAATGCTCCAAATGTGCCTAAAATATCCTCATTAATTATTAGAATATGCATAAAATTAAATTTGGGCTTCAGATTGGCAATATTAGAATATAATTGACATCTTCCACCTGAGGGGTAACCTGGGGCCCCCCACACCCCGGAAATTGAAATTTTTAATGTGGCCCTCGAGTATGCCAGCCTAATACAAATTCATTCTCTGATATAAACTGAGTTTCCTGTAAAAATTTCAGCCAGATTGACCAACTTTAAGGGGTGGTTTGGGCTGATCTGGCATTTTACCTATCCCTCGCCAACTACACTCCCTGAACCTGTACTTTGGGCTACATATGTATTTCTGAAGGAACACAATACTAAAATTCATTTCAGGGGCGACTCCTGTGTGATTCAATATGGTTTTCAACCTTGAATCTACCTTAATTGAGAATATATCAGCATTTCCTGATACAGCCATCTGAGGCTGTATTTTCGCCTTCCTGGATCACATATGACACCACTGGTATACCAGATGTAATCCTAAAACCTATGCAGTCAGATTTAGTATGTGGCAAGTGATTTTTAGGCCAAATTTCAGACTTATAGACCAATATTTGGTACTGGTTTGGGCTGATTTACATCTATTTTTGGCTATATTTAGAACACTATTTTGGTGAAATATTTTCTGGTTAGACATGTAATGCTCCAAATGTGCCTAAAATATCCTCATTAATTATTAGAATATGCATAAAATTAAATTTGGGCTTCAGAATGGCAATATTAGAATATAATTGACATCTTCCACCTGAGGAGTAACCTGGCCCCCCCCCCCCCCCCCCCACACCCCGGAAATTGAAATTTTTAATGTGGCCCTCGAGTATGCCAGCCTAATACAAATTCATTCTCTGATATAAACTGAGTTTCCTGTAAAAATTTCAGCCAGATTGACCAACTTTAAGGGGTGGTTTGGGCTGATCTGGCATTTTACCTATCCCTCGCCAACTACACTCCCTGAACCTGTACTTTGGGCTACATATGTATTTCTGAAGGAACACAATACTAAAATTCATTTCAGGGGCGACTCCTGTGTGATTCAATATGGTTTTCAACCTTGAATCTACCTTAATTGAGAATATATCAGCATTTCCTGATACAGCCATCTGAGGCTGTATTTTCGCCTTCCTGGATCACATATGACACCACTGGTATACCAGATGTAATCCTAAAACCTATGCAGTCAGATTTAGTATGTGGCAAGTGATTTTTAGGCCAAATTTCAGACTTATAGACCAATATTTGGTACTGGTTTGGGCTGATTTACATCTATTTTTGGCTATATTTAGAACACTATTTTGGTGAAATATTTTCTGGTTAGACATGTAATGCTCCAAATGTGCCTAAAATATCCTCATTAATTATTAGAATATGCATAAAATTAAATTTGGGCTTCAGATTGGCAATATTAGAATATAATTGACATCTTCCACCTGAGGGGTAACCTGGGCCCCCCCCCCCCCCCCCCCACACACACCCCGGAAATTGAAATTTTTAATGTGGCCCTCGAGTATGCCAGCCTAATACAAATTCATTCTCTGATATAAACTGAGTTTCCTGTAAAAATTTCAGCCAGATTGACCAACTTTAAGGGGTGGTTTGGGCTGATCTGGCATTTTACCTATCCCTCGCCAACTACACTCCCTGAACCTGTACTTTGGGCTACATATGTATTTCTGAAGGAACACAATACTAAAATTCATTTCAGGGGCGACTCCTGTGTGATTCAATATGGTTTTCAACCTTGAATCTACCTTAATTGAGAATATATCAGCATTTCCTGATACAGCCATCTGAGGCTGTATTTTCGCCTTCCTGGATCACATATGACACCACTGGTATACCAGATGTAATCCTAAAACCTATGCAGTCAGATTTAGTATGTGGCAAGTGATTTTTAGGCCAAATTTCAGACTTATAAACCAATATTTGGTACTGGTTTGGGCTGATTTACATCTATTTTTGGCTATATTTAGAACACTATTTTGGTGAAATATTTTCTGGTTAGACATGTAATGCTCCAAATGTGCCTAAAATATCCTCATTAATTATTAGAATATGCATAAAATTAAATTTGGGCTTCAGATTGGCAATATTAGAATATAATTGACATCTTCCACCTGAGGGGTAACCTGGGGCCCCCCCACACCCCGGAAATTGAAATTTTTAATGTGGCCCTCGAGTATGCCAGCCTAATACAAATTCATTCTCTGATATAAACTGAGTTTCCTGTAAAAATTTCAGCCAGATTGACCAACTTTAACGGGTGGTTTGGGCTGATCTGGCATTTTACCTATCCCTCGCCAACTACACTCCCTGAACCTGTACTTTGGGCTACATATGTATTTCTGAAGGAACACAATACTAAAATTCATTTCAGGGGCGACTCCTGTGTGATTCAATATGGTTTTCAACCTTGAATCTACCTTAATTGAGAATATATCAGCATTTCCTGATACAGCCATCTGAGGCTGTATTTTCGCCTTCCTGGATCACATATGACACATATGACACCACTGGTATACCAGATGTAATCCTAAAACCTATGCAGTCAGATTTAGTATGTGGCAAGTGATTTTTAGGCCAAATTTCAGACTTATAGACCAATATTTGGTACTGGTTTGGGCTGATTTACATCTATTTTTGGCTATATTTAGAACACTATTTTGGTGAAATATTTTCTGGTTAGACATGTAATGCTCCAAATGTGCCTAAAATATCCTCATTAATTATTAGAATATGCATAAAATTAAATTTGGGCTTCAGATTGGCAATATTAGAATATAATTGACATCTTCCACCTGAGGGGTAACCTGGGGCCCCCCCACACCCCGGAAATTGAAATTTTTAATGTGGCCCTCGAGTATGCCAGCCTAATACAAATTCATTCTCTGATATAAACTGAGTTTCCTGTAAAAATTTCAGCCAGATTGACCAACTTTAAGGGGTGGTTTGGGCTGATCTGGCATTTTACCTATCCCTCGCCAACTACACTCCCTGAACCTGTACTTTGGGCTACATATGTATTTCTGAAGGAACACAATACTAAAATTCATTTCAGGGGCGACTCCTGTGTGATTCAATATGGTTTTCAACCTTGAATCTACCTTAATTGAGAATATATCAGCATTTCCTGATACAGCCATCTGAGGCTGTATTTTCGCCTTCCTGGATCACATATGACACATATGACACCACTGGTATACCAGATGTAATCCTAAAACCTATGCAGTCAGATTTAGTATGTGGTAAGTGATTTTTAGGCCAAATTTCAGACTTATAGACCAATATTTGGTACTGGTTTGGGCTGATTTACATCTATTTTTGGCTATATTTAGAACACTATTTTGGTGAAATATTTTCTGGTTAGACATGTAATGCTCCAAATGTGCCTAAAATATCCTCATTAATTATTAGAATATGCATAAAATTAAATTTGGGCTTCAGATTGGCAATATTAGAATATAATTGACATCTTCCACCTGAGGGGTAACCTGGGGCCCCCCCACACCCCGGAAATTGAAATTTTTAATGTGGCCCTCGAGTATGCCAGCCTAATACAAATTCATTCTCTGATATAAACTGAGTTTCCTGTAAAAATTTCAGCCAGATTGACCAACTTTAAGGGGTGGTTTGGGCTGATCTGGCATTTTACCTATCCCTCGCCAACTACACTCCCTGAACCTGTACTTTGGGCTACATATGTATTTCTGAAGGAACACAATACTAAAATTCATTTCAGGGGCGACTCCTGTGTGATTCAATATGGTTTTCAACCTTGAATCTACCTTAATTGAGAATATATCAGCATTTCCTGATACAGCCATCTGAGGCTGTATTTTCGCCTTCCTGGATCACATATGACACCACTGGTATACCAGATGTAATCCTAAAACCTATGCAGTCAGATTTAGTATGTGGCAAGTGATTTTTAGGCCAAATTTCAGACTTATAAACCAATATTTGGTACTGGTTTGGGCTGATTTACATCTATTTTTGGCTATATTTAGAACACTATTTTGGTGAAATATTTTCTGGTTAGACATGTAATGCTCCAAATGTGCCTAAAATATCCTCATTAATTATTAGAATATGCATAAAATTAAATTTGGGCTTCAGATTGGCAATATTAGAATATAATTGACATCTTCCACCTGAGGGGTAACCTGGGGCCCCCCCACACCCCGGAAATTGAAATTTTTAATGTGGCCCTCGAGTATGCCAGCCTAATACAAATTCATTCTCTGATATAAACTGAGTTTCCTGTAAAAATTTCAGCCAGATTGACCAACTTTAAGGGGTGGTTTGGGCTGATCTGGCATTTTACCTATCCCTCGCCAACTACACTCCCTGAACCTGTACTTTGGGCTACATATGTATTTCTGAAGGAACACAATACTAAAATTCATTTCAGGGGCGACTCCTGTGTGATTCAATATGGTTTTCAACCTTGAATCTACCTTAATTGAGAATATATCAGCATTTCCTGATACAGCCATCTGAGGCTGTATTTTCGCCTTCCTGGATCACATATGACACATATGACACCACTGGTATACCAGATGTAATCCTAAAACCTATGCAGTCAGATTTAGTATGTGGCAAGTGATTTTTAGGCCAAATTTCAGACTTATAGACCAATATTTGGTACTGGTTTGGGCTGATTTACATCTATTTTTGGCTATATTTAGAACACTATTTTGGTGAAATATTTTCTGGTTAGACATGTAATGCTCCAAATGTGCCTAAAATATCCTCATTAATTATTAGAATATGCATAAAATTAAATTTGGGCTTCAGATTGGCAATATTAGAATATAATTGACATCTTCCACCTGAGGGGTAACCTGGGGCCCCCCCACACCCCGGAAATTGAAATTTTTAATGTGGCCCTCGAGTATGCCAGCCTAATACAAATTCATTCTCTGATATAAACTGAGTTTCCTGTAAAAATTTCAGCCAGATTGACCAACTTTAAGGGGTGGTTTGGGCTGATCTGGCATTTTACCTATCCCTCGCCAACTACACTCCCTGAACCTGTACTTTGGGCTACATATGTATTTCTGAAGGAACACAATACTAAAATTCATTTCAGGGGCGACTCCTGTGTGATTCAATATGGTTTTCAACCTTGAATCTACCTTAATTGAGAATATATCAGCATTTCCTGATACAGCCATCTGAGGCTGTATTTTCGCCTTCCTGGATCACATATGACACATATGACACCACTGGTATACCAGATGTAATCCTAAAACCTATGCAGTCAGATTTAGTATGTGGCAAGTGATTTTTAGGCCAAATTTCAGACTTATAGACCAATATTTGGTACTGGTTTGGGCTGATTTACATCTATTTTTGGCTATATTTAGAACACTATTTTGGTGAAATATTTTCTGGTTAGACATGTAATGCTCCAAATGTGCCTAAAATATCCTCATTAATTATTAGAATATGCATAAAATTAAATTTGGGCTTCAGATTGGCAATATTAGAATATAATTGACATCTTCCACCTGAGGGGTAACCTGGGGCCCCCCACACCCCGGAAATTGAAATTTTTAATGTGGCCCTCGAGTATGCCAGCCTAATACAAATTCATTCTCTGATATAAACTGAGTTTCCTGTAAAAATTTCAGCCAGATTGACCAACTTTAAGGGGTGGTTTGGGCTGATCTGGCATTTTACCTATCCCTCGCCAACTACACTCCCTGAACCTGTACTTTGGGCTACATATGTATTTCTGAAGGAACACAATACTAAAATTCATTTCAGGGGCGACTCCTGTGTGATTCAATATGGTTTTCAACCTTGAATCTACCTTAATTGAGAATATATCAGCATTTCCTGATACAGCCATCTGAGGCTGTATTTTCGCCTTCCTGGATCACATATGACACATATGACACCACTGGTATACCAGATGTAATCCTAAAACCTATGCAGTCAGATTTAGTATGTGGCAAGTGATTTTTAGGCCAAATTTCAGACTTATAGACCAATATTTGGTACTGGTTTGGGCTGATTTACATCTATTTTTGGCTATATTTAGAACACTATTTTGGTGAAATATTTTCTGGTTAGACATGTAATGCTCCAAATGTGCCTAAAATATCCTCATTAATTATTAGAATATGCATAAAATTAAATTTGGGCTTCAGATTGGCAATATTAGAATATAATTGACATCTTCCACCTGAGGGGTAACCTGGGGCCCCCCCACACCCCGGAAATTGAAATTTTTAATGTGGCCCTCGAGTATGCCAGCCTAATACAAATTCATTCTCTGATATAAACTGAGTTTCCTGTAAAAATTTCAGCCAGATTGACCAACTTTAAGGGGTGGTTTGGGCTGATCTGGCATTTTACCTATCCCTCGCCAACTACACTCCCTGAACCTGTACTTTGGGCTACATATGTATTTCTGAAGGAACACAATACTAAAATTCATTTCAGGGGCGACTCCTGTGTGATTCAATATGGTTTTCAACCTTGAATCTACCTTAATTGAGAATATATCAGCATTTCCTGATACAGCCATCTAAGGCTGCATTTTCGCCTTCCTGGATCACATATGACACATATGACACCACTGGTATACCAGATGTAATCCTAAAACCTATGCAGTCAGATTTAGTATGTGGCAAGTGATTTTTAGGCCAAATTTCAGACTTATAGACCAATATTTGGTACTGGTTTGGGCTGATTTACATCTATTTTTGGCTATATTTAGAACACTATTTTGGTGAAATATTTTCTGGTTAGACATGTAATGCTCCAAATGTGCCTAAAATATCCTCATTAATTATTAGAATATGCATAAAATTAAATTTGGGCTTCAGATTGGCAATATTAGAATATAATTGACATCTTCCACCTGAGGGGTAACCTGGGGCCCCCCACACCCCGGAAATTGAAATTTTTAATGTGGCCCTCGAGTATGCCAGCCTAATACAAATTCATTCTCTGATATAAACTGAGTTTCCTGTAAAAATTTCAGCCAGATTGACCAACTTTAAGGGGTGGTTTGGGCTGATCTGGCATTTTACCTATCCCTCGCCAACTACACTCCCTGAACCTGTACTTTGGGCTACATATGTATTTCTGAAGGAACACAATACTAAAATTCATTTCAGGGGCGACTCCTGTGTGATTCAATATGGTTTTCAACCTTGAATCTACCTTAATTGAGAATATATCAGCATTTCCTGATACAGCCATCTGAGGCTGTATTTTCGCCTTCCTGGATCACATATGACACATATGACACCACTGGTATACCAGATGTAATCCTAAAACCTATGCAGTCAGATTTAGTATGTGGCAAGTGATTTTTAGGCCAAATTTCAGACTTATAGACCAATATTTGGTACTGGTTTGGGCTGATTTACATCTATTTTTGGCTATATTTAGAACACTATTTTGGTGAAATATTTTCTGGTTAGACATGTAATGCTCCAAATGTGCCTAAAATATCCTCATTAATTATTAGAATATGCATAAAATTAAATTTCGGCTTCAGATTGGCAATATTAGAATATAATTGACATCTTCCACCTGAGGGGTAACCTGGGCCCCCCCCCACACCCCGAAAATTGAAATTTTTAATGTGGCCCTCGAGTATGCCAGCCTAATACAAATTCATTCTCTGATATAAACTGAGTTTCCTGTAAAAATTTCAGCCAGATTGACCAACTTTAAGGGGTGGTTTGGGCTGATCTGGCATTTTACCTATCCCTCGCCAACTACACTCCCTGAACCTGTACTTTGGGCTACATATGTATTTCTGAAGGAACACAATACTAAAATTCATTTCAGGGGCGACTCCTGTGTGATTCAATATGGTTTTCAACCTTGAATCTACCTTAATTGAGAATATATCAGCATTTCCTGATACAGCCATCTGAGGCTGTATTTTCGCCTTCCTGGATCACATATGACACCACTGGTATACCAGATGTAATCCTAAAACCTATGCAGTCAGATTTAGTATGTGGCAAGTGATTTTTAGGCCAAATTTCAGACTTATAAACCAATATTTGGTACTGGTTTGGGCTGATTTACATCTATTTTTGGCTATATTTAGAACACTATTTTGGTGAAATATTTTCTGGTTAGACATGTAATGCTCCAAATGTGCCTAAAATATCCTCATTAATTATTAGAATATGCATAAAATTAAATTTGGGCTTCAGATTGGCAATATTAGAATATAATTGACATCTTCCACCTGAGGGGTAACCTGGGGCCCCCCCACACCCCGGAAATTGAAATTTTTAATGTGGCCCTCGAGTATGCCAGCCTAATACAAATTCATTCTCTGATATAAACTGAGTTTCCTGTAAAAATTTCAGCCAGATTGACCAACTTTAAGGGGTGGTTTGGGCTGATCTGGCATTTTACCTATCCCTCGCCAACTACACTCCCTGAACCTGTACTTTGGGCTACATATGTATTTCTGAAGGAACACAATACTAAAATTCATTTCAGGGGCGACTCCTGTGTGATTCAATATGGTTTTCAACCTTGAATCTACCTTAATTGAGAATATATCAGCATTTCCTGATACAGCCATCTGAGGCTGTATTTTCGCCTTCCTGGATCACATATGACACATATGACACCACTGGTATACCAGATGTAATCCTAAAACCTATGCAGTCAGATTTAGTATGTGGCAAGTGATTTTTAGGCCAAATTTCAGACTTATAGACCAATATTTGGTACTGGTTTGGGCTGATTTACATCTATTTTTGGCTATATTTAGAACACTATTTTGGTGAAATATTTTCTGGTTAGACATGTAATGCTCCAAATGTGCCTAAAATATCCTCATTAATTATTAGAATATGCATAAAATTAAATTTGGGCTTCAGATTGGCAATATTAGAATATAATTGACATCTTCCACCTGAGGGGTAACCTGGGGCCCCCCCACACCCCGGAAATTGAAATTTTTAATGTGGCCCTCGAGTATGCCAGCCTAATACAAATTCATTCTCTGATATAAACTGAGTTTCCTGTAAAAATTTCAGCCAGATTGACCAACTTTAAGGGGTGGTTTGGGCTGATCTGGCATTTTACCTATCCCTCGCCAACTACACTCCCTGAACCTGTACTTTGGGCTACATATGTATTTCTGAAGGAACACAATACTAAAATTCATTTCAGGGGCGACTCCTGTGTGATTCAATATGGTTTTCAACCTTGAATCTACCTTAATTGAGAATATATCAGCATTTCCTGATACAGCCATCTGAGGCTGTATTTTCGCCTTCCTGGATCACATATGACACCACTGGTATACCAGATGTAATCCTAAAACCTATGCAGTCAGATTTAGTATGTGGCAAGTGATTTTTAGGCCAAATTTCAGACTTATAAACCAATATTTGGTACTGGTTTGGGCTGATTTACATCTATTTTTGGCTATATTTAGAACACTATTTTGGTGAAATATTTTCTGGTTAGACATGTAATGCTCCAAATGTGCCTAAAATATCCTCATTAATTATTAGAATATGCATAAAATTAAATTTGGGCTTCAGATTGGCAATATTAGAATATAATTGACATCTTCCACCTGAGGGGTAACCTGGGGCCCCCCCACACCCCGGAAATTGAAATTTTTAATGTGGCCCTCGAGTATGCCAGCCTAATACAAATTCATTCTCTGATATAAACTGAGTTTCCTGTAAAAATTTCAGCCAGATTGACCAACTTTAAGGGGTGGTTTGGGCTGATCTGGCATTTTACCTATCCCTCGCCAACTACACTCCCTGAACCTGTACTTTGGGCTACATATGTATTTCTGAAGGAACACAATACTAAAATTCATTTCAGGGGCGACTCCTGTGTGATTCAATATGGTTTTCAACCTTGAATCTACCTTAATTGAGAATATATCAGCATTTCCTGATACAGCCATCTGAGGCTGTATTTTCGCCTTCCTGGATCACATATGACACATATGACACCACTGGTATACCAGATGTAATCCTAAAACCTATGCAGTCAGATTTAGTATGTGGCAAGTGATTTTTAGGCCAAATTTCAGACTTATAGACCAATATTTGGTACTGGTTTGGGCTGATTTACATCTATTTTTGGCTATATTTAGAACACTATTTTGGTGAAATATTTTCTGGTTAGACATGTAATGCTCCAAATGTGCCTAAAATATCCTCATTAATTATTAGAATATGCATAAAATTAAATTTGGGCTTCAGATTGGCAATATTAGAATATAATTGACATCTTCCACCTGAGGGGTAACCTGGGGCCCCCCCACACCCCGGAAATTGAAATTTTTAATGTGGCCCTCGAGTATGCCAGCCTAATACAAATTCATTCTCTGATATAAACTGAGTTTCCTGTAAAAATTTCAGCCAGATTGACCAACTTTAAGGGGTGGTTTGGGCTGATCTGGCATTTTACCTATCCCTCGCCAACTACACTCCCTGAACCTGTACTTTGGGCTACATATGTATTTCTGAAGGAACACAATACTAAAATTCATTTCAGGGGCGACTCCTGTGTGATTCAATATGGTTTTCAACCTTGAATCTACCTTAATTGAGAATATATCAGCATTTCCTGATACAGCCATCTGAGGCTGTATTTTCGCCTTCCTGGATCACATATGACACATATGACACCACTGGTATACCAGATGTAATCCTAAAACCTATGCAGTCAGATTTAGTATGTGGCAAGTGATTTTTAGGCCAAATTTCAGACTTATAGACCAATATTTGGTACTGGTTTGGGCTGATTTACATCTATTTTTGGCTATATTTAGAACACTATTTTGGTGAAATATTTTCTGGTTAGACATGTAATGCTCCAAATGTGCCTAAAATATCCTCATTAATTATTAGAATATGCATAAAATTAAATTTGGGCTTCAGATTGGCAATATTAGAATATAATTGACATCTTCCACCTGAGGGGTAACCTGGGGCCCCCCACACCCCGGAAATTGAAATTTTTAATGTGGCCCTCGAGTATGCCAGCCTAATACAAATTCATTCTCTGATATAAACTGAGTTTCCTGTAAAAATTTCAGCCAGATTGACCAACTTTAAGGGGTGGTTTGGGCTGATCTGGCATTTTACCTATCCCTCGCCAACTACACTCCCTGAACCTGTACTTTGGGCTACATATGTATTTCTGAAGGAACACAATACTAAAATTCATTTCAGGGGCGACTCCTGTGTGATTCAATATGGTTTTCAACCTTGAATCTACCTTAATTGAGAATATATCAGCATTTCCTGATACAGCCATCTGAGGCTGTATTTTCGCCTTCCTGGATCACATATGACACATATGACACCACTGGTATACCAGATGTAATCCTAAAACCTATGCAGTCAGATTTAGTATGTGGCAAGTGATTTTTAGGCCAAATTTCAGACTTATAGACCAATATTTGGTACTGGTTTGGGCTGATTTACATCTATTTTTGGCTATATTTAGAACACTATTTTGGTGAAATATTTTCTGGTTAGACATGTAATGCTCCAAATGTGCCTAAAATATCCTCATTAATTATTAGAATATGCATAAAATTAAATTTGGGCTTCAGATTGGCAATATTAGAATATAATTGACATCTTCCACCTGAGGGGTAACCTGGGGCCCCCCCACACCCCGGAAATTGAAATTTTTAATGTGGCCCTCGAGTATGCCAGCCTAATACAAATTCATTCTCTGATATAAACTGAGTTTCCTGTAAAAATTTCAGCCAGATTGACCAACTTTAAGGGGTGGTTTGGGCTGATCTGGCATTTTACCTATCCCTCGCCAACTACACTCCCTGAACCTGTACTTTGGGCTACATATGTATTTCTGAAGGAACACAATACTAAAATTCATTTCAGGGGCGACTCCTGTGTGATTCAATATGGTTTTCAACCTTGAATCTACCTTAATTGAGAATATATCAGCATTTCCTGATACAGCCATCTGAGGCTGCATTTTCGCCTTCCTGGATCACATATGACACATATGACACCACTGGTATACCAGATGTAATCCTAAAACCTATGCAGTCAGATTTAGTATGTGGCAAGTGATTTTTAGGCCAAATTTCAGACTTATAGACCAATATTTGGTACTGGTTTGGGCTGATTTACATCTATTTTTGGCTATATTTAGAACACTATTTTGGTGAAATATTTTCTGGTTAGACATGTAATGCTCCAAATGTGCCTAAAATATCCTCATTAATTATTAGAATATGCATAAAATTAAATTTGGGCTTCAGATTGGCAATATTAGAATATAATTGACATCTTCCACCTGAGGGGTAACCTGGGGCCCCCCACACCCCGGAAATTGAAATTTTTAATGTGGCCCTCGAGTATGCCAGCCTAATACAAATTCATTCTCTGATATAAACTGAGTTTCCTGTAAAAATTTCAGCCAGATTGACCAACTTTAAGGGGTGGTTTGGGCTGATCTGGCATTTTACCTATCCCTCGCCAACTACACTCCCTGAACCTGTACTTTGGGCTACATATGTATTTCTGAAGGAACACAATACTAAAATTCATTTCAGGGGCGACTCCTGTGTGATTCAATATGGTTTTCAACCTTGAATCTACCTTAATTGAGAATATATCAGCATTTCCTGATACAGCCATCTGAGGCTGTATTTTCGCCTTCCTGGATCACATATGACACATATGACACCACTGGTATACCAGATGTAATCCTAAAACCTATGCAGTCAGATTTAGTATGTGGCAAGTGATTTTTAGGCCAAATTTCAGACTTATAGACCAATATTTGGTACTGGTTTGGGCTGATTTACATCTATTTTTGGCTATATTTAGAACACTATTTTGGTGAAATATTTTCTGGTTAGACATGTAATGCTCCAAATGTGCCTAAAATATCCTCATTAATTATTAGAATATGCATAAAATTAAATTTGGGCTTCAGATTGGCAATATTAGAATATAATTGACATCTTCCACCTGAGGGGTAACCTGGGGCCCCCCCACACCCCGGAAATTGAAATTTTTAATGTGGCCCTCGAGTATGCCAGCCTAATACAAATTCATTCTCTGATATAAACTGAGTTTCCTGTAAAAATTTCAGCCAGATTGACCAACTTTAAGGGGTGGTTTGGGCTGATCTGGCATTTTACCTATCCCTCGCCAACTACACTCCCTGAACCTGTACTTTGGGCTACATATGTATTTCTGAAGGAACACAATACTAAAATTCATTTCAGGGGCGACTCCTGTGTGATTCAATATGGTTTTCAACCTTGAATCTACCTTAATTGAGAATATATCAGCATTTCCTGATACAGCCATCTGAGGCTGTATTTTCGCCTTCCTGGATCACATATGACACATATGACACCACTGGTATACCAGATGTAATCCTAAAACCTATGCAGTCAGATTTAGTATGTGGCAAGTGATTTTTAGGCCAAATTTCAGACTTATAGACCAATATTTGGTACTGGTTTGGGCTGATTTACATCTATTTTTGGCTATATTTAGAACACTATTTTGGTGAAATATTTTCTGGTTAGACATGTAATGCTCCAAATGTGCCTAAAATATCCTCATTAATTATTAGAATATGCATAAAATTAAATTTGGGCTTCAGATTGGCAATATTAGAATATAATTGACATCTTCCACCTGAGGGGTAACCTGGGGCCCCCCCACACCCCGGAAATTGAAATTTTTAATGTGGCCCTCGAGTATGCCAGCCTAATACAAATTCATTCTCTGATATAAACTGAGTTTCCTGTAAAAATTTCAGCCAGATTGACCAACTTTAAGGGGTGGTTTGGGCTGATCTGGCATTTTACCTATCCCTCGCCAACTACACTCCCTGAACCTGTACTTTGGGCTACATATGTATTTCTGAAGGAACACAATACTAAAATTCATTTCAGGGGCGACTCCTGTGTGATTCAATATGGTTTTCAACCTTGAATCTACCTTAATTGAGAATATATCAGCATTTCCTGATACAGCCATCTGAGGCTGCATTTTCGCCTTCCTGGATCACATATGACACATATGACACCACTGGTATACCAGATGTAATCCTAAAACCTATGCAGTCAGATTTAGTATGTGGCAAGTGATTTTTAGGCCAAATTTCAGACTTATAGACCAATATTTGGTACTGGTTTGGGCTGATTTACATCTATTTTTGGCTATATTTAGAACACTATTTTGGTGAAATATTTTCTGGTTAGACATGTAATGCTCCAAATGTGCCTAAAATATCCTCATTAATTATTAGAATATGCATAAAATTAAATTTGGGCTTCAGATTGGCAATATTAGAATATAATTGACATCTTCCACCTGAGGGGTAACCTGGGGCCCCCCACACCCCGGAAATTGAAATTTTTAATGTGGCCCTCGAGTATGCCAGCCTAATACAAATTCATTCTCTGATATAAACTGAGTTTCCTGTAAAAATTTCAGCCAGATTGACCAACTTTAAGGGGTGGTTTGGGCTGATCTGGCATTTTACCTATCCCTCGCCAACTACACTCCCTGAACCTGTACTTTGGGCTACATATGTATTTCTGAAGGAACACAATACTAAAATTCATTTCAGGGGCGACTCCTGTGTGATTCAATATGGTTTTCAACCTTGAATCTACCTTAATTGAGAATATATCAGCATTTCCTGATACAGCCATCTGAGGCTGTATTTTCGCCTTCCTGGATCACATATGACACATATGACACCACTGGTATACCAGATGTAATCCTAAAACCTATGCAGTCAGATTTAGTATGTGGCAAGTGATTTTTAGGCCAAATTTCAGACTTATAGACCAATATTTGGTACTGGTTTGGGCTGATTTACATCTATTTTTGGCTATATTTAGAACACTATTTTGGTGAAATATTTTCTGGTTAGACATGTAATGCTCCAAATGTGCCTAAAATATCCTCATTAATTATTAGAATATGCATAAAATTAAATTTGGGCTTCAGATTGGCAATATTAGAATATAATTGACATCTTCCACCTGAGGGGTAACCTGCCCCCCCCCCCCCCACACCCCGGAAATTGAAATTTTTAATGTGGCCCTCGAGTATGCCAGCCTTAATACAAATTCATTCTCTGATATAAACTGAGTTTCCTGTAAAAATTTCAGCCAGATTGACCAACTTTAAGGGGTGGTTTGGGCTGATCTGGCATTTTACCTATCCCTCGCCAACTACACTCCCTGAACCTGTACTTTGGGCTACATATGTATTTCTGAAGGAACACAATACTAAAATTCATTTCAGGGGCGACTCCTGTGTGATTCAATATGGTTTTCAAACTTGAATCTACCTTAATTGAGAATATATCAGCATTTCCTGATACAGCCATCTGAGGCTGCATTTTCGCCTTCCTGGATCACATATGACACATATGACACCACTGGTATACCAGATGTAATCCTAAAACCTATGCAGTCAGATTTAGTATGTGGCAAGTGATTTTTAGGCCAAATTTCAGACTTATAGACCAATATTTGGTACTGGTTTGGGCTGATTTACATCTATTTTTGGCTATATTTAGAACACTATTTTGGTGAAATATTTTCTGGTTAGACATGTAATGCTCCAAATGTGCCTAAAATATCCTCATTAATTATTAGAATATGCATAAAATTAAATTTGGGCTTCAGATTGGCAATATTAGAATATAATTGACATCTTCCACCTGAGGGGTAACCTGGGGCCCCCCACACCCCGGAAATTGAAATTTTTAATGTGGCCCTCGAGTATGCCAGCCTAATACAAATTCATTCTCTGATATAAACTGAGTTTCCTGTAAAAATTTCAGCCAGATTGACCAACTTTAAGGGGTGGTTTGGGCTGATCTGGCATTTTACCTATCCCTCGCCAACTACACTCCCTGAACCTGTACTTTGGGCTACATATGTATTTCTGAAGGAACACAATACTAAAATTCATTTCAGGGGCGACTCCTGTGTGATTCAATATGGTTTTCAACCTTGAATCTACCTTAATTGAGAATATATCAGCATTTCCTGATACAGCCATCTGAGGCTGTATTTTCGCCTTCCTGGATCACATATGACACATATGACACCACTGGTATACCAGATGTAATCCTAAAACCTATGCAGTCAGATTTAGTATGTGGCAAGTGATTTTTAGGCCAAATTTCAGACTTATAGACCAATATTTGGTACTGGTTTGGGCTGATTTACATCTATTTTTGGCTATATTTAGAACACTATTTTGGTGAAATATTTTCTGGTTAGACATGTAATGCTCCAAATGTGCCTAAAATATCCTCATTAATTATTAGAATATGCATAAAATTAAATTTGGGCTTCAGATTGGCAATATTAGAATATAATTGACATCTTCCACCTGAGGGGTAACCTGGGGCCCCCCCACACCCCGGAAATTGAAATTTTTAATGTGGCCCTCGAGTATGCCAGCCTAATACAAATTCATTCTCTGATATAAACTGAGTTTCCTGTAAAAATTTCAGCCAGATTGACCAACTTTAAGGGGTGGTTTGGGCTGATCTGGCATTTTACCTATCCCTCGCCAACTACACTCCCTGAACCTGTACTTTGGGCTACATATGTATTTCTGAAGGAACACAATACTAAAATTCATTTCAGGGGCGACTCCTGTGTGATTCAATATGGTTTTCAACCTTGAATCTACCTTAATTGAGAATATATCAGCATTTCCTGATACAGCCATCTGAGGCTGTATTTTCGCCTTCCTGGATCACATATGACACATATGACACCACTGGTATACCAGATGTAATCCTAAAACCTATGCAGTCAGATTTAGTATGTGGCAAGTGATTTTTAGGCCAAATTTCAGACTTATAGACCAATATTTGGTACTGGTTTGGGCTGATTTACATCTATTTTTGGCTATATTTAGAACACTATTTTGGTGAAATATTTTCTGGTTAGACATGTAATGCTCCAAATGTGCCTAAAATATCCTCATTAATTATTAGAATATGCATAAAATTAAATTTGGGCTTCAGATTGGCAATATTAGAATATAATTGACATCTTCCACCTGAGGGGTAACCTGGGGCCCCCCCACACCCCGGAAATTGAAATTTTTAATGTGGCCCTCGAGTATGCCAGCCTAATACAAATTCATTCTCTGATATAAACTGAGTTTCCTGTAAAAATTTCAGCCAGATTGACCAACTTTAAGGGGTGGTTTGGGCTGATCTGGCATTTTACCTATCCCTCGCCAACTACACTCCCTGAACCTGTACTTTGGGCTACATATGTATTTCTGAAGGAACACAATACTAAAATTCATTTCAGGGGCGACTCCTGTGTGATTCAATATGGTTTTCAACCTTGAATCTACCTTAATTGAGAATATATCAGCATTTCCTGATACAGCCATCTGAGGCTGCATTTTCGCCTTCCTGGATCACATATGACACATATGACACCACTGGTATACCAGATGTAATCCTAAAACCTATGCAGTCAGATTTAGTATGTGGCAAGTGATTTTTAGGCCAAATTTCAGACTTATAGACCAATATTTGGTACTGGTTTGGGCTGATTTACATCTATTTTTGGCTATATTTAGAACACTATTTTGGTGAAATATTTTCTGGTTAGACATGTAATGCTCCAAATGTGCCTAAAATATCCTCATTAATTATTAGAATATGCATAAAATTAAATTTGGGCTTCAGATTGGCAATATTAGAATATAATTGACATCTTCCACCTGAGGGGTAACCTGGGGCCCCCCACACCCCGGAAATTGAAATTTTTAATGTGGCCCTCGAGTATGCCAGCCTAATACAAATTCATTCTCTGATATAAACTGAGTTTCCTGTAAAAATTTCAGCCAGATTGACCAACTTTAAGGGGTGGTTTGGGCTGATCTGGCATTTTACCTATCCCTCGCCAACTACACTCCCTGAACCTGTACTTTGGGCTACATATGTATTTCTGAAGGAACACAATACTAAAATTCATTTCAGGGGCGACTCCTGTGTGATTCAATATGGTTTTCAACCTTGAATCTACCTTAATTGAGAATATATCAGCATTTCCTGATACAGCCATCTGAGGCTGTATTTTCGCCTTCCTGGATCACATATGACACATATGACACCACTGGTATACCAGATGTAATCCTAAAACCTATGCAGTCAGATTTAGTATGTGGCAAGTGATTTTTAGGCCAAATTTCAGACTTATAGACCAATATTTGGTACTGGTTTGGGCTGATTTACATCTATTTTTGGCTATATTTAGAACACTATTTTGGTGAAATATTTTCTGGTTAGACATGTAATGCTCCAAATGTGCCTAAAATATCCTCATTAATTATTAGAATATGCATAAAATTAAATTTGGGCTTCAGATTGGCAATATTAGAATATAATTGACATCTTCCACCTGAGGGGTAACCTGCCCCCCCCCCCCCCACACCCCGGAAATTGAAATTTTTAATGTGGCCCTCGAGTATGCCAGCCTTAATACAAATTCATTCTCTGATATAAACTGAGTTTCCTGTAAAAATTTCAGCCAGATTGACCAACTTTAAGGGGTGGTTTGGGCTGATCTGGCATTTTACCTATCCCTCGCCAACTACACTCCCTGAACCTGTACTTTGGGCTACATATGTATTTCTGAAGGAACACAATACTAAAATTCATTTCAGGGGCGACTCCTGTGTGATTCAATATGGTTTTCAAACTTGAATCTACCTTAATTGAGAATATATCAGCATTTCCTGATACAGCCATCTGAGGCTGCATTTTCGCCTTCCTGGATCACATATGACACATATGACACCACTGGTATACCAGATGTAATCCTAAAACCTATGCAGTCAGATTTAGTATGTGGCAAGTGATTTTTAGGCCAAATTTCAGACTTATAGACCAATATTTGGTACTGGTTTGGGCTGATTTACATCTATTTTTGGCTATATTTAGAACACTATTTTGGTGAAATATTTTCTGGTTAGACATGTAATGCTCCAAATGTGCCTAAAATATCCTCATTAATTATTAGAATATGCATAAAATTAAATTTGGGCTTCAGATTGGCAATATTAGAATATAATTGACATCTTCCACCTGAGGGGTAACCTGGGGCCCCCCCACACCCCGGAAATTGAAATTTTTAATGTGGCCCTCGAGTATGCCAGCCTAATACAAATTCATTCTCTGATATAAACTGAGTTTCCTGTAAAAATTTCAGCCAGATTGACCAACTTTAAGGGGTGGTTTGGGCTGATCTGGCATTTTACCTATCCCTCGCCAACTACACTCCCTGAACCTGTACTTTGGGCTACATATGTATTTCTGAAGGAACACAATACTAAAGTTCATTTCAGGGGCGACTCCTGTGTGATTCAATATGGTTTTCAACCTTGAATCTACCTTAATTGAGAATATATCAGCATTTCCTGATACAGCCATCTGAGGCTGTATTTTCGCCTTCCTGGATCACATATGACACATATGACACCACTGGTATACCAGATGTAATCCTAAAACCTATGCAGTCAGATTTAGTATGTGGCAAGTGATGTTTAGGCCAAATTTCAGACTTATAGACCAATATTTGGTACTGGTTTTGGCTGATTTACATCTATTTTTGGCTATATTTAGAACACTATTTTGGTGAAATATTTTCTGGTTAGACATGTAATGCTCCAAATGTGCCTAAAATATCCTCATTAATTATTAGAATATGCATAAAATTAAATTTGGGCTTCAGATTGGCAATATTAGAATATAATTGACATCTTCCACCTGAGGGGTAACCTGGGGCCGCCCACACCCCGGAAATTGAAATTTTTAATGTGGCCCTCGAGTATGCCAGCCTAATACAAATTCATTCTCTGATATAAACTGAGTTTCCTGTAAAAATTTCAGCCAGATTGACCAACTTTAAGGGGTGGTTTGGGCTGATCTGGCATTTTACCTATCCCTCGCCAACTACACTCCCTGAACCTGTACTTTGGGCTACATATGTATTTCTGAAGGAACACAATACTAAAATTCATTTCAGGGGCGACTCCTGTGTGATTCAATATGGTTTTCAACCTTGAATCTACCTTAATTGAGAATATATCAGCATTTCCTGATACAGCCATCTGAGGCTGTATTTTCGCCTTCCTGGATCACATATGACACATATGACACCACTGGTATACCAGATGTAATCCTAAAACCTATGCAGTCAGATTTAGTATGTGGCAAGTGATTTTTAGGCCAAATTTCAGACTTATAGACCAATATTTGGTACTGGTTTGGGCTGATTTACATCTATTTTTGGCTATATTTAGAACACTATTTTGGTGAAATATTTTCTGGTTAGACATGTAATGCTCCAAATGTGCCTAAAATATCCTCATTAATTATTAGAATATGCATAAAATTAAATTTGGGCTTCAGATTGGCAATATTAGAATATAATTGACATCTTCCACCTGAGGGGTAACCTGGGGCCCCCCCACACCCCGGAAATTGAAATTTTTAATGTGGCCCTCGAGTATGCCAGCCTAATACAAATTCATTCTCTGATATAAACTGAGTTTCCTGTAAAAATTTCAGCCAGATTGACCAACTTTAAGGGGTGGTTTGGGCTGATCTGGCATTTTACCTATCCCTCGCCAACTACACTCCCTGAACCTGTACTTTGGGCTACATATGTATTTCTGAAGGAACACAATACTAAAATTCATTTCAGGGGCGACTCCTGTGTGATTCAATATGGTTTTCAACCTTGAATCTACCTTAATTGAGAATATATCAGCATTTCCTGATACAGCCATCTGAGGCTGTATTTTCGCCTTCCTGGATCACATATGACACATATGACACCACTGGTATACCAGATGTAATCCTAAAACCTATGCAGTCAGATTTAGTATGTGGCAAGTGATTTTTAGGCCAAATTTCAGACTTATAGACCAATATTTGGTACTGGTTTGGGCTGATTTACATCTATTTTTGGCTATATTTAGAACACTATTTTGGTGAAATATTTTCTGGTTAGACATGTAATGCTCCAAATGTGCCTAAAATATCCTCATTAATTATTAGAATATGCATAAAATTAAATTTGGGCTTCAGATTGGCAATATTAGAATATAATTGACATCTTCCACCTGAGGGGTAACCTGGGGCCCCCCACACCCCGGAAATTGAAATTTTTAATGTGGCCCTCGAGTATGCCAGCCTAATACAAATTCATTCTCTGATATAAACTGAGTTTCCTGTAAAAATTTCAGCCAGATTGACCAACTTTAAGGGGTGGTTTGGGCTGATCTGGCATTTTACCTATCCCTCGCCAACTACACTCCCTGAACCTGTACTTTGGGCTACATATGTATTTCTGAAGGAACACAATACTAAAATTCATTTCAGGGGCGACTCCTGTGTGATTCAATATGGTTTTCAACCTTGAATCTACCTTAATTGAGAATATATCAGCATTTCCTGATACAGCCATCTGAGGCTGTATTTTCGCCTTCCTGGATCACATATGACACATATGACACCACTGGTATACCAGATGTAATCCTAAAACCTATGCAGTCAGATTTAGTATGTGGCAAGTGATTTTTAGGCCAAATTTCAGACTTATAGACCAATATTTGGTACTGGTTTGGGCTGATTTACATCTATTTTTGGCTATATTTAGAACACTATTTTGGTGAAATATTTTCTGGTTAGACATGTAATGCTCCAAATGTGCCTAAAATATCCTCATTAATTATTAGAATATGCATAAAATTAAATTTGGGCTTCAGATTGGCAATATTAGAATATAATTGACATCTTCCACCTGAGGGGTAACCTGGGGCCCCCCCACACCCCGGAAATTGAAATTTTTAATGTGGCCCTCGAGTATGCCAGCCTAATACAAATTCATTCTCTGATATAAACTGAGTTTCCTGTAAAAATTTCAGCCAGATTGACCAACTTTAAGGGGTGGTTTGGGCTGATCTGGCATTTTACCTATCCCTCGCCAACTACACTCCCTGAACCTGTACTTTGGGCTACATATGTATTTCTGAAGGAACACAATACTAAAATTCATTTCAGGGGCGACTCCTGTGTGATTCAATATGGTTTTCAACCTTGAATCTACCTTAATTGAGAATATATCAGCATTTCCTGATACAGCCATCTGAGGCTGTATTTTCGCCTTCCTGGATCACATATGACACATATGACACCACTGGTATACCAGATGTAATCCTAAAACCTATGCAGTCAGATTTAGTATGTGGCAAGTGATTTTTAGGCCAAATTTCAGACTTATAGACCAATATTTGGTACTGGTTTGGGCTGATTTACATCTATTTTTGGCTATATTTAGAACACTATTTTGGTGAAATATTTTCTGGTTAGACATGTAATGCTCCAAATGTGCCTAAAATATCCTCATTAATTATTAGAATATGCATAAAATTAAATTTGGGCTTCAGATTGGCAATATTAGAATATAATTGACATCTTCCACCTGAGGGGTAACCTGCCCCCCCCCCCCCCCCCCCCACACCCCGGAAATTGAAATTTTTAATGTGGCCCTCGAGTATGCCAGCCTAATACAAATTCATTCTCTGATATAAACTGAGTTTCCTGTAAAAATTTCAGCCAGATTGACCAACTTTAAGGGGTGGTTTGGGCTGATCTGGCATTTTACCTATCCCTCGCCAACTACACTCCCTGAACCTGTACTTTGGGCTACATATGTATTTCTGAAGGAACACAATACTAAAATTCATTTCAGGGGCGACTCCTGTGTGATTCAATATGGTTTTCAACCTTGAATCTACCTTAATTGAGAATATATCAGCATTTCCTGATACAGCCATCTGAGGCTGCATTTTCGCCTTCCTGGATCACATATGACACATATGACACCACTGGTATACCAGATGTAATCCTAAAACCTATGCAGTCAGATTTAGTATGTGGCAAGTGATTTTTAGGCCAAATTTCAGACTTATAGACCAATATTTGGTACTGGTTTGGGCTGATTTACATCTATTTTTGGCTATATTTAGAACACTATTTTGGTGAAATATTTTCTGGTTAGACATGTAATGCTCCAAATGTGCCTAAAATATCCTCATTAATTATTAGAATATGCATAAAATTAAATTTGGGCTTCAGATTGGCAATATTAGAATATAATTGACATCTTCCACCTGAGGGGTAACCTGGGGCCCCCCCACACCCCGGAAATTGAAATTTTTAATGTGGCCCTCGAGTATGCCAGCCTAATACAAATTCATTCTCTGATATAAACTGAGTTTCCTGTAAAAATTTCAGCCAGATTGACCAACTTTAAGGGGTGGTTTGGGCTGATCTGGCATTTTACCTATCCCTCGCCAACTACACTCCCTGAACCTGTACTTTGGGCTACATATGTATTTCTGAAGGAACACAATACTAAAGTTCATTTCAGGGGCGACTCCTGTGTGATTCAATATGGTTTTCAACCTTGAATCTACCTTAATTGAGAATATATCAGCATTTCCTGATACAGCCATCTGAGGCTGTATTTTCGCCTTCCTGGATCACATATGACACATATGACACCACTGGTATACCAGATGTAATCCTAAAACCTATGCAGTCAGATTTAGTATGTGGCAAGTGATTTTTAGGCCAAATTTCAGACTTATAGACCAATATTTGGTACTGGTTTGGGCTGATTTACATCTATTTTTGGCTATATTTAGAACACTATTTTGGTGAAATATTTTCTGGTTAGACATGTAATGCTCCAAATGTGCCTAAAATATCCTCATTAATTATTAGAATATGCATAAAATTAAATTTGGGCTTCAGATTGGCAATATTAGAATATAATTGACATCTTCCACCTGAGGGGTAACCTGCCCCCCCCCCCCCCCCCACACCCCGGAAATTGAAATTTTTAATGTGGCCCTCGAGTATGCCAGCCTAATACAAATTCATTCTCTGATATAAACTGAGTTTCCTGTAAAAATTTCAGCCAGATTGACCAACTTTAAGGGGTGGTTTGGGCTGATCTGGCATTTTACCTATCCCTCGCCAACTACACTCCCTGAACCTGTACTTTGGGCTACATATGTATTTCTGAAGGAACACAATACTAAAATTCATTTCAGGGGCGACTCCTGTGTGATTCAATATGGTTTTCAACCTTGAATCTACCTTAATTGAGAATATATCAGCATTTCCTGATACAGCCATCTGAGGCTGCATTTTCGCCTTCCTGGATCACATATGACACATATGACACCACTGGTATACCAGATGTAATCCTAAAACCTATGCAGTCAGATTTAGTATGTGGCAAGTGATTTTTAGGCCAAATTTCAGACTTATAGACCAATATTTGGTACTGGTTTGGGCTGATTTACATCTATTTTTGGCTATATTTAGAACACTATTTTGGTGAAATATTTTCTGGTTAGACATGTAATGCTCCAAATGTGCCTAAAATATCCTCATTAATTATTAGAATATGCATAAAATTAAATTTGGGCTTCAGATTGGCAATATTAGAATATAATTGACATCTTCCACCTGAGGGGTAACCTGGGGCCCCCCCACACCCCGAAAATTGAAATTTTTAATGTGGCCCTCGAGTATGCCAGCCTAATACAAATTCATTCTCTGATATAAACTGAGTTTCCTGTAAAAATTTCAGCCAGATTGACCAACTTTAAGGGGTGGTTTGGGCTGATCTGGCATTTTACCTATCCCTCGCCAACTACACTCCCTGAACCTGTACTTTGGGCTACATATGTATTTCTGAAGGAACACAATACTAAAGTTCATTTCAGGGGCGACTCCTGTGTGATTCAATATGGTTTTCAACCTTGAATCTACCTTAATTGAGAATATATCAGCATTTCCTGATACAGCCATCTGAGGCTGTATTTTCGCCTTCCTGGATCACATATGACACATATGACACCACTGGTATACCAGATGTAATCCTAAAACCTATGCAGTCAGATTTAGTATGTGGCAAGTGATTTTTAGGCCAAATTTCAGACTTATAGACCAATATTTGGTACTGGTTTGGGCTGATTTACATCTATTTTTGGCTATATTTAGAACACTATTTTGGTGAAATATTTTCTGGTTAGACATGTAATGCTCCAAATGTGCCTAAAATATCCTCATTAATTATTAGAATATGCATAAAATTAAATTTGGGCTTCAGATTGGCAATATTAGAATATAATTGACATCTTCCACCTGAGGGGTAACCTGGGGCCGCCCACACCCCGGAAATTGAAATTTTTAATGTGGCCCTCGAGTATGCCAGCCTAATACAAATTCATTCTCTGATATAAACTGAGTTTCCTGTAAAAATTTCAGCCAGATTGACCAACTTTAAGGGGTGGTTTGGGCTGATCTGGCATTTTACCTATCCCTCGCCAACTACACTCCCTGAACCTGTACTTTGGGCTACATATGTATTTCTGAAGGAACACAATACTAAAATTCATTTCAGGGGCGACTCCTGTGTGATTCAATATGGTTTTCAACCTTGAATCTACCTTAATTGAGAATATATCAGCATTTCCTGATACAGCCATCTGAGGCTGTATTTTCGCCTTCCTGGATCACATATGACACATATGACACCACTGGTATACCAGATGTAATCCTAAAACCTATGCAGTCAGATTTAGTATGTGGCAAGTGATTTTTAGGCCAAATTTCAGACTTATAGACCAATATTTGGTACTGGTTTGGGCTGATTTACATCTATTTTTGGCTATATTTAGAACACTATTTTGGTGAAATATTTTCTGGTTAGACATGTAATGCTCCAAATGTGCCTAAAATATCCTCATTAATTATTAGAATATGCATAAAATTAAATTTGGGCTTCAGATTGGCAATATTAGAATATAATTGACATCTTCCACCTGAGGGGTAACCTGGGCCCCCCCCCCCCACACACCCCGGAAATTGAAATTTTTAATGTGGCCCTCGAGTATGCCAGCCTAATACAAATTCATTCTCTGATATAAACTGAGTTTCCTGTAAAAATTTCAGCCAGATTGACCAACTTTAAGGGGTGGTTTGGGCTGATCTGGCATTTTACCTATCCCTCGCCAACTACACTCCCTGAACCTGTACTTTGGGCTACATATGTATTTCTGAAGGAACACAATACTAAAATTCATTTCAGGGGCGACTCCTGTGTGATTCAATATGGTTTTCAACCTTGAATCTACCTTAATTGAGAATATATCAGCATTTCCTGATACAGCCATCTGAGGCTGTATTTTCGCCTTCCTGGATCACATATGACACATATGACACCACTGGTATACCAGATGTAATCCTAAAACCTATGCAGTCAGATTTAGTATGTAGCAAGTGATTTTTAGGCCAAATTTCAGACTTATAGACCAATATTTGGTACTGGTTTGGGCTGATTTACATCTATTTTTGGCTATATTTAGAACACTATTTTGGTGAAATATTTTCTGGTTAGACATGTAATGCTCCAAATGTGCCTAAAATATCCTCATTAATTATTAGAATATGCATAAAATTAAATTTGGGCTTCAGATTGGTAATATTAGAATATAATTGACATCTTCCACCTGAGGGGTAACCTGGGGCCGCCCACACCCCGGAAATTGAAATTTTTAATGTGGCCCTCGAGTATGCCAGCCTAATACAAATTCATTCTCTGATATAAACTGAGTTTCCTGTAAAAATTTCAGCCAGATTGACCAACTTTAAGGGGTGGTTTGGGCTGATCTGGCATTTTACCTATCCCTCGTCAACTACACTCCCTGAACCTGTACTTTGGGCTACATATGTATTTCTGAAGGAACACAATACTAAAATTCATTTCAGGGGCGACTCCTGTGTGATTCAATATGGTTTTCAACCTTGAATCTACCTTAATTGAGAATATATCAGCATTTCCTGATACAGCCATCTGAGGCTGTATTTTCGCCTTCCTGGATCACATATGACACATATGACACCACTGGTATACCAGATGTAATCCTAAAACCTATGCAGTCAGATTTAGTATGTAGCAAGTGATTTTTAGGCCAAATTTCAGACTTATAGACCAATATTTGGTACTGGTTTGGGCTGATTTACATCTATTTTTGGCTATATTTAGAACACTATTTTGGTGAAATATTTTCTGGTTAGACATGTAATGCTCCAAATGTGCCTAAAATATCCTCATTAATTATTAGAATATGCATAAAATTAAATTTGGGCTTCAGATTGGCAATATTAGAATATAATTGACATCTTCCACCTGAGGGGTAACCTGGGGCCCCCCCACACCCCGGAAATTGAAATTTTTAATGTGGCCCTCGAGTATGCCAGCCTAATACAAATTCATTCTCTGATATAAACTGAGTTTCCTGTAAAAATTTCAGCCAGATTGACCAACTTTAAGGGGTGGTTTGGGCTGATCTGGCATTTTACCTATCCCTCGCCAACTACACTCCCTGAACCTGTACTTTGGGCTACATATGTATTTCTGAAGGAACACAATACTAAAATTCATTTCAGGGGCGACTCCTGTGTGATTCAATATGGTTTTCAACCTTGAATCTACCTTAATTGAGAATATATCAGCATTTCCTGATACAGCCATCTGAGGCTGTATTTTCGCCTTCCTGGATCACATATGACACATATGACACCACTGGTATACCAGATGTAATCCTAAAACCTATGCAGTCAGATTTAGTATGTGGCAAGTGATTTTTAGGCCAAATTTCAGACTTATAGACCAATATTTGGTACTGGTTTGGGCTGATTTACATCTATTTTTGGCTATATTTAGAACACTATTTTGGTGAAATATTTTCTGGTTAGACATGTAATGCTCCAAATGTGCCTAAAATATCCTCATTAATTATTAGAATATGCATAAAATTAAATTTGGGCTTCAGATTGGCAATATTAGAATATAATTGACATCTTCCACCTGAGGGGTAACCTGGGCCCCCCCCCCCCCACACCCCGGAAATTGAAATTTTTAATGTGGCCCTCGAGTATGCCAGCCTAATACAAATTCATTCTCTGATATAAACTGAGTTTCCTGTAAAAATTTCAGCCAGATTGACCAACTTTAAGGGGTGGTTTGGGATGATCTGGCATTTTACCTATCCCTCGCCAACTACACTCCCTGAACCTGTACTTTGGGCTACATATGTATTTCTGAAGGAACACAATACTAAAATTCATTTCAGGGGCGACTCCTGTGTGATTCAATATGGTTTTCAACCTTGAATCTACCTTAATTGAGAATATATCAGCATTTCCTGATACAGCCATCTGAGGCTGTATTTTCGCCTTCCTGGATCACATATGACACATATGACACCACTGGTATACCAGATGTAATCCTAAAACCTATGCAGTCAGATTTAGTATGTAGCAAGTGATTTTTAGGCCAAATTTCAGACTTATAGACCAATATTTGGTACTGGTTTGGGCTGATTTACATCTATTTTTGGCTATATTTAGAACACTATTTTGGTGAAATATTTTCTGGTTAGACATGTAATGCTCCAAATGTGCCTAAAATATCCTCATTAATTATTAGAATATGCATAAAATTAAATTTGGGCTTCAGATTGGTAATATTAGAATATAATTGACATCTTCCACCTGAGGGGTAACCTGGGGCCGCCCACACCCCGGAAATTGAAATTTTTAATGTGGCCCTCGAGTATGCCAGCCTAATACAAATTCATTCTCTGATATAAACTGAGTTTCCTGTAAAAATTTCAGCCAGATTGACCAACTTTAAGGGGTGGTTTGGGCTGATCTGGCATTTTACCTATCCCTCGTCAACTACACTCCCTGAACCTGTACTTTGGGCTACATATGTATTTCTGAAGGAACACAATACTAAAATTCATTTCAGGGGCGACTCCTGTGTGATTCAATATGGTTTTCAACCTTGAATCTACCTTAATTGAGAATATATCAGCATTTCCTGATACAGCCATCTGAGGCTGTATTTTCGCCTTCCTGGATCACATATGACACATATGACACCACTGGTATACCAGATGTAATCCTAAAACCTATGCAGTCAGATTTAGTATGTAGCAAGTGATTTTTAGGCCAAATTTCAGACTTATAGACCAATATTTGGTACTGGTTTGGGCTGATTTACATCTATTTTTGGCTATATTTAGAACACTATTTTGGTGAAATATTTTCTGGTTAGACATGTAATGCTCCAAATGTGCCTAAAATATCCTCATTAATTATTAGAATATGCATAAAATTAAATTTGGGCTTCAGATTGGCAATATTAGAATATAATTGACATCTTCCACCTGAGGGGTAACCTGGGGCCCCCCCACACCCCGGAAATTGAAATTTTTAATGTGGCCCTCGAGTATGCCAGCCTAATACAAATTCATTCTCTGATATAAACTGAGTTTCCTGTAAAAATTTCAGCCAGATTGACCAACTTTAAGGGGTGGTTTGGGCTGATCTGGCATTTTACCTATCCCTCGCCAACTACACTCCCTGAACCTGTACTTTGGGCTACATATGTATTTCTGAAGGAACACAATACTAAAATTCATTTCAGGGGCGACTCCTGTGTGATTCAATATGGTTTTCAACCTTGAATCTACCTTAATTGAGAATATATCAGCATTTCCTGATACAGCCATCTGAGGCTGTATTTTCGCCTTCCTGGATCACATATGACACATATGACACCACTGGTATACCAGATGTAATCCTAAAACCTATGCAGTCAGATTTAGTATGTGGCAAGTGATTTTTAGGCCAAATTTCAGACTTATAGACCAATATTTGGTACTGGTTTGGGCTGATTTACATCTATTTTTGGCTATATTTAGAACACTATTTTGGTGAAATATTTTCTGGTTAGACATGTAATGCTCCAAATGTGCCTAAAATATCCTCATTAATTATTAGAATATGCATAAAATTAAATTTGGGCTTCAGATTGGCAATATTAGAATATAATTGACATCTTCCACCTGAGGGGTAACCTGGGCCCCCCCCCCCCCCACACCCCGGAAATTGAAATTTTTAATGTGGCCCTCGAGTATGCCAGCCTAATACAAATTCATTCTCTGATATAAACTGAGTTTCCTGTAAAAATTTCAGCCAGATTGACCAACTTTAAGGGGTGGTTTGGGCTGATCTGGCATTTTACCTATCCCTCGCCAACTACACTCCCTGAACCTGTACTTTGGGCTACATATGTATTTCTGAAGGAACACAATACTAAAATTCATTTCAGGGGCGACTCCTGTGTGATTCAATATGGTTTTCAACCTTGAATCTACCTTAATTGAGAATATATCAGCATTTCCTGATACAGCCATCTGAGGCTGTATTTTCGCCTTCCTGGATCACATATGACACATATGACACCACTGGTATACCAGATGTAATCCTAAAACCTATGCAGTCAGATTTAGTATGTAGCAAGTGATTTTTAGGCCAAATTTCAGACTTATAGACCAATATTTGGTACTGGTTTGGGCTGATTTACATCTATTTTTGGCTATATTTAGAACACTATTTTGGTGAAATATTTTCTGGTTAGACATGTAATGCTCCAAATGTGCCTAAAATATCCTCATTAATTATTAGAATATGCATAAAATTAAATTTGGGCTTCAGATTGGCAATATTAGAATATAATTGACATCTTCCACCTGAGGGGTAACCTGGGGCCCCCCCACACCCCGGAAATTGAAATTTTTAATGTGGCCCTCGAGTATGCCAGCCTAATACAAATTCATTCTCTGATATAAACTGAGTTTCCTGTAAAAATTTCAGCCAGATTGACCAACTTTAAGGGGTGGTTTGGGCTGATCTGGCATTTTACCTATCCCTCGCCAACTACACTCCCTGAACCTGTACTTTGGGCTACATATGTATTTCTGAAGGAACACAATACTAAAATTCATTTCAGGGGCGACTCCTGTGTGATTCAATATGGTTTTCAACCTTGAATCTACCTTAATTGAGAATATATCAGCATTTCCTGATACAGCCATCTGAGGCTGTATTTTTGCCTTCCTGGATCACATATGACACATATGACACCACTGGTATACCAGATGTAATCCTAAAACCTATGCAGTCAGATTTAGTATGTGGCAAGTGATTTTTAGGCCAAATTTCAGACTTATAGACCAATATTTGGTACTGGTTTGGGCTGATTTACATCTATTTTTGGCTATATTTAGAACACTATTTTGGTGAAATATTTTCTGGTTAGACATGTAATGCTCCAAATGTGCCTAAAATATCCTCATTAATTATTAGAATATGCATAAAATTAAATTTGGGCTTCAGATTGGCAATATTAGAATATAATTGACATCTTCCACCTGAGGGGTAACCTGGGCCCCCCCCCCCCACACCCCGGAAATTGAAATTTTTAATGTGGCCCTCGAGTATGCCAGCCTAATACAAATTCATTCTCTGATATAAACTGAGTTTCCTGTAAAAATTTCAGCCAGATTGACCAACTTTAAGGGGTGGTTTGGGCTGATCTGGCATTTTACCTATCCCTCGCCAACTACACTCCCTGAACCTGTACTTTGGGCTACATATGTATTTCTGAAGGAACACAATACTAAAATTCATTTCAGGGGCGACTCCTGTGTGATTCAATATGGTTTTCAACCTTGAATCTACCTTAATTGAGAATATATCAGCATTTCCTGATACAGCCATCTGAGGCTGTATTTTCGCCTTCCTGGATCACATATGACACATATGACACCACTGGTATACCAGATGTAATCCTAAAACCTATGCAGTCAGATTTAGTATGTAGCAAGTGAGTAGTATAGGAGATACTATGGTCACGCAAGGGGGATTGTAGTCACACAATCTACGTGGTCCCCCTGTGGGGGTTGTATAGATTTTTGTGACCAGCAGTCACGGCCCATCTGTGTGAGGAGGGGGATATGGGGGAGTTGGGGGGTTTACTTAATGCAGGGTGTTAATTATCTGTGAAAATTAGGTTGAAATGGAATACATTTATTGGAAGGAAGTACATAAAATATTCATAGCATCACCAACAAATAAGGGGCATGTAAAGCTACATGAAGGCAAATAAAATCATGCCAAACAGCTAAAGTAAAATAAAACCAGCAAACAAGGACCTTTAAAAAACTAGTAAACAACTGGAATATTTAAGCATCTACATATTTATAGCAACAAATAAGGGACATTTTACAGCTATATACAGATCTATGATAACACTAAAGAAATAAAACACAAAGGACATACAAATTTGTAACAAAACATGCAAACAACAAGGATTATTTAATCATCTACACATTCATAGCAACAAATAAGGGACATTTAAAACTACAAATTTATCATAAATATGAAACATCCAAAATAGTTAAGACATTTAAACCCGTAAAAATTTGTAAGGACATTTAAAAATGAAATAGTCATGAAAGGTAAAAGGATTATATAGTCCATTAACCGCTGAATGACTCTAGTGTTTGCTACTTTTCATATTTTCAAAATAAAAGCATCATAAAAAATCCTGGATTTCCATTGGGGTGACTATAATTCCAGCAACTATAATTCCAGCAATCCGATTGGCGTGACCAAACAGCCAACTGAGTTCAAATCACGGGACATCTGTGCAAGGGGGGATATGGGGGGAGGTGGGGTTTACTTGATGCAGGGGTGATAATTATCTGTGAAAATTAGGTTGAAATGGAATACATTTATTGGAACGAAGTATATAAAATATTCATAGCATCACCAACAAATAAGGGGCATGTAAAGCTATATAAAAATTGATCATGAAAGAAATTGAAACATTGAATTATTGTATTTAAATCAACAACAGGGGTCATTTAAACATCTACAAATTAAAGCTAACCAAAAAAGTACACACAAGTAATGGTCAAGCCTTTTTCCCACAATTTTTTTCCTTTAAAAAGCCAGTTAAAGGGACCCAGTTTCACATTGGCACAGCAGCCTTTCATTAGACGTCATATATAATTCAAACCCAATCCCTTTAATTTAAACCAACCCCTGTACATTATTACCTTTATTTTAAAGTAATTACCTTATTTTAAAGTTTTCTCGGCGACTGTTATTCAATAGTACTGGAATAAGTAAGAATCCCTCTAATATACCAAAGTCCCAAAAATTTAAATATCATATACTAGAGTCCAATGGAAAGGCTATTATCCCCTATCATTTGAAAAGCATGTGACTATTCTCACAGATGGTCATTCCACAATACAAAATGGGTTTAATGATCTGGAAAAAAGTGTGGGGTAATAAATGTATAATTTTCAAATGCTCATAACTTTTTGAGGAATAGTCCGATTTTAAAAATTCAAAAAGGACCTTGATCCATATCTCCAGACAAACATTTTGATACCTAATACTATAATCCCGAATAATAAATGCATAATATTTCGAATTCCAACACACTAAAAAGTCCCATTGTAAAAGCCTATTATCCACCTCCTTGACAATTGCATTCGCACAGCTGGTGTCATTAAATCATTAAAAAGGTCTTGTTAAGGAATTATAATGTATAATTTTCAAATGCTCATAACTTTTTGAGGAATAGTCCGATTTTAAAAATTCCAAATGGAGCTGAATCTACAATTTCAGACAAACATTTTGATACCTTATACTATAACCCTAAATAATAAATGCACAATATTTCGAAATCCAGCACACTAAAAAAGTCCCATTGTAAAAGCCTATTATCTCTCCTTAACAATTGTTAAGGAATTATAATGTATAATTTTCAAATGCTCATAACTTTTTTGAGGGATAGTCCAATTTAAAAAATTTCAAAAACTGTCTTATCCTATGATTTCAGACAAACATATTGACACCAAACAAACCTATGTTACAATACCAACAAAATCGAGCTTAGTTTTATTTACCTCATTTATTATTCAAAATATTATATATACACACAACTATACACAAACAAATACACACAAAAGAAGATAGGGTCTAATTTTCTAAAAAAAAATACTAAATCTATGAAACAAAAAAATATGTACCACCACCAATGACACACACACACACACACACGCACACACACACATACACACATGGAAAAACAATGAAACCAAAGTCACTACAAACTACTCTCACAACAACATTTTATACATTCGTTTCAAGTCTCAGCTGCTTCATTCTTTCAGCCCTCCAGGCAGTGAGTCTTAAATTATATTTGTGTTGTTCAGGGCTTCTATTCCATTTTTTACGGGATGTTCTTTTTTAATTTCCTTCTCTTCGGCTTGCCTGTTTGCCTCTTCTTCATCATTTTCATTAAAATCAAAACCAAAAGTTCTACCCATTTCAGCCATTCTTTCCTCCCTGACCCTTAGCAGTCTATTTTCAAGTTTTCTTTTTATGATAAATACAGTAATTGTACTTATCAGAGTACAAGTGAAAATGACTCCACACACTGTCACAATAAGTGTACTTTTGGGAACACTATTCAACGATGGAGTTATCCCTTTTGACTCAATACCATGCGGTACATAACTTATTTCAGGGGTTATACTTGCAGTACTTGTTTCACATGCTCCTATCAGAGTAACTTTGTACATAACATTACAGTCTAAAATCACAGAATCAGAAATTCTTACAGAATCCAAGCTGTTGAAAACTGTAGTCAACCAACCCATTCCAACAAAACTCTTACTTAATACAATTTCTCTGGTAATTTCTGGCTGTCTGAAAACATCATTTCTGTTGACATTTGTGCAATATACTTTTCTGTTTTGTTCTTGACAAATACATTTTTCATGGCACCACATCAAACCCCTGGTAATGACCAAAGCCCAAAAGACTGATAATACTTTGATGAACATTTTGACAAATTTCTAATGAACTCTCATTAAAGTACACTGTACATATATACCCACAGAAACATACAGACACAAAGACATACACATACCATTGTTTTGGGAAGCCATATCTTAATGCATGAATAGTATTATGAGAAGCTATAGATTTTTTAAGTAGAAGAAGGTATCTATAATGAGAAGCCACTCTGTTATAAGAAAGGGGTATTAATAAAGCCTAAAAAAGAAAACAGAATTGAAATAGCAAATAATAACATAAGCCCCTCTATGTCAAGAAGCCATGTCCATTTTTTTCAACATAGACCCCATTGTCAAGGATTTTAAATGAAACCCATAAGCCCCCTCTATGTCAAGAAGTCATGTCCATTTTCACAACAGACCCATTTTTAATGATATTCCAATATATCCCTAATCCCTTCATGTCAAGAAACCATCCCTCATAACACCTGATGAATAAACAATGAAGCTTATGTTCTAAAGGAAATGGATGTGTCTTTTTAATTGATCCTTGCAACACCTATTCTATACCTATACACCAAATATTTAACTTTACCATTATTCTTTTGTACTCATTGCCCCATTGTCTCCCCAGATTATCAGCATTGTCTTACACTCTACCCATACTGCTATATATTGAGATCTAATTTCACTCAGGTTATTCATTTGATTTAAATTGGCTATCACTATGTTTTGGAAATTATTTTTGATCACACTCTGTATTTACATCTCAGTATACTGTATGTGTCCTGAGAAATGTGTTTGTGGAAAAGACCAGATATCATGTCTACAATTGGAAACATCTGATCAGCTAAAACTAAGCAATGATGAAAGTAAAGGGATACAGAAATTGGTCTTAAGGGACAGTGCATTTCAACTGGACAAAATTCAAAAGGTCTTTCCCAATCTACATGAGATATCACTGATGAAATCAAAATTAATAACCGATGAAACTCAGTCAATAAACATTGAAAAAGAAACATCATTCCTATTTTACACTTTGTGTATGCTTCCAATTTTTCTCATAGCCTTTCTACAGGCCCATCAACAAGAAATTCGCAATGTCATTCATCACATGCAATTCATTCATATGTGCATTCAAGTGTGTATAAGGACCATAGAGGGTATTGCAAAGACTGTCCACTTTATGTACAAAGTACTGAACATCTTGAATCTTGCTATAGGTAAGAAACACCATTAATTCACCTCCCATTTGTAGCAATTAATTGAATTATTACCAACTGATGTAATACTTTTTCCATTAATCCATTCCATTTTTATAATATATCACACCAGGAACAATGTAGAAACAACTGTATTATAACACTGAATTATAGAGGTATAATTTTTACACTAAAAATCTTATTATTGTAAGATATATTGCATATTCTATACTTATCTTCAGGGATGATGGTGAGGACATTGGAAAGGACCTATCGGCGCCAGTTTATGGATCAACCGCTTCCAGGCAGACCACCAGCACTACAAGATGGACCAGTAGCTAGAGGAGATAGGCCACCAGCCGGACAGGACAGAGGACTGCCTAGACAAGAAAGAAGAGTCTACAACCTCAGACAGACAACTCAGAGACAGCACCATTACCGTTATACAAATTGAAGATATTATTTTATCGTTTTACAACTATGTGTAATGACATAACTCTCACACAAGTTCTATGTACTGTATTATATATTAGGGACACTCAATAACACATTTTAACCATAATTTCTTCTTCTAATCTCACCAAAGTTTTATTTAATATAGATATCAATGTAACACTAACCAATATATATTTTATAAATTGTATTTTACATGTAAGTTTATATGTCATTAATTTGAAATAAAGGTTTATATGATATAGCTGTCTATCTTCTGCTACATATTCAGTATATCTCAACACTAATGTTAGGATTCATTTCCTCACAATTTCTTAAAAATTGAAAGACTTCTGCATTGATACTATGACTGGGCTTTGAGACTTTGGGCTTTATGACTCATTCGGTCACAAAAGGCAACATGGTATAACGTAGGGGGTTTTGACTTTGGGATTATGACTCATTCGGTCACAAAAGGTAACATGGTACAACGTAGGGTTTTTGACTATGGGCTTTATGACTCATTCGGTCACAAAAGGTATTATGGTACAACGTAGGGGTTTTGACTTTGGGCTTTATGACTCATTTGGTCACCCTTTTGTGGAGGGAAAAAACAGCTATTAGCTTTCCACAAAGTGGAAATTTCCAGAAGCCACCACGAGGAGGTTAGCTGTTACGGCTTCCATAATTTAGAATCCAAACTTTTTCCCCAATTTTGAAACCAAGCAAATATGGCCATGCAGGGAGTAATTAAGGTCCCATAACAAACCACAAAGTGCTAGCATAACGGGGATATATGAATAATTAAATCTAATGACAAACCAATAACTGCTATTGCTGATACAACCAATGTAATATTTATTACTGCAAAAACAAAAAAATATTGGAATTTTCAAAATATCTACACTGTCGAAATCCTGAAATCCGATTTGCGTGACTATATTCCAACAAACCACCAACTGTTAGCATAACAGGGATATATGAATAATAAAATCTAATGACAAACCAATAACTGCTATTGCTGATACAACCAATGTAATATTTATTACTGCAAAAACAAAAAAATATTGGAATTTTCAAAATATCTACACTGTCGAAATCCTGAAATCCGATTGGTGTGACTATATTCCAACAAACCACCAACTGTTAGCATAACAGGGATATATGAATAATAAAATCTAATGACAAACCAATAACTGATATTGCTGATACAACCAATGTAATATTTATTACTGCAAAAACAAAAAATATTGGAATTTTCAAAATAACTGCACTGTCGAAATCCTGAAATCCCATTGGCGTGACTATAATGCCAGCATTTTGATTGGTGTGCCTATAATTCCGGGATTTCCATTTAACATCCCTTAATCCACCACCAAAATTTCCCTATGAAGAGCAAGGATTTGCAATTCAAAAGTATTATTTCGGATTTTCTTGTCACCTTTTCAACACAGATTTTAGCTCTCCACCCCCTTGTAATATGATACAATTAGTGTTTTTGGATAACTATTTCTACATTGTTCAAAGTATTTATCATTAAATTTTATGAAAAGAAGTAATTAGACTTTAATGCATTACTAATAGTAATATATAAAAAAATTTAAAAAATTTACAATGTAACCCAAGCCATAAATGGATGCATAATGAAAAATAACCCAAAAACTCAAATGAATTCATAATGTAGTTGTATATTTTTGGTCAAATAAAATCAAAATGTACACTTCGATTACACCTTAGTCTTAAAAACCGTAATGCCCTAATATATATGCCTTAAGAAAAAATGTTCTGTTCCACAATGCACTCTGCTAATAACTCAATTATAAAAAAAGCATTATACATACTTTCTATTGAAATCATTGGCATTTCTTTTAAATTTACATCTAATTTACCATACATAATTGACTTTTAAAACTAGGTATCAGTCATAAATGTAATCAGCTAATTCATAACTATACACAATTATATGCACCATAATTTATAAACATTACCGTTTACAATAACTGAAATATTTCTTTTTTTTTAATAAAAACATGGACAGCCATTGATTTCTATACAAACCTGATGGTCATTATCTTCTACATAATGGTGGACTGGTACTTAAAACTTTGTTTACAAATGTGTTGGTCAGTATCTTATACTAGTGGTGGTGGACCAATTCACACCAGCATACCTATCCACACCCACCCTCAATTATTTTAAAGATTTGTAATTTTTCATAAAAAGATGTTCATCACATCATAGATTATAATTAAATTGATCATATACATTGGTAGTTTATCATGTAACTGTGATTGTTTTGGATAAATTTAGGGGTGGGCATAAACTGACCACCACAAATGATTTTCTGTAGTTCTACCAGTAAACGCCCATCTACCAGTAAACGCCTGCCATAAATTTATTTGATGGAGGTCAAGGACAAATACTTCTATTTCTCTACAAAATGGGCGTTCTCTGGTATTTCCGGTTTGTGGTAAAATGACAATAATAGAAACTTTTGATTAAAATATAAAAAGCTTGAAGCAAATATAACAAAATATACACCAATAACAATAGTGGATGATCATAAAGTCGATCACCTAAGGGAGACTTACAAAGAGTGATTGTTCTCACTTAATAAAATTAAAATTAACCTCAAAATATTAAGGTACATTGAAAAATACGACCTCGCAAAGCAAATAAATTATGCCAATTTGAGGCACTGTTTTCATGTAGAAATTATATTATTGCCCCCTTAAAAATGATTCTAAAAGGTTTATTGTTTTGATCTGATGTTAGTAAAATAGTTTAATAATTTGTGCTTGTCTCAATTCATATTTTAATAAAAAGAAATCCACAAAACTACACTTAAAATAAGCAAAAATACAGTTTTTGTGTCCAAGTTGTGCCAAGTTACGGCGGGAGGCAGTAATTGTAACGCATTTCATTTGATAGTTTGGTCATACATGAATATAATGTAAAGCTGTCTACATAACTTAAATTCACAATATTAATCACTACATGGGCGCTCACTGGTAGATGTTTATGTTTATTTGGGGTTTAACGTCGCTTTCAACACTGTACAGGTCATATCACGACGGGTAGTTGGAAGGGCAGAGGAAACCAGTACATAGAGCGCTCACTGGTAGAATACCACTAGTAAAAAGATTTCTTTTTAAAATAAATGGGGAACGGCCATTGTTTTGGATGGAAACGTGTTAGCCGTTATCTTTTGCCGGAAGACGTCTATCGAATCTACCGACTCGTGGACTGTTACTTAAACTTCTTTGTAAAATAAAATGAGGAACGGCCATTTCTCTGTTTACAAACGTGCTTTCCAAAGATCTCGTCTTCTACCGAATCTATCGAAGTACGGGCTAGTACTAAAACTCTTTTTTAAAGCGAAGTAGAAGATTCGCCACACTGCTACGACCTCCATTTCTTTGTTTACAAACGTGCTTTCCAAAGATCTTGTCTTCTACGGAATCTACCGAAGTACGGGCTAGTACTAAAACTTCTTTTTAACGCGAAGCAGAAGATTCGCCCCACTGCTACGACCTCCATATCTTTGTTTACAAATGTGCTTTCTCATCTTCTCACGAATCTACCGAAGTACGGGCTAGTACTAAAATTTCTTTTTAAAGCGAAGCAGAAGATTCGCCCCACTGCTACGACCTCCATATCTTGGTTTACAAACGTGCTTTCCAAACGCGTCTTCTACCGAATCTGCCGAAGTACGGGCTAGTACTAAAACTTCTTTTTAACGCGAAGCAGAAGATTCGCCCCACTGCTACGACCTCCATATCTTTGTTTACAAACTTCTTGGCCATTATTTACTTCTACAACACGATGGACTGGTACTTAAACTTGTTTTTAAAATAAAAAACGACCATTTCTTTGTTTACAAACTTGCTGGCCATTATTTACTTCTACAACACGATGGACTGGTACTTAAACTTGTTTTTAAAATAAAAAACGACCATTGTTTTGTTTATAAACTTGCTGGCCATTATTTTACATTATTTTCTTCTACAGAATAGTAGACTGGTACATAAAACTTGTTTTTAAAATAAAAAACGACCATTGTTTTGTTTACAAACTTGCTGGCCATTATTTTACATTTAGTTTCTTCTACAGAATAGTAGACTGGTACATAAAACTTGTTTTTAAAATGAAAATCGGCCATTGTCTTGTTTACAAACTTGCTGGCCATTATTTTACATTTAGTTTCTTCTACAGAATAGTAGACTAGTACTTAAACTTGTTTTTAAAATAAAAAACGACCATTGTTTTGTTTACAAACTTACTGGCCATTATTTGCTTCTACAGCACGGTGGACTGGTACTTAAACTTGTTTTTAAAATGAAAAACGGCCATTGTTTTGTTTACAAACTTGCTGGCCATTACTTTACAATAGTCGCTTCTACAGAATAGTAGAGTGGTACATAAAACTTGTTTTTAAAATGAAAAACAACCGTTGTTTTGTTTACAAACTTGCTGCCATTATCTGCTTCTATAGCACGATGGACTGGTATATAAAACTTGTTTTTAAAATGAAAAACAACCGTAAAAATTGTATCTTACATTCATAGAGCCTAATTTCTTCCAAAATGACCTAGATTAAGTGCCCAGCAAAGTTATGCTCTTTGGCTTGCCTGTTGGCCTCTAGTTCCTCATTTTCAAAATCCAAGTATAGGTAAGGGTAATAAATTGATATAGTTATCTAGTCGTATTGAGATACCGAGCTGAAAAATAGAAAAAAATCTTTCAAAGGAAATACTCTGAAAAAAGGTTTTTCTAAATGCTCACATATTGGAAAGTGGTGTCCCTACAACTCTTACATACATAATGAATAATACTCATGGTTTCTCTGTTTCTACATTTTCCTTTATCTTAAAATTAAATCCAAAAGAGCAAGTTTTATAAAATGTTTCCTCCATTATCTGTGAAGTTATGAAGAGATTCAATTTGAAAAAGTTTGTTATTCATACCTGTCTTTTACCCATTCATTTCTATTTTTCTTGCTTAAGTACATAGTGATATGTGAAAGGAAATGTTTCATTATAAATCTATTAGTAAAATATAAAGATCAGTTCTTTCAGCAAACATTAGACATTTGTACATTTGAATGTAGCACACCGTGAAACATATTTCTCTCACAGTTCTATATAAGTCAAGTAAATAACACTGTTTAGGTTTGGGTGGGTCTTGGTAAGTCAGTTACTCAATTTTTAGCAGTGGCTTGTCCATGTCAGACTACTGGGGTATCTGTCAGGCAAAAAAAAGGTGTTGGGGAAATTTTAATTAAAATAATATTGTTACAGCTCTTAATCATCAAAAAACAGAGTCTAGGCACACCAAACAGAAAAAGCAGAAAACTATAATCATTAACCGGAGACCTAGCAAGGGTCAGTGCCACATAGAGAAACCGGAAAAAGCAGAAATTAGGGTAAATATGTTTGCGCAAAAAGATAGGGTTTGAGATTATTTTTGAATGAGTGGAGAGAAGTGGCTGAACTTATGTCATCAGGCCAATTATTCCAAATTTTTGGAGCATCATAAGATGCTTTTAAGACTTTATATTGACATGGGAAAGTGTGGAACACTGTCGGCATGGCTTTTACCTGTGTTACAAACACTGTCTAGGTTTAAGGTTTAAAATATTTTTGATCAAATATTATTTTATCCACAAAACATTTTTAGCAAACAAAATCTGTTCAACTTGGCTTCATTATCTAGGTTACATTCAAGATTTCAGTCAATGTACTCATTTGATGACTTATGTGATAAGCTAAACAAGCAAACTGGTATGATGTGTTTACCCCTGTGCGATTTGTGCTTTTTACCAAATAATAATATTGCCTCAGTTAATTATATACTGTTCCTTTCTACCCCCTAAGTTCACCAATGGTTAAATTTTGTCACCTGACATTTTATCATGCTTTGCGGCAGTATAGTTTTTTGTATTTTCATCTTCTTCAAAACTACAATTAGCTACAGATTAACTGTTAATTTTATTTGATACTTATTACCCTGAATCTGAAAGGTTTTCTCAGCACCTCCATATTTGAGCTAAATCTTTAATCTTTCAATATATTTTAATCATTTGTATCCTATATGGTTGAAGGACTTTTTCTGAAATTGATACAATCACTAGGTTCGACTCAAGGTAGGAAATATTGCTTTACGAATGTTAGATAGATTTGAGACTGAATTTTTGAAATCAAAATGTGAAAAAGATCAGTGACAGTCTAAAAATATAATTTCTAACAGTTTAAAATAATGGGGAAGGCACATAATTGGTTACAGAACACTACTGAAAGTGCAAGACCCCAAACTTATAATCTTATAAGAGAGGACAATCATCAAAGAGGAGGTGTCATTCAGCATTTTTCTTACAAAGCCTACAATAATTTGATTCTCCATTCTTCAGTTGAAACAATTAACATCTTGATTATTACTTTTCATGCATTGGTATTGTCTTTATGTTTATTGTGCATTGGATTTATTTTTTAGCTTGACACCACTTTGCCACATATTTACTGACCTTTTATACAAAACTTTTGCAACTCTTTTTTACACTCAATGGTTATTGTGTTTTTATTACTGACACATTTCATGGGTGACCATATCAGGGGTAACCAAGTCACCTAAATACATCACCTCTGCCACCTGAAATTGGCACTTCTTTTTATTTAAGTTAAAAATATCCACTATTAAAATTATTTTATGTACTGTTTTCAGCTGTTTGTCATATCTTTTTGGTTGTAGCCCCACAAGATAAGGTCATCCATGCTTGTTACCACCCATTTTTTCTCCAATAGCTGTTTTCTCTTTTGATGAGATGATATTTTGTTACCTCTTACAATATTATACAAATGGTGTGTTAAAAGTTGTAAGTTTCTGAGAATGTTTGCCTGACTTTAACTGGAAGAACCCATTAACTGTATCGACTTTGGTAAGCACCTTTGTCACATGGCGGTAAGCCATATTTTCTTCTTTATTTGGTCATTTTGTTGCATTTTAAACATATTTGTTCAAATCAATAGGATCTAAGCATATTGTTAAGTCCTCATTCTTCTTTGAGTTCACTACTAATGGGATGCCTAGGTCAGTCGATGATTCAATTCTAGATATAATCCCTTCCTGTTGAAGTTGATAAAGTTTTTCACCCAGTTTTCCCCCCATCTATAAAGGAATCTTATGGTAAGGGTGTACTACTTGTACTGTATCCTGTTGCAATTCAATTCTGTAATAATTACTCTGTATTGTTGGAGTTTATATGGCCCTAATGAGTTTTACAGTGTGGCATCAGAGCAATTTTCCTTCCTGTTTATACTTACCTGTACACATTTCATGCAGGGTAATTCTGCAAATTTTTCAAAGAGACAAAGAGTGTACAACAGAGCGCAAATCGTATTTGGACCTTTATGACAAGAGGACAATCTGGACACTGTTCTGTACGGTTACATAGATCAGTAATTTGTGTTTTTTATGAGTATTTGGTTTGCAATTTTCCATCAGTGATAGTGTATTCTTTTTGTATATTTTATCATTAAAATGAAGTACATTTTTTCTCTCTCATTCTTCGTCATTGCTCCGACTGTAAAAAATATTCCAAACCTATCCAACATTCTTTTGGAAGTCATCCGGAGCCCCTCCGAGCACTTAGGAGCCATCCGGAGCCATGTCGGAGCACTTAGGAGCCATTTAGGAGCTATCCGGAGCCATCCGGAGCCAATTAGGAGCCAATTAGGAGCCATTTAAGAGCTATCCGGAGCTCCTCCGGAGCACTTAGGAGCTATCCGGAGCCATGTCGGAGCACTTAGGAGTCTTTTAGGAGCCCCTCCGGAGCCAATTAGGAGCCATCCGGAGCTCCTCCGGAGCACTTAGGAGCTATCCGGAGCCAATTAGGAGCTATCCGGAGCCAATTAGGAGCTATCCGGAGCCCCTCCGGAGCCATTTAGGAGCCATCTGGAGCTCCTCCGGAGCACTTAAGAGCCATTTGGAGCCCCTCCGGAGCCATCCGGAGCCATTTAGGAGCCATGTCGGAGCCCTCCGGAGCCATCTGGAGCTCCTCCGGAGCACTTAAGAGCCATTTGGAGCCCCTCCGGAGCACTTAAGAGCCATTTGGAGCCCCTCCGGAGTCATGTCGGAGCACTTAGGAGCCATGTCGGAGCTCCTCCGGAGCTCTTAGGAGCCATTTGGAGCTCCTCTGGAGCACTTAAGAGCCATTTGGAGCCCCTCCGGAGCCATGTCGGAGCACTTAGGAGCCCCTTCGGAGCACTTAGGAGCCTTGTCGGAGCTCCTCCGGAGCTCTTAGGAGCCATTTGGAGCTCCTCCGGAGCACTTAAGAGCCATTTGGAGCCCCTCTGGAGCCAATTAGGAGCTATCCGGAGCCACCTTAACCTAAAACCCTAAGCTCTAAGTACCCTAAACCCATGAATCTAAAGCCCTTAAACCCTAAATCTAATTACCCTAAACCCCTAAATCTAAAGCCCTAAACCCTAATTCTAATTACCCTAAAAACTAAGATTTTATAAAAGCAAAAGACATTTTATTCTTAAAAATGACCACCATGAAAACGTGTAGTGAATGCGATAAAAGCTTTTCTAAAGGCTATAACTACAAGAGACATATTCAGAGGTTTCACAATAATCATTTTGGAAAGGAAGCTGTACCCTTACCTTTCGAAGCGGCATCCACAGCCTGCGTATCCGGAGCAACCAAAAGCGGAAAAACTACATGGTTGTTTCGCTTACTTAGGAACAAGAATGTCATGTTTTCGGAACCGGTAAACAAAATATTGTATTGTTACGGTATCTACCAAGATACTTTCGACAGCATGAAAAGGGAAGTGGAGGGTATAGAATTTCTAGAAGGCATACCGAGTCGGGCCGAGATAGAAAATTTTGCGGATGGAATGCATAATCTCGTGATTTTGGACGACCTCTCAGAAGGCGTGGTTAAGGACCCCGATATGGAAAGGTTGTTCGTTCAGGGAGCGCACCACTCGAATCTTAGCGTGTTTTTTGTTAGTCACAATTGTTTCAGGCAAGGCAAATGCGCGAGAACTATAGCCTTAAACACTCATTACACGGTTTTGTTTAGAAATATAAGGGATGGGCAACAGATATCCGCTTTAGGAAAACAAATGTTTCCGGGCAATAATAAAGCATTAGTGGAGGCGTACGAGGACGCTACTTCTCGTAAATACGGATATTTGGTGATCGATTCCACGGCTAATGGCGATGACGCATACAGGTTGAGAACCAATATATTTCCGGGTGAAGATCCTTTGGTCTACGTACCGATAAACTATAAAAGGGACTGAGTAAAAGTTCGATGTCATATCATGGATGCGAAGAGCAAGAGTCTGTTACTCTGTTTATCGGAGGCGACTGATAAACAGCTATCGTCGTTTTTGAAGATAGCCGACAAAGGACAAATTTTAGTTCTGAAGGAAACGGTGTTTAACTTACTATTGGGAAATTTGCCGATTACGGAAGAAGATAAAAAAGCTTTGAAAAAATACAAGAATTTTCTGAGGGAGTTTGCCCGTAAAGGTAGCAAAAGTGACATAAAAAGGAAGGCTAAAGTTATTAAACTTGTATTACGTGTAGCAGCCCCCGTATTAAAGAGATTATGAATAGCGTACGTAAAATGATGTTAGTGCCTTACGAGGAAGGGCTAGACAAACCTAAAAATAAAGGTTTGGAGAAAGAATTGATCGTATCGGCTATGCCAAAATCTTTAAAGCGTAAAGCGGATTCATTACTCAGTTACATACAGGGTAGTATTGAGTGGAAAAATAACGGTGAAGTGGTTTACAACGATAAATGCCTGGAGGGTAGTCACATTACAGACCTAGTACGTTATAGTCTACAAGAATACGGCGAATCTCCCCCTCCCCATTACGGGACCTTTCTAGAAATACTATGCGAGGTCAATGTTCCTAAAAGCGTAGTTACCCGTAGAAAAAACCCATTTCCAAGACGAGATAAAAAGACGGGCAGTACTTGGCAAAAGTTATAAGAGTGGGTCAAGGATTAACAGTTTTACCAAAATGAAGATCGGTTACATCTGTCGAATAGCTGTGTGTTTGGTGGTGGTAATAGCTGCCTTGTTCGATCCCACTGGAAAGGGATTTTGGTTCGGTATATTACGACATTGTTTACAGCTGTTAAACAGGGATGACCCCATGGAAACAGTTTCTGGAGAAGAATTACTTCGATCCGGGGAATCCGGCTAGTTTTGCGGGACCGCAGAAGTTATATCGCTACTTGAAAGAAGAGGGTAATTTCGATGTGACGAAGAACCAGGTGGCAACTTGGCTAAAAAATAAAGACTCATACAGTTTACATCGCCAGTCGCGTAAACCAAAAAGACGTAGCAGAGTAGTGGTAGAAGGAATAGACAGTCAATGGGATGTAGATTTAATGGATGTAGGGTCTTTGGCAAAAAAGAATGACGGAATAAAGTTCCTGTTAGTTGCCATCGACGTCTTCTCAAAATACCTTTTTGTCAGACCTTTAAAGAACAAAACGGGTAAAGAGGTCAAAGCCGCTTTAGAAGATATTTTTCGAAAGGGGCGCAAACCTAAAAAGTGCCGTTTCGACCAAGGAAAAGAATTTTCTAATAAGCAAGTACAAGGGCTTTTGAAAGATGAAAAAATAGAATTTTATACCAGTCAAAACGAGACCAAAGCGAATTTTGCCGAAAGAGTAATTAAAACCCTGAAAAAGATGATTTATAGATACATCACTCATTATGACAAGGAGAAATATATAGACCATTTAGAAGAGCTTGTACGATCTTATAACTATAGCTATCATAGAACCATAGGTATGCCCCCTGCGAGGGTGGGTCGGAGTAACGAAAGATCGGTCTGGTGGTATTCCTATTGGCCTGAAAAGGACGAAAATTTCCGGCTGAAACCTTATAAGTTTAAAGTAGGCGATAACGTAAGAGTTACTCACACTAAAACCCTTTTCGACAGGGAATACGATTTCAAATGGACCGGTGAGATATTCAAAATAAGGGCGCGTTATAAGAGGGATGGAATCAATGTGTATCGTTTAAAAGACTTTTTGGACGAAGATATAAAAGGAAGCTTCTACGAAGCCGAATTGCAGAAAGTGGAGCAAAGCGACGAAAATAGAAAATTAGCAAAGTGCTAAAAACGCGTAAAACTAAAGGTCGCAAAGAACATTTGGTAAGGTGGTTGCATTGGCCCAAAAAATTTGATTCTTGGGTGGCCGATAAAGATTTGAAAAGTTTATAAGAGATGTTTCTCTACATAGGCTGGCAGGATTCCTTAGAGGTTCACCCTTTCAACAGGCCTAACGATTTTATCGTGGATTTGCCAAAAAGTTTGCTTTTACAAGGAAAGTGGGAGGTAGCCTTGACGGATATTAAAGTAAGGGCCCCAAAGAAATCTACTTTTTACGTATTAGCGGACTTTTGCGAAGAGAGTTTTTTAAAGGGAAGTCAGTACCCTGTGTTACGGAGAGTGGACGGGAAAGAGGCTCAATATACGCTACCATATTTCGTAGAAACGAATAAATCAGAGGTGCGGAGTATAAGATTGAGTATTCTCGATCAAAACTTAAAACCTTACCAACTGAGCGATATCGAGTGTACCTTGTATCTAAGGAAAAAATATGTGGATACCCAAAGGTTACCATCCGTTTAAATTAATCAGCCCGGTGCAACAGCAAACCGAAATGGCTGAAATGTTGGTCAAAAGGAAGAGAGGAACGGGAAAACCGGTGCAGAAAAAGAAGACGGGAATGAGAAAACCGGCGCAGAAAAAGAAAGCTGGAACGAGAAAACAGGCGCAGAAAAAGAAAGCTGGAACGAGAAAACAGGCGCAGAAAAAGAAAGCTGGAACGGGAAAACCGACTCAGAAAAAAAAGAAGACTGGTAATAATAGCGTAAATAAAAAACCTAAGAGGAAAAATACAACAGTCAAGAGGGTTAAAAAGTCTATAAGAGGTCGAAGGACGGTGCGAAAAGATATATTTTCGTGATGGAGGTGTACGAATCTAATTTGCATTTGTTCGAAGAGACCCATACGGATTCTTTCATTGAAAAAACGGAATGGATTCCCTATGCCCCTCAGGGCGTGATAGGAAGAAATGCTCCCTTAGAATTCGATATACCCGGAAATTCTGCCGCATATATCGATTTAAATAGAAGTAGATTGAGAGTGGGCCTACGCATCGTAACGGGGGAGGATAAACCTGTGACCGAAGAGGACAAAGTATGTTTAGCAAACCTTGGATTGCAAAGTTTGTTCAGACAAGTAGACATCGAGTTAAACCAGAGGCTGATTACCGCAAGCGTGGGCTCTTATTATCCTTACAAAGCGTATTTAGATGCCCTTTTAAACAGTAACATCGGAGATACCAAGGGAATATTAAATAACGAACTATTCCATAAAGACTCTTATGACGCAATGGATAGCGACTCGACCAGTAATATCGGGTTCGACCGAAGGTACAAACGGACGAGTAAAGGTAATACAGTCTTTTTAGAAGGCCCTATTAGAATGGATATTTGTCAACAAAAGAAATTTATCATCAATGGTATTAGAATTCGTATGAAACTTTACCAGCACGAAGATCCTTTTCGACTCATGGCTGAGACTACCGACGACTACAAAGTTGAAATACAATACGCCTCTTTGAGAGTCTGTCAGGTGAAACTAAGCCCTGGTATGGTGGTAGCGCATGAAAAAAGAATACCAAAGCAATGCGCCGTGTACCCGTTTTGGAAGTCCGATTTAAAAGCTTTCAATATAGAAAAGGGAAGTTACGGGTGGTCTGCCGATGACGTGTATCACGGGAGCATACCCTCTGAGATAAAAATAGTGTTGTGCAGCGGAAGCGCATTCAATGGTAATTACTCTGAAAATCCCTTTAATTTTAAAAATTACCAATTAAATTTCGCAGAGGTTATGGTAGATGGAGTGTCCGTTCCATCTCAAGCTATTACGCCTAACTATACCAATGGAGATTTTGCTGAAGCTTACTGGACCCTGATGTGCGAGGAACCTAGATACGGTCGGTGTATAGAAATGAAAGAATATCCCAACGGTTACTGCATATACATATTTAGAATTTTGGGAAGAGTAGGCGGGGATGTGGTAAATCAGAAGAAATGCGGGCATACCAGAATCAATTTAAAATTTGCCAAGGCTTTAGAAGAAAATGCTACCGTCTTGCTGTACGCATCTTTTCCGGCTGAAATAAGAGTGGATGCTGCCAGAAATATCCTATAAAGAAGTCTATAAAAGGGGAGGAACAGGTCTAAAAATGAGTCATTCAGGATGTATGCGAAGTATTTCTTGATTTTCTTTTGGATACCCGGGTTTTATTGCAAACCTTGTGGTGAACCAGCGGTGTGTCGATGCTACGAGTCTCTGAGTTTAATATCCTGTAAAGAAATAGAAGAGTTTCCGAGATTTAATAGTTCGGATATATGGAATATTGATATGCTGGATATTGTTAATAGCAGCTTATCCCAAATACCGGATTTAGATGACTGGCCTAATCTTGCTATGTTAAATTGGATTGGCAATAGGTATTCCAGTTGTAGAGAGCTGGAGGGATGGAGCAGCCATATCTACGTGAATAGCGATTGTCCAAGAGACTCTCTATCTACGATTGAAATAACGGAAGGTAACGAAGTTTTCTTGTGGCCATTCTTTTTAACATTCATTCCGTTTTCGCTTCTGGGTTTAGTAGGAGGTTATCGGATAATATACCAGTATACCAAAAAACCCTTAAACGAACCGAATGCTCATTTGAAGATATATACGGAAGAGAGTTTGGTTTAATGATCAGTTCGAGTCCAGATGGCCAAGTTAACGCATCGAGTGCTTTACAGCGATTTGGGATGTCCATTAAATCTGCGCGATATGGCAGAAACGAAGATCGACATCGAGTACCATTCTTTGTCGTTTGAAAGATTATTGTGGAGACATAGGAAAATCGGATGCACTTGCATGATTTATTCTACCGGAAAAATTATTTGTCACGGAGGGAAAGAACAAATGAGACGATACGCCAGGTTAGTGGAAAGAATGGGATATCCGGTAAGGATGAAGAAAATCAAAACGCTTACTATGAGTGCTGTATATACTTTACGAGGAAAAGTAGACTATTGCAAAATAGTACAATGGATGCAAGGTTCTTATGAACCGGAAATCTTTCATGCTGTGGGCTTTATAAGAGAGGGGATACATTATACCGTTTATAAAAGCGGTAAAACGATTGTGACTGGAATAAAATCCGAAAAAGATTTGGATAACAAAGTTAATGCTGTTTTACTAGAGTTAGAAGTGTTATAAAAGTACAGACAAAATACGAAAAAATAAATAAAAAATACAAAAAAAAACAAAAAAAAAACAAAAAAAAAATAAAAAACAAAATCAAAAAAAAAAGATGGAGCATGTCAGATATCACCCTAGTATCGCAAAGTATACGTATACGATAGAATACTTGGAAAAATTACCCAGCAAGAAGAAATATGCGGATGCCAAAGAGTGTGCGATGGCTGGATTACAGTACGGTCAAGCCAGATTCGGTAACGACCTAATAAATGTGAGAGTGCTAAAAGATGGTCAAGTGATTGAATCCTGGCAACAATGAGTCTCGGTTGGGGTCCCGAGACGATACCCTTGTCTGCGAACAAATAATACCTTCCGAGGAAGGGGGGACCAGGAAACCCTGGAAAAAAACTAATATTTACAGAGTACACATATTTTATTGAACATTTCACATAAAACATAGAGAAATTGAAAGTTTATAGGGTCTCTCGGAACAGCAGTTTGTAGTCTTCGGGAATAGTCTCTAACACTGGTAGGGTAGTTTCCTCCAATGGCGCATATTCGACTTCTTGTAGTCCTAAAATCTTGAAAACTTTCTCGATGTTTTCTGCCACATTACTTAAAGAGATCAAATGCAAGTAATTTTGTTCCGCGTCTTCTTCTAAACAGCTATGGTCCCTCTGTCCCAGCATGTCGTATTGACAACCATAGCAGTGCTCTCTAACGAGATCCGACGCTGCCTTTTGGGTCATATAGGCTCTAACGAGTCTGACGAGTTTCTGTTTGTCCGGGGCAGGAGCCTTTTTCTCGGTTATAGTGTAGGGCCACCCTTCCTGTTCGGCGTACTGCTTCAGAGACGTCTTGGAGAAGAACGATTTAGGAGATCCGTGCTCAGCGCTGTAAAGGTACTTGGTTAAGGTAGGTTCAGGAGGAATGTTTTCTTTATCCGCCGGTGAGAAAATCTCGAGGGCTTTCTCTTGAAACTCTTTCCATTGGATTTCGTCCAAATTGATGTACAGATTATTCCTCTTAAAGCAGACGTACATCTTGCCGTAAAAGGGAAGCGTCTCCAGGTTAGATTCTTTGGTAAGTTCGAACTTGAAATTTTGTTCATTCTTCAGAGCCTCGGTTATGCTATGGAATTGATTTGAAAGCTTCTTCCAGACGTTACTGGAAAAGCAAATGTAACGGTTGTTTTTGCTGAGACGCACGAAAGTAGTCTCGTTGAACTTGCTCTTTTCTGCTGTCAATTCCATGTTTGCTGCCCGAATGCTACGTTGCGATATATTTATAGAGATGCTCATCAATTTTATAATCGAATGCCTGCTTCTGATTGGTGTGACGTTAAATCCAGCATTTTGACCATAATTCATGCAATTTGATTGGTGTGACTATAAGACAGGGTGCTTCGCTTGGTGGGACCATAATTGCTGCAATTTGATTGGTTGGAAGAAAAAATGTGCGTGTATGTGTTTCTATATTCTAGAATTTTTTAAAATAGTCCGTGTCCCTTTGTAGGACATAATCCGTTGATGTCGGTGAACTTGTCGGGAACTGTCATCAGAAGGTACTGGCATCCTTTACTGTGCTTCAGGTGCTCTTCGTAAGCGCTGTCTCTAGTTTCGAAAGAGTACAAAGTAATGCTACACCAGGGACAATGTACCTTGTCAGCATAGCCAGTATAAATAAATCCTGCATGCGCTAATTCTTTGGCAGTGATAGGCATGGCTTTTGGCCATGTATTAAAGGTTGCCATTCTAGACGAATAAAGCAAATATTTAGTATGCTTCAACACAGAGAAACCTTCGAATACACCTTTCTCAACAGTGTCCTGATTCGTTGACAATGCAAAGCCTCCTATTCTAGCATTGTCGGTATGCTCCTTCGACATAGTCGGTCCATTTGTAGAACTGGTCCCGAATGAAAAGCCTCCGATTCTACCGTCTACTGCGTGATCTTGCTCCTTCGACATCTCGATGGTTTATGAAAGCGAAATCGGTTTACTACCCAATATATATTTTCACAGATAATTAACACCCTGCATTAAGTAAACCCCCCAACTACCCCATATCCCCCTCCTCACACAGATGGGCCGTGACTGCTGGTCACAAAAATCTATACAACCCCCCAACTCCCCCATATCCCCCTCCTCACACAGATGGGCCGTGACTGCTGGTCACAAAAATCTATACAACCCCCACAGGGGGACCACGTAGATTGTGTGACTACAATCCCCCTTGCGTGACCATAGTATCTCCTATACTACTCAAGTGATTTTTAGGCCAAATTTCAGACTTATAGACCAATATTTGGTACTGGTTTGGGCTGATTTACATCTATTTTTGGCTATATTTAGAACACTATTTTGGTGAAATATTTTCTGGTTAGACATGTAATGCTCCAAATGTGCCTAAAATATCCTCATTAATTATTAGAATATGCATAAAATTAAATTTGGGCTTCAGATTGGCAATATTAGAATATAATTGACATCTTCCACCTGAGGGGTAACCTGGGGCCCCCCCACACCCCGGAAATTGAAATTTTTAATGTGGCCCTCGAGTATGCCAGCCTAATACAAATTCATTCTCTGATATAAACTGAGTTTCCTGTAAAAATTTCAGCCAGATTGACCAACTTTAAGGGGTGGTTTGGGCTGATCTGGCATTTTACCTATCCCTCGCCAACTACACTCCCTGAACCTGTACTTTGGGCTACATATGTATTTCTGAAGGAACACAATACTAAAATTCATTTCAGGGGCGACTCCTGTGTGATTCAATATGGTTTTCAACCTTGAATCTACCTTAATTGAGAATATATCAGCATTTCCTGATACAGCCATCTGAGGCTGTATTTTCGCCTTCCTGGATCACATATGACACATATGACACCACTGGTATACCAGATGTAATCCTAAAACCTATGCAGTCAGATTTAGTATGTGGCAAGTGATTTTTAGGCCAAATTTCAGACTTATAGACCAATATTTGGTACTGGTTTGGGCTGATTTACATCTATTTTTGGCTATATTTAGAACACTATTTTGGTGAAATATTTTCTGGTTAGACATGTAATGCTCCAAATGTGCCTAAAATATCCTCATTAATTATTAGAATATGCATAAAATTAAATTTGGGCTTCAGATTGGCAATATTAGAATATAATTGACATCTTCCACCTGAGGGGTAACCTGGGGCCCCCCACACCCCGGAAATTGAAATTTTTAATGTGGCCCTCGAGTATGCCAGCCTAATACAAATTCATTCTCTGATATAAACTGAGTTTCCTGTAAAAATTTCAGCCAGATTGACCAACTTTAAGGGGTGGTTTGGGCTGATCTTGCATTTTACCTATCCCTCGCCAACTACACTCCCTGAACCTGTACTTTGGGCTACATATGTATTTCTGAAGGAACACAATACTAAAATTCATTTCAGGGGCGACTCCTGTGTGATTCAATATGGTTTTCAACCTTGAATCTACCTTAATTGAGAATATATCAGCATTTCCTGATACAGCCATCTGAGGCTGTATTTTCGCCTTCCTGGATCACATATGACACATATGACACCACTGGTATACCAGATGTAATCCTAAAACCTATGCAGTCAGATTTAGTATGTGGCAAGTGATTTTTAGGCCAAATTTCAGACTTATAGACCAATATTTGGTACTGGTTTGGGCTGATTTACATCTATTTTTGGCTATATTTAGAACACTATTTTGGTGAAATATTTTCTGGTTAGACATGTAATGCTCCAAATGTGCCTAAAATATCCTCATTAATTATTAGAATATGCATAAAATTAAATTTGGGCTTCAGATTGGCAATATTAGAATATAATTGACATCTTCCACCTGAGGGGTAACCTGGGGCCCCCCCACACCCCGGAAATTGAAATTTTTAATGTGGCCCTCGAGTATGCCAGCCTAATACAAATTCATTCTCTGATATAAACTGAGTTTCCTGTAAAAATTTCAGCCAGATTGACCAACTTTAAGGGGTGGTTTGGGCTGATCTGGCATTTTACCTATCCCTCGCCAACTACACTCCCTGAACCTGTACTTTGGGCTACATATGTATTTCTGAAGGAACACAATACTAAAATTCATTTCAGGGGCGACTCCTGTGTGATTCAATATGGTTTTCAACCTTGAATCTACCTTAATTGAGAATATATCAGCATTTCCTGATACAGCCATCTGAGGCTGTATTTTCGCCTTCCTGGATCACATATGACACATATGACACCACTGGTATACCAGATGTAATCCTAAAACCTATGCAGTCAGATTTAGTATGTGGCAAGTGATTTTTAGGCCAAATTTCAGACTTATAGACCAATATTTGGTACTGGTTTGGGCTGATTTACATCTATTTTTGGCTATATTTAAAACACTATTTTGGTGAAATATTTTCTGGTTAGACATGTAATGCTCCAAATGTGCCTAAAATATCCTCATTAATTATTAGAATATGCATAAAATTAAATTTGGGCTTCAGATTGGCAATATTAGAATATAATTGACATCTTCCACCTGAGGGGTAACCTGGGGCCCCCCCACACCCCGGAAATTGAAATTTTTAATGTGGCCCTCGAGTATGCCAGCCTAATACAAATTCATTCTCTGATATAAACTGAGTTTCCTGTAAAAATTTCAGCCAGATTGACCAACTTTAAGGGGTGGTTTGGGCTGATCTGGCATTTTACCTATCCCTCGCCAACTACACTCCCTGAACCTGTACTTTGGGCTACATATGTATTTCTGAAGGAACACAATACTAAAATTCATTTCAAGGGCGACTCCTGTGTGATTCAATGTGGTTTTCAACCTTGAATCTACCTTAATTGAGAATATATCAGCATTTCCTGATACAGCCATCTGAGGCTGTATTTTCGCCTTCCTGGATCACATATGACACATATGACACCACTGGTATACCAGATGTAATCCTAAAACCTATGCAGTCAGATTTAGTATGTGGCAAGTGATTTTTAGGCCAAATTTCAGACTTATAGACCAATATTTGGTACTGGTTTGGGCTGATTTACATCTATTTTTGGCTATATTTAAAACACTATTTTGGTGAAATATTTTCTGGTTAGACATGTAATGCTCCAAATGTGCCTAAAATATCCTCATTAATTATTAGAATATGCATAAAATTAAATTTGGGCTTCAGATTGGCAATATTAGAATATAATTGACATCTTCCACCTGAGGGGTAACCTGGGGCCCCCCCACACCCCGGAAATTGAAATTTTTAATGTGGCCCTCGAGTATGCCAGCCTAATACAAATTCATTCTCTGATATAAACTGAGTTTCCTGTAAAAATTTCAGCCAGATTGACCAACTTTAAGGGGTGGTTTGGGCTGATCTGGCATTTTACCTATCCCTCGCCAACTACACTCCCTGAACCTGTACTTTGGGCTACATATGTATTTCTGAAGGAACACAATACTAAAATTCATTTCAAGGGCGACTCCTGTGTGATTCAATATGGTTTTCAACCTTGAATCTACCTTAATTGAGAATATATCAGCATTTCCTGATACAGCCATCTGAGGCTGTATTTTCGCCTTCCTGGATCAAATATGACACATATGACACCACTGGTATACCAGATGTAATCCTAAAACCTATGCAGTCAGATTTAGTATGTGGCAAGTGATTTTTAGGCCAAATTTCAGACTTATAGACCAATATTTGGTACTGGTTTGGGCTGATTTACATCTATTTTTGGCTATATTTAGAACACTATTTTGGTGAAATATTTTCTGGTTAGACATGTAATGCTCCAAATGTGCCTAAAATATCCTCATTAATTATTAGAATATGCATAAAATTAAATTTGGGCTTCAGATTGGCAATATTAGAATATAATTGACATCTTCCACCTGAGGGGTAACCTGGGGCCCCCCCCACACCCCGGAAATTGAAATTTTTAATGTGGCCCTCGAGTATGCCAGCCTAATACAAATTCATTCTCTGATATAAACTGAGTTTCCTGTAAAAATTTCAGCCAGATTGACCAACTTTAAGGGGTGGTTTGGGCTGATCTGGCATTTTACCTATCCCTCGCCAACTACACTCCCTGAACCTGTACTTTGGGCTACATATGTATTTCTGAAGGAACACAATACTAAAATTCATTTCAGGGGCGACTCCTGTGTGATTCAATATGGTTTTCAACCTTGAATCTACCTTAATTGAGAATATATCAGCATTTCCTGATACAGCCATCTGAGGCTGTATTTTCGCCTTCCTGGATCACATATGACACATATGACACCACTGGTATACCAGATGTAATCCTAAAACCTATGCAGTCAGATTTAGTATGTGGCAAGTGATTTTTAGGCCAAATTTCAGACTTATAGACCAATATTTGGTACTGGTTTGGGCTGATTTACATCTATTTTTGGCTATATTTAAAACACTATTTTGGTGAAATATTTTCTGGTTAGACATGTAATGCTCCAAATGTGCCTAAAATATCCTCATTAATTATTAGAATATGCATAAAATTAAATTTGGGCTTCAGATTGGCAATATTAGAATATAATTGACATCTTCCACCTGAGGGGTAACCTGGGGCCCCCCCACACCCCGGAAATTGAAATTTTTAATGTGGCCCTCGAGTATGCCAGCCTAATACAAATTCATTCTCTGATATAAACTGAGTTTCCTGTAAAAATTTCAGCCAGATTGACCAACTTTAAGGGGTGGTTTGGGCTGATCTGGCATTTTACCTATCCCTCGCCAACTACACTCCCTGAACCTGTACTTTGGGCTACATATGTATTTCTGAAGGAACACAATACTAAAATTCATTTCAAGGGCGACTCCTGTGTGATTCAATGTGGTTTTCAACCTTGAATCTACCTTAATTGAGAATATATCAGCATTTCCTGATACAGCCATCTGAGGCTGTATTTTCGCCTTCCTGGATCAAATATGACACATATGACACCACTGGTATACCAGATGTAATCCTAAAACCTATGCAGTCAGATTTAGTATGTGGCAAGTGATTTTTAGGCCAAATTTCAGACTTATAGACCAATATTTGGTACTGGTTTGGGCTGATTTACATCTATTTTTGGCTATATTTAGAACACTATTTTGGTGAAATATTTTCTGGTTAGACATGTAATGCTCCAAATGTGCCTAAAATATCCTCATTAATTATTAGAATATGCATAAAATTAAATTTGGGCTTCAGATTGGCAATATTAGAATATAATTGACATCTTCCACCTGAGGGGTAACCTGGGGCCCCCCCCCACACCCCGGAAATTGAAATTTTTAATGTGGCCCTCGAGTATGCCAGCCTAATACAAATTCATTCTCTGATATAAACTGAGTTTCCTGTAAAAATTTCAGCCAGATTGACCAACTTTAAGGGGTGGTTTGGGCTGATCTGGCATTTTACCTATCCCTCGCCAACTACACTCCCTGAACCTGTACTTTGGGCTACATATGTATTTCTGAAGGAACACAATACTAAAATTCATTTCAGGGGCGACTCCTGTGTGATTCAATATGGTTTTCAACCTTGAATCTACCTTAATTGAGAATATATCAGCATTTCCTGATACAGCCATCTGAGGCTGTATTTTCGCCTTCCTGGATCACATATGACACATATGACACCACTGGTATACCAGATGTAATCCTAAAACCTATGCAGTCAGATTTAGTATGTGGCAAGTGATTTTTAGGCCAAATTTCAGACTTATAGACCAATATTTGGTACTGGTTTGGGCTGATTTACATCTATTTTTGGCTATATTTAGAACACTATTTTGGTGAAATATTTTCTGGTTAGACATGTAATGCTCCAAATGTGCCTAAAATATCCTCATTAATTATTAGAATATGCATAAAATTAAATTTGGGCTTCAGATTGGCAATATTAGAATATAATTGACATCTTCCACCTGAGGGGTAACCTGGGGCCCCCCACACCCCGGAAATTGAAATTTTTAATGTGGCCCTCGAGTATGCCAGCCTAATACAAATTCATTCTCTGATATAAACTGAGTTTCCTGTAAAAATTTCAGCCAGATTGACCAACTTTAAGGGGTGGTTTGGGCTGATCTTGCATTTTACCTATCCCTCGCCAACTACACTCCCTGAACCTGTACTTTGGGCTACATATGTATTTCTGAAGGAACACAATACTAAAATTCATTTCAGGGGCGACTCCTGTGTGATTCAATATGGTTTTCAACCTTGAATCTACCTTAATTGAGAATATTTCAGCATTTCCTGATACAGCCATCTGAGGCTGTATTTTCGCCTTCCTGGATCACATATGACACATATGACACCACTGGTATACCAGATGTAATCCTAAAACCTATGCAGTCAGATTTAGTATGTGGCAAGTGATTTTTAGGCCAAATTTCAGACTTATAGACCAATATTTGGTACTGGTTTGGGCTGATTTACATCTATTTTTGGCTATATTTAGAACACTATTTTGGTGAAATATTTTCTGGTTAGACATGTAATGCTCCAAATGTGCCTAAAATATCCTCATTAATTATTAGAATATGCATAAAATTAAATTTGGGCTTCAGATTGGCAATATTAGAATATAATTGACATCTTCCACCTGAGGGGTAACCTGGGGCCCCCCCACACCCCGGAAATTGAAATTTTTAATGTGGCCCTCGAGTATGCCAGCCTAATACAAATTCATTCTCTGATATAAACTGAGTTTCCTGTAAAAATTTCAGCCAGATTGACCAACTTTAAGGGGTGGTTTGGGCTGATCTGGCATTTTACCTATCCCTCGCCAACTACACTCCCTGAACCTGTACTTTGGGCTACATATGTATTTCTGAAGGAACACAATACTAAAATTCATTTCAGGGGCGACTCCTGTGTGATTCAATATGGTTTTCAACCTTGAATCTACCTTAATTGAGAATATATCAGCATTTCCTGATACAGCCATCTGAGGCTGTATTTTCGCCTTCCTGGATCACATATGACACATATGACACCACTGGTATACCAGATGTAATCCTAAAACCTATGCAGTCAGATTTAGTATGTGGCAAGTGATTTTTAGGCCAAATTTCAGACTTATAGACCAATATTTGGTACTGGTTTGGGCTGATTTACATCTATTTTTGGCTATATTTAGAACACTATTTTGGTGAAATATTTTCTGGTTAGACATGTAATGCTCCAAATGTGCCTAAAATATCCTCATTAATTATTAGAATATGCATAAAATTAAATTTGGGCTTCAGATTGGCAATATTAGAATATAATTGACATCTTCCACCTGAGGGGTAACCTGGGGCCCCCCCACACCCCGGAAATTGAAATTTTTAATGTGGCCCTCGAGTATGCCAGCCTAATACAAATTCATTCTCTGATATAAACTGAGTTTCCTGTAAAAATTTCAGCCAGATTGACCAACTTTAAGGGGTGGTTTGGGCTGATCTGGCATTTTACCTATCCCTCGCCAACTACACTCCCTGAACCTGTACTTTGGGCTACATATGTATTTCTGAAGGAACACAATACTAAAATTCATTTCAGGGGCGACTCCTGTGTGATTCAATATAGTTTTCAACCTTGAATCTACCTTAATTGAGAATATATCAGCATTTCCTGATACAGCCATCTGAGGCTGTATTTTCGCCTTCCTGGATCACATATGACACATATGACACCACTGGTATACCAGATGTAATCCTAAAACCTATGCAGTCAGATTTAGTATGTGGCAAGTGATTTTTAGGCCAAATTTCAGACTTATAGACCAATATTTGGTACTGGTTTGGGCTGATTTACATCTATTTTTGGCTATATTTAGAACACTATTTTGGTGAAATATTTTCTGGTTAGACATGTAATGCTCCAAATGTGCCTAAAATATCCTCATTAATTATTAGAATATGCATAAAATTAAATTTGGGCTTCAGATTGGCAATATTAGAATATAATTGACATCTTCCACCTGAGGGGTAACCTGGGGCCCCCCCACACCCCGGAAATTGAAATTTTTAATGTGGCCCTCGAGTATGCCAGCCTAATACAAATTCATTCTCTGATATAAACTGAGTTTCCTGTAAAAATTTCAGCCAGATTGACCAACTTTAAGGGGTGGTTTGGGCTGATCTGGCATTTTACCTATCCCTCGCCAACTACACTCCCTGAACCTGTACTTTGGGCTACATATGTATTTCTGAAGGAACACAATACTAAAATTCATTTCAGGGGCGACTCCTGTGTGATTCAATATGGTTTTCAACCTTGAATCTACCTTAATTGAGAATATATCAGCATTTCCTGATACAGCCATCTGAGGCTGTATTTTCGCCTTCCTGGATCAAATATGACACATATGACACCACTGGTATACCAGATGTAATCCTAAAACCTATGCAGTCAGATTTAGTATGTGGCAAGTGATTTTTAGGCCAAATTTCAGACTTATAGACCAATATTTGGTACTGGTTTGGGCTGATTTACATCTATTTTTGGCTATATTTAGAACACTATTTTGGTGAAATATTTTCTGGTTAGACATGTAATGCTCCAAATGTGCCTAAAATATCCTCATTAATTATTAGAATATGCATAAAATTAAATTTGGGCTTCAGATTGGCAATATTAGAATATAATTGACATCTTCCACCTGAGGGGTAACCTGGGGCCCCCCCACACCCCGGAAATTGAAATTTTTAATGTGGCCCTCGAGTATGCCAGCCTAATACAAATTCATTCTCTGATATAAACTGAGTTTCCTGTAAAAATTTCAGCCAGATTGACCAACTTTAAGGGGTGGTTTGGGCTGATCTGGCATTTTACCTATCCCTCGCCAACTACACTCCCTGAACCTGTACTTTGGGCTACATATGTATTTCTGAAGGAACACAATACTAAAATTCATTTCAGGGGCGACTCCTGTGTGATTCAATATGGTTTTCAACCTTGAATCTACCTTAATTGAGAATATATCAGCATTTCCTGATACAGCCATCTGAGGCTGTATTTTCGCCTTCCTGGATCACATATGACACATATGACACCACTGGTATACCAGATGTAATCCTAAAACCTATGCAGTCAGATTTAGTATGTGGCAAGTGATTTTTAGGCCAAATTTCAGACTTATAGACCAATATTTGGTACTGGTTTGGGCTGATTTACATCTATTTTTGGCTATATTTAGAACACTATTTTGGTGAAATATTTTCTGGTTAGACATGTAATGCTCCAAATGTGCCTAAAATATCCTCATTAATTATTAGAATATGCATAAAATTAAATTTGGGCTTCAGATTGGCAATATTAGAATATAATTGACATCTTCCACCTGAGGGGTAACCTGGGGCCCCCCCCACACCCCGGAAATTGAAATTTTTAATGTGGCCCTCGAGTATGCCAGCCTAATACAAATTCATTCTCTGATATAAACTGAGTTTCCTGTAAAAATTTCAGCCAGATTGACCAACTTTAAGGGGTGGTTTGGGCTGATCTGGCATTTTACCTATCCCTCGCCAACTACACTCCCTGAACCTGTACTTTGGGCTACATATGTATTTCTGAAGGAACACAATACTAAAATTCATTTCAGGGGCGACTCCTGTGTGATTCAATATAGTTTTCAACCTTGAATCTACCTTAATTGAGAATATATCAGCATTTCCTGATACAGCCATCTGAGGCTGTATTTTCGCCTTCCTGGATCACATATGACACATATGACACCACTGGTATACCAGATGTAATCCTAAAACCTATGCAGTCAGATTTAGTATGTGGCAAGTGATTTTTAGGCCAAATTTCAGACTTATAGACCAATATTTGGTACTGGTTTGGGCTGATTTACATCTATTTTTGGCTATATTTAGAACACTATTTTGGTGAAATATTTTCTGGTTAGACATGTAATGCTCCAAATGTGCCTAAAATATCCTCATTAATTATTAGAATATGCATAAAATTAAATTTGGGCTTCAGATTGGCAATATTAGAATATAATTGACATCTTCCACCTGAGGGGTAACCTGGGGCCCCCCCCCACACCCCGGAAATTGAAATTTTTAATGTGGCCCTCGAGTATGCCAGCCTAATACAAATTCATTCTCTGATATAAACTGAGTTTCCTGTAAAAATTTCAGCCAGATTGACCAACTTTAAGGGGTGGTTTGGGCTGATCTGGCATTTTACCTATCCCTCGCCAACTACACTCCCTGAACCTGTACTTTGGGCTACATATGTATTTCTGAAGGAACACAATACTAAAATTCATTTCAGGGGCGACTCCTGTGTGATTCAATATGGTTTTCAACCTTGAATCTACCTTAATTGAGAATATATCAGCATTTCCTGATACAGCCATCTGAGGCTGTATTTTCGCCTTCCTGGATCAAATATGACACATATGACACCACTGGTATACCAGATGTAATCCTAAAACCTATGCAGTCAGATTTAGTATGTGGCAAGTGATTTTTAGGCCAAATTTCAGACTTATAGACCAATATTTGGTACTGGTTTGGGCTGATTTACATCTATTTTTGGCTATATTTAAAACACTATTTTGGTGAAATATTTTCTGGTTAGACATGTAATGCTCCAAATGTGCCTAAAATATCCTCATTAATTATTAGAATATGCATAAAATTAAATTTGGGCTTCAGATTGGCAATATTAGAATATAATTGACATCTTCCACCTGAGGGGTAACCTGGGGCCCCCCCACACCCCGGAAATTGAAATTTTTAATGTGGCCCTCGAGTATGCCAGCCTAATACAAATTCATTCTCTGATATAAACTGAGTTTCCTGTAAAAATTTCAGCCAGATTGACCAACTTTAAGGGGTGGTTTGGGCTGATCTGGCATTTTACCTATCCCTCGCCAACTACACTCCCTGAACCTGTACTTTGGGCTACATATGTATTTCTGAAGGAACACAATACTAAAATTCATTTCAGGGGCGACTCCTGTGTGATTCAATATGGTTTTCAACCTTGAATCTACCTTAATTGAGAATATATCAGCATTTCCTGATACAGCCATCTGAGGCTGTATTTTCGCCTTCCTGGATCACATATGACACATATGACACCACTGGTATACCAGATGTAATCCTAAAACCTATGCAGTCAGATTTAGTATGTGGCAAGTGATTTTTAGGCCAAATTTCAGACTTATAGACCAATATTTGGTACTGGTTTGGGCTGATTTACATCTATTTTTGGCTATATTTAGAACACTATTTTGGTGAAATATTTTCTGGTTAGACATGTAATGCTCCAAATGTGCCTAAAATATCCCCATTAATTATTAGAATATGCATAAAATTAAATTTGGGCTTCAGATTGGCAATATTAGAATATAATTGACATCTTCCACCTGAGGGGTAACCTGGGGCCCCCCCCACACCCCGGAAATTGAAATTTTTAATGTGGCCCTCGAGTATGCCAGCCTAATACAAATTCATTCTCTGATATAAACTGAGTTTCCTGTAAAAATTTCAGCCAGATTGACCAACTTTAAGGGGTGGTTTGGGCTGATCTGGCATTTTACCTATCCCTCGCCAACTACACTCCCTGAACCTGTACTTTGGGCTACATATGTATTTCTGAAGGAACACAATACTAAAATTCATTTCAGGGGCGACTCCTGTGTGATTCAATATGGTTTTCAACCTTGAATCTACCTTAATTGAGAATATATCAGCATTTCCTGATACAGCCATCTGAGGCTGTATTTTCGCCTTCCTGGATCAAATATGACACATATGACACCACTGGTATACCAGATGTAATCCTAAAACCTATGCAGTCAGATTTAGTATGTGGCAAGTGATTTTTAGGCCAAATTTCAGACTTATAGACCAATATTTGGTACTGGTTTGGGCTGATTTACATCTATTTTTGGCTATATTTAGAACACTATTTTGGTGAAATATTTTCTGGTTAGACATGTAATGCTCCAAATGTGCCTAAAATATCCTCATTAATTATTAGAATATGCATAAAATTAAATTTGGGCTTCAGATTGGCAATATTAGAATATAATTGACATCTTCCACCTGAGGGGTAACCTGGGGCCCCCCCCCACACCCCGGAAATTGAAATTTTTAATGTGGCCCTCGAGTATGCCAGCCTAATACAAATTCATTCTCTGATATAAACTGAGTTTCCTGTAAAAATTTCAGCCAGATTGACCAACTTTAAGGGGTGGTTTGGGCTGATCTGGCATTTTACCTATCCCTCGCCAACTACACTCCCTGAACCTGTACTTTGGGCTACATATGTATTTCTGAAGGAACACAATACTAAAATTCATTTCAGGGGCGACTCCTGTGTGATTCAATATGGTTTTCAACCTTGAATCTACCTTAATAGAGAATATATCAGCATTTCCTGATACAGCCATCTGAGGCTGTATTTTCGCCTTCCTGGATCACATATGACACATATGACACCACTGGTATACCAGATGTAATCCTAAAACCTATGCAGTCAGATTTAGTATGTGCCAAGTGATTTTTAGGCCAAATTTCAGACTTATAGACCAATATTTGGTACTGGTTTGGGCTGATTTACATCTATTTTTGGCTATATTTAGAACACTATTTTGGTGAAATATTTTCTGGTTAGACATGTAATGCTCCAAATGTGCCTAAAATATCCTCATTAATTATTAGAATATGCATAAAATTAAATTTGGGCTTCAGATTGGCAATATTAGAATATAATTGACATCTTCCACCTGAGGGGTAACCTGGGGCCCCCCCACACCCCGGAAATTGAAATTTTAATGTGGCCCTCGAGTATGCCAGCCTAATACAAATTCATTCTCTGATATAAACTGAGTTTCCTGTAAAAATTTCAGCCAGATTGACCAACTTTAAGCGGTGGTTTGGGCTGATCTGGCATTTTACCTATCCCTCGCCAACTACACTCCCTGAACCTGTACTTTGGGCTACATATGTATTTCTGAAGGAACACAATACTAAAATTCATTTCAGGGGCGACTCCTGTGTGATTCAATATGGTTTTCAACCTTGAATCTACCTTAATTGAGAATATATCAGCATTTCCTGATACAGCCATCTGAGGCTGTATTTTCGCCTTCCTGGATCACATATGACACATATGACACCACTGGTATACCAGATGTAATCCTAAAACCTATGCAGTCAGATTTAGTATGTGGCAAGTGATTTTTAGGCCAAATTTCAGACTTATAGACCAATATTTGGTACTGGTTTGGGCTGATTTACATCTATTTTTGGCTATATTTAGAACACTATTTTGGTGAAATATTTTCTGGTTAGACATGTAATGCTCCAAATGTGCCTAAAATATCCTCATTAATTATTAGAATATGCATAAAATTAAATTTGGGCTTCAGATTGGCAATATTAGAATATAATTGACATCTTCCACCTGAGGGGTAACCTGGGGCCCCCCCCACACCCCGGAAATTGAAATTTTTAATGTGGCCCTCGAGTATGCCAGCCTAATACAAATTCATTCTCTGATATAAACTGAGTTTCCTGTAAAAATTTCAGCCAGATTGACCAACTTTAAGGGGTGGTTTGGGCTGATCTGGCATTTTACCTATCCCTCGCCAACTACACTCCCTGAACCTGTACTTTGGGCTACATATGTATTTCTGAAGGAACACAATACTAAAATTCATTTCAGGGGCGACTCCTGTGTGATTCAATATGGTTTTCAACCTTGAATCTACCTTAATAGAGAATATATCAGCATTTCCTGATACAGCCATCTGAGGCTGTATTTTCGCCTTCCTGGATCACATATGACACATATGACACCACTGGTATACCAGATGTAATCCTAAAACCTATGCAGTCAGATTTAGTATGTGCCAAGTGATTTTTAGGCCAAATTTCAGACTTATAGACCAATATTTGGTACTGGTTTGGGCTGATTTACATCTATTTTTGGCTATATTTAGAACACTATTTTGGTGAAATATTTTCTGGTTAGACATGTAATGCTCCAAATGTGCCTAAAATATCCTCATTAATTATTAGAATATGCATAAAATTAAATTTGGGCTTCAGATTGGCAATATTAGAATATAATTGACATCTTCCACCTGAGGGGTAACCTGGGGCCCCCCCACACCCCGGAAATTGAAATTTTAATGTGGCCCTCGAGTATGCCAGCCTAATACAAATTCATTCTCTGATATAAACTGAGTTTCCTGTAAAAATTTCAGCCAGATTGACCAACTTTAAGGGGTGGTTTGGGCTGATCTGGCATTTTACCTATCCCTCGCCAACTACACTCCCTGAACCTGTACTTTGGGCTACATATGTATTTCTGAAGGAACACAATACTAAAATTCATTTCAGGGGCGACTCCTGTGTGATTCAATATGGTTTTCAACCTTGAATCTACCTTAATTGAGAATATATCAGCATTTCCTGATACAGCCATCTGAGGCTGTATTTTCGCCTTCCTGGATCACATATGACACATATGACACCACTGGTATACCAGATGTAATCCTACAACCTATGCAGTCAGATTTAGTATGTGGCAAGTGATTTTTAGGCCAAATTTCAGACTTATAGACCAATATTTGGTACTGGTTTGGGCTGATTTACATCTATTTTTGGCTATATTTAGAACACTATTTTGGTGAAATATTTTCTGGTTAGACATGTAATGCTCCAAATGTGCCTAAAATATCCTCATTAATTATTAGAATATGCATAAAATTAAATTTGGGCTTCAGATTGGCAATATTAGAATATAATTGACATCTTCCACCTGAGGGGTAACCTGGGCCCCCCCCCCCCACACCCCGGAAATTGAAATTTTTAATGTGGCCCTCGAGTATGCCAGCCTAATACAAATTCATTCTCTGATATAAACTGAGTTTCCTGTAAAAATTTCAGCCAGATTGACCAACTTTAAGGGGTGGTTTGGGCTGATCTGGCATTTTACCTATCCCTCGCCAACTACACTCCCTGAACCTGTACTTTGGGCTACATATGTATTTCTGAAGGAACACAATACTAAAATTCATTTCAGGGGCGACTCCTGTGTGATTCAATATGGTTTTCAACCTTGAATCTACCTTAATTGAGAATATATCAGCATTTCCTGATACAGCCATCTGAGGCTGTATTTTCGCCTTCCTGGATCACATATGACACATATGACACCACTGGTATACCAGATGTAATCCTAAAACCTATGCAGTCAGATTTAGTATGTAGCAAGTGATTTTTAGGCCAAATTTCAGACTTATAGACCAATATTTGGTACTGGTTTGGGCTGATTTACATCTATTTTTGGCTATATTTAGAACACTATTTTGGTGAAATATTTTCTGGTTAGACATGTAATGCTCCAAATGTGCCTAAAATATCCTCATTAATTATTAGAATATGCATAAAATTAAATTTGGGCTTCAGATTGGCAATATTAGAATATAATTGACATCTTCCACCTGAGGGGTAACCTGGGGCCCCCCCACACCCCGGAAATTGAAATTTTTAATGTGGCCCTCGAGTATGCCAGCCTAATACAAATTCATTCTCTGATATAAACTGAGTTTCCTGTAAAAATTTCAGCCAGATTGACCAACTTTAAGGGGTGGTTTGGGCTGATCTGGCATTTTACCTATCCCTCGCCAACTACACTCCCTGAACCTGTACTTTGGGCTACATATGTATTTCTGAAGGAACACAATACTAAAATTCATTTCAGGGGCGACTCCTGTGTGATTCAATATGGTTTTCAACCTTGAATCTACCTTAATTGAGAATATATCAGCATTTCCTGATACAGCCATCTGAGGCTGTATTTTCGCCTTCCTGGATCACATATGACACATATGACACCACTGGTATACCAGATGTAATCCTAAAACCTATGCAGTCAGATTTAGTATGTGGCAAGTGATTTTTAGGCCAAATTTCAGACTTATAGACCAATATTTGGTACTGGTTTGGGCTGATTTACATCTATTTTTGGCTATATTTAGAACACTATTTTGGTGAAATATTTTCTGGTTAGACATGTAATGCTCCAAATGTGCCTAAAATATCCTCATTAATTATTAGAATATGCATAAAATTAAATTTGGGCTTCAGATTGGCAATATTAGAATATAATTGACATCTTCCACCTGAGGGGTAACCTGGGCCCCCCCCCCCACACCCCGGAAATTGAAATTTTTAATGTGGCCCTCGAGTATGCCAGCCTAATACAAATTCATTCTCTGATATAAACTGAGTTTCCTGTAAAAATTTCAGCCAGATTGACCAACTTTAAGGGGTGGTTTGGGCTGATCTGGCATTTTACCTATCCCTCGCCAACTACACTCCCTGAACCTGTACTTTGGGCTACATATGTATTTCTGAAGGAACACAATACTAAAATTCATTTCAGGGGCGACTCCTGTGTGATTCAATATGGTTTTCAACCTTGAATCTACCTTAATTGAGAATATATCAGCATTTCCTGATACAGCCATCTGAGGCTGTATTTTCGCCTTCCTGGATCACATATGACACATATGACACCACTGGTATACCAGATGTAATCCTAAAACCTATGCAGTCAGATTTAGTATGTAGCAAGTGATTTTTAGGCCAAATTTCAGACTTATAGACCAATATTTGGTACTGGTTTGGGCTGATTTACATCTATTTTTGGCTATATTTAGAACACTATTTTGGTGAAATATTTTCTGGTTAGACATGTAATGCTCCAAATGTGCCTAAAATATCCTCATTAATTATTAGAATATGCATAAAATTAAATTTGGGCTTCAGATTGGCAATATTAGAATATAATTGACATCTTCCACCTGAGGGGTAACCTGGGGCCCCCCCCACACCCCGGAAATTGAAATTTTTAATGTGGCCCTCGAGTATGCCAGCCTAATACAAATTCATTCTCTGATATAAACTGAGTTTCCTGTAAAAATTTCAGCCAGATTGACCAACTTTAAGGGGTGGTTTGGGCTGATCTGGCATTTTACCTATCCCTCGCCAACTACACTCCCTGAACCTGTACTTTGGGCTACATATGTATTTCTGAAGGAACACAATACTAAAATTCATTTCAGGGGCGACTCCTGTGTGATTCAATATGGTTTTCAACCTTGAATCTACCTTAATTGAGAATATATCAGCATTTCCTGATACAGCCATCTGAGGCTGTATTTTCGCCTTCCTGGATCACATATGACACATATGACACCACTGGTATACCAGATGTAATCCTAAAACCTATGCAGTCAGATTTAGTATGTGGCAAGTGATTTTTAGGCCAAATTTCAGACTTATAGACCAATATTTGGTACTGGTTTGGGCTGATTTACATCTATTTTTGGCTATATTTAGAACACTATTTTGGTGAAATATTTTCTGGTTAGACATGTAATGCTCCAAATGTGCCTAAAATATCCTCATTAATTATTAGAATATGCATAAAATTAAATTTGGGCTTCAGATTGGCAATATTAGAATATAATTGACATCTTCCACCTGAGGGGTAACCTGGGGCCCCCCCCACACCCCGGAAATTGAAATTTTTAATGTGGCCCTCGAGTATGCCAGCCTAATACAAATTCATTCTCTGATATACAGTCCCCACCCCAAGGCAGTAAAAACACAGAGTTGAGGGCACTTTGTTTAATACATAACAAATATATATATAATATACATATCTATACTAAAAGTTATTTACAGGTCAGTAAAAATATACAGATTCTGAGTAATGTAAATGCAGTAAATAGTGACTAGTAAGTTAGAGTTCATAGTTCATAAGAAGTCACTAGAATCATTAATGAGTTACTAAATACACGAAGAAGTGACTGATAAGTTAAAGTTCATAGTTCATAAGAAGTCACTTCAGAAGTTTACCAGCTTGAAATATTTAAAATACTAAAATAAAAGAATACCAAGAAGTCTACCCGAATCCAGCAAGAGGGAATGACCTTGAAAGGTCACATGATGTCAAACCAAGGTGACCCCTGCTCAGGGTCGCCCATCAAAGTAGCAATGACCTCACAACTGGAGGTGATGATTTGAAAAGTGTTGAAGTTAAGGTCACCCTAAGGCTGGGGACCAGAAGACCTAAGGTTTACAAGATTGTGAAAAATACATGACATACAGCAATATAATAAGCCCTCTGGCCCCACCTAGAGAGTGGTTATTACATTCTCCAGGGAGGGTGGGAGGGAAATTCAAGTTCTTAGTTAACATGTCTTCCACTCAATGTCAAGTTTCAAAGTGACTTTGTTTCAAGGGGAGAAGCACAGTGAAACAGGGGCAACCAATGAGAATGTGTTGTTTACTGGGGTACCTAGCAACTGACATTGCTTTACATAACCATTCACATTAGACTGGTACCTAAAGTGTTAATAAGGTACCAGGTAAGATACTGTCTGTGGGGCAGGACTGACATCTGGGGCGCCTGGACGCCCCAAGTGACAGTCCCCACCCCAAGGCAGTAAAAACACAGAGTTGAGGGCACTTTGTTTAATACATAACAAATATATATATAATATACATATCTATACTAAAAGTTATTTACAGGTCAGTAAAAATATACAGATTCTGAGTAATGTAAATGCAGTAAATAGTGACTAGTAAGTTAGAGTTCATAGTTCATAAGAAGTCACTAGAATCATTAATGAGTTACTAAATACACGAAGAAGTGACTGATAAGTTAAAGTTCATAGTTCATAAGAAGTCACTTCAGAAGTTTACCAGCTTGAAATATTTAAAATACTAAAATAAAAGAATACCAAGAAGTCTACCCGAATCCAGCAAGAGGGAATGACCTTGAAAGGTCACATGATGTCAAACCAAGGTGACCCCTGCTCAGGGTCGCCCATCAAAGTAGCAATGACCTCACAACTGGAGGTGATGATTTGAAAAGTGTTGAAGTTAAGGTCACCCTAAGGCTGGAGACCAGAAGACCTAAGGTTTACAAGATTGTGAAAAATACATGACATACAGCAATATAATAAGCCCTCAACCCCAACAGTAGGAGCATTTATGCATTAATAACAGTAGCAAGTGATAAAGCAAGGCTTTCACCAGAAGAGTGGTCAGCCTGAATATAGCGCCAGATACAATCTGAGCTCCAGGTACCATGACGCTGTATTTGTTGAATGGGGATGTGTGCATTATACGCAAATGTCGCCCCTGACCTTCGAAATGAGTGAAACGTATAGAAGTGAGGGTTCAAACCCAAGGTCATATTGATGGATTTCAAACACTTTCTGATCTTACTATCAGTGATGGGCTGCCAGCCCGATTGTACATTAACTTGGAAGGCAGAGTGATCTGCAGACATGGGATATAAAGCCTGGAGGGCCTTAAGGGCCCTGAAAGGACAGATTATTCTATTTTTTAACTTTGGTAGTGAAATGACTTGAGCAGTATCTCTAGTTTGGATGGTCTTAGACCATTTGATGAGGACTTTAACCATTTTATTAGTGAAAAATAGATCCTGTCCAGTAAGATGCCTGGAGGGGTCAAAACCTGACACAGAGTGAGGGGCCAAGTTCGAAAGTCTAAAAAATCCAAAAAAATCCAGTCAGAAACACCGCTCGAAGGACTTGGCCACAGTTGAATTCTTGACAGGCTAAAGATATTTTTTCAAGGCCATCTAGGTCAATGATGTTATGAGAGGTCAAGCTCAGAGGTCGATTGATTCTCAGAGATTTTTGGAAATATTTGATCTTTTGATGGTCCAGGATGTGGAAAGGCAAGTCATACAAGACAAAGCAAGCCTTTATGGCTGACACATAATTCGATATCATAGCAACAGAACATTTGTTATATACAAGACACTCCAGAAATGACAAGATTACTTGAACATTAACTCTGGCCACTGATACATCCATACAAATACAAAAGGCCAGGAACACCTTGAACATTCTGAAGTAGGCTTGTCTCGTCTTAGGCCTGAAGGCAGCTTGCGTTCTAACAGCTGCTTTCTTAGACAAGGATTTCAACACCACATTGCCTGAAACAAAGCATAGTAACTGCATTTTAGTAACATGTATATTAGCAATGACGCCCCTGCCCAGGGGCTTACAGGGAAGAACACTTATTACACAATTATTAATTAACATGTTTATCTATACAGATGGCCCCTAGCAAGGAACACACACTGAAATGACATTATAGTTCTGGATCAATTTCCAGAAATTCCATACTAACAGGGACCCATATGGGATCCTCAACATGACTCTGTAGTTCAATAACATCTTTGTAACAACCTGTCCAACGAGACAGTAAGTCAGCCACCCTGTTGTCCAGCCCCCTGATGTGGACATACTGAATGTCCATATCTGCCAAGGAACCGGCATACCATATGTTCCGGGCACATGCCCCAAGGAAGGGATCTCTTGCTCTGCCTGACCTGAGAACTGTGACCACTGCTTCATTATCACACTTTATTAACACTTTTCGACCTGCCCATTGGGCCTGAAACAATCTAATTGACAGGAGTATGTTTATCATTTCGAGGTGGACGATGGACCAGTTCATATGGCCTTCAGGTATGGGAAGATGGTAAACATACCTACACCAACGCCCCCCGAGGCCCTTCAAGCAGGCATCCAGCTCAAGAGTATGATCAATGGGCCTGTGGTCATAAAGTGACACCCCATTGTAGAGTGGAAGGAACTTGTCAAACCATCTAAGGTCACGTTTGAACTCAGGGGTCAAAGTGATTTTTTGTGCAGCATGACCAGATCTCAGGAGGGCCAGCATTCTGTTTAAAAAAGCACGAGCTGGCTTCACACACTTATGGACATACAAAAGCATGCCAAGTATGGACTGCAGTTGCCTTTTAGTACATGATGTTTTGCCAAGCCATTGACGCACAGTGTCAGAAATCTGACGCAACTTTTCAGGGGGGATGGAGACAGTGCCATTCTCAGTATTGATTAATATGCCCAGGCACACAACTTGAGTACTGGGGGGTACTAGCTTGCTGTCACTGATGGTAAGGCCCAGGTCCCCCATAAGCTGGAATAACGCGTTGAATGACGCATGCGCAACGTCAGTGACGCCCATCCCGACGTAATCGTCTATGTAGTCGATGACGCAAAAACCTTTCTGACGCATGACGTGACGCACAGCGTCGCTGAGGCGTTGAAAAATCTGGCTCCCGTGACGCGTCCCGAACGGAAGGCACGTATCAACGTAAGCGTGACGCCACTGGAGCCCCAGGAGGTCAAAATCCCCAGGATCAACCCTCACATGTCGAAAAGCTCTGCTTACGTCAATCTTGTATAAGAGCGCGCCCCTACCTAAGCGTTTGAGCTGTGATGTAATATCATCTATAGTGGGGAAGGTCAAAGCAAAAGGACTATTCAAATATGTGTCCTTGTCAATGCCAGCATTAACAGAAGCCCCAATGGGCCAGCTCAAATCAATAATGACCCTACGCCTGTCAGAGTTTGGCTTGTTTCTGGTCATGAACGGTGACGTGTGACAGTTTTGAATTGGATTTTCTTTGAATGGCCCTAATATGGCCCCATACCTGCTTTCCTCCTCAATATAGGCATCCACATCTTTGGGAAACTGTGTGGCTGAGCTATGGTTACCTTTTTCACTTTGTAATGGGCAATCCCTGTTGAAGTCAAGGGGGAATCCGAACTTAAGCAGCTGCAGCAGCTGCTGATCCCAGTAACCCTTCAGATGTTTCTCCCATGCTTCGACATTAAGCTGTGAGACCATAGGTATGCGAGCCCCCAAAAAATTGGGCTTACCAGACTGCCTAACTGTGTCATGAATCTCAAGTAAGGATTTTTTTGAGGTATTACAAGTTAGGTCGCCAGGCATTACTTGCTCACCCAATGGAATGAAGCCAAATTGAAAGTCTGATTGTTCACTCCATTCTTTGAAAATTTGACTATTAGCCCCAATGGGGACCTGAGATTTGTTGAATTGTTGAAAATGCATGATACTATTGGCGAATTTTTCTTCCACACCAATTGAATTCACATCATACAGAGGTACAGGACCATCCAGACCCACCTTTTCATTTATGGCGGAGTTCACCCTGCTCTGATTTTTGAGATTTGAACCCGAGACCATGTTGTTACTGTGAGTTACAGGACACAAACCCATGGACCTAGCAATGACCGTTTTACAGGGGTTTTCATGCTTCTGGGAGTTCTCACTACCTTTGCAACCCATGTCTCCATTGCTGGCGAGATTTGTATGATTGTTATTACTGACATTTTGCACTTCATTGGATTCCGGGTTAACCTGGCAATCCGGGTGAGGATTCAAACCCAAGGCCATGTTGGTTACCTGTGGAGCATTTTTAACGTCATTGACATTCAAACCACGACCAATACATTCACCAGGTTCAATTGTACTCTCTATGTGGGTACTCTTTGCATTATCAAGTTCGAGGGAGTCCGAACGCCGCCGAGGGTGGACAACAGGGTGGTAGTGCAGTTTATGCTGGCCAGTAGGTATTTTGTTTGTAACCTTCGCACTGGGGCTGCTAGCTCGCTGAAAAATTCGAGTTTTGACCAGAATTTCTGAATTTTCAAAAATATTTTTTGACTTTTTTGCAAGCAAATTGTCAATGTCTCTGGGTCTAACAGCCGAGTTATAAAAGAACCTAGCTACATATTTGGTGTTTTTGGCACTGCCCTCAATGGTATTTGAATTACAACTTGATTCATTGTCATCACCGGTGAGCTGATCAGTGTTAGTGATTTTTGGACTACCCGCGACAGATACATCTGCACAGCTGCTCCATCCTAATGATGGGCAGCTGCTTGATCGTTTTTTGCCTGTTTTTTGACATTACAATCCTTCTCGGGATGGTTAAGTTGCCTACCCCCCTTGAGGCAATGAGCACATATGTGCCTTTGCAACTTCCCATTATTTTCATGGTCACCTGTATGTGAACAAACACCTGTCTGAAAACTTTTACAAAACCATGGTTTCCTACCCGAGAGATCTGATGGCTTAGCCCAACCACCCCTACTTGCAACATGCTTTTGAGCATGGGCCCTTCGGATCCGATCAATTCGGTCCATGTCTTCCCACTGGAGGGAACCCCGCTCCATTTCGCAAAGTAAGACAGCATGTGCTGCCTTAGCACTCTGCCAAGAAAAATCTGTGACATCCTCCATCAGATCACTCAAGTAGGAAACCATGGTATACCTTCTATCATTACAACTTTCCTCCATGATGTTTTTACAAAAACCTTGCACCCACTGGGTGAGCGTCAACTGGTCGTATGTGACCCTTTGCCTACTGACGCCACCCAGTATGGCCTCGTGAGGCCATGACACTTTGTTTTTTACATTAACCTCAACACTGCCTCCTCGTTTTGATTTTAATTTGACAGAACTATCACTACCTGGGAGGTGTGAACTGTGGTTTAACTCCCTAAGCCTCCTGTCAACTTTTTTCTGAATAGCATTGGACTTTAATTGTTCCATGGAGGGGGTGTCACTTTCGTCTGAGGACGAATCACTGGTTACATAAGTGGGCCTACTTTTTTTACTTTTGCTACTTTTTTTGCTAGAACTTGACAAAACAGTATCTGTACTTAACTTTCCTGAAGTTGACGCCTGAGCTGTCTGCTGTGTTGTGGCTACTACTTGATCTTCAACCAGATCCAACCTGTGTGACATCCTCTTCAGCTGCTCCAGGATTTCCATCTGTATCCGCTGTCCGCCCAGATCCTGACTGTGATCTGTAGCAAGTGACTCACTTGCAACGGCAGCATCTCGTACAAGTCCTTGGGTAACATCATTCTGTTCACTCACAAATTTACACTTCTTCCCCGTGGGTGGGGCATGTCTGCTTTTACAGTTTTTACACCTTTGTTTGTTGTCAGGCATTTTTAAATCAAATATAAATCTCTGTCTCTGTTAAGAACATAGGCAAGAAAGGATCAGCTACAATCTTGACAATGTCAGGCTTAATCAAAGGGTATAATTTGACAAATCACGACCAAATTGGCATAAACATGCAAAGATGATTGAAAATATAGGTTAGACCGTCCCTTTGTAACCAATATGCAAAGCCTGAGGTTGTCAAGACGACTCAATCAGTTCACAGAAGGCGTCAAAAAGTTGACGTGTCACAAACAGTTCATCCAGCCACTGCACTACTGGACTTCAGAAATCACAAACATAAAAACACTTGTTGCTTGCTAAATGACCGTTCCATTTTATATACACTATCTTACACTTTAAAACCTAAAACAGTATAAAAAACTAAAGAAAATAAAATCAAAAATTAAAAAGTTCAAGTTCCTCAGTAAAATTCAAGTTCTTAGTTAACATGTCTTCCACTCAATGTCAAGTTTCAAAGTGACTTTGTTTCAAGGGGAGAAGCACAGTGAAACAGGGGCAACCAATGAGAATGTGTTGTTTACTGGGGTACCTAGCAACTGACATTGCTTTACATAACCATTCACATTAGACTGGTACCTAAAGTGTTAATAAGGTACCAGGTAAGATACTGTCTGTGGGGCAGGACTGACATCTGGGGCGCCTGGACGCCCCAAGTGAAACTGAGTTTCCTGTAAAAATTTCAGCCAGATTGACCAACTTTAAGGGGTGGTTTGGGCTGATCTGGCATTTTACCTATCCCTCGCCAACTACACTCCCTGAACCTGTACTTTGGGCTACATATGTATTTCTGAAGGAACACAATACTAAAATTCATTTCAGGGGCGACTCCTGTGTGATTCAATATGGTTTTCAACCTTGAATCTACCTTAATTGAGAATATATCAGCATTTCCTGATACAGCCATCTGAGGCTGTATTTTCGCCTTCCTGGATCACATATGACACATATGACACCACTGGTATACCAGATGTAATCCTAAAACCTATGCAGTCAGATTTAGTATGTGGCAAGTGATTTTTAGGCCAAATTTCAGACTTATAGACCAATATTTGGTACTGGTTTGGGCTGATTTACATCTATTTTTGGCTATATTTAGAACACTATTTTGGTGAAATATTTTCTGGTTAGACATGTAATGCTCCAAATGTGCCTAAAATATCCTCATTAATTATTAGAATATGCATAAAATTAAATTTGGGCTTCAGATTGGCAATATTAGAATATAATTGACATCTTCCACCTGAGGGGTAACCTGGGGCCCCCCACACCCCGGAAATTGAAATTTTTAATGTGGCCCTCGAGTATGCCAGCCTAATACAAATTCATTCTCTGATATAAACTGAGTTTCCTGTAAAAATTTCAGCCAGATTGACCAACTTTAAGGGGTGGTTTGGGCTGATCTTGCATTTTACCTATCCCTCGCCAACTACACTCCCTGAACCTGTACTTTGGGCTACATATGTATTTCTGAAGGAACACAATACTAAAATTCATTTCAGGGGCGACTCCTGTGTGATTCAATATGGTTTTCAACCTTGAATCTACCTTAATTGAGAATATATCAGCATTTCCTGATACAGCCATCTGAGGCTGTATTTTCGCCTTCCTGGATCACATATGACACATATGACACCACTGGTATACCAGATGTAATCCTAAAACCTATGCAGTCAGATTTAGTATGTGGCAAGTGATTTTTAGGCCAAATTTCAGACTTATAGACCAATATTTGGTACTGGTTTGGGCTGATTTACATCTATTTTTGGCTATATTTAGAACACTATTTTGGTGAAATATTTTCTGGTTAGACATGTAATGCTCCAAATGTGCCTAAAATATCCTCATTAATTATTAGAATATGCATAAAATTAAATTTGGGCTTCAGATTGGCAATATTAGAATATAATTCACATCTTCCACCTGAGGGGTAACCTGGGGCCCCCCCCACACCCCGGAAATTGAAATTTTTAATGTGGCCCTCGAGTATGCCAGCCTAATACAAATTCATTCTCTGATATAAACTGAGTTTCCTGTAAAAATTTCAGCCAGATTGACCAACTTTAAGGGGTGGTTTGGGCTGATCTGGCATTTTACCTATCCCTCGCCAACTACACTCCCTGAACCTGTACTTTGGGCTACATATGTATTTCTGAAGGAACACAATACTAAAATTCATTTCAGGGGCGACTCCTGTGTGATTCAATATGGTTTTCAACCTTGAATCTACCTTAATTGAGAATATATCAGCATTTCCTGATACAGCCATCTGAGGCTGTATTTTCGCCTTCCTGGATCACATATGACACATATGACACCACTGGTATACCAGATGTAATCCTAAAACCTATGCAGTCAGATTTAGTATGTGGCAAGTGATTTTTAGGCCAAATTTCAGACTTATAGACCAATATTTGGTACTGGTTTGGGCTGATTTACATCTATTTTTGGCTATATTTAGAACACTATTTTGGTGAAATATTTTCTGGTTAGACATGTAATGCTCCAAATGTGCCTAAAATATCCTCATTAATTATTAGAATATGCATAAAATTAAATTTGGGCTTCAGATTGGCAATATTAGAATATAATTCACATCTTCCACCTGAGGGGTAACCTGGGGCCCCCCCACACCCCGGAAATTGAAATTTTTAATGTGGCCCTCGAGTATGCCAGCCTAATACAAATTCATTCTCTGATATAAACTGAGTTTCCTGTAAAAATTTCAGCCAGATTGATCAGCTTTAAGGGGTGGTTTGGGCTGATCTGGCATTTTACCTATCCCTCGCCAACTACACTCCCTGAACCTGTACTTTGGGCTACATATGTATTTCTGAAGGAACACAATACTAAAATTCATTTCAGGGGCGACTCCTGTGTGATTCAATATGGTTTTCAACCTTGAATCTACCTTAATTGAGAATATATCAGCATTTCCTGATACAGCCATCTGAGGCTGTATTTTCGCCTTCCTGGATCACATATGACACATATGACACAACTGGTATACCAGATGTAATCCTAAAACCTATGCAGTCAGATTTAGTATGTGGCAAGTGATTTTTAGGCCAAATTTCAGACTTATAGACCAATATTTGGTACTGGTTTGGGCTGATTTACGTCTATTTTTGGCTATATTTAGAACACTATTTTGGTGAAATATTTTCTGGTTAGACATGTAATGCTCCAAATGTGCCTAAAATATCCTCATTAATTATTAGAATATGCATAAAATTAAATTTGGGCTTCAGATTGGCAATATTAGAATATAATTGACATCTTCCACCTGAGGGGTAACCTGGGGCCCCCCCACACCCCGGAAATTGAAATTTTTAATGTGGCCCTCGAGTATGCCAGCCTAATACAAATTCATTCTCTGATATAAACTGAGTTTCCTGTAAAAATTTCAGCCAGATTGACCAACTTTAAGGGGTGGTTTGGGCTGATCTGGCATTTTACCTATCCCTCGCCAACTACACTCCCTGAACCTGTACTTTGGGCTACATATGTATTTCTGAAGGAACACAATACTAAAATTCATTTCAGGGGCGACTCCTGTGTGATTCAATATGGTTTTCAACCTTGAATCTACCTTAATTGAGAATATATCAGCATTTCCTGATACAGCCATCTGAGGCTGTATTTTCGCCTTCCTGGATCACATATGACACATATGACACCACTGGTATACCAGATGTAATCCTAAAACCTATGCAGTCAGATTTAGTATGTGGCAAGTGATTTTTAGGCCAAATTTCAGACTTATAGACCAATATTTGGTACTGGTTTGGGCTGATTTACATCTATTTTTGGCTATATTTAGAACACTATTTTGGTGAAATATTTTCTGGTTAGACATGTAATGCTCCAAATGTGCCTAAAATATCCTCATTAATTATTAGAATATGCATAAAATTAAATTTGGGCTTCAGATTGGCAATATTAGAATATAATTGACATCTTCCACCTGAGGGGTAACCTGGGGCCCCCCCACACCCCGGAAATTGAAATTTTTAATGTGGCCCTCGAGTATGCCAGCCTAATACAAATTCATTCTCTGATATAAACTGAGTTTCCTGTAAAAATTTCAGCCAGATTGACCAACTTTAAGGGGTGGTTTGGGCTGATCTTGCATTTTACCTATCCCTCGCCAACTACACTCCCTGAACCTGTACTTTGGGCTACATATGTATTTCTGAAGGAACACAATACTAAAATTCATTTCAGGGGCGACTCCTGTGTGATTCAATATGGTTTTCAACCTTGAATCTACCTTAATTGAGAATATATCAGCATTTCCTGATACAGCCATCTGAGGCTGTATTTTCGCCTTCCTGGATCACATATGACACATATGACACCACTGGTATACCAGATGTAATCCTAAAACCTATGCAGTCAGATTTAGTATGTGGCAAGTGATTTTTAGGCCAAATTTCAGACTTATAGACCAATATTTGGTACTGGTTTGGGCTGATTTACATCTATTTTTGGCTATATTTAGAACACTATTTTGGTGAAATATTTTCTGGTTAGACATGTAATGCTCCAAATGTGCCTAAAATATCCTCATTAATTATTAGAATATGCATAAAATTAAATTTGGGCTTCAGATTGGCAATATTAGAATATAATTGACATCTTCCACCTGAGGGGTAACCTGGGGCCCCCCCACACCCCGGAAATTGAAATTTTTAATGTGGCCCTCGAGTATGCCAGCCTAATACAAATTCATTCTCTGATATAAACTGAGTTTCCTGTAAAAATTTCAGCCAGATTGACCAACTTTAAGGGGTGGTTTGGGCTGATCTGGCATTTTACCTATCCCTCGCCAACTACACTCCCTGAACCTGTACTTTGGGCTACATATGTATTTCTGAAGGAACACAATACTAAAATTCATTTCAGGGGCGACTCCTGTGTGATTCAATATGGTTTTCAACCTTGAATCTACCTTAATTGAGAATATATCAGCATTTCCTGATACAGCCATCTGAGGCTGTATTTTCGCCTTCCTGGATCACATATGACACATATGACACCACTGGTATACCAGATGTAATCCTAAAACCTATGCAGTCAGATTTAGTATGTGGCAAGTGATTTTTAGGCCAAATTTCAGACTTATAGACCAATATTTGGTACTGGTTTGGGCTGATTTACATCTATTTTTGGCTATATTTAGAACACTATTTTGGTGAAATATTTTCTGGTTAGACATGTAATGCTCCAAATGTGCCTAAAATATCCTCATTAATTATTAGAATATGCATAAAATTAAATTTGGGCTTCAGATTGGCAATATTAGAATATAATTGACATCTTCCACCTGAGGGGTAACCTGGGGCCCCCCCCACACCCCGGAAATTGAAATTTTTAATGTGGCCCTCGAGTATGCCAGCCTAATACAAATTCATTCTCTGATATAAACTGAGTTTCCTGTAAAAATTTCAGCCAGATTGACCAACTTTAAGGGGTGGTTTGGGCTGATCTGGCATTTTACCTATCCCTCGCCAACTACACTCCCTGAACCTGTACTTTGGGCTACATATGTATTTCTGAAGGAACACAATACTAAAATTCATTTCAGGGGCGACTCCTGTGTGATTCAATATGGTTTTCAACCTTGAATCTACCTTAATAGAGAATATATCAGCATTTCCTGATACAGCCATCTGAGGCTGTATTTTCGCCTTCCTGGATCACATATGACACATATGACACCACTGGTATACCAGATGTAATCCTAAAACCTATGCAGTCAGATTTAGTATGTGCCAAGTGATTTTTAGGCCAAATTTCAGACTTATAGACCAATATTTGGTACTGGTTTGGGCTGATTTACATCTATTTTTGGCTATATTTAGAACACTATTTTGGTGAAATATTTTCTGGTTAGACATGTAATGCTCCAAATGTGCCTAAAATATCCTCATTAATTATTAGAATATGCATAAAATTAAATTTGGGCTTCAGATTGGCAATATTAGAATATAATTGACATCTTCCACCTGAGGGGTAACCTGGGGCCCCCCCACACCCCGGAAATTGAAATTTTAATGTGGCCCTCGAGTATGCCAGCCTAATACAAATTCATTCTCTGATATAAACTGAGTTTCCTGTAAAAATTTCAGCCAGATTGACCAACTTTAAGCGGTGGTTTGGGCTGATCTGGCATTTTACCTATCCCTCGCCAACTACACTCCCTGAACCTGTACTTTGGGCTACATATGTATTTCTGAAGGAACACAATACTAAAATTCATTTCAGGGGCGACTCCTGTGTGATTCAATATGGTTTTCAACCTTGAATCTACCTTAATTGAGAATATATCAGCATTTCCTGATACAGCCATCTGAGGCTGTATTTTCGCCTTCCTGGATCACATATGACACATATGACACCACTGGTATACCAGATGTAATCTTAAAACCTATGCAGTCAGATTTAGTATGTGGCAAGTGATTTTTAGGCCAAATTTCAGACTTATAGACCAATATTTGGTACTGGTTTGGGCTGATTTACATCTATTTTTGGCTATATTTAGAACACTATTTTGGTGAAATATTTTCTGGTTAGACATGTAATGCTCCAAATGTGCCTAAAATATCCTCATTAATTATTAGAATATGCATAAAATTAAATTTGGGCTTCAGATTGGCAATATTAGAATATAATTGACATCTTCCACCTGAGGGGTAACCTGGGGCCCCCCACACCCGGAAATTGAAATTTTTAATGTGGCCCTCGACTATGCCAGCCTAATACAAATTCATTCTCTGATATAAACTGAGTTTCCTGTAAAAATTTCAGCCAGATTGACCAACTTTAAGGGGTGGTTTGGGCTGATCTGGCATTTTACCTATCCCTCGCCAACTACACTCCCTGAACCTGTACTTTGGGCTACATATGTATTTCTGAAGGAACACAATACTAAAATTCATTTCAGGGGCGACTCCTGTGTGATTCAATATGGTTTTCAACCTTGAATCTACCTTAATTGAGAATATATCAGCATTTCCTGATACAGCCATCTGAGGCTGTATTTTCGTCTTCCTGGATCAAATATGACACATATGACACCACTGGTATACCAGATGTAATCCTAAAACCTATGCAGTCAGATTTAGTATGTGGCAAGTGATTTTTAGGCCAAATTTCAGACTTATAGACCAATATTTGGTACTGGTTTGGGCTGATTTACATCTATTTTTGGCTATATTTAGAACACTATTTTGGTGAAATATTTTCTGGTTAGACATGTAATGCTCCAAATGTGCCTAAAATATCCTCATTAATTATTAGAATATGCATAAAATTAAATTTGGGCTTCAGATTGGCAATATTAGAATATAATTGACATCTTCCACCTGAGGGGTAACCTGGGGCCCCCCACACCCGGAAATTGAAATTTTTAATGTGGCCCTCGAGTATGCCAGCCTAATACAAATTCATTCTCTGATATAAACTGAGTTTCCTGTAAAAATTTCAGCCAGATTGACCAACTTTAAGGGGTGGTTTGGGCTGATCTGGCATTTTACCTATCCCTCGCCAACTACACTCCCTGAACCTGTACTTTGGGCTACATATGTATTTCTGAAGGAACACAATACTAAAATTCATTTCAGGGGCGACTCCTGTGTGATTCAATATGGTTTTCAACCTTGAATCTACCTTAATTGAGAATATATCAGCATTTCCTGATACAGCCATCTGAGGGTGTATTTTCGTCTTCCTGGATCAAATATGACACATATGACACCACTGGTATACCAGATGTAATCCTAAAACCTATGCAGTCAGATTTAGTATGTGGCAAGTGATTTTTAGGCCAAATTTCAGACTTATAGACCAATATTTGGTACTGGTTTGGGCTGATTTACATCTATTTTTGGCTATATTTAGAACACTATTTTGGTGAAATATTTTCTGGTTAGACATGTAATGCTCCAAATGTGCCTAAAATATCCTCATTAATTATTAGAATATGCATAAAATTAAATTTGGGCTTCAGATTGGCAATATTAGAATATAATTGACATCTTCCACCTGAGGGGTAACCTGGGGCCCCCCCCACACCCCGGAAATTGAAATTTTTAATGTGGCCCTCGAGTATGCCAGCCTAATACAAATTCATTCTCTGATATAAACTGAGTTTCCTGTAAAAATTTCAGCCAGATTGACCAACTTTAAGGGGTGGTTTGGGCTGATCTGGCATTTTACCTATCCCTCGCCAACTACACTCCCTGAACCTGTACTTTGGGCTACATATGTATTTCTGAAGGAACACAATACTAAAATTCATTTCAGGGGCGACTCCTGTGTGATTCAATATGGTTTTCAACCTTGAATCTACCTTAATTGAGAATATATCAGCATTTCCTGATACAGCCATCTGAGGCTGTATTTTCGCCTTCCTGGATCACATATGACACATATGACACCACTGGTATACCAGATGTAATCCTAAAACCTATGCAGTCAGATTTAGTATGTGGCAAGTGATTTTTAGGCCAAATTTCAGACTTATAGACCAATATTTGGTACTGGTTTGGGCTGATTTACATCTATTTTTGGCTATATTTAGAACACTATTTTGGTGAAATATTTTCTGGTTAGACATGTAATGCTCCAAATGTGCCTAAAATATCCTCATTAATTATTAGAATATGCATAAAATTAAATTTGGGCTTCAGATTGGCAATATTAGAATATAATTGACATCTTCCACCTGAGGGGTAACCTGGGGCCCCCCACACCCCGGAAATTGAAATTTTTAATGTGGCCCTCGAGTATGCCAGCCTAATACAAATTCATTCTCTGATATAAACTGAGTTTCCTGTAAAAATTTCAGCCAGATTGACCAACTTTAAGGGGTGGTTTGGGCTGATCTGGCATTTTACCTATCCCTCGCCAACTACACTCCCTGAACCTGTACTTTGGGCTACATATGTATTTCTGAAGGAACACAATACTAAAATTCATTTCAGGGGCGACTCCTGTGTGATTCAATATGGTTTTCAACCTTGAATCTACCTTAATTGAGAATATATCAGCATTTCCTGATACAGCCATCTGAGGCTGTATTTTCGCCTTCCTGGATCACATATGACACATATGACACCACTGGTATACCAGATGTAATCCTAAAACCTATGCAGTCAGATTTAGTATGTGGCAAGTGATTTTTAGGCCAAATTTCAGACTTATAGACCAATATTTGGTACTGGTTTGGGCTGATTTACATCTATTTTTGGCTATATTTAGAACACTATTTTGGTGAAATATTTTCTGGTTAGACATGTAATGCTCCAAATGTGCCTAAAATATCCTCATTAATTATTAGAATATGCATAAAATTAAATTTGGGCTTCAGATTGGCAATATTAGAATATAATTGACATCTTCCACCTGAGGGGTAACCTGGGGCCCCCCCCACACCCCGGAAATTGAAATTTTTAATGTGGCCCTCGAGTATGCCAGCCTAATACAAATTCATTCTCTGATATAAACTGAGTTTCCTGTAAAAATTTCAGCCAGATTGACCAACTTTAAGGGGTGGTTTGGGCTGATCTGGCATTTTACCTATCCCTCGCCAACTACACTCCCTGCACCTGTACTTTGGGCTACATATGTATTTCTGAAGGAACACAATACTAAAATTCATTTCAGGGGCGACTCCTGTGTGATTCAATATGGTTTTCAACCTTGAATCTACCTTAATTGAGAATATATCAGCATTTCCTGATACAGCCATCTGAGGCTGTATTTTCGCCTTCCTGGATCACATATGACACATATGACACCACTGGTATACCAGATGTAATCCTAAAACCTATGCAGTCAGATTTAGTATGTGGCAAGTGATTTTTAGGCCAAATTTCAGACTTATAGACCAATATTTGGTACTGGTTTGGGCTGATTTACATCTATTTTTGGCTATATTTAGAACACTATTTTGGTGAAATATTTTCTGGTTAGACATGTAATGCTCCAAATGTGCCTAAAATATCCTCATTAATTATTAGAATATGCATAAAATTAAATTTGGGCTTCAGATTGGCAATATTAGAATATAATTGACATCTTCCACCTGAGGGGTAACCTGGGGCCCCCCCCACACCCCGGAAATTGAAATTTTTAATGTGGCCCTCGAGTATGCCAGCCTAATACAAATTCATTCTCTGATATAAACTGAGTTTCCTGTAAAAATTTCAGCCAGATTGACCAACTTTAAGGGGTGGTTTGGGCTGATCTGGCATTTTACCTATCCCTCGCCAACTACACTCCCTGAACCTGTACTTTGGGCTACATATGTATTTCTGAAGGAACACAATACTAAAATTCATTTCAGGGGCGACTCCTGTGTGATTCAATATGGTTTTCAACCTTGAATCTACCTTAATTGAGAATATATCAGCATTTCCTGATACAGCCATCTGAGGCTGTATTTTCGCCTTCCTGGATCACATATGACACATATGACACCACTGGTATACCAGATGTAATCCTAAAACCTATGCAGTCAGATTTAGTATGTGGCAAGTGATTTTTAGGCCAAATTTCAGACTTATAGACCAATATTTGGTACTGGTTTGGGCTGATTTACATCTATTTTTGGCTATATTTAGAACACTATTTTGGTGAAATATTTTCTGGTTAGACATGTAATGCTCCAAATGTGCCTAAAATATCCTCATTAATTATTAGAATATGCATAAAATTAAATTTGGGCTTCAGATTGGCAATATTAGAATATAATTGACATCTTCCACCTGAGGGGTAACCTGGGGCCCCCCACACCCCGGAAATTGAAATTTTTAATGTGGCCCTCGAGTATGCCAGCCTAATACAAATTCATTCTCTGATATAAACTGAGTTTCCTGTAAAAATTTCAGCCAGATTGACCAACTTTAAGGGGTGGTTTGGGCTGATCTGGCATTTTACCTATCCCTCGCCAACTACACTCCCTGAACCTGTACTTTGGGCTACATATGTATTTCTGAAGGAACACAATACTAAAATTCATTTCAGGGGCGACTCCTGTGTGATTCAATATGGTTTTCAACCTTGAATCTACCTTAATTGAGAATATATCAGCATTTCCTGATACAGCCATCTGAGGCTGTATTTTCGCCTTCCTGGATCACATATGACACATATGACACCACTGGTATACCAGATGTAATCCTAAAACCTATGCAGTCAGATTTAGTATGTGGCAAGTGATTTTTAGGCCAAATTTCAGACTTATAGACCAATATTTGGTACTGGTTTGGGCTGATTTACATCTATTTTTGGCTATATTTAGAACACTATTTTGGTGAAATATTTTCTGGTTAGACATGTAATGCTCCAAATGTGCCTAAAATATCCTCATTAATTATTAGAATATGCATAAAATTAAATTTGGGCTTCAGATTGGCAATATTAGAATATAATTGACATCTTCCACCTGAGGGGTAACCTGGGGCCCCCCCCACACCCCGGAAATTGAAATTTTTAATGTGGCCCTCGAGTATGCCAGCCTAATACAAATTCATTCTCTGATATAAACTGAGTTTCCTGTAAAAATTTCAGCCAGATTGACCAACTTTAAGGGGTGGTTTGGGCTGATCTGGCATTTTACCTATCCCTCGCCAACTACACTCCCTGCACCTGTACTTTGGGCTACATATGTATTTCTGAAGGAACACAATACTAAAATTCATTTCAGGGGCGACTCCTGTGTGATTCAATATGGTTTTCAACCTTGAATCTACCTTAATTGAGAATATATCAGCATTTCCTGATACAGCCATCTGAGGCTGTATTTTCGCCTTCCTGGATCACATATGACACATATGACACCACTGGTATACCAGATGTAATCCTAAAACCTATGCAGTCAGATTTAGTATGTGGCAAGTGATTTTTAGGCCAAATTTCAGACTTATAGACCAATATTTGGTACTGGTTTGGGCTGATTTACATCTATTTTTGGCTATATTTAGAACACTATTTTGGTGAAATATTTTCTGGTTAGACATGTAATGCTCCAAATGTGCCTAAAATATCCTCATTAATTATTAGAATATGCATAAAATTAAATTTGGGCTTCAGATTGGCAATATTAGAATATAATTGACATCTTCCACCTGAGGGGTAACCTGGGGCCCCCCCACACCCCGGAAATTGAAATTTTTAATGTGGCCCTCGAGTATGCCAGCCTAATACAAATTCATTCTCTGATATAAACTGAGTTTCCTGTAAAAATTTCAGCCAGATTGACCAACTTTAAGGGGTTGTTTGGGCTGATCTGGCATTTTACCTATCCCTCGCCAACTACACTCCCTGAACCTGTACTTTGGGCTACATATGTATTTCTGAAGGAACACAATACTAAAATTCATTTCAGGGGCGACTCCTGTGTGATTCAATGTGGTTTTCAACCTTGAATCTACCTTAATTGAGAATATAACAGCATTTCCTGATACAGCCATCTGAGGCTGTATTTTCGCCTTCCTGGATCACATATGACACATATGACACCACTGGTATACCAGATGTAATCCTAAAACCTATGCAGTCAGATTTAGTATGTGGCAAGTGATTTTTAGGCCAAATTTCAGACTTATAGACCAATATTTGGTACTGGTTTGGGCTGATTTACATCTATTTTTGGCTATATTTAGAACACTATTTTGGTGAAATATTTTCTGGTTAGACATGTAATGCTCCAAATGTGCCTAAAATATCCTCATTAATTATTAGAATATGCATAAAATTAAATTTGGGCTTCAGATTGGCAATATTAGAATATAATTGACATCTTCCACCTGAGGGGTAACCTGGGGCCCCCCACACCCCGGAAATTGAAATTTTTAATGTGGCCCTCGAGTATGCCAGCCTAATACAAATTCATTCTCTGATATAAACTGAGTTTCCTGTAAAAATTTCAGCCAGATTGACCAACTTTAAGGGGTGGTTTGGGCTGATCTGGCATTTTACCTATCCCTCGCCAACTACACTCCCTGAACCTGTACTTTGGGCTACATATGTATTTCTGAAGGAACACAATACTAAAATTCATTTCAGGGGCGACTCCTGTGTGATTCAATATGGTTTTCAACCTTGAATCTACCTTAATTGAGAATATATCAGCATTTCCTGATACAGCCATCTGAGGCTGTATTTTCGCCTTCCTGGATCACATATGACACATATGACACCACTGGTATACCAGATGTAATCCTAAAACCTATGCAGTCAGATTTAGTATGTGGCAAGTGATTTTTAGGCCAAATTTCAGACTTATAGACCAATATTTGGTACTGGTTTGGGCTGATTTACATCTATTTTTGGCTATATTTAGAACACTATTTTGGTGAAATATTTTCTGGTTAGACATGTAATGCTCCAAATGTGCCTAAAATATCCTCATTAATTATTAGAATATGCATAAAATTAAATTTGGGCTTCAGATTGGCAATATTAGAATATAATTGACATCTTCCACCTGAGGGGTAACCTGGGACCCCCCCACACCCCGGAAATTGAAATTTTTAATGTGGCCCTCGAGTATGCCAGCCTAATACAAATTCATTCTCTGATATAAACTGAGTTTCCTGTAAAAATTTCAGCCAGATTGACCAACTTTAAGGGGTGGTTTGGGCTGATCTGGCATTTTACCTATCCCTCGCCAACTACACTCCCTGAACCTGTACTTTGGGCTACATATGTATTTCTGAAGGAACACAATACTAAAATTCATTTCAGGGGCGACTCCTGTGTGATTCAATATGGTTTTCAACCTTGAATCTACCTTAATTGAGAATATATCAGCATTTCCTGATACAGCCATCTGAGGCTGTATTTTCGCCTTCCTGGATCACATATGACACATATGACACCACTGGTATACCATATGTAATCCTAAAACCTATGCAGTCAGATTTAGTATGTGGCAAGTGATTTTTAGGCCAAATTTCAGACTTATAGACCAATATTTGGTACTGGTTTGGGCTGATTTACATCTATTTTTGGCTATATTTAGAACACTATTTTGGTGAAATATTTTCTGGTTAGACATGTAATGCTCCAAATGTGCCTAAAATATCCTCATTAATTATTAGAATATGCATAAAATTAAATTTGGGCTTCAGATTGTCAATATTAGAATATAATTGACATCTTCCACCTGAGGGGTAACCTGGGCCCCCCCCCCCCCACCCCGGAAATTGAAATTCTTAATGTGGCCCTCGAGTATGCCAGCCTAATACAAATTCATTCTCTGATATAAACTGAGTTTCCTGTAAAAATTTCAGCCAGATTGACCAACTTTAAGGGGTGGTTTGGGCTGATCTGGCATTTTACCTATCCCTCGCCAACTACACTCCCTGAACCTGTACTTTGGGCTACATATGTATTTCTGAAGGAACACAATACTAAAATTCATTTCAGGGGCGACTCCTGTGTGATTCAATATGGTTTTCAACCTTGAATCTACCTTAATTGAGAATATATCAGCATTTCCTGATACAGCCATCTGAGGCTGTATTTTCGCCTTCCTGGATCACATATGACACATATGACACCACTGGTATACCAGATGCAATCCTAAAACCTATGCAGTCAGATTTAGTATGTGGCAAGTGATTTTTAGGCCAAATTTCAGACGTATAGACCAATATTTGGTACTGGTTTGGGCTGATTTACATCTATTTTTGGCTATATTTAGAACACTATTTTGGTGAAATATTTTCTGGTTAGACATGTAATGCTCCAAATGTGCCTAAAATATCCTCATTAATTATTAGAATATGCATAAAATTAAATTTGGGCTTCAGATTGGCAATATTAGAATATAATTGACATCTTCCACCTGAGGGGTAACCTGGGGCCCCCCCCCCCACCCCGGAAATTGAAATTCTTAATGTGGCCCTCGAGTATGCCAGCCTAATACAAATTCATTCTCTGATATAAACTGAGTTTCCTGTAAAAATTTCAGCCAGATTGACCAACTTTAAGGGGTGGTTTGGGCTGATCTGGCATTTTACCTATCCCTCGCCAACTACACTCCCTGAACCTGTACTTTGGGCTACATATGTATTTCTGAAGGAACACAATACTAAAATTCATTTCAGGGGCGACTCCTGTGTGATTCAATATGGTTTTCAACCTTGAATCTACCTTAATTGAGAATATATCAGCATTTCCTGATACAGCCATCTGAGGCTGTATTTTCGCCTTCCTGGATCACATATGACACATATGACACCACTGGTATACCAGATGTAATCCTAAAACCTATGCAGTCAGATTTAGTATGTGGCAAGTGATTTTTAGGCCAAATTTCAGACGTATAGACCAATATTTGGTACTGGTTTGGGCTGATTTACATCTATTTTTGGCTATATTTAGAACACTATTTTGGTGAAATATTTTCTGGTTAGACATGTAATGCTCCAAATGTGCCTAAAATATCCTCATTAATTATTAGAATATGCATAAAATTAAATTTGGGCTTCAGATTGGCAATATTAGAATATAATTGACATCTTCCACCTGAGGGGTAACCTGGGGCCCCCCCCACACCCCGGAAATTGAAATTTTTAATGTGGCCCTCGAGTATGCCAGCCTAATACAAATTCATTCTCTGATATAAACTGAGTTTCCTGTAAAAATTTCAGCCAGATTGACCAACTTTAAGGGGTGGTTTGGGCTGATCTGGCATTTTACCTATCCCTCGCCAACTACACTCCCTGCACCTGTACTTTGGGCTACATATGTATTTCTGAAGGAACACAATACTAAAATTCATTTCAGGGGCGACTCCTGTGTGATTCAATATGGTTTTCAACCTTGAATCTACCTTAATTGAGAATATATCAGCATTTCCTGATACAGCCATCTGAGGCTGTATTTTCGCCTTCCTGGATCACATATGACACATATGACACCACTGGTATACCAGATGTAATCCTAAAACCTATGCAGTCAGATTTAGTATGTGGCAAGTGATTTTTAGGCCAAATTTCAGACTTATAGACCAATATTTGGTACTGGTTTGGGCTGATTTACATCTATTTTTGGCTATATTTAGAACACTATTTTGGTGAAATATTTTCTGGTTAGACATGTAATGCTCCAAATGTGCCTAAAATATCCTCATTAATTATTAGAATATGCATAAAATTAAATTTGGGCTTCAGATTGGCAATATTAGAATATAATTGACATCTTCCACCTGAGGGGTAACCTGGGGCCCCCCCACACCCCGGAAATTGAAATTTTTAATGTGGCCCTCGAGTATGCCAGCCTAATACAAATTCATTCTCTGATATAAACTGAGTTTCCTGTAAAAATTTCAGCCAGATTGACCAACTTTAAGGGGTTGTTTGGGCTGATCTGGCATTTTACCTATCCCTCGCCAACTACACTCCCTGAACCTGTACTTTGGGCTACATATGTATTTCTGAAGGAACACAATACTAAAATTCATTTCAGGGGCGACTCCTGTGTGATTCAATATGGTTTTCAACCTTGAATCTACCTTAATTGAGAATATATCAGCATTTCCTGATACAGCCATCTGAGGCTGTATTTTCGCCTTCCTGGATCACATATGACACATATGACACCACTGGTATACCAGATGTAATCCTAAAACCTATGCAGTCAGATTTAGTATGTGGCAAGTGATTTTTAGGCCAAATTTCAGACTTATAGACCAATATTTGGTACTGGTTTGGGCTGATTTACATCTATTTTTGGCTATATTTAGAACACTATTTTGGTGAAATATTTTCTGGTTAGACATGTAATGCTCCAAATGTGCCTAAAATATCCTCATTAATTATTAGAATATGCATAAAATTAAATTTGGGCTTCAGATTGGCAATATTAGAATATAATTGACATCTTCCACCTGAGGGGTAACCTGGGGCCCCCCCACACCCCGGAAATTGAAATTTTTAATGTGGCCCTCGAGTATGCCAGCCTAATACAAATTCATTCTCTGATATAAACTGAGTTTCCTGTAAAAATTTCAGCCAGATTGACCAACTTTAAGGGGTTGTTTGGGCTGATCTGGCATTTTACCTATCCCTCGCCAACTACACTCCCTGAACCTGTACTTTGGGCTACATATGTATTTCTGAAGGAACACAATACTAAAATTCATTTCAGGGGCGACTCCTGTGTGATTCAATGTGGTTTTCAACCTTGAATCTACCTTAATTGAGAATATAACAGCATTTCCTGATACAGCCATCTGAGGCTGTATTTTCGCCTTCCTGGATCACATATGACACATATGACACCACTGGTATACCAGATGTAATCCTAAAACCTATGCAGTCAGATTTAGTATGTGGCAAGTGATTTTTAGGCCAAATTTCAGACTTATAGACCAATATTTGGTACTGGTTTGGGCTGATTTACATCTATTTTTGGCTATATTTAGAACACTATTTTGGTGAAATATTTTCTGGTTAGACATGTAATGCTCCAAATGTGCCTAAAATATCCTCATTAATTATTAGAATATGCATAAAATTAAATTTGGGCTTCAGATTGGCAATATTAGAATATAATTGACATCTTCCACCTGAGGGGTAACCTGGGGCCCCCCACACCCCGGAAATTGAAATTTTTAATGTGGCCCTCGAGTATGCCAGCCTAATACAAATTCATTCTCTGATATAAACTGAGTTTCCTGTAAAAATTTCAGCCAGATTGACCAACTTTAAGGGGTGGTTTGGGCTGATCTGGCATTTTACCTATCCCTCGCCAACTACACTCCCTGAACCTGTACTTTGGGCTACATATGTATTTCTGAAGGAACACAATACTAAAATTCATTTCAGGGGCGACTCCTGTGTGATTCAATATGGTTTTCAACCTTGAATCTACCTTAATTGAGAATATATCAGCATTTCCTGATACAGCCATCTGAGGCTGTATTTTCGCCTTCCTGGATCACATATGACACATATGACACCACTGGTATACCAGATGTAATCCTAAAACCTATGCAGTCAGATTTAGTATGTGGCAAGTGATTTTTAGGCCAAATTTCAGACTTATAGATCAATATTTGGTACTGGTTTGGGCTGATTTACATCTATTTTTGGCTATATTTAGAACACTATTTTGGTGAAATATTTTCTGGTTAGACATGTAATGCTCCAAATGTGCCTAAAATATCCTCATTAATTATTAGAATATGCATAAAATTAAATTTGGGCTTCAGATTGGCAATATTAGAATATAATTGACATCTTCCACCTGAGGGGTAACCTGGGACCCCCCCACACCCCGGAAATTGAAATTTTTAATGTGGCCCTCGAGTATGCCAGCCTAATACAAATTCATTCTCTGATATAAACTGAGTTTCCTGTAAAAATTTCAGCCAGATTGACCAACTTTAAGGGGTGGTTTGGGCTGATCTGGCATTTTACCTATCCCTCGCCAACTACACTCCCTGAACCTGTACTTTGGGCTACATATGTATTTCTGAAGGAACACAATACTAAAATTCATTTCAGGGGCGACTCCTGTGTGATTCAATATGGTTTTCAACCTTGAATCTACCTTAATTGAGAATATATCAGCATTTCCTGATACAGCCATCTGAGGCTGTATTTTCGCCTTCCTGGATCACATATGACACATATGACACCACTGGTATACCAGATGTAATCCTAAAACCTATGCAGTCAGATTTAGTATGTGGCAAGTGATTTTTAGGCCAAATTTCAGACGTATAGACCAATATTTGGTACTGGTTTGGGCTGATTTACATCTATTTTTGGCTATATTTAGAACACTATTTTGGTGAAATATTTTCTGGTTAGACATGTAATGCTCCAAATGTGCCTAAAATATCCTCATTAATTATTAGAATATGCATAAAATTAAATTTGGGCTTCAGATTGGCAATATTAGAATATAATTGACATCTTCCACCTGAGGGGTAACCTGGGGCCCCCCCCACACCCCGGAAATTGAAATTTTTAATGTGGCCCTCGAGTATGCCAGCCTAATACAAATTCATTCTCTGATATAAACTGAGTTTCCTGTAAAAATTTCAGCCAGATTGACCAACTTTAAGGGGTGGTTTGGGCTGATCTGGCATTTTACCTATCCCTCGCCAACTACACTCCCTGAACCTGTACTTTGGGCTACATATGTATTTCTGAAGGAACACAATACTAAAATTCATTTCAGGGGCGACTCCTGTGTGATTCAATATGGTTTTCAACCTTGAATCTACCTTAATTGAGAATATATCAGCATTTCCTGATACAGCCATCTGAGGCTGTATTTTCGCCTTCCTGGATCACATATGACACATATGACACCACTGGTATACCAGATGTAATCCTAAAACCTATGCAGTCAGATTTAGTATGTGGCAAGTGATTTTTAGGCCAAATTTCAGACTTATAGACCAATATTTGGTACTGGTTTGGGCTGATTTACATCTATTTTTGGCTATATTTAGAACACTATTTTGGTGAAATATTTTCTGGTTAGACATGTAATGCTCCAAATGTGCCTAAAATATCCTCATTAATTATTAGAATATGCATAAAATTAAATTTGGGCTTCAGATTGGCAATATTAGAATATAATTGACATCTTCCACCTGAGGGGTAACCTGGGGCCCCCCCACACCCCGGAAATTGAAATTTTTAATGTGGCCCTCGAGTATGCCAGCCTAATACAAATTCATTCTCTGATATAAACTGAGTTTCCTGTAAAAATTTCAGCCAGATTGACCAACTTTAAGGGGTGGTTTGGGCTGATCTGGCATTTTACCTATCCCTCGCCAACTACACTCCCTGAACCTGTACTTTGGGCTACATATGTATTTCTGAAGGAACACAATACTAAAATTCATTTCAGGGGCGACTCCTGTGTGATTCAATGTGGTTTTCAACCTTGAATCTACCTTAATTGAGAATATATCAGCATTTCCTGATACAGCCATCTGAGGCTGTATTTTCGCCTTCCTGGATCACATATGACACATATGACACCACTGGTATACCAGATGTAATCCTAAAACCTATGCAGTCAGATTTAGTATGTGGCAAGTGATTTTTAGGCCAAATTTCAGACTTATAGACCAATATTTGGTACTGGTTTGGGCTGATTTACATCTATTTTTGGCTATATTTAGAACACTATTTTGGTGAAATATTTTCTGGTTAGACATGTAATGCTCCAAATGTGCCTAAAATATCCTCATTAATTATTAGAATATGCATAAAATTAAATTTGGGCTTCAGATTGGCAATATTAGAATATAATTGACATCTTCCACCTGAGGGGTAACCTGGGGCCCCCCCACACCCCGGAAATTGAAATTTTAATGTGGCCCTCGAGTATGCCAGCCTAATACAAATTCATTCTCTGATATAAACTGAGTTTCCTGTAAAAATTTCAGCCAGATTGACCAACTTTAAGGGGTGGTTTGGGCTGATCTGGCATTTTACCTATCCCTCGCCAACTACACTCCCTGAACCTGTACTTTGGGCTACATATATATTTCTGAAGGAACACAATACTAAAATTCATTTCAGGGGCGACTCCTGTGTGATTCAATATGGTTTTCAACCTTGAATCTACCTTAATTGAGAATATATCAGCATTTCCTGATACAGCCATCTGAGGCTGTATTTTCGCCTTCCTGGATCACATATGACACATATGACACCACTGGTATACCAGATGTAATCCTAAAACCTATGCAGTCAGATTTAGTAGGTGGCAAGTGATTTTTAGGCCAAATTTCAGACTTATAGACCAATATTTGGTACTGGTTTGGGCTGATTTACATCTATTTTTGGCTATATTTAGAACACTATTTTGGTGAAATATTTTCTGGTTAGACATGTAATGCTCCAAATGTGCCTAAAATATCCTCATTAATTATTAGAATATGCATAAAATTAAATTTGGGCTTCAGATTGGCAATATTAGAATATAATTGACATCTTCCACCTGAGGGGTAACCTGGGCCCCCCCCACACCCCGGAAATTGAAATTTTTAATGTGGCCCTCGAGTATGCCAGCCTAATACAAATTCATTCTCTGATATAAACTGAGTTTCCTGTAAAAATTTCAGCCAGATTGACCAACTTTAAGGGGTGGTTTGGGCTGATCTGGCATTTTACCTATCCCTCGCCAACTACACTCCCTGAACCTGTACTTTGGGCTACATATATATTTCTGAAGGAACACAATACTAAAATTCATTTCAGGGGCTACTCCTGTGTGATTCAATATGGTTTTCAACCTTGAATCTACCTTAATTGAGAATATATCAGCATTTCCTGATACAGCCATCTGAGGCTGTATTTTCGCCTTCCTGGATCACATATGACACATATGACACCACTGGTATACCAGATGTAATCCTAAAACCTATGCAGTCAGATTAAGTAGGTGGCAAGTGATTTTTAGGCCAAATTTCAGACTTATAGACCAATATTTGGTACTGGTTTGGGCTGATTTACATCTATTTTTGGCTATATTTAGAACACTATTTTGGTGAAATATTTTCTGGTTAGACATGTAATGCTCCAAATGTGCCTAAAATATCCTCATTAATTATTAGAATATGCATAAAATTAAATTTGGGCTTCAGATTGGCAATATTAGAATATAATTGACATCTTCCACCTGAGGGGTAACCTGGGGCCCCCCCACACCCCGGAAATTGAAATTTTTAATGTGGCCCTCGAGTATGCCAGCCTAATACAAATTCATTCTCTGATATAAACTGAGTTTCCTGTAAAAATTTCAGCCAGATTGACCAACTTTAAGGGGTGGTTTGGGCTGATCTGGCATTTTACCTATCCCTCGCCAACTACACTCCCTGAACCTGTACTTTGGGCTACATATGTATTTCTGAAGGAACACAATACTAAAATTCATTTCAGGGGCGACTCCTGTGTGATTCAATATGGTTTTCAACCTTGAATCTACCTTAATTGAGAATATATCAGCATTTCCTGATACAGCCATCTGAGGCTGTATTTTCGCCTTCCTGGATCACATATGACACATATGACACCACTGGTATACCAAATGTAATCCTAAAACCTATGCAGTCAGATTTAGTATGTGGCAAGTGATTTTTAGGCCAAATTTCAGACTTATAGACCAATATTTGGTACTGGTTTGGGCTGATTTACATCTATTTTTGGCTATATTTAGAACACTATTTTGGTGAAATATTTTCTGGTTAGACATGTAATGCTCCAAATGTGCCTAAAATATCCTCATTAATTATTAGAATATGCATAAAATTAAATTTGGGCTTCAGATTGGCAATATTAGAATATAATTGACATCTTCCACCTGAGGGGTAACCTGGGGCCCCCCCACACCCCGGAAATTGAAATTTTTAATGTGGCCCTCGAGTATGCCAGCCTAATACAAATTCATTCTCTGATATAAACTGAGCTTCCTGTAAAAATTTCAGCCAGATTGACCAACTTTAAGGGGTGGTTTGGGCTGATCTGGCATTTTACCTATCCCTCGCCAACTACACTCCCTGAACCTGTACTTTGGGCTACATATGTATTTCTGAAGGAACACAATACTAAAATTCATTTCAGGGGCGACTCCTGTGTGATTCAATGTGGTTTTCAACCTTGAATCTACCTTAATTGAGAATATATCAGCATTTCCTGATACAGCCATCTGAGGCTGTATTTTCGCCTTCCTGGATCACATATGACACATATGACACCACTGGTATACCAGATGTAATCCTAAAACCTATGCAGTCAGATTTAGTATGTGGCAAGTGATTTTTAGGCCAAATTTCAGACTTATAGACCAATATTTGGTACTGGTTTGGGCTGATTTACATCTATTTTTGGCTATATTTAGAACACTATTTTGGTGAAATATTTTCTGGTTAGACATGTAATGCTCCAAATGTGCCTAAAATATCCTCATTAATTATTAGAATATGCATAAAATTAAATTTGGGCTTCAGATTGGCAATATTAGAATATAATTGACATCTTCCACCTGAGGGGTAACCTGGGGCCCCCCCACACCCCGGAAATTGAAATTTTAATGTGGCCCTCGAGTATGCCAGCCTAATACAAATTCATTCTCTGATATAAACTGAGTTTCCTGTAAAAATTTCAGCCAGATTGACCAACTTTAAGGGGTGGTTTGGGCTGATCTGGCATTTTACCTATCCCTCGCCAACTACACTCCCTGAACCTGTACTTTGGGCTACATATATATTTCTGAAGGAACACAATACTAAAATTCATTTCAGGGGCGACTCCTGTGTGATTCAATATGGTTTTCAACCTTGAATCTACCTTAATTGAGAATATATCAGCATTTCCTGATACAGCCATCTGAGGCTGTATTTTCGCCTTCCTGGATCACATATGACACATATGACACCACTGGTATACCAGATGTAATCCTAAAACCTATGCAGTCAGATTTAGTAGGTGGCAAGTGATTTTTAGGCCAAATTTCAGACTTATAGACCAATATTTGGTACTGGTTTGGGCTGATTTACATCTATTTTTGGCTATATTTAGAACACTATTTTGGTGAAATATTTTCTGGTTAGACATGTAATGCTCCAAATGTGCCTAAAATATCCTCATTAATTATTAGAATATGCATAAAATTAAATTTGGGCTTCAGATTGGCAATATTAGAATATAATTGACATCTTCCACCTGAGGGGTAACCTGGGGCCCCCCCCACACCCCGGAAATTGAAATTTTTAATGTGGCCCTCGAGTATGCCAGCCTAATACAAATTCATTCTCTGATATAAACTGAGTTTCCTGTAAAAATTTCAGCCAGATTGACCAACTTTAAGGGGTGGTTTGGGCTGATCTGGCATTTTACCTATCCCTCGCCAACTACACTCCCTGAACCTGTACTTTGGGCTACATATATATTTCTGAAGGAACACAATACTAAAATTCATTTCAGGGGCTACTCCTGTGTGATTCAATATGGTTTTCAACCTTGAATCTACCTTAATTGAGAATATATCAGCATTTCCTGATACAGCCATCTGAGGCTGTATTTTCGCCTTCCTGGATCACATATGACACATATGACACCACTGGTATACCAGATGTAATCCTAAAACCTATGCAGTCAGATTAAGTAGGTGGCAAGTGATTTTTAGGCCAAATTTCAGACTTATAGACCAATATTTGGTACTGGTTTGGGCTGATTTACATCTATTTTTGGCTATATTTAGAACACTATTTTGGTGAAATATTTTCTGGTTAGACATGTAATGCTCCAAATGTGCCTAAAATATCCTCATTAATTATTAGAATATGCATAAAATTAAATTTGGGCTTCAGATTGGCAATATTAGAATATAATTGACATCTTCCACCTGAGGGGTAACCTGGGGCCCCCCCACACCCCGGAAATTGAAATTTTTAATGTGGCCCTCGAGTATGCCAGCCTAATACAAATTCATTCTCTGATATAAACTGAGTTTCCTGTAAAAATTTCAGCCAGATTGACCAACTTTAAGGGGTGGTTTGGGCTGATCTGGCATTTTACCTATCCCTCGCCAACTACACTCCCTGAACCTGTACTTTGGGCTACATATGTATTTCTGAAGGAACACAATACTAAAATTCATTTCAGGGGCGACTCCTGTGTGATTCAATATGGTTTTCAACCTTGAATCTACCTTAATTGAGAATATATCAGCATTTCCTGATACAGCCATCTGAGGCTGTATTTTCGCCTTCCTGGATCACATATGACACATATGACACCACTGGTATACCAAATGTAATCCTAAAACCTATGCAGTCAGATTTAGTATGTGGCAAGTGATTTTTAGGCCAAATTTCAGACTTATAGACCAATATTTGGTACTGGTTTGGGCTGATTTACATCTATTTTTGGCTATATTTAGAACACTATTTTGGTGAAATATTTTCTGGTTAGACATGTAATGCTCCAAATGTGCCTAAAATATCCTCATTAATTATTAGAATATGCATAAAATTAAATTTGGGCTTCAGATTGGCAATATTAGAATATAATTGACATCTTCCACCTGAGGGGTAACCTGGGGCCCCCCCACACCCCGGAAATTGAAATTTTTAATGTGGCCCTCGAGTATGCCAGCCTAATACAAATTCATTCTCTGATATAAACTGAGCTTCCTGTAAAAATTTCAGCCAGATTGACCAACTTTAAGGGGTGGTTTGGGCTGATCTGGCATTTTACCTATCCCTCGCCAACTACACTCCCTGAACCTGTACTTTGGGCTACATATGTATTTCTGAAGGAACACAATACTAAAATTCATTTCAGGGGCGACTCCTGTGTGATTCAATGTGGTTTTCAACCTTGAATCTACCTTAATTGAGAATATATCAGCATTTCCTGATACAGCCATCTGAGGCTGTATTTTCGCCTTCCTGGATCACATATGACACATATGACACCACTGGTATACCAGATGTAATCCTAAAACCTATGCAGTCAGATTTAGTATGTGGCAAGTGATTTTTAGGCCAAATTTCAGACTTATAGACCAATATTTGGTACTGGTTTGGGCTGATTTACATCTATTTTTGGCTATATTTAGAACACTATTTTGGTGAAATATTTTCTGGTTAGACATGTAATGCTCCAAATGTGCCTAAAATATCCTCATTAATTATTAGAATATGCATAAAATTAAATTTGGGCTTCAGATTGGCAATATTAGAATATAATTGACATCTTCCACCTGAGGGGTAACCTGGGGCCCCCCCACACCCCGGAAATTGAAATTTTAATGTGGCCCTCGAGTATGCCAGCCTAATACAAATTCATTCTCTGATATAAACTGAGTTTCCTGTAAAAATTTCAGCCAGATTGACCAACTTTAAGGGGTGGTTTGGGCTGATCTGGCATTTTACCTATCCCTCGCCAACTACACTCCCTGAACCTGTACTTTGGGCTACATATATATTTCTGAAGGAACACAATACTAAAATTCATTTCAGGGGCGACTCCTGTGTGATTCAATATGGTTTTCAACCTTGAATCTACCTTAATTGAGAATATATCAGCATTTCCTGATACAGCCATCTGAGGCTGTATTTTCGCCTTCCTGGATCACATATGACACATATGACACCACTGGTATACCAGATGTAATCCTAAAACCTATGCAGTCAGATTTAGTAGGTGGCAAGTGATTTTTAGGCCAAATTTCAGACTTATAGACCAATATTTGGTACTGGTTTGGGCTGATTTACATCTATTTTTGGCTATATTTAGAACACTATTTTGGTGAAATATTTTCTGGTTAGACATGTAATGCTCCAAATGTGCCTAAAATATCCTCATTAATTATTAGAATATGCATAAAATTAAATTTGGGCTTCAGATTGGCAATATTAGAATATAATTGACATCTTCCACCTGAGGGGTAACCTGGGGCCCCCCCCACACCCCGGAAATTGAAATTTTTAATGTGGCCCTCGAGTATGCCAGCCTAATACAAATTCATTCTCTGATATAAACTGAGTTTCCTGTAAAAATTTCAGCCAGATTGACCAACTTTAAGGGGTGGTTTGGGCTGATCTGGCATTTTACCTATCCCTCGCCAACTACACTCCCTGAACCTGTACTTTGGGCTACATATATATTTCTCAAGGAACACAATACTAAAATTCATTTCAGGGGCTACTCCTGTGTGATTCAATATGGTTTTCAACCTTGAATCTACCTTAATTGAGAATATATCAGCATTTCCTGATACAGCCATCTGAGGCTGTATTTTCGCCTTCCTGGATCACATATGACACATATGACACCACTGGTATACCAGATGTAATCCTAAAACCTATGCAGTCAGATTAAGTAGGTGGCAAGTGATTTTTAGGCCAAATTTCAGACTTATAGACCAATATTTGGTACTGGTTTGGGCTGATTTACATCTATTTTTGGCTATATTTAGAACACTATTTTGGTGAAATATTTTCTGGTTAGACATGTAATGCTCCAAATGTGCCTAAAATATCCTCATTAATTATTAGAATATGCATAAAATTAAATTTGGGCTTCAGATTGGCAATATTAGAATATAATTGACATCTTCCACCTGAGGGGTAACCTGGGGCCCCCCCACACCCCGGAAATTGAAATTTTTAATGTGGCCCTCGAGTATGCCAGCCTAATACAAATTCATTCTCTGATATAAACTGAGTTTCCTGTAAAAATTTCAGCCAGATTGACCAACTTTAAGGGGTGGTTTGGGCTGATCTGGCATTTTACCTATCCCTCGCCAACTACACTCCCTGAACCTGTACTTTGGGCTACATATGTATTTCTGAAGGAACACAATACTAAAATTCATTTCAGGGGCGACTCCTGTGTGATTCAATATGGTTTTCAACCTTGAATCTACCTTAATTGAGAATATATCAGCATTTCCTGATACAGCCATCTGAGGCTGTATTTTCGCCTTCCTGGATCACATATGACACATATGACACCACTGGTATACCAAATGTAATCCTAAAACCTATGCAGTCAGATTTAGTATGTGGCAAGTGATTTTTAGGCCAAATTTCAGACTTATAGACCAATATTTGGTACTGGTTTGGGCTGATTTACATCTATTTTTGGCTATATTTAGAACACTATTTTGGTGAAATATTTTCTGGTTAGACATGTAATGCTCCAAATGTGCCTAAAATATCCTCATTAATTATTAGAATATGCATAAAATTAAATTTGGGCTTCAGATTGGCAATATTAGAATATAATTGACATCTTCCACCTGAGGGGTAACCTGGGGCCCCCCCACACCCCGGAAATTGAAATTTTTAATGTGGCCCTCGAGTATGCCAGCCTAATACAAATTCATTCTCTGATATAAACTGAGCTTCCTGTAAAAATTTCAGCCAGATTGACCAACTTTAAGGGGTGGTTTGGGCTGATCTGGCATTTTACCTATCCCTCGCCAACTACACTCCCTGAACCTGTACTTTGGGCTACATATGTATTTCTGAAGGAACACAATACTAAAATTCATTTCAGGGGCGACTCCTGTGTGATTCAATGTGGTTTTCAACCTTGAATCTACCTTAATTGAGAATATATCAGCATTTCCTGATACAGCCATCTGAGGCTGTATTTTCGCCTTCCTGGATCACATATGACACATATGACACCACTGGTATACCAGATGTAATCCTAAAACCTATGCAGTCAGATTTAGTATGTGGCAAGTGATTTTTAGGCCAAATTTCAGACTTATAGACCAATATTTGGTACTGGTTTGGGCTGATTTACATCTATTTTTGGCTATATTTAGAACACTATTTTGGTGAAATATTTTCTGGTTAGACATGTAATGCTCCAAATGTGCCTAAAATATCCTCATTAATTATTAGAATATGCATAAAATTAAATTTGGGCTTCAGATTGGCAATATTAGAATATAATTGACATCTTCCACCTGAGGGGTAACCTGGGGCCCCCCCACACCCCGGAAATTGAAATTTTTAATGTGGCCCTCGAGTATGCCAGCCTAATACAAATTCATTCTCTGATATAAACTGAGTTTCCTGTAAAAATTTCAGCCAGATTGACCAACTTTAAGGGGTGGTTTGGGCTGATCTGGCATTTTACCTATCCCTCGCCAACTACACTCCCTGAACCTGTACTTTGGGCTACATATGTATTTCTGAAGGAACACAATACTAAAATTCATTTCAGGGGCGACTCCTGTGTGATTCAATGTGGTTTTCAACCTTGAATCTACCTTAATTGAGAATATATCAGCATTTCCTGATACAGCCATCTGAGGCTGTATTTTCGCCTTCCTGGATCACATATGACACATATGACACCACTGGTATACCAGATGTAATCCTAAAACCTATGCAGTCAGATTTAGTAGGTGGCAAGTGATTTTTAGGCCAAATTTCAGACTTATAGACCAATATTTTGGTACTGGTTTGGGCTGATTTACATCTATTTTTGGCTATATTTAGAACACTATTTTGGTGAAATATTTTCTGGTTAGACATGTAATGCTCCAAATGTGCCTAAAATATCCTCATTAATTATTAGAATATGCATAAAATTAAATTTGGGCTTCAGATTGGCAATATTAGAATATAATTGACATCTTCCACCTGAGGGGTAACCTGGGGCCCCCCCACACCCCGAAAATTGAAATTTTTAATGTGGCCCTCGAGTATGCCAGCCTAATACAAATTCATTCTCTGATATAAACTGAGTTTCCTGTAAATATTTCAGCCAGATTGACCAACTTTAAGGGGTGGTTTGGGCTGATCTGGCATTTTACCTATCCCTCGCCAACTACACTCCCTGAACCTGTACTTTGGGCTACATATGTATTTCTGAAGGAACACAATACTAAAATTCATTTCAGGGGCGACTCCTGTGTGATTCAATATGGTTTTCAACCTTGAATCTACCTTAATTGAGAATATATCAGCATTTCCTGATACAGCCATCTGAGGCTGTATTTTCGCCTTCGTGGATCACATATGACACATATGACACCACTGGTATACCAGATGTAATCCTAAAACCTATGCAGTCAGATTTAGTATGTGGCAAGTGATTTTTAGGCCAAATTTCAGACTTATAGACCAATATTTGGTACTGGTTTGGGCTGATTTACATCTATTTTTGGCTATATTTAGAACACTATTTTGGTGAAATATTTTCTGGTTAGACATGTAATGCTCCAAATGTGCCTAAAATATCCTCATTAATTATTAGAATATGCATAAAATTAAATTTGGGCTTCAGATTGGCAATATTAGAATATAATTGACATCTTCCACCTGAGGGGTAACCTGGGGCCCCCCCCACACCCCGGAAATTGAAATTTTTAATGTGGCCCTCGAGTATGCCAGCCTAATACAAATTCATTCTCTGATATAAACTGAGTTTCCTGTAAAAATTTCAGCCAGATTGACCAACTTTAAGGGGTGGTTTGGGCTGATCTGGCATTTTACCTATCCCTCGCCAACTACACTCCCTGAACCTGTACTTTGGGCTACATATGTATTTCTGAAGGAACACAATACTAAAATTCATTTCAGGGGCGACTCCTGTGTGATTCAATATGGTTTTCAACCTTGAATCTACCTTAATTGAGAATATATCAGCATTTCCTGATACAGCCATCTGAGGCTGTATTTTCGTCTTCCTGGATCACATATGACACATATGACACCACTGGTATACCAGATGTAATCCTAAAACCTATGCAGTCAGATTTAGTATGTGGCAAGTGATTTTTAGGCCAAATTTCAGACTTATAGACCAATATTTGGTACTGGTTTGGGCTGATTTACATCTATTTTTGGCTATATTTAGAACACTATTTTGGTGAAATATTTTCTGGTTAGACATGTAATGCTCCAAATGTGCCTAAAATATCCTCATTAATTATTAGAATATGCATAAAATTAAATTTGGGCTTCAGATTGGCAATATTAGAATATAATTGACATCTTCCACCTGAGGGGTAACCTGGGGCCCCCCACACCCGGAAATTGAAATTTTTAATGTGGCCCTCGAGTATGCCAGCCTAATACAAATTCATTCTCTGATATAAACTGAGTTTCCTGTAAAAATTTCAGCCAGATTGACCAACTTTAAGGGGTGGTTTGGGCTGATCTGGCATTTTACCTATCCCTCGCCAACTACACTCCCTGAACCTGTACTTTGGGCTACATATGTATTTCTGAAGGAACACAATACTAAAATTCATTTCAGGGGCGACTCCTGTGTGATTCAATATGGTTTTCAACCTTGAATCTACCTTAATTGAGAATATATCAGCATTTCCTGATACAGCCATCTGAGGCTGTATTTTCGCCTTCCTGGATCACATATGACACATATGACACCACTGGTATACCAGATGTAATCCTAAAACCTATGCAGTCAGATTTAGTATGTGGCAAGTGATTTTTAGGCCAAATTTCAGACTTATAGACCAATATTTGGTACTGGTTTGGGCTGATTTACATCTATTTTTGGCTATATTTAGAACACTATTTTGGTGAAATATTTTCTGGTTAGACATGTAATGCTCCAAATGTGCCTAAAATATCCTCATTAATTATTAGAATATGCATAAAATTAAATTTGGGCTTCAGATTGGCAATATTAGAATATAATTGACATCTTCCACCTGAGGGGTAACCTGGGGCCCCCCCCCCACACCCCGGAAATTGAAATTTTTAATGTGGCCCTCGAGTATGCCAGCCTAATACAAATTCATTCTCTGATATAAACTGAGTTTCCTGTAAAAATTTCAGCCAGATTGACCAACTTTAAGGGGTGGTTTGGGCTGATCTGGCATTTTACCTATCCCTCGCCAACTACACTCCCTGAACCTGTACTTTGGGCTACATATGTATTTCTGAAGGAACACAATACTAAAATTCATTTCAGGGGCGACTCCTGTGTGATTCAATGTGGTTTTCAACCTTGAATCTACCTTAATTGAGAATATATCAGCATTTCCTGATACAGCCATCTGAGGCTGTATTTTCGCCTTCCTGGATCACATATGACACATATGACACCACTGGTATACCAGATGTAATCCTAAAACCTATGCAGTCAGATTTAGTATGTGGCAAGTGATTTTTAGGCCAAATTTCAGACTTATAGACCAATATTTGGTACTGGTTTGGGCTGATTTACATCTATTTTTGGCTATATTTAGAACACTATTTTGGTGAAATATTTTCTGGTTAGACATGTAATGCTCCAAATGTGCCTAAAATATCCTCATTAATTATTAGAATATGCATAAAATTAAATTTGGGCTTCAGATTGGCAATATTAGAATATAATTGACATCTTCCACCTGAGGGGTAACCTGGGGCCCCCCCACACCCCGGAAATTGAAATTTTTAATGTGGCCCTCGAGTATGCCAGCCTAATACAAATTCATTCTCTGATATAAACTGAGTTTCCTGTAAAAATTTCAGGCAGATTGACCAACTTTAAGGGGTGGTTTGGGCTGATCTGGCATTTTACCTATCCCTCGCCAACTACACTCCCTGAACCTGTACTTTGGGCTACATATGTATTTCTGAAGGAACACAATACTAAAATTCATTTCAGGGGCGACTCCTGTGTGATTCAATGTGGTTTTCAACCTTGAATCTACCTTAATTGAGAATATATCAGCATTTCCTGATACAGCCATCTGAGGCTGTATTTTCGCCTTCCTGGATCACATATGACACATATGACACCACTGGTATAACAGATGTAATCCTAAAACCTATGCAGTCAGATTTAGTATGTGGCAAGTGATTTTTAGGCCAAATTTCAGACTTATAGACCAATATTTGGTACTGGTTTGGGCTGATTTACATCTATTTTTGGCTATATTTAGAACACTATTTTGGTGAAATATTTTCTGGTTAGACATGTAATGCTCCAAATGTGCCTAAAATATCCTCATTAATTATTAGAATATGCATAAAATTAAATTTGGGCTTCAGATTGGCAATATTAGAATATAATTGACATCTTCCACCTGAGGGGTAACCTGGGGCCCCCCCACACCCCGGAAATTGAAATTTTTAATGTGGCCCTCGAGTATGCCAGCCTAATACAAATTCATTCTCTGATATAAACTGAGTTTCCTGTAAAAATTTCAGCCAGATTGACCAACTTTAAGGGGTGGTTTGGGCTGATCTGGCATTTTACCTATCCCTCGCCAACTACACTCCCTGAACCTGTACTTTGGGCTACATATATATTTCTGAAGGAACACAATACTAAAATTCATTTCAGGGGCGACTCCTGTGTGATTCAATATGGTTTTCAACCTTGAATCTACCTTAATTGAGAATATATCAGCATTTCCTGATACAGCCATCTGAGGCTGTATTTTCGCCTTCCTGGATCACATATGACACATATGACACCACTGGTATACCAGATGTAATCCTAAAACCTATGCAGTCAGATTTAGTAGGTGGCAAGTGATTTTTAGGCCAAATTTCAGACTTATAGACCAATATTTGGTACTGGTTTGGGCTGATTTACATCTATTTTTGGCTATATTTAGAACACTATTTTGGTGAAATATTTTCTGGTTAGACATGTAATGCTCCAAATGTGCCTAAAATATCCTCATTAATTATTAGAATATGCATAAAATTAAATTTGGGCTTCAGATTGGCAATATTAGAATATAATTGACATCTTCCACCTGAGGGGTAACCTGGGGCCCCCCACACCCCGGAAATTGAAATTTTTAATGTGGCCCTCGAGTATGCCAGCCTAATACAAATTCATTCTCTGATATAAACTGAGTTTCCTGTAAAAATTTCAGCCAGATTGACCAACTTTAAGGGGTGGTTTGGGCTGATCTGGCATTTTACCTATCCCTCGCCAACTACACTCCCTGAACCTGTACTTTGGGCTACATATGTATTTCTGAAGGAACACAATACTAAAATTCATTTCAGGGGCGACTCCTGTGTGATTCAATATGGTTTTCAACCTTGAATCTACCTTAATTGAGAATATATCAGCATTTCCTGATACAGCCATCTGAGGCTGTATTTTCGCCTTCCTGGATCACATATGACACATATGACACCACTGGTATACCAGATGTAATCCTAAAACCTATGCAGTCAGATTTAGTATGTGGCAAGTGATTTTTAGGCCAAATTTCAGACTTATAGACCAATATTTGGTACTGGTTTGGGCTGATTTACATCTATTTTTGGCTATATTTAGAACACTATTTTGGTGAAATATTTTCTGGTTAGACATGTAATGCTCCAAATGTGCCTAAAATATCCTCATTAATTATTAGAATATGCATAAAATTAAATTTGGGCTTCAGATTGGCAATATTAGAATATAATTGACATCTTCCACCTGAGGGGTAACCTGGGGCCCCCCCACACCCCGGAAATTGAAATTTTTAATGTGGCCCTCGAGTATGCCAGCCTAATACAAATTCATTCTCTGATATAAACTGAGTTTCCTGTAAAAATTTCAGCCAGATTGACCAACTTTAAGGGGTGGTTTGGGCTGATCTGGCATTTTACCTATCCCTCGCCAACTACACTCCCTGAACCTGTACTTTGGGCTACATATGTATTTCTGAAGGAACACAATACTAAAATTCATTTCAGGGGCGACTCCTGTGTGATTCAATGTGGTTTTCAACCTTGAATCTACCTTAATTGAGAATATATCAGCATTTCCTGATACAGCCATCTGAGGCTGTATTTTCGCCTTCCTGGATCACATATGACACATATGACACCACTGGTATACCAGATGTAATCCTAAAACCTATGCAGTCAGATTTAGTATGTGGCAAGTGATTTTTAGGCCAAATTTCAGACTTATAGACCAATATTTGGTACTGGTTTGGGCTGATTTACATCTATTTTTGGCTATATTTAGAACACTATTTTGGTGAAATATTTTCTGGTTAGACATGTAATGCTCCAAATGTGCCTAAAATATCCTCATTAATTATTAGAATATGCATAAAATTAAATTTGGGCTTCAGATTGGCAATATTAGAATATAATTGACATCTTCCACCTGAGGGGTAACCTGGGGCCCCCCCACACCCCGGAAATTGAAATTTTTAATGTGGCCCTCGAGTATGCCAGCCTAATACAAATTCATTCTCTGATATAAACTGAGTTTCCTGTAAAAATTTCAGCCAGATTGACCAACTTTAAGGGGTGGTTTGGGCTGATCTGGCATTTTACCTATCCCTCGCCAACTACACTCCCTGAACCTGTACTTTGGGCTACATATATATTTCTGAAGGAACACAATACTAAAATTCATTTCAGGGGCGACTCCTGTGTGATTCAATATGGTTTTCAACCTTGAATCTACCTTAATTGAGAATATATCAGCATTTCCTGATACAGCCATCTGAGGCTGTATTTTCGCCTTCCTGGATCACATATGACATATATGACACCACTGGTATACCAGATGTAATCCTAAAACCTATGCAGTCAGATTTAGTAGGTGGCAAGTGATTTTTAGGCCAAATTTCAGACTTATAGACCAATATTTGGTACTGGTTTGGGCTGATTTACATCTATTTTTGGCTATATTTAGAACACTATTTTGGTGAAATATTTTCTGGTTAGACATGTAATGCTCCAAATGTGCCTAAAATATCCTCATTAATTATTAGAATATGCATAAAATTAAATTTGGGCTTCAGATTGGCAATATTAGAATATAATTGACATCTTCCACCTGAGGGGTAACCTGGGGCCCCCCCACACCCCGGAAATTGAAATTTTTAATGTGGCCCTCGAGTATGCCAGCCTAATACAAATTCATTCTCTGATATAAACTGAGTTTCCTGTAAAAATTTCAGCCAGATTGACCAACTTTAAGGGGTGGTTTGGGCTGATCTGGCATTTTACCTATCCCTCGCCAACTACACTCCCTGAACCTGTACTTTGGGCTACATATGTATTTCTGAAGGAACACAATACTAAAATTCATTTCAGGGGCGACTCCTGTGTGATTCAATATGGTTTTCAACCTTGAATCTACCTTAATTGAGAATATATCAGCATTTCCTGATACAGCCATCTGAGGCTGTATTTTCGCCTTCCTGGATCACATATGACACATATGACACCACTGGTATACCAGATGTAATCCTAAAACCTATGCAGTCAGATTTAGTATGTGGCAAGTGATTTTTAGGCCAAATTTCAGACTTATAGACCAATATTTGGTACTGGTTTGGGCTGATTTACATCTATTTTTGGCTATATTTAGAACACTATTTTGGTGAAATATTTTCTGGTTAGACATGTAATGCTCCAAATGTGCCTAAAATATCCTCATTAATTATTAGAATATGCATAAAATTAAATTTGGGCTTCAGATTGGCAATATTAGAATATAATTGACATCTTCCACCTGAGGGGTAACCTGGGCCCCCCCCCACACCCCGGAAATTGAAATTTTTAATGTGGCCCTCGAGTATACCAGCCTAATACAAATTCATTCTCTGATATAAACTGAGTTTCCTGTAAAAATTTCAGCCAGATTGACCAACTTTAAGGGGTGGTTTGGGCTGATCTGGCATTTTACCTATCCCTCGCCAACTACACTCCCTGAACCTGTACTTTGGGCTACATATATATTTCTGAAGGAACACAATACTAAAATTCATTTCAGGGGCGACTCCTGTGTGATTCAATATGGTTTTCAACCTTGAATCTACCTTAATTGAGAATATATCAGCATTTCCTGATACAGCCATCTGAGGTTGTATTTTCGCCTTCCTGGATCACATATGACACATATGACACCACTGGTATACCAGATGTAATCCTAAAACCTATGCAGTCAGATTTAGTAGGTGGCAAGTGATTTTTAGGCCAAATTTCAGACTTATAGACCAATATTTGGTACTGGTTTGGGCTGATTTACATCTATTTTTGGCTATATTTAGAACACTATTTTGGTGAAATATTTTCTGGTTAGACATGTAATGCTCCAAATGTGCCTAAAATATCCTCATTAATTATTAGAATATGCATAAAATTAAATTTGGGCTTCAGATTGGCAATATTAGAATATAATTGACATCTTCCACCTGAGAGGTAACCTGGGGCCCCCCCCACACCCCGGAAATTGAAATTTTTAATGTGGCCCTCGAGTATACCAGCCTAATACAAATTCATTCTCTGATATAAACTGAGTTTCCTGTAAAAATTTCAGCCAGATTGACCAACTTTAAGGGGTGGTTTGGGCTGATCTGGCATTTTACCTATCCCTCGCCAACTACACTCCCTGAACCTGTACTTTGGGCTACATATATATTTCTGAAGGAACACAATACTAAAATTCATTTCAGGGGCGACTCCTGTGTGATTCAATATGGTTTTCAACCTTGAATCTACCTTAATTGAGAATATATCAGCATTTCCTGATACAGCCATCTGAGGCTGTATTTTCGCCTTCCTGGATCACATATGACACCACTGGTATACCAGATGTAATCCTAAAACCTATGCAGTCAGATTTAGTAGGTGGCAAGTGATTTTTAGGCCAAATTTCAGACTTATAGACCAATATTTGGTACTGGTTTGGGCTGATTTACATCTATTTTTGGCTATATTTAGAACACTATTTTGGTGAAATATTTTCTGGTTAGACATGTAATGCTCCAAATGTGCCTAAAATATCCTCATTAATTATTAGAATATGCATAAAATTAGATTTGGGCTTCAGATTGGCAATATTAGAATATAATTGACATCTTCCACCTGAGGGGTAACCTGGGCCCCCCCCCCAGACCCCGGAAATTGAAATTTTTAATGTGGCCCTCGAGTATGCCAGCCTAATACAAATTCATTCTCTGATATAAACTGAGTTTCCTGTAAATATTTCAGCCAGATTGACCAACTTTAAGGGGTGGTTTGGGCTGATCTGGCATTTTACCTATCCCTCGCCAACTACACTCCCTGAACCTGTACTTTGGGCTACATATGTATTTCTGAAGGAACACAATACTAAAATTCATTTCAGGGGCGACTCCTGTGTGATTCAATATGGTTTTCAACCTTGAATCTACCTTAATTGAGAATATATCAGCATTTCCTGATACAGCCATCTGAGGCTGTATTTTCGCCTTCCTGGATCACATATGACACATATGACACCACTGGTATACCAGATGTAATCCTAAAACCTATGCAGTCAGATTTAGTATGTGGCAAGTGATTTTTAGGCCAAATTTCAGACTTATAGACCAATATTTGGTACTGGTTTGGGCTGATTTACATCTATTTTTGGCTATATTTAGAACACTATTTTGGTGAAATATTTTCTGGTTAGACATGTAATGCTCCAAATGTGCCTAAAATATCCTCATTAATTATTAGAATATGCATAAAATTAAATTTGGGCTTCAGATTGGCAATATTAGAATATAATTGACATCTTCCACCTGAGGGGTAACCTGGGCCCCCCCCCCCCCCCCACACCCCGGAAATTGAAATTTTTAATGTGGCCCTCGAGTATGCCAGCCTAATACAAATTCATTCTCTGATATAAACTGAGTTTCCTGTAAAAATTTCAGCCAGATTGACCAACTTTAAGGGGTGGTTTGGGCTGATCTGGCATTTTACCTATCCCTCGCCAACTACACTCCCTGAACCTGTACTTTGGGCTACATATGTATTTCTGAAGGAACACAATACTAAAATTCATTTCAGGGGCGACTCCTGTGTGATTCAATATGGTTTTCAACCTTGAATCTACCTTAATTGAGAATATATCAGCATTTCCTGATACAGCCATCTGAGGCTGTATTTTCGCCTTCGTGGATCACATATGACACATATGACACCACTGGTATACCAGATGTAATCCTAAAACCTATGCAGTCAGATTTAGTATGTGGCAAGTGATTTTTAGGCCAAATTTCAGACTTATAGACCAATATTTGGTACTGGTTTGGGCTGATTTACATCTATTTTTGGCTATATTTAGAACACTATTTTGGTGAAATATTTTCTGGTTAGACATGTAATGCTCCAAATGTGCCTAAAATATCCTCATTAATTATTAGAATATGCATAAAATTAAATTTGGGCTTCAGATTGGCAATATTAGAATATAATTGACATCTTCCACCTGAGGGGTAACCTGGGGCCCCCCCACACCCCGGAAATTGAAATTTTTAATGTGGCCCTCGAGTATGCCAGCCTAATACAAATTCATTCTCTGATATAAACTGAGTTTCCTGTAAAAATTTCAGCCAGATTGACCAACTTTAAGGGGTGGTTTGGGCTGATCTGGCATTTTACCTATCCCTCGCCAACTACACTCCCTGAACCTGTACTTTGGGCTACATATGTATTTCTGAAGGAACACAATACTAAAATTCATTTCAGGGGCGACTCCTGTGTGATTCAATATGGTTTTCAACCTTGAATCTACCTTAATTGAGAATATATCAGCATTTCCTGATACAGCCATCTGAGGCTGTATTTTCGCCTTCCTGGATCACATATGACACATATGACACCACTGGTATACCAGATGTAATCCTAAAACCTATGCAGTCAGATTTAGTATGTGGCAAGTGATTTTTAGGCCAAATTTCAGACTTATAGACCAATATTTGGTACTGGTTTGGGCTGATTTACATCTATTTTTGGCTATATTTAGAACACTATTTTGGTGAAATATTTTCTGGTTAGACATGTAATGCTCCAAATGTGCCTAAAATATCCTCATTAATTATTAGAATATGCATAAAATTAAATTTGGGCTTCAGATTGGCAATATTAGAATATAATTGACATCTTCCACCTGAGGGGTAACCTGGGGCCCCCCCCACACCCCGGAAATTGAAATTTTTAATGTGGCCCTCGAGTATGCCAGCCTAATACAAATTCATTCTCTGATATAAACTGAGTTTCCTGTAAAAATTTCAGCCAGATTGACCAACTTTAAGGGGTGGTTTGGGCTGATCTGGCATTTTACCTATCCCTCGCCAACTACACTCCCTGAACCTGTACTTTGGGCTACATATGTATTTCTGAAGGAACACAATACTAAAATTCATTTCAGGGGCGACTCCTGTGTGATTCAATATGGTTTTCAACCTTGAATCTACCTTAATTGAGAATATATCAGCATTTCCTGATACAGCCATCTGAGGCTGTATTTTCGCCTTCCTGGATCACATATGACACATATGACACCACTGGTATACCAGATGTAATCCTAAAACCTATGCAGTCAGATTTAGTATGTGGCAAGTGATTTTTAGGCCAAATTTCAGACTTATAGACCAATATTTGGTACTGGTTTGGGCTGATTTACATCTATTTTTGGCTATATTTAGAACACTATTTTGGTGAAATATTTTCTGGTTAGACATGTAATGCTCCAAATGTGCCTAAAATATCCTCATTAATTATTAGAATATGCATAAAATTAAATTTGGGCTTCAGATTGGCAATATTAGAATATAATTGACATCTTCCACCTGAGGGGTAACCTGGGCCCCCCCCCCCACACCCCGGAAATTGAAATTTTTAATGTGGCCCTCGAGTATGCCAGCCTAATACAAATTCATTCTCTGATATAAACTGAGTTTCCTGTAAAAATTTCAGCCAGATTGACCAACTTTAAGGGGTGGTTTGGGCTGATCTGGCATTTTACCTATCCCTCGCCAACTACACTCCCTGAACCTGTACTTTGGGCTACATATGTATTTCTGAAGGAACACAATACTAAAATTCATTTCAGGGGCGACTCCTGTGTGATTCAATATGGTTTTCAACCTTGAATCTACCTTAATTGAGAATATATCAGCATTTCCTGATACAGCCATCTGAGGCTGTATTTTCGCCTTCGTGGATCACATATGACACATATGACACCACTGGTATACCAGATGTAATCCTAAAACCTATGCAGTCAGATTTAGTATGTGGCAAGTGATTTTTAGGCCAAATTTCAGACTTATAGACCAATATTTGGTACTGGTTTGGGCTGATTTACATCTATTTTTGGCTATATTTAGAACACTATTTTGGTGAAATATTTTCTGGTTAGACATGTAATGCTCCAAATGTGCCTAAAATATCCTCATTAATTATTAGAATATGCATAAAATTAAATTTGGGCTTCAGATTGGCAATATTAGAATATAATTGACATCTTCCACCTGAGGGGTAACCTGGGGCCCCCCCACACCCCGGAAATTGAAATTTTTAATGTGGCCCTCGAGTATGCCAGCCTAATACAAATTCATTCTCTGATATAAACTGAGTTTCCTGTAAAAATTTCAGCCAGATTGACCAACTTTAAGGGGTGGTTTGGGCTGATCTGGCATTTTACCTATCCCTCGCCAACTACACTCCCTGAACCTGTACTTTGGGCTACATATGTATTTCTGAAGGAACACAATACTAAAATTCATTTCAGGGGCGACTCCTGTGTGATTCAATATGGTTTTCAACCTTGAATCTACCTTAATTGAGAATATATCAGCATTTCCTGATACAGCCATCTGAGGCTGTATTTTCGCCTTCCTGGATCACATATGACACATATGACACCACTGGTATACCAGATGTAATCCTAAAACCTATGCAGTCAGATTTAGTATGTGGCAAGTGATTTTTAGGCCAAATTTCAGACTTATAGACCAATATTTGGTACTGGTTTGGGCTGATTTACATCTATTTTTGGCTATATTTAGAACACTATTTTGGTGAAATATTTTCTGGTTAGACATGTAATGCTCCAAATGTGCCTAAAATATCCTCATTAATTATTAGAATATGCATAAAATTAAATTTGGGCTTCAGATTGGCAATATTAGAATATAATTGACATCTTCCACCTGAGGGGTAACCTGGGGCCCCCCCACACCCCGGAAATTGAAATTTTTAATGTGGCCCTCGAGTATGCCAGCCTAATACAAATTCATTCTCTGATATAAACTGAGTTTCCTGTAAAAATTTCAGCCAGATTGACCAACTTTAAGGGGTGGTTTGGGCTGATCTGGCATTTTACCTATCCCTCGCCAACTACACTCCCTGAACCTGTACTTTGGGCTACATATGTATTTCTGAAGGAACACAATACTAAAATTCATTTCAGGGGCGACTCCTGTGTGATTCAATATGGTTTTCAACCTTGAATCTACCTTAATTGAGAATATATCAGCATTTCCTGATACAGCCATCTGAGGCTGTATTTTCGCCTTCCTGGATCACATATGACACATATGACACCGCTGGTATACCAGATGTAATCCTAAAACCTATGCAGTCAGATTTAGTATGTGGCAAGTGATTTTTAGGCCAAATTTCAGACTTATAGACCAATATTTGGTACTGGTTTGGGCTGATTTACATCTATTTTTGGCTATATTTAGAACACTATTTTGGTGAAATATTTTCTGGTTAGACATGTAATGCTCCAAATGTGCCTAAAATATCCTCATTAATTATTAGAATATGCATAAAATTAAATTTGGGCTTCAGATTGGCAATATTAGAATATAATTGACATCTTCCACCTGAGGGGTAACCTGGGGCCCCCCCACACCCCGGAAATTGAAATTTTTAATGTGGCCCTCGAGTATGCCAGCCTAATACAAATTCATTCTCTGATATAAACTGAGTTTCCTGTAAAAATTTCAGCCAGATTGACCAACTTTAAGGGGTGGTTTGGGCTGATCTGGCATTTTACCTATCCCTCGCCAACTACACTCCCTGAACCTGTACTTTGGGCTACATATGTATTTCTGAAGGAACACAATACTAAAATTCATTTCAGGGGCGACTCCTGTGTGATTCAATATGGTTTTCAACCTTGAATCTACCTTAATTGAGAATATATCAGCATTTCCTGATACAGCCATCTGAGGCTGTATTTTCGCCTTCCTGGATCACATATGACACATATGACACCACTGGTATACCAGATGTAATCCTAAAACCTATGCAGTCAGATTTAGTATGTGGCAAGTGATTTTTAGGCCAAATTTCAGACTTATAGACCAATATTTGGTACTGGTTTGGGCTGATTTACATCTATTTTTGGCTATATTTAGAACACTATTTTGGTGAAATATTTTCTGGTTAGACATGTAATGCTCCAAATGTGCCTAAAATATCCTCATTAATTATTAGAATATGCATAAAATTAAATTTGGGCTTCAGATTGGCAATATTAGAATATAATTGACATCTTCCACCTGAGGGGTAACCTGGGGCCCCCCCACACCCCGGAAATTGAAATTTTTAATGTGGCCCTCGAGTATGCCAGCCTAATACAAATTCATTCTCTGATATAAACTGAGTTTCCTGTAAAAATTTCAGCCAGATTGACCAACTTTAAGGGGTGGTTTGGGCTGATCTGGCATTTTACCTATCCCTCGCCAACTACACTCCCTGAACCTGTACTTTGGGCTACATATGTATTTCTGAAGGAACACAATACTAAAATTCATTTCAGGGGCGACTCCTGTGTGATTCAATATGGTTTTCAACCTTGAATCTACCTTAATTGAGAATATATCAGCATTTCCTGATACAGCCATCTGAGGCTGTATTTTCGCCTTCCTGGATCACATATGACACATATGACACCACTGGTATACCAGATGTAATCCTAAAACCTATGCAGTCAGAGTTAGTATGTGGCAAGTGATTTTTAGGCCAAATTTCAGACTTATAGACCAATATTTGGTACTGGTTTGGGCTGATTTACATCTATTTTTGGCTATATTTAGAACACTATTTTGGTGAAATATTTTCTGGTTAGACATGTAATGCTCCAAATGTGCCTAAAATATCCTCATTAATTATTAGAATATGCATAAAATTAAATTTGGGCTTCAGATTGGCAATATTAGAATATAATTGACATCTTCCACCTGAGGGGTAACCTGGGGCCCCCCCACACCCCGGAAATTGAAATTTTTAATGTGGCCCTCGAGTATGCCAGCCTAATACAAATTCATTCTCTGATATAAACTGAGTTTCCTGTAAAAATTTCAGCCAGATTGACCAACTTTAAGGGGTGGTTTGGGCTGATCTGGCATTTTACCTATCCCTCGCCAACTACACTCCCTGAACCTGTACTTTGGGCTACATATGTATTTCTGAAGGAACACAATACTAAAATTCATTTCAGGGGCGACTCCTGTGTGATTCAATATGGTTTTCAACCTTGAATCTACCTTAATTGAGAATATATCAGCATTTCCTGATACAGCCATCTGAGGCTGTATTTTCGCCTTCCTGGATCACATATGACACATATGACACCACTGGTATACCAGATGTAATCCTAAAACCTATGCAGTCAGATTTAGTATGTGGCAAGTGATTTTTAGGCCAAATTTCAGACTTATAGACCAATATTTGGTACTGGTTTGGGCTGATTTACATCTATTTTTGGCTATATTTAGAACACTATTTTGGTGAAATATTTTCTGGTTAGACATGTAATGCTCCAAATGTGCCTAAAATATCCTCATTAATTATTAGAATATGCATAAAATTAAATTTGGGCTTCAGATTGGCAATATTAGAATATAATTGACATCTTCCACCTGAGGGGTAACCTGGGGCCCCCCCACACCCCGGAAATTGAAATTTTTAATGTGGCCCTCGAGTATGCCAGCCTAATACAAATTCATTCTCTGATATAAACTGAGTTTCCTGTAAAAATTTCAGCCAGATTGACCAACTTTAAGGGGTGGTTTGGGCTGATCTGGCATTTTACCTATCCCTCGCCAACTACACTCCCTGAACCTGTACTTTGGGCTACATATGTATTTCTGAAGGAACACAATACTAAAATTCATTTCAGGGGCGACTCCTGTGTGATTCAATATGGTTTTCAACCTTGAATCTACCTTAATTGAGAATATATCAGCATTTCCTGATACAGCCATCTGAGGCTGTATTTTCGCCTTCCTGGATCACATATGACACATATGACACCACTGGTATACCAGATGTAATCCTAAAACCTATGCAGTCAGATTTAGTATGTGGCAAGTGATTTTTAGGCCAAATTTCAGACTTATAGACCAATATTTGGTACTGGTTTGGGCTGATTTACATCTATTTTTGGCTATATTTAGAACACTATTTTGGTGAAATATTTTCTGGTTAGACATGTAATGCTCCAAATGTGCCTAAAATATCCTCATTAATTATTAGAATATGCATAAAATTAAATTTGGGCTTCAGATTGGCAATATTAGAATATAATTGACATCTTCCACCTGAGGGGTAACCTGGGGCCCCCCCACACCCCGGAAATTGAAATTTTTAATGTGGCCCTCGAGTATGCCAGCCTAATACAAATTCATTCTCTGATATAAACTGAGTTTCCTGTAAAAATTTCAGCCAGATTGACCAACTTTAAGGGGTGGTTTGGGCTGATCTGGCATTTTACCTATCCCTCGCCAACTACACTCCCTGAACCTGTACTTTGGGCTACATATGTATTTCTGAAGGAACACAATACTAAAATTCATTTCAGGGGCGACTCCTGTGTGATTCAATATGGTTTTCAACCTTGAATCTACCTTAATTGAGAATATATCAGCATTTCCTGATACAGCCATCTGAGGCTGTATTTTCGCCTTCCTGGATCACATATGACACATATGACACCACTGGTATACCAGATGTAATCCTAAAACCTATGCAGTCAGATTTAGTATGTGGCAAGTGATTTTTAGGCCAAATTTCAGACTTATAGACCAATATTTGGTACTGGTTTGGGCTGATTTACATCTATTTTTGGCTATATTTAGAACACTATTTTGGTGAAATATTTTCTGGTTAGACATGTAATGCTCCAAATGTGCCTAAAATATCCTCATTAATTATTAGAATATGCATAAAATTAAATTTGGGCTTCAGATTGGCAATATTAGAATATAATTGACATCTTCCACCTGAGGGGTAACCTGGGGCCCCCCCACACCCCGGAAATTGAAATTTTTAATGTGGCCCTCGAGTATGCCAGCCTAATACAAATTCATTCTCTGATATAAACTGAGTTTCCTGTAAAAATTTCAGCCAGATTGACCAACTTTAAGGGGTGGTTTGGGCTGATCTGGCATTTTACCTATCCCTCGCCAACTACACTCCCTGAACCTGTACTTTGGGCTACATATGTATTTCTGAAGGAACACAATACTAAAATTCATTTCAGGGGCGACTCCTGTGTGATTCAATATGGTTTTCAACCTTGAATCTACCTTAATTGAGAATATATCAGCATTTCCTGATACAGCCATCTGAGGCTGTATTTTCGCCTTCCTGGATCACATATGACACATATGACACCACTGGTATACCAGATGTAATCCTAAAACCTATGCAGTCAGATTTAGTATGTGGCAAGTGATTTTTAGGCCAAATTTCAGACTTATAGACCAATATTTGGTACTGGTTTGGGCTGATTTACATCTATTTTTGGCTATATTTAGAACACTATTTTGGTGAAATATTTTCTGGTTAGACATGTAATGCTCCAAATGTGCCTAAAATATCCTCATTAATGATTAGAATATGCATAAAATTAAATTTGGGCTTCAGATTGGCAATATTAGAATATAATTGACATCTTCCACCTGAGGGGTAACCTGGGCCCCCCCCACACCCCGGAAATTGAAATTTTTAATGTGGCCCTCGAGTATGCCAGCCTAATACAAATTCATTCTCTGATATAAACTGAGTTTCCTGTAAAAATTTCAGCCAGATTGACCAACTTTAAGGGGTGGTTTGCGCTGATCTGGCATTTGACCTATCCCTCGCCAACTACACTCCCTGAACCTGTACTTTGGGCTACATATGTATTTCTGAAGGAACACAATACTAAAATTCATTTCAGGGGCGACTCCTGTGTGATTCAATATGGTTTTCAACCTTGAATCTACCTTAATTGAGAATATATCAGCATTTCCTGATACAGCCATCTGAGGCTGTATTTTCGCCTTCCTGGATCACATATGACACATATGACACCACTGGTATACCAGATGTAATCCTAAAACCTATGCAGTCAGATTTAGTATGTGGCAAGTGATTTTTAGGCCAAATTTCAGACTTATAGACCAATATTTGGTACTGGTTTGGGCTGATTTACATCTATTTTTGGCTATATTTAGAACACTATTTTGGTGAAATATTTTCTGGTTAGACATGTAATGCTCCAAATGTGCCTAAAATATCCTCATTAATTATTAGAATATGCATAAAATTAAATTTGGGCTTCAGATTGGCAATATTAGAATATAATTGACATCTTCCACCTGAGGGGTAACCTGGGGCCCCCCCACACCCCGGAAATTGAAATTTTTAATGTGGCCCTCGAGTATGCCAGCCTAATACAAATTCATTCTCTGATATAAACTGAGTTTCCTGTAAAAATTTCAGCCAGATTGACCAACTTTAAGGGGTGGTTTGGGCTGATCTGGCATTTTACCTATCCCTCGCCAACTACACTCCCTGAACCTGTACTTTGGGCTACATATGTATTTCTGAAGGAACACAATACTAAAATTCATTTCAGGGGCGACTCCTGTGTGATTCAATATGGTTTTCAACCTTGAATCTACCTTAATTGAGAATATATCAGCATTTCCTGATACAGCCATATGAGGCTGTATTTTCGCCTTCCTGGATCACATATGACACATATGACACCACTGGTATACCAGATGTAATCCTAAAACCTATGCAGTCAGATTTAGTATGTGGCAAGTGATTTTTAGGCCAAATTTCAGACTTATAGACCAATATTTGGTACTGGTTTGGGCTGATTTACATCTATTTTTGGCTATATTTAGAACACTATTTTGGTGAAATATTTTCTGGTTAGACATGTAATGCTCCAAATGTGCCTAAAATATCCTCATTAATTATTAGAATATGCATAAAATTAAATTTGGGCTTCAGATTGGCAATATTAGAATATAATTGACATCTTCCACCTGAGGGGTAACCTGGGGCCCCCCCACACCCCGGAAATTGAAATTTTTAATGTGGCCCTCGAGTATGCCAGCCTAATACAAATTCATTCTCTGATATAAACTGAGTTTCCTGTAAAAATTTCAGCCAGATTGACCAACTTTAAGGGGTGGTTTGGGCTGATCTGGCATTTTACCTATCCCTCGCCAACTACACTCCCTGAACCTGTACTTTGGGCTACATATGTATTTCTGAAGGAACACAATACTAAAATTCATTTCAGGGGCGACTCCTGTGTGATTCAATATGGTTTTCAACCTTGAATCTACCTTAATTGAGAATATATCAGCATTTCCTGATACAGCCATCTGAGGCTGTATTTTCGCCTTCCTGGATCACATATGACACATATGACACCACTGGTATACCAGATGTAATCCTAAAACCTATGCAGTCAGATTTAGTATGTGGCAAGTGATTTTTAGGCCAAATTTCAGACTTATAGACCAATATTTGGTACTGGTTTGGGCTGATTTACATCTATTTTTGGCTATATTTAGAACACTATTTTGGTGAAATATTTTCTGGTTAGACATGTAATGCTCCAAATGTGCCTAAAATATCCTCATTAATTATTAAAATATGCATAAAATTAAATTTGGGCTTCAGATTGGCAATATTAGAATATAATTGACATCTTCCACCTGAGGGGTAACCTGGGCCCCCCCCACACCCCGGAAATTGAAATTTTTAATGTGGCCCTCGAGTATGCCAGCCTAATACAAATTCATTCTCTGATATAAACTGAGTTTCCTGTAAAAATTTCAGCCAGATTGACCAACTTTAAGGGGTGGTTTGCGCTGATCTGGCATTTTACCTATCCCTCGCCAACTACACTCCCTGAACCTGTACTTTGGGCTACATATGTATTTCTGAAGGAACACAATACTAAAATTCATTTCAGGGGCGACTCCTGTGTGATTCAATATGGTTTTCAACCTTGAATCTACCTTAATTGAGAATATATCAGCATTTCCTGATACAGCCATCTGAGGCTGTATTTTCGCCTTCCTGGATCACATATGACACATATGACACCACTGGTATACCAGATGTAATCCTAAAACCTATGCAGTCAGATTTAGTATGTGGCAAGTGATTTTTAGGCCAAATTTCAGACTTATAGACCAATATTTGGTACTGGTTTGGGCTGATTTACATCTATTTTTGGCTATATTTAGAACACTATTTTGGTGAAATATTTTCTGGTTAGACATGTAATGCTCCAAATGTGCCTAAAATATCCTCATTAATTATTAGAATATGCATAAAATTAAATTTGGGCTTCAGATTGGCAATATTAGAATATAATTGACATCTTCCACCTGAGGGGTAACCTGGGGCCCCCCCACACCCCGGAAATTGAAATTTTTAATGTGGCCCTCGAGTATGCCAGCCTAATACAAATTCATTCTCTGATATAAACTGAGTTTCCTGTAAAAATTTCAGCCAGATTGACCAACTTTAAGGGGTGGTTTGGGCTGATCTGGCATTTTACCTATCCCTCGCCAACTACACTCCCTGAACCTGTACTTTGGGCTACATATGTATTTCTGAAGGAACACAATACTAAAATTCATTTCAGGGGCGACTCCTGTGTGATTCAATATGGTTTTCAACCTTGAATCTACCTTAATTGAGAATATATCAGCATTTCCTGATACAGCCATCTGAGGCTGTATTTTCGCCTTCCTGGATCACATATGACACATATGACACCACTGGTATACCAGATGTAATCCTAAAACCTATGCAGTCAGATTTAGTATGTGGCAAGTGATTTTTAGGCCAAATTTCAGACTTATAGACCAATATTTGGTACTGGCTTGGGCTGATTTACATCTATTTTTGGCTATATTTAGAACACTATTTTGGTGAAATATTTTCTGGTTAGACATGTAATGCTCCAAATGTGCCTAAAATATCCTCATTAATTATTAGAATATGCATAAAATTAAATTTGGGCTTCAGATTGGCAATATTAGAATATAATTGACATCTTCCACCTGAGGGGTAACCTGGGGCCCCCCCACACCCCGGAAATTGAAATTTTTAATGTGGCCCTCGAGTATGCCAGCCTAATACAAATTCATTCTCTGATATAAACTGAGTTTCCTGTAAAAATTTCAGCCAGATTGACCAACTTTAAGGGGTGGTTTGGGCTGATCTGGCATTTTACCTATCCCTCGCCAACTACACTCCCTGAACCTGTACTTTGGGCTACATATGTATTTCTGAAGGAACACAATACTAAAATTCATTTCAGGGGCGACTCCTGTGTGATTCAATATGGTTTTCAACCTTGAATCTACCTTAATTGAGAATATATCAGCATTTCCTGATACAGCCATCTGAGGCTGTATTTTCGCCTTCCTGGATCACATATGACACATATGACACCACTGGTATACCAGATGTAATCCTAAAACCTATGCAGTCAGATTTAGCATGTGGCAAGTGATTTTTTGGCCAAATTTCAGACTTATAGACCAATATTTGGTACTGGTTTGGGCTGATTTACATCTATTTTTGGCTATATTTAGAACACTATTTTGGTGAAATATTTTCTGGTTAGACATGTAATGCTCCAAATGTGCCTAAAATATCCTCATTAATTATTAGAATATGCATAAAATTAAATTTGGGCTTCAGATTGGCAATATTAGAATATAATTGACATCTTCCACCTGAGGGGTAACCTGGGGCCCCCCCACACCCCGGAAATTGAAATTTTTAATGTGGCCCTCGAGTATGCCAGCCTAATACAAATTCATTCTCTGATATAAACTGAGTTTCCTGTAAAAATTTCAGCCAGATTGACCAACTTTAAGGGGTGGTTTGGGCTGATCTGGCATTTTACCTATCCCTCGCCAACTACACTCCCTGAACCTGTACTTTGGGCTACATATGTATTTCTGAAGGAACACAATACTAAAATTCATTTCAGGGGCGACTCCTGTGTGATTCAATATGGTTTTCAACCTTGAATCTACCTTAATTGAGAATATATCAGCATTTCCTGATACAGCCATCTGAGGCTGTATTTTCGCCTTCCTGGATCACATATGACACATATGACACCACTGGTATACCAGATGTAATCCTAAAACCTATGCAGTCAGATTTAGTATGTGGCAAGTGATTTTTAGGCCAAATTTCAGACTTATAGACCAATATTTGGTACTGGTTTGGGCTGATTTACATCTATTTTTGGCTATATTTAGAACACTATTTTGGTGAAATATTTTCTGGTTAGACATGTAATGCTCCAAATGTGCCTAAAATATCCTCATTAATTATTAGAATATGCATAAAATTAAATTTGGGCTTCAGATTGGCAATATTAGAATATAATTGACATCTTCCACCTGAGGGGTAACCTGGGGCCCCCCCACACCCCGGAAATTGAAATTTTTAATGTGGCCCTCGAGTATGCCAGCCTAATACAAATTCATTCTCTGATATAAACTGAGTTTCCTGTAAAAATTTCAGCCAGATTGACCAACTTTAAGGGGTGGTTTGGGCTGATCTGGCATTTTACCTATCCCTCGCCAACTACACTCCCTGAACCTGTACTTTGGGCTACATATGTATTTCTGAAGGAACACAATACTAAAATTCATTTCAGGGGCGACTCCTGTGTGATTCAATATGGTTTTCAACCTTGAATCTACCTTAATTGAGAATATATCAGCATTTCCTGATACAGCCATCTGAGGCTGTATTTTCGCCTTCCTGGATCACATATGACACATATGACACCACTGGTATACCAGATGTAATCCTAAAACCTATGCAGTCAGATTTAGTATGTGGCAAGTGATTTTTAGGCCAAATTTCAGACTTATAGACCAATATTTGGTACTGGTTTGGGCTGATTTACATCTATTTTTGGCTATATTTAGAACACTATTTTGGTGAAATATTTTCTGGTTAGACATGTAATGCTCCAAATGTGCCTAAAATATCCTCATTAATTATTAGAATATGCATAAAATTAAATTTGGGCTTCAGATTGGCAATATTAGAATATAATTGACATCTTCCACCTGAGGGGTAACCTGGGGCCCCCCCACACCCCGGAAATTGAAATTTTTAATGTGGCCCTCGAGTATGCCAGCCTAATACAAATTCATTCTCTGATATAAACTGAGTTTCCTGTAAAAATTTCAGCCAGATTGACCAACTTTAAGGGGTGGTTTGGGCTGATCTGGCATTTTACCTATCCCTCGCCAACTACACTCCCTGAACCTGTACTTTGGGCTACATATGTATTTCTGAAGGAACACAATACTAAAATTCATTTCAGGGGCGACTCCTGTGTGATTCAATATGGTTTTCAACCTTGAATCTACCTTAATTGAGAATATATCAGCATTTCCTGATACAGCCATCTGAGGCTGTATTTTCGCCTTCCTGGATCACATATGACACATATGACACCACTGGTATACCAGATGTAATCCTAAAACCTATGCAGTCAGATTTAGTATGTGGCAAGGGATTTTTAGGCCAAATTTCAGACTTATAGACCAATATTTGGTACTGGTTTGGGCTGATTTACATCTATTTTTGGCTATATTTAGAACACTATTTTGGTGAAATATTTTCTGGTTAGACATGTAATGCTCCAAATGTGCCTAAAATATCCTCATTAATTATTAGAATATGCATAAAATTAAATTTGGGCTTCAGATTGGCAATATTAGAATATAATTGACATCTTCCACCTGAGGGGTAACCTGGGGCCCCCCCACACCCCGGAAATTGAAATTTTTAATGTGGCCCTCGAGTATGCCAGCCTAATACAAATTCATTCTCTGATATAAACTGAGTTTCCTGTAAAAATTTCAGCCAGATTGACCAACTTTAAGGGGTGGTTTGGGCTGATCTGGCATTTTACCTATCCCTCGCCAACTACACTCCCTGAACCTGTACTTTGGGCTACATATGTATTTCTGAAGGAACACAATACTAAAATTCATTTCAGGGGCGACTCCTGTGTGATTCAATATGGTTTTCAACCTTGAATCTACCTTAATTGAGAATATATCAGCATTTCCTGATACAGCCATCTGAGGCTGTATTTTCGCCTTCCTGGATCACATATGACACATATGACACCACTGGTATACCAGATGTAATCCTAAAACCTATGCAGTCAGATTTAGTATGTGGCAAGTGATTTTTAGGCCAAATTTCAGACTTATAGACCAATATTTGGTACTGGTTTGGGCTGATTTACATCTATTTTTGGCTATATTTAGAACACTATTTTGGTGAAATATTTTCTGGTTAGACATGTAATGCTCCAAATGTGCCTAAAATATCCTCATTAATTATTAGAATATGCATAAAATTAAATTTGGGCTTCAGATTGGCAATATTAGAATATAATTGACATCTTCCACCTGAGGGGTAACCTGGGGCCCCCCCACACCCCGGAAATTGAAATTTTTAATGTGGCCCTCGAGTATGCCAGCCTAATACAAATTCATTCTCTGATATAAACTGAGTTTCCTGTAAAAATTTCAGCCAGATTGACCAACTTTAAGGGGTGGTTTGGGCTGATCTGGCATTTTACCTATCCCTCGCCAACTACACTCCCTGAACCTGTACTTTGGGCTACATATGTATTTCTGAAGGAACACAATACTAAAATTCATTTCAGGGGCGACTCCTGTGTGATTCAATATGGTTTTCAACCTTGAATCTACCTTAATTGAGAATATATCAGCATTTCCTGATACAGCCATCTGAGGCTGTATTTTCGCCTTCCTGGATCACATATGACACATATGACACCACTGGTATACCAGATGTAATCCTAAAACCTATGCAGTCAGATTTAGTATGTGGCAAGTGATTTTTAGGCCAAATTTCAGACTTATAGACCAATATTTGGTACTGGTTTGGGCTGATTTACATCTATTTTTGGCTATATTTAGAACACTATTTTGGTGAAATATTTTCTGGTTAGACATGTAATGCTCCAAATGTGCCTAAAATATCCTCATTAATTATTAGAATATGCATAAAATTAAATTTGGGCTTCAGATTGGCAATATTAGAATATAATTGACATCTTCCACCTGAGGGGTAACCTGGGGCCCCCCCACACCCCGGAAATTGAAATTTTTAATGTGGCCCTCGAGTATGCCAGCCTAATACAAATTCATTCTCTGATATAAACTGAGTTTCCTGTAAAAATTTCAGCCAGATTGACCAACTTTAAGGGGTGGTTTGGGCTGATCTGGCATTTTACCTATCCCTCGCCAACTACACTCCCTGAACCTGTACTTTGGGCTACATATGTATTTCTGAAGGAACACAATACTAAAATTCATTTCAGGGGCGACTCCTGTGTGATTCAATATGGTTTTCAACCTTGAATCTACCTTAATTGAGAATATATCAGCATTTCCTGATACAGCCATCTGAGGCTGTATTTTCGCCTTCCTGGATCACATATGACACATATGACACCACTGGTATACCAGATGTAATCCTAAAACCTATGCAGTCAGATTTAGTATGTGGCAAGTGATTTTTAGGCCAAATTTCAGACTTATAGACCAATATTTGGTACTGGTTTGGGCTGATTTACATCTATTTTTGGCTATATTTAGAACACTATTTTGGTGAAATATTTTCTGGTTAGACATGTAATGCTCCAAATGTGCCTAAAATATCCTCATTAATTATTAGAATATGCATAAAATTAAATTTGGGCTTCAGATTGGCAATATTAGAATATAATTGACATCTTCCACCTGAGGGGTAACCTGGGGCCCCCCGACACCCCGGAAATTGAAATTTTTAATGTGGCCCTCGAGTATGCCAGCCTAATACAAATTCATTCTCTGATATAAACTGAGTTTCCTGTAAAAATTTCAGCCAGATTGACCAACTTTAAGGGGTGATTTGGGCTGATCTGGCATTTTACCTATCCCTCGCCAACTACACTCCCTGAACCTGTACTTTGGGCTACATATGTATTTCTGAAGGAACACAATACTAAAATTCATTTCAGGGGCGACTCCTGTGTGATTCAATATGGTTTTCAACCTTGAATCTACCTTAATTGAGAATATATCAGCATTTCCTGATACAGCCATCTGAGGCTGTATTTTCGCCTTCCTGGATCACATATGACACATATGACACCACTGGTATACCAGATGTAATCCTAAAACCTATGCAGTCAGATTTAGTATGTGGCAAGTGATTTTTAGGCCAAATTTCAGACTTATAGACCAATATTTGGTACTGGTTTGGGCTGATTTACATCTATTTTTGGCTATATTTAGAACACTATTTTGGTGAAATATTTTCTGGTTAGACATGTAATGCTCCAAATGTGCCTAAAATATCCTCATTAATTATTAGAATATGCATAAAATTAAATTTGGGCTTCAGATTGGCAATATTAGAATATAATTGACATCTTCCACCTGAGGGGTAACCTGGGGCCCCCCCACACCCCGGAAATTGAAATTTTTAATGTGGCCCTCGAGTATGCCAGCCTAATACAAATTCATTCTCTGATATAAACTGAGTTTCCTGTAAAAATTTCAGCCAGATTGACCAACTTTAAGGGGTGGTTTGGGCTGATCTGGCATTTTACCTATCCCTCGCCAACTACACTCCCTGAACCTGTACTTTGGGCTACATATGTATTTCTGAAGGAACACAATACTAAAATTCATTTCAGGGGCGACTCCTGTGTGATTCAATATGGTTTTCAACCTTGAATCTACCTTAATTGAGAATATATCAGCATTTCCTGATACAGCCATCTGAGGCTGTATTTTCGCCTTCCTGGATCACATATGACACATATGACACCACTGGTATACCAGATGTAATCCTAAAACCTATGCAGTCAGATTTAGTATGTGGCAAGTGATTTTTAGGCCAAATTTCAGACTTATAGACCAATATTTGGTACTGGTTTGGGCTGATTTACATCTATTTTTGGCTATATTTAGAACACTATTTTGGTGAAATATTTTCTGGTTAGACATGTAATGCTCCAAATGTGCCTAAAATATCCTCATTAATTATTAGAATATGCATAAAATTAAATTTGGGCTTCAGATTGGCAATATTAGAATATAATTGACATCTTCCACCTGAGGGGTAACCTGGGGCCCCCCACACCCCGGAAATTGAAATTTTTAATGTGGCCCTCGAGTATGCCAGCCTAATACAAATTCATTCTCTGATATAAACTGAGTTTCCTGTAAAAATTTCAGCCAGATTGACCAACTTTAAGGGGTGGTTTGGGCTGATCTGGCATTTTACCTATCCCTCGCCAACTACACTCCCTGAACCTGTACTTTGGGCTACATATGTATTTCTGAAGGAACACAATACTAAAATTCATTTCAGGGGCGACTCCTGTGTGATTCAATATGGTTTTCAACCTTGAATCTACCTTAATTGAGAATATATCAGCATTTCCTGATACAGCCATCTGAGGCTGTATTTTCGCCTTCCTGGATCACATATGACACATATGACACCACTGGTATACCAGATGTAATCCTAAAACCTATGCAGTCAGATTTAGTATGTGGCAAGTGATTTTTAGGCCAAATTTCAGACTTATAGACCAATATTTGGTACTGGTTTGGGCTGATTTACATCTATTTTTGGCTATATTTAGAACACTATTTTGGTGAAATATTTTCTGGTTAGACATGTAATGCTCCAAATGTGCCTAAAATATCCTCATTAATTATTAGAATATGCATAAAATTAAATTTGGGCTTCAGATTGGCAATATTAGAATATAATTGACATCTTCCACCTGAGGGGTAACCTGGGGCCCCCCCACACCCCGGAAATTGAAATTTTTAATGTGGCCCTCGAGTATGCCAGCCTAATACAAGTTCATTCTCTGATATAAACTGAGTTTCCTGTAAAAATTTCAGCCAGATTGACCAACTTTAAGGGGTGGTTTGGGCTGATCTGGCATTTTACCTATCCCTCGCCAACTACACTCCCTGAACCTGTACTTTGGGCTACATATGTATTTCTGAAGGAACACAATACTAAAATTTATTTCAGGGGCGACTCCTGTGTGATTCAATATGGTTTTCAACCTTGAATCTACCTTAATTGAGAATATATCAGCATTTCCTGATACAGCCATCTGAGGCTGTATTTTCGCCTTCCTGGATCACATATGACACATATGACACCACTGGTATACCAGATGTAATCCTAAAACCTATGCAGTCAGATTTAGTATGTGGCAAGTGATTTTTAGGCCAAATTTCAGACTTATAGACCAATATTTGGTACTGGTTTGGGCTGATTTACATCTATTTTTGGCTATATTTAGAACACTATTTTGGTGAAATATTTTCTGGTTAGACATGTAATGCTCCAAATGTGCCTAAAATATCCTCATTAATTATTAGAATATGCATAAAATTAAATTTGGGCTTCAGATTGGCAATATTAGAATATAATTGACATCTCCCACCTGAGGGGTAACCTGGGGCCCCCCCACACCCCGGAAATTGAAATTTTTAATGTGGCCCTCGAGTATGCCAGCCTAATACAAATTCATTCTCTGATATAAACTGAGTTTCCTGTAAAAATTTCAGCCAGATTGACCAACTTTAAGGGGTGGTTTGGGCTGATCTGGCATTTTACCTATCCCTCGCCAACTACACTCCCTGAACCTGTACTTTGGGCTACATATGTATTTCTGAAGGAACACAATACTAAAATTCATTTCAGGGGCGACTCCTGTGTGATTCAATATGGTTTTCAACCTTGAATCTACCTTAATTGAGAATATATCAGCATTTCCTGATACAGCCATCTGAGGCTGTATTTTCGCCTTCCTGGATCACATATGACACATATGACACCACTGGTATACCAGATGTAATCCTAAAACCTATGCAGTCAGATTTAGTATGTGGCAAGTGATTTTTAGGCCAAATTTCAGACTTATAGACCAATATTTGGTACTGGTTTGGGCTGATTTACATCTATTTTTGGCTATATTTAGAACACTATTTTGGTGAAATATTTTCTGGTTAGACATGTAATGCTCCAAATGTGCCTAAAATATCCTCATTAATTATTAGAATATGCATAAAATTAAATTTGGGCTTCAGATTGGCAATATTAGAATATAATTGACATCTTCCACCTGAGGGGTAACCTGGGGCCCCCCCACACCCCGGAAATTGAAATTTTTAATGTGGCCCTCGAGTATGCCAGCCTAATACAAATTCATTCTCTGATATAAACTGAGTTTCCTGTAAAAATTTCAGCCAGATTGACCAACTTTAAGGGGTGGTTTGGGCTGATCTGGCATTTTACCTATCCCTCGCCAACTACACTCCCTGAACCTGTACTTTGGGCTACATATGTATTTCTGAAAGAACACAATACTAAAATTCATTTCAGGGGCGACTCCTGTGTGATTCAATATGGTTTTCAACCTTGAATCTACCTTAATTGAGAATATATCAGCATTTCCTGATACAGCCATCTGAGGCTGTATTTTCGCCTTCCTGGATCACATATGACACATATGACACCACTGGTATACCAGATGTAATCCTAAAACCTATGCAGTCAGATTTAGTATGTGGCAAGTGATTTTTAGGCCAAATTTCAGACTTATAGACCAATATTTGGTACTGGTTTGGGCTGATTTACATCTATTTTTGGCTATATTTAGAACACTATTTTGGTGAAATATTTTCTGGTTAGACATGTAATGCTCCAAATGTGCCTAAAATATCCTCATTAATTATTAGAATATGCATAAAATTAAATTTGGGCTTCAGATTGGCAATATTAGAATATAATTGACATCTTCCACCTGAGGGGTAACCTGGGGCCCCCCCACACCCCGGAAATTGAAATTTTTAATGTGGCCCTCGAGTATGCCAGCCTAATACAAATTCATTCTCTGATATAAACTGAGTTTCCTGTAAAAATTTCAGCCAGATTGACCAACTTTAAGGGGTGGTTTGGGCTGATCTGGCATTTTACCTATCCCTCGCCAACTACACTCCCTGAACCTGTACTTTGGGCTACATATGTATTTCTGAAGGAACACAATACTAAAATTCATTTCAGGGGCGACTCCTGTGTGATTCAATATGGTTTTCAACCTTGAATCTACCTTAATTGAGAATATATCAGCATTTCCTGATACAGCCATCTGAGGCTGTATTTTCGCCTTCCTGGATCACATATGACACATATGACACCACTGGTATACCAGATGTAATCCTAAAACCTATGCAGTCAGATTTAGTATGTGGCAAGTGATTTTTAGGCCAAATTTCAGACTTATAGACCAATATTTGGTACTGGTTTGGGCTGATTTACATCTATTTTTGGCTATATTTAGAACACTATTTTGGTGAAATATTTTCTGGTTAGACATGTAATGCTCCAAATGTGCCTAAAATATCCTCATTAATTATTAGAATATGCATAAAATTAAATTTGGGCTTCAGATTGGCAATATTAGAATATAATTGACATCTTCCACCTGAGGGGTAACCTGGGGCCCCCCCACACCCCGGAAATTGAAATTTTTAATGTGGCCCTCGAGTATGCCAGCCTAATACAAGTTCATTCTCTGATATAAACTGAGTTTCCTGTAAAAATTTCAGCCAGATTGACCAACTTTAAGGGGTGGTTTGGGCTGATCTGGCATTTTACCTATCCCTCGCCAACTACACTCCCTGAACCTGTACTTTGGGCTACATATGTATTTCTGAAGGAACACAATACTAAAATTTATTTCAGGGGCGACTCCTGTGTGATTCAATATGGTTTTCAACCTTGAATCTACCTTAATTGAGAATATATCAGCATTTCCTGATACAGCCATCTGAGGCTGTATTTTCGCCTTCCTGGATCACATATGACACATATGACACCACTGGTATACCAGATGTAATCCTAAAACCTATGCAGTCAGATTTAGTATGTGGCAAGTGATTTTTAGGCCAAATTTCAGACTTATAGACCAATATTTGGTACTGGTTTGGGCTGATTTACATCTATTTTTGGCTATATTTAGAACACTATTTTGGTGAAATATTTTCTGGTTAGACATGTAATGCTCCAAATGTGCCTAAAATATCCTCATTAATTATTAGAATATGCATAAAATTAAATTTGGGCTTCAGATTGGCAATATTAGAATATAATTGACATCTCCCACCTGAGGGGTAACCTGGGGCCCCCCCACACCCCGGAAATTGAAATTTTTAATGTGGCCCTCGAGTATGCCAGCCTAATACAAATTCATTCTCTGATATAAACTGAGTTTCCTGTAAAAATTTCAGCCAGATTGACCAACTTTAAGGGGTGGTTTGGGCTGATCTGGCATTTTACCTATCCCTCGCCAACTACACTCCCTGAACCTGTACTTTGGGCTACATATGTATTTCTGAAGGAACACAATACTAAAATTCATTTCAGGGGCGACTCCTGTGTGATTCAATATGGTTTTCAACCTTGAATCTACCTTAATTGAGAATATATCAGCATTTCCTGATACAGCCATCTGAGGCTGTATTTTCGCCTTCCTGGATCACATATGACACATATGACACCACTGGTATACCAGATGTAATCCTAAAACCTATGCAGTCAGATTTAGTATGTGGCAAGTGATTTTTAGGCCAAATTTCAGACTTATAGACCAATATTTGGTACTGGTTTGGGCTGATTTACATCTATTTTTGGCTATATTTAGAACACTATTTTGGTGAAATATTTTCTGGTTAGACATGTAATGCTCCAAATGTGCCTAAAATATCCTCATTAATTATTAGAATATGCATAAAATTAAATTTGGGCTTCAGATTGGCAATATTAGAATATAATTGACATCTTCCACCTGAGGGGTAACCTGGGGCCCCCCCACACCCCGGAAATTGAAATTTTTAATGTGGCCCTCGAGTATGCCAGCCTAATACAAATTCATTCTCTGATATAAACTGAGTTTCCTGTAAAAATTTCAGCCAGATTGACCAACTTTAAGGGGTGGTTTGGGCTGATCTGGCATTTTACCTATCCCTCGCCAACTACACTCCCTGAACCTGTACTTTGGGCTACATATGTATTTCTGAAGGAACACAATACTAAAATTCATTTCAGGGGCGACTCCTGTGTGATTCAATATGGTTTTCAACCTTGAATCTACCTTAATTGAGAATATATCAGCATTTCCTGATACAGCCATCTGAGGCTGTATTTTCGCCTTCCTGGATCACATATGACACATATGACACCACTGGTATACCAGATGTAATCCTAAAACCTATGCAGTCAGATTTAGTATGTGGCAAGTGATTTTTAGGCCAAATTTCAGACTTATAGACCAATATTTGGTACTGGTTTGGGCTGATTTACATCTATTTTTGGCTATATTTAGAACACTATTTTGGTGAAATATTTTCTGGTTAGACATGTAATGCTCCAAATGTGCCTAAAATATCCTCATTAATTATTAGAATATGCATAAAATTAAATTTGGGCTTCAGATTGGCAATATTAGAATATAATTGACATCTTCCACCTGAGGGGTAACCTGGGGCCCCCCCACACCCCGGAAATTGAAATTTTTAATGTGGCCCTCGAGTATGCCAGCCTAATACAAATTCATTCTCTGATATAAACTGAGTTTCCTGTAAAAATTTCAGCCAGATTGACCAACTTTAAGGGGTGGTTTGGGCTGATCTGGCATTTTACCTATCCCTCGCCAACTACACTCCCTGAACCTGTACTTTGGGCTACATATGTATTTCTGAAGGAACACAATACTAAAATTCATTTCAGGGGCGACTCCTGTGTGATTCAATATGGTTTTCAACCTTGAATCTACCTTAATTGAGAATATATCAGCATTTCCTGATACAGCCATCTGAGGCTGTATTTTCGCCTTCCTGGATCACATATGACACATATGACACCACTGGTATACCAGATGTAATCCTAAAACCTATGCAGTCAGATTTAGTATGTGGCAAGTGATTTTTAGGCCAAATTTCAGACTTATAGACCAATATTTGGTACTGGTTTGGGCTGATTTACATCTATTTTTGGCTATATTTAGAACACTATTTTGGTGAAATATTTTCTGGTTAGACATGTAATGCTCCAAATGTGCCTAAAATATCCTCATTAATTATTAGAATATGCATAAAATTAAATTTGGGCTTCAGATTGGCAATATTAGAATATAATTGACATCTTCCACCTGAGGGGTAACCTGGGGCCCCCCCACACCCCGGAAATTGAAATTTTTAATGTGGCCCTCGAGTATGCCAGCCTAATACAAATTCATTCTCTGATATAAACTGAGTTTCCTGTAAAAATTTCAGCCAGATTGACCAACTTTAAGGGGTGGTTTGGGCTGATCTGGCATTTTACCTATCCCTCGCCAACTACACTCCCTGAACCTGTACTTTGGGCTACATATGTATTTCTGAAGGAACACAATACTAAAATTCATTTCAGGGGCGACTCCTGTGTGATTCAATATGGTTTTCAACCTTGAATCTACCTTAATTGAGAATATATCAGCATTTCCTGATACAGCCATCTGAGGCTGTATTTTCGCCTTCCTGGATCACATATGACACATATGACACCACTGGTATACCAGATGTAATCCTAAAACCTATGCAGTCAGATTTAGTATGTGGCAAGTGATTTTTAGGCCAAATTTCAGACTTATAGACCAATATTTGGTACTGGTTTGGGCTGATTTACATCTATTTTTGGCTATATTTAGAACACTATTTTGGTGAAATATTTTCTGGTTAGACATGTAATGCTCCAAATGTGCCTAAAATATCCTCATTAATTATTAGAATATGCATAAAATTAAATTTGGGCTTCAGATTGGCAATATTAGAATATAATTGACATCTTCCACCTGAGGGGTAACCTGGGGCCCCCCCACACCCCGGAAATTGAAATTTTTAATGTGGCCCTCGAGTATGCCAGCCTAATACAAATTCATTCTCTGATATAAACTGAGTTTCCTGTAAAAATTTCAGCCAGATTGACCAACTTTAAGGGGTGGTTTGGGCTGATCTGGCATTTTACCTATCCCTCGCCAACTACACTCCCTGAACCTGTACTTTGGGCTACATATGTATTTCTGAAGGAACACAATACTAAAATTCATTTCAGGGGCGACTCCTGTGTGATTCAATATGGTTTTCAACCTTGAATCTACCTTAATTGAGAATATATCAGCATTTCCTGATACAGCCATCTGAGGCTGTATTTTCGCCTTCCTGGATCACATATGACACATATGACACCACTGGTATACCAGATGTAATCCTAAAACCTATGCAGTCAGATTTAGTATGTGGCAAGTGATTTTTAGGCCAAATTTCAGACTTATAGACCAATATTTGGTACTGGTTTGGGCTGATTTACATCTATTTTTGGCTATATTTAGAACACTATTTTGGTGAAATATTTTCTGGTTAGACATGTAATGCTCCAAATGTGCCTAAAATATCCTCATTAATTATTAGAATATGCATAAAATTAAATTTGGGCTTCAGATTGGCAATATTAGAATATAATTGACATCTTCCACCTGAGGGGTAACCTGGGGCCCCCCCACACCCCGGAAATTGAAATTTTTAATGTGGCCCTCGAGTATGCCAGCCTAATACAAATTCATTCTCTGATATAAACTGAGTTTCCTGTAAAAATTTCAGCCAGATTGACCAACTTTAAGGGGTGGTTTGGGCTGATCTGGCATTTTACCTATCCCTCGCCAACTACACTCCCTGAACCTGTACTTTGGGCTACATATGTATTTCTGAAGGAACACAATACTAAAATTCATTTCAGGGGCGACTCCTGTGTGATTCAATATGGTTTTCAACCTTGAATCTACCTTAATTGAGAATATATCAGCATTTCCTGATACAGCCATCTGAGGCTGTATTTTCGCCTTCCTGGATCACATATGACACATATGACACCACTGGTATACCAGATGTAATCCTAAAACCTATGCAGTCAGATTTAGTATGTGGCAAGTGATTTTTAGGCCAAATTTCAGACTTATAGACCAATATTTGGTACTGGTTTGGGCTGATTTACATCTATTTTTGGCTATATTTAGAACACTATTTTGGTGAAATATTTTCTGGTTAGACATGTAATGCTCCAAATGTGCCTAAAATATCCTCATTAATTATTAGAATATGCATAAAATTAAATTTGGGCTTCAGATTGGCAATATTAGAATATAATTGACATCTTCCACCTGAGGGGTAACCTGGGGCCCCCCCACACCCCGGAAATTGAAATTTTTAATGTGGCCCTCGAGTATGCCAGCCTAATACAAATTCATTCTCTGATATAAACTGAGTTTCCTGTAAAAATTTCAGCCAGATTGACCAACTTTAAGGGGTGGTTTGGGCTGATCTGGCATTTTACCTATCCCTCGCCAACTACACTCCCTGAACCTGTACTTTGGGCTACATATGTATTTCTGAAGGAACACAATACTAAAATTCATTTCAGGGGCGACTCCTGTGTGATTCAATATGGTTTTCAACCTTGAATCTACCTTAATTGAGAATATATCAGCATTTCCTGATACAGCCATCTGAGGCTGTATTTTCGCCTTCCTGGATCACATATGACACATATGACACCACTGGTATACCAGATGTAATCCTAAAACCTATGCAGTCAGATTTAGTATGTGGCAAGTGATTTTTAGGCCAAATTTCAGACTTATAGACCAATATTTGGTACTGGTTTGGGCTGATTTACATCTATTTTTGGCTATATTTAGAACACTATTTTGGTGAAATATTTTCTGGTTAGACATGTAATGCTCCAAATGTGCCTAAAATATCCTCATTAATTATTAGAATATGCATAAAATTAAATTTGGGCTTCAGATTGGCAATATTAGAATATAATTGACATCTTCCACCTGAGGGGTAACCTGGGGCCCCCCCACACCCCGGAAATTGAAATTTTTAATGTGGCCCTCGAGTATGCCAGCCTAATACAAATTCATTCTCTGATATAAACTGAGTTTCCTGTAAAAATTTCAGCCAGATTGACCAACTTTAAGGGGTGGTTTGGGCTGATCTGGCATTTTACCTATCCCTCGCCAACTACACTCCCTGAACCTGTACTTTGGGCTACATATGTATTTCTGAAGGAACACAATACTAAAATTCATTTCAGGGGCGACTCCTGTGTGATTCAATATGGTTTTCAACCTTGAATCTACCTTAATTGAGAATATATCAGCATTTCCTGATACAGCCATCTGAGGCTGTATTTTCGCCTTCCTGGATCACATATGACACATATGACACCACTGGTATACCAGATGTAATCCTAAAACCTATGCAGTCAGATTTAGTATGTGGCAAGTGATTTTTAGGCCAAATTTCAGACTTATAGACCAATATTTGGTACTGGTTTGGGCTGATTTACATCTATTTTTGGCTATATTTAGAACACTATTTTGGTGAAATATTTTCTGGTTAGACATGTAATGCTCCAAATGTGCCTAAAATATCCTCATTAATTATTAGAATATGCATAAAATTAAATTTGGGCTTCAGATTGGCAATATTAGAATATAATTGACATCTTCCACCTGAGGGGTAACCTGGGGCCCCCCCACACCCCGGAAATTGAAATTTTTAATGTGGCCCTCGAGTATGCCAGCCTAATACAAATTCATTCTCTGATATAAACTGAGTTTCCTGTAAAAATTTCAGCCAGATTGACCAACTTTTAGGGGTGGTTTGGGCTGATCTGGCATTTTACCTATCCCTCGCCAACTACACTCCCTGAACCTGTACTTTGGGCTACATATGTATTTCTGAAGGAACACAATACTAAAATTCATTTCAGGGGCGACTCCTGTGTGATTCAATATGGTTTTCAACCTTGAATCTACCTTAATTGAGAATATATCAGCATTTCCTGATACAGCCATCTGAGGCTGTATTTTCGCCTTCCTGGATCACATATGACACATATGACACCACTGGTATACCAGATGTAATCCTAAAACCTATGCAGTCAGATTTAGTATGTGGCAAGTGATTTTTAGGCCAAATTTCAGACTTATAGACCAATATTTGGTACTGGTTTGGGCTGATTTACATCTATTTTTGGCTATATTTAGAACACTATTTTGGTGAAATATTTTCTGGTTAGACATGTAATGCTCCAAATGTGCCTAAAATATCCTCATTAATTATTAGAATATGCATAAAATTAAATTTGGGCTTCAGATTGGCAATATTAGAATATAATTGACATCTTCCACCTGAGGGGTAACCTGGGGCCCCCCCACACCCCGGAAATTGAAATTTTTAATGTGGCCCTCGAGTATGCCAGCCTAATACAAATTCATTCTCTGATATAAACTGAGTTTCCTGTAAAAATTTCAGCCAGATTGACCAACTTTAAGGGGTGGTTTGGGCTGATCTGGCATTTTACCTATCCCTCGCCAACTACACTCCCTGAACCTGTACTTTGGGCTACATATGTATTTCTGAAGGAACACAATACTAAAATTCATTTCAGGGGCGACTCCTGCGTGATTCAATATGGTTTTCAACCTTGAATCTACCTTAATTGAGAATATATCAGCATTTCCTGATACAGCCATCTGAGGCTGTATTTTCGCCTTCCTGGATCACATATGACACATATGACACCACTGGTATACCAGATGTAATCCTAAAACCTATGCAGTCAGATTTAGTATGTGGCAAGCGATTTTTAGGCCAAATTTCAGACTTATAGACCAATATTTGGTACTGGTTTGGGCTGATTTACATCTATTTTTGGCTATATTTAGAACACTATTTTGGTGAAATATTTTCTGGTTAGACATGTAATGCTCCAAATGTGCCTAAAATATCCTCATTAATTATTAGAATATGCATAAAATTAAATTTGGGCTTCAGATTGGCAATATTAGAATATAATTGACATCTTCCACCTGAGGGGTAACCTGGGGCCCCCCCACACCCCGGAAATTGAAATTTTTAATGTGGCCCTCGAGTATGCCAGCCTAATACAAATTCATTCTCTGATATAAACTGAGTTTCCTGTAAAAATTTCAGCCAGATTGACCAACTTTAAGGGGTGGTTTGGGCTGATCTGGCATTTTACCTATCCCTCGCCAACTACACTCCCTGAACCTGTACTTTGGGCTACATATGTATTTCTGAAGGAACACAATACTAAAATTCATTTCAGGGGCGACTCCTGTGTGATTCAATATGGTTTTCAACCTTGAATCTACCTTAATTGAGAATATATCAGCATTTCCTGATACAGCCATCTGAGGCTGTATTTTCGCCTTCCTGGATCACATATGACACATATGACACCACTGGTATACCAGATGTAATCCTAAAACCTATGCAGTCAGATTTAGTATGTGGCAAGTGATTTTTAGGCCAAATTTCAGACTTATAGACCAATATTTGGTACTGGTTTGGGCTGATTTACATCTATTTTTGGCTATATTTAGAACACTATTTTGGTGAAATATTTTCTGGTTAGACATGTAATGCTCCAAATGTGCCTAAAATATCCTCATTAATTATTAGAATATGCATAAAATTAAATTTGGGCTTCAGATTGGCAATATTAGAATATAATTGACATCTTCCACCTGAGGGGTAACCTGGGGCCCCCCCACACCCCGGAAATTGAAATTTTTAATGTGGCCCTCGAGTATGCCAGCCTAATACAAATTCATTCTCTGATATAAACTGAGTTTCCTGTAAAAATTTCAGCCAGATTGACCAACTTTAAGGGGTGGTTTGGGCTGATCTGGCATTTTACCTATCCCTCGCCAACTACACTCCCTGAACCTGTACTTTGGGCTACATATGTATTTCTGAAGGAACACAATACTAAAATTCATTTCAGGGGCGACTCCTGTGTGATTCAATATGGTTTTCAACCTTGAATCTACCTTAATTGAGAATATATCAGCATTTCCTGATACAGCCATCTGAGGCTGTATTTTCGCCTTCCTGGATCACATATGACACATATGACACCACTGGTATACCAGATGTAATCCTAAAACCTATGCAGTCAGATTTAGTATGTGGCAAGTGATTTTTAGGCCAAATTTCAGACTTATAGACCAATATTTGGTACTGGTTTGGGCTGATTTACATCTATTTTTGGCTATATTTAGAACACTATTTTGGTGAAATATTTTCTGGTTAGACATGTAATGCTCCAAATGTGCCTAAAATATCCTCATTAATTATTAGAATATGCATAAAATTAAATTTGGGCTTCAGATTGGCAATATTAGAATATAATTGACATCTTCCACCTGAGGGGTAACCTGGGGCCCCCCACACCCCGGAAATTGAAATTTTTAATGTGGCCCTCGAGTATGCCAGCCTAATACAAATTCATTCTCTGATATAAACTGAGTTTCCTGTAAAAATTTCAGCCAGATTGACCAACTTTAAGGGGTGGTTTGGGCTGATCTGGCATTTTACCTATCCCTCGCCAACTACACTCCCTGAACCTGTACTTTGGGCTACATATGTATTTCTGAAGGAACACAATACTAAAATTCATTTCAGGGGCGACTCCTGTGTGATTCAATATGGTTTTCAACCTTGAATCTACCTTAATTGAGAATATATCAGCATTTCCTGATACAGCCATCTGAGGCTGTATTTTCGCCTTCCTGGATCACATATGACACATATGACACCACTGGTATACCAGATGTAATCCTAAAACCTATGCAGTCAGATTTAGTATGTGGCAAGTGATTTTTAGGCCAAATTTCAGACTTATAGACCAATATTTGGTACTGGTTTGGGCTGATTTACATCTATTTTTGGCTATATTTAGAACACTATTTTGGTGAAATATTTTCTGGTTAGACATGTAATGCTCCAAATGTGCCTAAAATATCCTCATTAATTATTAGAATATGCATAAAATTAAATTTGGGCTTCAGATTGGCAATATTAGAATATAATTGACATCTTCCACCTGAGGGGTAACCTGGGGCCCCCCCACACCCCGGAAATTGAAATTTTTAATGTGGCCCTCGAGTATGCCAGCCTAATACAAATTCATTCTCTGATATAAACTGAGTTTCCTGTAAAAATTTCAGCCAGATTGACCAACTTTAAGGGGTGGTTTGGGCTGATCTGGCATTTTACCTATCCCTCGCCAACTACACTCCCTGAACCTGTACTTTGGGCTACATATGTATTTCTGAAGGAACACAATACTAAAATTCATTTCAGGGGCGACTCCTGTGTGATTCAATATGGTTTTCAACCTTGAATCTACCTTAATTGAGAATATATCAGCATTTCCTGATACAGCCATCTGAGGCTGTATTTTCGCCTTCCTGGATCACATATGACACATATGACACCACTGGTATACCAGATGTAATCCTAAAACCTATGCAGTCAGATTTAGTATGTGGCAAGTGATTTTTAGGCCAAATTTCAGACTTATAGACCAATATTTGGTACTGGTTTGGGCTGATTTACATCTATTTTTGGCTATATTTAGAACACTATTTTGGTGAAATATTTTCTGGTTAGACATGTAATGCTCCAAATGTGCCTAAAATATCCTCATTAATTATTAGAATATGCATAAAATTAAATTTGGGCTTCAGATTGGCAATATTAGAATATACTTGACATCTTCCACCTGAGGGGTAACCTGGGGCCCCCCCACACCCCGGAAATTGAAATTTTTAATGTGGCCCTCGAGTATGCCAGCCTAATACAAATTCATTCTCTGATATAAACTGAGTTTCCTGTAAAAATTTCAGCCAGATTGACCAACTTTAAGGGGTGGTTTGGGCTGATCTGGCATTTTACCTATCCCTCGCCAACTACACTCCCTGAACCTGTACTTTGGGCTACATATGTATTTCTGAAGGAACACAATACTAAAATTCATTTCAGGGGCGACTCCTGTGTGATTCAATATGGTTTTCAACCTTGAATCTACCTTAATTGAGAATATATCAGCATTTCCTGATACAGCCATCTGAGGCTGTATTTTCGCCTTCCTGGATCACATATGACACATATGACACCACTGGTATACCAGATGTAATCCTAAAACCTATGCAGTCAGATTTAGTATGTGGCAAGTGATTTTTAGGCCAAATTTCAGACTTATAGACCAATATTTGGTACTGGTTTGGGCTGATTTACATCTATTTTTGGCTATATTTAGAACACTATTTTGGTGAAATATTTTCTGGTTAGACATGTAATGCTCCAAATGTGCCTAAAATATCCTCATTAATTATTAGAATATGCATAAAATTAAATTTGGGCTTCAGATTGGCAATATTAGAATATAATTGACATCTTCCACCTGAGGGGTAACCTGGGGCCCCCCCACACCCCGGAAATTGAAATTTTTAATGTGGCCCTCGAGTATGCCAGCCTAATACAAATTCATTCTCTGATATAAACTGAGTTTCCTGTAAAAATTTCAGCCAGATTGACCAACTTTAAGGGGTGGTTTGGGCTGATCTGGCATTTTACCTATCCCTCGCCAACTACACTCCCTGAACCTGTACTTTGGGCTACATATGTATTTCTGAAGGAACACAATACTAAAATTCATTTCAGGGGCGACTCCTGTGTGATTCAATATGGTTTTCAACCTTGAATCTACCTTAATTGAGAATATATCAGCATTTCCTGATACAGCCATCTGAGGCTGTATTTTCGCCTTCCTGGATCACATATGACACATATGACACCACTGGTATACCAGATGTAATCCTAAAACCTATGCAGTCAGATTTAGTATGTGGCAAGTGATTTTTAGGCCAAATTTCAGACTTATAGACCAATATTTGGTACTGGTTTGGGCTGATTTACATCTATTTTTGGCTATATTTAGAACACTATTTTGGTGAAATATTTTCTGGTTAGACATGTAATGCTCCAAATGTGCCTAAAATATCCTCATTAATTATTAGAATATGCATAAAATTAAATTTGGGCTTCAGATTGGCAATATTAGAATATAATTGACATCTTCCACCTGAGGGGTAACCTGGGGCCCCCCACACCCCGGAAATTGAAATTTTTAATGTGGCCCTCGAGTATGCCAGCCTAATACAAATTCATTCTCTGATATAAACTGAGTTTCCTGTAAAAATTTCAGCCAGATTGACCAACTTTAAGGGGTGGTTTGGGCTGATCTGGCATTTTACCTATCCCTCGCCAACTACACTCCCTGAACCTGTACTTTGGGCTACATATGTATTTCTGAAGGAACACAATACTAAAATTCATTTCAGGGGCGACTCCTGTGTGATTCAATATGGTTTTCAACCTTGAATCTACCTTAATTGAGAATATATCAGCATTTCCTGATACAGCCATCTGAGGCTGTATTTTCGCCTTCCTGGATCACATATGACACATATGACACCACTGGTATACCAGATGTAATCCTAAAACCTATGCAGTCAGATTTAGTATGTGGCAAGTGATTTTTAGGCCAAATTTCAGACTTATAGACCAATATTTGGTACTGGTTTGGGCTGATTTACATCTATTTTTGGCTATATTTAGAACACTATTTTGGTGAAATATTTTCTGGTTAGACATGTAATGCTCCAAATGTGCCTAAAATATCCTCATTAATTATTAGAATATGCATAAAATTAAATTTGGGCTTCAGATTGGCAATATTAGAATATAATTGACATCTTCCACCTGAGGGGTAACCTGGGGCCCCCCCACACCCCGGAAATTGAAATTTTTAATGTGGCCCTCGAGTATGCCAGCCTAATACAAATTCATTCTCTGATATAAACTGAGTTTCCTGTAAAAATTTCAGCCAGATTGACCAACTTTAAGGGGTGGTTTGGGCTGATCTGGCATTTTACCTATCCCTCGCCAACTACACTCCCTGAACCTGTACTTTGGGCTACATATGTATTTCTGAAGGAACACAATACTAAAATTCATTTCAGGGGCGACTCCTGTGTGATTCAATATGGTTTTCAACCTTGAATCTACCTTAATTGAGAATATATCAGCATTTCCTGATACAGCCATCTGAGGCTGTATTTTCGCCTTCCTGGATCACATATGACACATATGACACCACTGGTATACCAGATGTAATCCTAAAACCTATGCAGTCAGATTTAGTATGTGGCAAGTGATTTTTAGGCCAAATTTCAGACTTATAGACCAATATTTGGTACTGGTTTGGGCTGATTTACATCTATTTTTGGCTATATTTAGAACACTATTTTGGTGAAATATTTTCTGGTTAGACATGTAATGCTCCAAATGTGCCTAAAATATCCTCATTAATTATTAGAATATGCATAAAATTAAATTTGGGCTTCAGATTGGCAATATTAGAATATAATTGACATCTTCCACCTGAGGGGTAACCTGGGGCCCCCCCACACCCCGGAAATTGAAATTTTTAATGTGGCCCTCGAGTATGCCAGCCTAATACAAATTCATTCTCTGATATAAACTGAGTTTCCTGTAAAAATTTCAGCCAGATTGACCAACTTTAAGGGGTGGTTTGGGCTGATCTGGCATTTTACCTATCCCTCGCCAACTACACTCCCTGAACCTGTACTTTGGGCTACATATGTATTTCTGAAGGAACACAATACTAAAATTCATTTCAGGGGCGACTCCTGTGTGATTCAATATGGTTTTCAACCTTGAATCTACCTTAATTGAGAATATATCAGCATTTCCTGATACAGCCATCTGAGGCTGTATTTTCGCCTTCCTGGATCACATATGACACATATGACACCACTGGTATACCAGATGTAATCCTAAAACCTATGCAGTCAGATTTAGTATGTGGCAAGTGATTTTAGGCCAAATTTCAGACTTATAGACCAATATTTGGTACTGGTTTGGGCTGATTTACATCTATTTTTGGCTATATTTAGAACACTATTTTGGTGAAATATTTTCTGGTTAGACATGTAATGCTCCAAATGTGCCTAAAATATCCTCATTAATTATTAGAATATGCATAAAATTAAATTTGGGCTTCAGATTGGCAATATTAGAATATAATTGACATCTTCCACCTGAGGGGTAACCTGGGGCCCCCCCACACCCCGGAAATTGAAATTTTTAATGTGGCCCTCGAGTATGCCAGCCTAATACAAATTCATTCTCTGATATAAACTGAGTTTCCTGTAAAAATTTCAGCCAGATTGACCAACTTTAAGGGGTGGTTTGGGCTGATCTGGCATTTTACCTATCCCTCGCCAACTACACTCCCTGAACCTGTACTTTGGGCTACATATGTATTTCTGAAGGAACACAATACTAAAATTCATTTCAGGGGCGACTCCTGTGTGATTCAATATGGTTTTCAACCTTGAATCTACCTTAATTGAGAATATATCAGCATTTCCTGATACAGCCATCTGAGGCTGTATTTTCGCCTTCCTGGATCACATATGACACATATGACACCACTGGTATACCAGATGTAATCCTAAAACCTATGCAGTCAGATTTAGTATGTGGCAAGTGATTTTTAGGCCAAATTTCAGACTTATAGACCAATATTTGGTACTGGTTTGGGCTGATTTACATCTATTTTTGGCTATATTTAGAACACTATTTTGGTGAAATATTTTCTGGTTAGACATGTAATGCTCCAAATGTGCCTAAAATATCCTCATTAATTATTAGAATATGCATAAAATTAAATTTGGGCTTCAGATTGGCAATATTAGAATATAATTGACATCTTCCACCTGAGGGGTAACCTGGGGCCCCCCCACACCCCGGAAATTGAAATTTTTAATGTGGCCCTCGAGTATGCCAGCCTAATACAAATTCATTCTCTGATATAAACTGAGTTTCCTGTAAAAATTTCAGCCAGATTGACCAACTTTAAGGGGTGGTTTGGGCTGATCTGGCATTTTACCTATCCCTCGCCAACTACACTCCCTGAACCTGTACTTTGGGCTACATATGTATTTCTGAAGGAACACAATACTAAAATTCATTTCAGGGGCGACTCCTGTGTGATTCAATATGGTTTTCAACCTTGAATCTACCTTAATTGAGAATATATCAGCATTTCCTGATACAGCCATCTGAGGCTGTATTTTCGCCTTCCTGGATCACATATGACACATATGACACCACTGGTATACCAGATGTAATCCTAAAACCTATGCAGTCAGATTTAGTATGTGGCAAGTGATTTTTAGGCCAAATTTCAGACTTATAGACCAATATTTGGTACTGGTTTGGGCTGATTTACATCTATTTTTGGCTATATTTAGAACACTATTTTGGTGAAATATTTTCTGGTTAGACATGTAATGCTCCAAATGTGCCTAAAATATCCTCATTAATTATTAGAATATGCATAAAATTAAATTTGGGCTTCAGATTGGCAATATTAGAATATAATTGACATCTTCCACCTGAGGGGTAACCTGGGGCCCCCCCACACCCCGGAAATTGAAATTTTTAATGTGGCCCTCGAGTATGCCAGCCTAATACAAATTCATTCTCTGATATAAACTGAGTTTCCTGTAAAAATTTCAGCCAGATTGACCAACTTTAAGGGGTGGTTTGGGCTGATCTGGCATTTTACCTATCCCTCGCCAACTACACTCCCTGAACCTGTACTTTGGGCTACATATGTATTTCTGAAGGAACACAATACTAAAATTCATTTCAGGGGCGACTCCTGTGTGATTCAATATGGTTTTCAACCTTGAATCTACCTTAATTGAGAATATATCAGCATTTCCTGATACAGCCATCTGAGGCTGTATTTTCGCCTTCCTGGATCACATATGACACATATGACACCACTGGTATACCAGATGTAATCCTAAAACCTATGCAGTCAGATTTAGTATGTGGCAAGTGATTTTTAGGCCAAATTTCAGACTTATAGACCAATATTTGGTACTGGTTTGGGCTGATTTACATCTATTTTTGGCTATATTTAGAACACTATTTTGGTGAAATATTTTCTGGTTAGACATGTAATGCTCCAAATGTGCCTAAAATATCCTCATTAATTATTAGAATATGCATAAAATTAAATTTGGGCTTCAGATTGGCAATATTAGAATATAATTGACATCTTCCACCTGAGGGGTAACCTGGGCCCCCCCACACCCCGGAAATTGAAATTTTTAATGTGGCCCTCGAGTATGCCAGCCTAATACAAATTCATTCTCTGATATAAACTGAGTTTCCTGTAAAAATTTCAGCCAGATTGACCAACTTTAAGGGGTGGTTTGGGCTGATCTGGCATTTTACCTATCCCTCGCCAACTACACTCCCTGAACCTGTACTTTGGGCTACATATGTATTTCTGAAGGAACACAATACTAAAATTCATTTCAGGGGCGACTCCTGTGTGATTCAATATGGTTTTCAACCTTGAATCTACCTTAATTGAGAATATATCAGCATTTCCTGATACAGCCATCTGAGGCTGTATTTTCGCCTTCCTGGATCACATATGACACATATGACACCACTGGTATACCAGATGTAATCCTAAAACCTATGCAGTCAGATTTAGTATGTGGCAAGTGATTTTTAGGCCAAATTTCAGACTTATAGACCAATATTTGGTACTGGTTTGGGCTGATTTACATCTATTTTTGGCTATATTTAGAACACTATTTTGGTGAAATATTTTCTGGTTAGACATGTAATGCTCCAAATGTGCCTAAAATATCCTCATTAATTATTAGAATATGCATAAAATTAAATTTGGGCTTCAGATTGGCAATATTAGAATATAATTGACATCTTCCACCTGAGGGGTAACCTGGGGCCCCCCCACACCCCGGAAATTGAAATTTTTAATGTGGCCCTCGAGTATGCCAGCCTAATACAAATTCATTCTCTGATATAAACTGAGTTTCCTGTAAAAATTTCAGCCAGATTGACCAACTTTAAGGGGTGGTTTGGGCTGATCTGGCATTTTACCTATCCCTCGCCAACTACACTCCCTGAACCTGTACTTTGGGCTACATATGTATTTCTGAAGGAACACAATACTAAAATTCATTTCAGGGGCGACTTCTGTGTGATTCAATATGGTTTTCAACCTTGAATCTACCTTAATTGAGAATATATCAGCATTTCCTGATACAGCCATCTGAGGCTGTATTTTCGCCTTCCTGGATCACATATGACACATATGACACCACTGGTATACCAGATGTAATCCTAAAACCTATGCAGTCAGATTTAGTATGTGGCAAGTGATTTTTAGGCCAAATTTCAGACTTATAGACCAATATTTGGTACTGGTTTGGGCTGATTTACATCTATTTTTGGCTATATTTAGAACACTATTTTGGTGAAATATTTTCTGGTTAGACATGTAATGCTCCAAATGTGCCTAAAATATCCTCATTAATTATTAGAATATGCATAAAATTAAATTTGGGCTTCAGATTGGCAATATTAGAATATAATTGACATCTTCCACCTGAGGGGTAACCTGGGGCCCCCCCACACCCCGGAAATTGAAATTTTTAATGTGGCCCTCGAGTATGCCAGCCTAATACAAATTCATTCTCTGATATAAACTGAGTTTCCTGTAAAAATTTCAGCCAGATTGACCAACTTTAAGGGGTGGTTTGGGCTGATCTGGCATTTTACCTATCCCTCGCCAACTACACTCCCTGAACCTGTACTTTGGGCTACATATGTATTTCTGAAGGAACACAATACTAAAATTCATTTCAGGGGCGACTCCTGTGTGATTCAATATGGTTTTCAACCTTGAATCTACCTTAATTGAGAATATATCAGCATTTCCTGATACAGCCATCTGAGGCTGTATTTTCGCCTTCCTGGATCACATATGACACATATGACACCACTGGTATACCAGATGTAATCCTAAAACCTATGCAGTCAGATTTAGTATGTGGCAAGTGATTTTTAGGCCAAATTTCAGACTTATAGACCAATATTTGGTACTGGTTTGGGCTGATTTACATCTATTTTTGGCTATATTTAGAACACTATTTTGGTGAAATATTTTCTGGTTAGACATGTAATGCTCCAAATGTGCCTAAAATATCCTCATTAATTATTAGAATATGCATAAAATTAAATTTGGGCTTCAGATTGGCAATATTAGAATATAATTGACATCTTCCACCTGAGGGGTAACCTGGGGCCCCCCCACACCCCGGAAATTGAAATTTTTAATGTGGCCCTCGAGTATGCCAGCCTAATACAAATTCATTCTCTGATATAAACTGAGTTTCCTGTAAAAATTTCAGCCAGATTGACCAACTTTAAGGGGTGGTTTGGGCTGATCTGGCATTTTACCTATCCCTCGCCAACTACACTCCCTGAACCTGTACTTTGGGCTACATATGTATTTCTGAAGGAACACAATACTAAAATTCATTTCAGGGGCGACTCCTGTGTGATTCAATATGGTTTTCAACCTTGAATCTACCTTAATTGAGAATATATCAGCATTTCCTGATACAGCCATCTGAGGCTGTATTTTCGCCTTCCTGGATCACATATGACACATATGACACCACTGGTATACCAGATGTAATCCTAAAACCTATGCAGTCAGATTTAGTATGTGGCAAGTGATTTTTAGGCCAAATTTCAGACTTATAGACCAATATTTGGTACTGGTTTGGGCTGATTTACATCTATTTTTGGCTATATTTAGAACACTATTTTGGTGAAATATTTTCTGGTTAGACATGTAATGCTCCAAATGTGCCTAAAATATCCTCATTAATTATTAGAATATGCATAAAATTAAATTTGGGCTTCAGATTGGCAATATTAGAATATAATTGACATCTTCCACCTGAGGGGTAACCTGGGGCCCCCCCACACCCCGGAAATTGAAATTTTTAATGTGGCCCTCGAGTATGCCAGCCTAATACAAATTCATTCTCTGATATAAACTGAGTTTCCAGTAAAAATTTCAGCCAGATTGACCAACTTTAAGGGGTGGTTTGGGCTGATCTGGCATTTTACCTATCCCTCGCCAACTACACTCCCTGAACCTGTACTTTGGGCTACATATGTATTTCTGAAGGAACACAATACTAAAATTCATTTCAGGGGCGACTCCTGTGTGATTCAATATGGTTTTCAACCTTGAATCTACCTTAATTGAGAATATATCAGCATTTCCTGATACAGCCATCTGAGGCTGTATTTTCGCCTTCCTGGATCACATATGACACATATGACACCACTGGTATACCAGATGTAATCCTAAAACCTATGCAGTCAGATTTAGTATGTGGCAAGCGATTTTTAGGCCAAATTTCAGACTTATAGACCAATATTTGGTACTGGTTTGGGCTGATTTACATCTATTTTTGGCTATATTTAGAACACTATTTTGGTGAAATATTTTCTGGTTAGACATGTAATGCTCCAAATGTGCCTAAAATATCCTCATTAATTATTAGAATATGCATAAAATTAAATTTGGGCTTCAGATTGGCAATATTAGAATATAATTGACATCTTCCACCTGAGGGGTAACCTGGGGCCCCCCCACACCCCGGAAATTGAAATTTTTAATGTGGCCCTCGAGTATGCCAGCCTAATACAAATTCATTCTCTGATATAAACTGAGTTTCCTGTAAAAATTTCAGCCAGATTGACCAACTTTAAGGGGTGGTTTGGGCTGATCTGGCATTTTACCTATCCCTCGCCAACTACACTCCCTGAACCTGTACTTTGGGCTACATATGTATTTCTGAAGGAACACAATACTAAAATTCATTTCAGGGGCGACTCCTGTGTGATTCAATATGGTTTTCAACCTTGAATCTACCTTAATTGAGAATATATCAGCATTTCCTGATACAGCCATCTGAGGCTGTATTTTCGCCTTCCTGGATCACATATGACACATATGACACCACTGGTATACCAGATGTAATCCTAAAACCTATGCAGTCAGATTTAGTATGTGGCAAGTGATTTTTAGGCCAAATTTCAGACTTATAGACCAATATTTGGTACTGGTTTGGGCTGATTTACATCTATTTTTGGCTATATTTAGAACACTATTTTGGTGAAATATTTTCTGGTTAGACATGTAATGCTCCAAATGTGCCTAAAATATCCTCATTAATTATTAGAATATGCATAAAATTAAATTTGGGCTTCAGATTGGCAATATTAGAATATAATTGACATCTTCCACCTGAGGGGTAACCTGGGGCCCCCCCACACCCCGGAAATTGAAATTTTTAATGTGGCTCTCGAGTATGCCAGCCTAATACAAATTCATTCTCTGATATAAACTGAGTTTCCTGTAAAAATTTCAGCCAGATTGACCAACTTTAAGGGGTGGTTTGGGCTGATCTGGCATTTTACCTATCCCTCGCCAACTACACTCCCTGAACCTGTACTTTGGGCTACATATGTATTTCTGAAGGAACACAATACTAAAATTCATTTCAGGGGCGACTCCTGTGTGATTCAATATGGTTTTCAACCTTGAATCTACCTTAATTGAGAATATATCAGCATTTCCTGATACAGCCATCTGAGGCTGTATTTTCGCCTTCCTGGATCACATATGACACATATGACACCACTGGTATACCAGATGTAATCCTAAAACCTATGCAGTCAGATTTAGTATGTGGCAAGCGATTTTTAGGCCAAATTTCAGACTTATAGACCAATATTTGGTACTGGTTTGGGCTGATTTACATCTATTTTTGGCTATATTTAGAACACTATTTTGGTGAAATATTTTCTGGTTAGACATGTAATGCTCCAAATGTGCCTAAAATATCCTCATTAATTATTAGAATATGCATAAAATTAAATTTGGGCTTCAGATTGGCAATATTACAATATAATTGACATCTTCCACCTGAGGGGTAACCTGGGGCCCCCCCACACCCCGGAAATTGAAATTTTTAATGTGGCCCTCGAGTATGCCAGCCTAATACAAATTCATTCTCTGATATAAACTGAGTTTCCTGTAAAAATTTCAGCCAGATTGACCAACTTTAAGGGGTGGTTTGGGCTGATCTGGCATTTTACCTATCCCTCGCCAACTACACTCCCTGAACCTGTACTTTGGGCTACATATGTATTTCTGAAGGAACACAATACTAAAATTCATTTCAGGGGCGACTCCTGTGTGATTCAATATGGTTTTCAACCTTGAATCTACCTTAATTGAGAATATATCAGCATTTCCTGATACAGCCATCTGAGGCTGTATTTTCGCCTTCCTGGATCACATATGACACCACTGGTATACCAGATGTAATCCTAAAACCTATGCAGTCAGATTTAGTATGTGGCAAGCGATTTTAAGGCCAAATTTCAGACTTATAGACCAATATTTGGTACTGGTTTGGGCTGATTTACATCTATTTTTGGCTATATTTAGAACACTATTTTGGTGAAATATTTTCTGGTTAGACATGTAATGCTCCAAATGTGCCTAAAATATCCTCATTAATTATTAGAATATGCATAAAATTAAATTTGGGCTTCAGATTGGCAATATTAGAATATAATTGACATCTTCCACCTGAGGGGTAACCTGGGGCCCCCCCACACCCCGGAAATTGAAATTTTTAATGTGGCCCTCGAGTATGCCAGCCTAATACAAATTCATTCTCTGATATAAACTGAGTTTCCTGTAAAAATTTCAGCCAGATTGACCAACTTAAAGGGGTGGTTTGGGCTGATCTGGCATTTTACCTATCCCTCGCCAACTACACTCCCTGAACCTGTACTTTGGGCTACATATGTATTTCTGAAGGAACACAATACTAAAATTCATTTCAGGGGCGACTCCTGTGTGATTCAATATGGTTTTCAACCTTGAATCTACCTTAATTGAGAATATATCAGCATTTCCTGATACAGCCATCTGAGGCTGTATTTTCGCCTTCCTGGATCACATATGACACATATGACACCACTGGTATACCAGATGTAATCCTAAAACCTATGCAGTCAGATTTAGTATGTGGCAAGCGATTTTTAGGCCAAATTTCAGACTTATAGACCAATATTTGGTACTGGTTTGGGCTGATTTACATCTATTTTTGGCTATATTTAGAACACTATTTTGGTGAAATATTTTCTGGTTAGACATGTAATGCTCCAAATGTGCCTAAAATATCCTCATTAATTATTAGAATATGCATAAAATTAAATTTGGGCTTCAGATTGGCAATATTAGAATATAATTGACATCTTCCACCTGAGGGGTAACCTGGGGCCCCCCCCCACCCCGGAAATTGAAATTTTTAATGTGGCCCTCGAGTATGCCAGCCTAATACAAATTCATTCTCTGATATAAACTGAGTTTCCTGTAAAAATTTCAGCCAGATTGACCAACTTTAAGGGGTGGTTTGGGCTGATCTGGCATTTTACCTATCCCTCGCCAACTACACTCCCTGAACCTGTACTTTGGGCTACATATGTATTTCTGAAGGAACACAATACTAAAATTCATTTCAGGGGCGACTCCTGTGTGATTCAATATGGTTTTCAACCTTGAATCTACCTTAATTGAGAATATATCAGCATTTCCTGATACAGCCATCTGAGGCTGTATTTTCGCCTTCCTGGATCACATATGACACATATGACACCACTGGTATACCAGATGTAATCCTAAAACCTATGCAGTCAGATTTAGTATGTGGCAAGTGATTTTTAGGCCAAATTTCAGACTTATAGACCAATATTTGGTACTGGTTTGGGCTGATTTACATCTATTTTTGGCTATATTTAGAACACTATTTTGGTGAAATATTTTCTGGTTAGACATGTAATGCTCCAAATGTGCCTAAAATATCCTCATTAATTATTAGAATATGCATAAAATTAAATTTGGGCTTCAGATTGGCAATATTACAATATAATTGACATCTTCCACCTGAGGGGTAACCTGGGGCCCCCCCACACCCCGGAAATTGAAATTTTTAATGTGGCCCTCGAGTATGCCAGCCTAATACAAATTCATTCTCTGATATAAACTGAGTTTCCTGTAAAAATTTCAGCCAGATTGACCAACTTTAAGGGGTGGTTTGGGCTGATCTGGCATTTTACCTATCCCTCGCCAACTACACTCCCTGAACCTGTACTTTGGGCTACATATGTATTTCTGAAGGAACACAATACTAAAATTCATTTCAGGGGCGACTCCTGTGTGATTCAATATGGTTTTCAACCTTGAATCTACCTTAATTGAGAATATATCAGCATTTCCTGATACAGCCATCTGAGGCTGTATTTTCGCCTTCCTGGATCACATATGACACATATGACACCACTGGTATACCAGATGTAATCCTAAAACCTATGCAGTCAGATTTAGTATGTGGCAAGTGATTTTTAGGCCAAATTTCAGACTTATAGACCAATATTTGGTACTGGTTTGGGCTGATTTACATCTATTTTTGGCTATATTTAGAACACTATTTTGGTGAAATATTTTCTGGTTAGACATGTAATGCTCCAAATGTGCCTAAAATATCCTCATTAATTATTAGAATATGCATAAAATTAAATTTGGGCTTCAGATTGGCAATATTAGAATATAATTGACATCTTCCACCTGAGGGGTAACCTGGGGCCCCCCCACACCCCGGAAATTGAAATTTTTAATGTGGCCCTCGAGTATGCCAGCCTAATACAAATTCATTCTCTGATATAAACTGAGTTTCCTGTAAAAATTTCAGCCAGATTGACCAACTTTAAGGGGTGGTTTGGGCTGATCTGGCATTTTACCTATCCCTCGCCAACTACACTCCCTGAACCTGTACTTTGGGCTACATATGTATTTCTGAAGGAACACAATACTAAAATTCATTTCAGGGGCGACTCCTGTGTGATTCAATATGGTTTTCAACCTTGAATCTACCTTAATTGAGAATATATCAGCATTTCCTGATACAGCCATCTGAGGCTGTATTTTCGCCTTCCTGGATCACATATGACACATATGACACCACTGGTATACCAGATGTAATCCTAAAACCTATGCAGTCAGATTTAGTATGTGGCAAGTGATTTTTAGGCCAAATTTCAGACTTATAGACCAATATTTGGTACTGGTTTGGGCTGATTTACATCTATTTTTGGCTATATTTAGAACACTATTTTGGTGAAATATTTTCTGGTTAGACATGTAATGCTCCAAATGTGCCTAAAATATCCTCATTAATTATTAGAATATGCATAAAATTAAATTTGGGCTTCAGATTGGCAATATTACAATATAATTGACATCTTCCACCTGAGGGGTAACCTGGGGCCCCCCCACACCCCGGAAATTGAAATTTTTAATGTGGCCCTCGAGTATGCCAGCCTAATACAAATTCATTCTCTGATATAAACTGAGTTTCCTGTAAAAATTTCAGCCAGATTGACCAACTTTAAGGGGTGGTTTGGGCTGATCTGGCATTTTACCTATCCCTCGCCAACTACACTCCCTGAACCTGTACTTTGGGCTACATATGTATTTCTGAAGGAACACAATACTAAAATTCATTTCAGGGGCGACTCCTGTGTGATTCAATATGGTTTTCAACCTTGAATCTACCTTAATTGAGAATATATCAGCATTTCCTGATACAGCCATCTGAGGCTGTATTTTCGCCTTCCTGGATCACATATGACACATATGACACCACTGGTATACCAGATGTAATCCTAAAACCTATGCAGTCAGATTTAGTATGTGGCAAGCGATTTTTAGGCCAAATTTCAGACTTATAGACCAATATTTGGTACTGGTTTGGGCTGATTTACATCTATTTTTGGCTATATTTAGAACACTATTTTGGTGAAATATTTTCTGGTTAGACATGTAATGCTCCAAATGTGCCTAAAATATCCTCATTAATTATTAGAATATGCATAAAATTAAATTTGGGCTTCAGATTGGCAATATTAGAATATAATTGACATCTTCCACCTGAGGGGTAACCTGGGGCCCCCCCACACCCCGGAAATTGAAATTTTTAATGTGGCCCTCGAGTATGCCAGCCTAATACAAATTCATTCTCTGATATAAACTGAGTTTCCTGTAAAAATTTCAGCCAGATTGACCAACTTTAAGGGGTGGTTTGGGCTGATCTGGCATTTTACCTATCCCTCGCCAACTACACTCCCTGAACCTGTACTTTGGGCTACATATGTATTTCTGAAGGAACACAATACTAAAATTCATTTCAGGGGCGACTCCTGTGTGATTCAATATGGTTTTCAACCTTGAATCTACCTTAATTGAGAATATATCAGCATTTCCTGATACAGCCATCTGAGGCTGTATTTTCGCCTTCCTGGATCACATATGACACATATGACACCACTGGTATACCAGATGTAATCCTAAAACCTATGCAGTCAGATTTAGTATGTGGCAAGCGATTTTTAGGCCAAATTTCAGACTTATAGACCAATATTTGGTACTGGTTTGGGCTGATTTACATCTATTTTTGGCTATATTTAGAACACTATTTTGGTGAAATATTTTCTGGTTAGACATGTAATGCTCCAAATGTGCCTAAAATATCCTCATTAATTATTAGAATATGCATAAAATTAAATTTGGGCTTCAGATTGGCAATATTAGAATATAATTGACATCTTCCACCTGAGGGGTAACCTGGGGCCCCCCCACACCCCGGAAATTGAAATTTTTAATGTGGCCCTCGAGTATGCCAGCCTAATACAAATTCATTCTCTGATATAAACTGAGTTTCCTGTAAAAATTTCAGCCAGATTGACCAACTTTAAGGGGTGGTTTGGGCTGATCTGGCATTTTACCTATCCCTCGCCAACTACACTCCCTGAACCTGTACTTTGGGCTACATATGTATTTCTGAAGGAACACAATACTAAAATTCATTTCAGGGGCGACTCCTGTGTGATTCAATATGGTTTTCAACCTTGAATCTACCTTAATTGAGAATATATCAGCATTTCCTGATACAGCCATCTGAGGCTGTATTTTCGCCTTCCTGGATCACATATGACACATATGACACCACTGGTATACCAGATGTAATCCTAAAACCTATGCAGTCAGATTTAGTATGTGGCAAGCGATTTTTAGGCCAAATTTCAGACTTATAGACCAATATTTGGTACTGGTTTGGGCTGATTTACATCTATTTTTGGCTATATTTAGAACACTATTTTGGTGAAATATTTTCTGGTTAGACATGTAATGCTCCAAATGTGCCTAAAATATCCTCATTAATTATTAGAATATGCATAAAATTAAATTTGGGCTTCAGATTGGCAATATTAGAATATAATTGACATCTTCCACCTGAGGGGTAACCTGGGGCCCCCCCACACCCCGGAAATTGAAATTTTTAATGTGGCCCTCGAGTATGCCAGCCTAATACAAATTCATTCTCTGATATAAACTGAGTTTCCTGTAAAAATTTCAGCCAGATTGACCAACTTTAAGGGGTGGTTTGGGCTGATCTGGCATTTTACCTATCCCTCGCCAACTACACTCCCTGAACCTGTACTTTGGGCTACATATGTATTTCTGAAGGAACACAATACTAAAATTCATTTCAGGGGCGACTCCTGTGTGATTCAATATGGTTTTCAACCTTGAATCTACCTTAATTGAGAATATATCAGCATTTCCTGATACAGCCATCTGAGGCTGTATTTTCGCCTTCCTGGATCACATATGACACATATGACACCACTGGTATACCAGATGTAATCCTAAAACCTATGCAGTCAGATTTAGTATGTGGCAAGCGATTTTTAGGCCAAATTTCAGACTTATAGACCAATATTTGGTACTGGTTTGGGCTGATTTACATCTATTTTTGGCTATATTTAGAACACTATTTTGGTGAAATATTTTCTGGTTAGACATGTAATGCTCCAAATGTGCCTAAAATATCCTCATTAATTATTAGAATATGCATAAAATTAAATTTGGGCTTCAGATTGGCAATATTAGAATATAATTGACATCTTCCACCTGAGGGGTAACCTGGGGCCCCCCCACACCCCGGAAATTGAAATTTTTAATGTGGCCCTCGAGTATGCCAGCCTAATACAAATTCATTCTCTGATATAAACTGAGTTTCCTGTAAAAATTTCAGCCAGATTGACCAACTTTAAGGGGTGGTTTGGGCTGATCTGGCATTTTACCTATCCCTCGCCAACTACACTCCCTGAACCTGTACTTTGGGCTACATATGTATTTCTGAAGGAACACAATACTAAAATTCATTTCAGGGGCGACTCCTGTGTGATTCAATATGGTTTTCAACCTTGAATCTACCTTAATTGAGAATATATCAGCATTTCCTGATACAGCCATCTGAGGCTGTATTTTCGCCTTCCTGGATCACATATGACACATATGACACCACTGGTATACCAGATGTAATCCTAAAACCTATGCAGTCAGATTTAGTATGTGGCAAGTGATTTTTAGGCCAAATTTCAGACTTATAGACCAATATTTGGTACTGGTTTGGGCTGATTTACATCTATTTTTGGCTATATTTAGAACACTATTTTGGTGAAATATTTTCTGGTTAGACATGTAATGCTCCAAATGTGCCTAAAATATCCTCATTAATTATTAGAATATGCATAAAATTAAATTTGGGCTTCAGATTGGCAATATTAGAATATAATTGACATCTTCCACCTGAGGGGTAACCTGGGGCCCCCCCACACCCCGGAAATTGAAATTTTTAATGTGGCCCTCGAGTATGCCAGCCTAATACAAATTCATTCTCTGATATAAACTGAGTTTCCTGTAAAAATTTCAGCCAGATTGACCAACTTTAAGGGGTGGTTTGGGCTGATCTGGCATTTTTCCTATCCCTCGCCAAATACACTCCCTGAACCTGTACTTTGGGCTACATATGTATTTCTGAAGGAACACAATACTAAAATTCATTTCAGGGGCGACTCCTGTGTGATTCAATATGGTTTTCAACCTTGAATCTACCTTAATTGAGAATATATCAGCATTTCCTGATACAGCCATCTGAGGCTGTATTTTCGCCTTCCTGGATCACATATGACACATATGACACCACTGGTATACCAGATGTAATCCTAAAACCTATGCAGTCAGATTTAGTATGTGGCAAGCGATTTTTAGGCCAAATTTCAGACTTATAGACCAATATTTGGTACTGGTTTGGGCTGATTTACATCTATTTTTGGCTATATTTAGAACACTATTTTGGTGAAATATTTTCTGGTTAGACATGTAATGCTCCAAATGTGCCTAAAATATCCTCATTAATTATTAGAATATGCATAAAATTAAATTTGGGCTTCAGATTGGCAATATTAGAATATAATTGACATCTTCCACCTGAGGGGTAACCTGGGGCCCCCCACACCCCGGAAATTGAAATTTTTAATGTGGCCCTCGAGTATGCCAGCCTAATACAAATTCATTCTCTGATATAAACTGAGTTTCCTGTAAAAATTTCAGCCAGATTGACCAACTTTAAGGGGTGGTTTGGGCTGATCTGGCATTTTTCCTATCCCTCGCCAAATACACTCCCTGAACCTGTACTTTGGGCTACATATGTATTTCTGAAGGAACACAATACTAAAATTCATTTCAGGGGCGACTCCTGTGTGATTCAATATGGTTTTCAACCTTGAATCTACCTTAATTGAGAATATATCAGCATTTCCTGATACAGCCATCTGAGGCTGTATTTTCGCCTTCCTGGATCACATATGACACATATGACACCACTGGTATACCAGATGTAATCCTAAAACCTATGCAGTCAGATTTAGTATGTGGCAAGCGATTTTTAGGCCAAATTTCAGACTTATAGACCAATATTTGGTACTGGTTTGGGCTGATTTACATCTATTTTTGGCTATATTTAGAACACTATTTTGGTGAAATATTTTCTGGTTAGACATGTAATGCTCCAAATGTGCCTAAAATATCCTCATTAATTATTAGAATATGCATAAAATTAAATTTGGGCTTCAGATTGGCAATATTAGAATATAATTGACATCTTCCACCTGAGGGGTAACCTGGGGCCCCCCCACACCCCGGAAATTGAAATTTTTAATGTGGCCCTCGAGTATGCCAGCCTAATACAAATTCATTCTCTGATATAAACTGAGTTTCCTGTAAAAATTTCAGCCAGATTGACCAACTTTAAGGGGTGGTTTGGGCTGATCTGGCATTTTACCTATCCCTCGCCAACTACACTCCCTGAACCTGTACTTTGGGCTACATATGTATTTCTGAAGGAACACAATACTAAAATTCATTTCAGGGGCGACTCCTGTGTGATTCAATATGGTTTTCAACCTTGAATCTACCTTAATTGAGAATATATCAGCATTTCCTGATACAGCCATCTGAGGCTGTATTTTCGCCTTCCTGGATCACATATGACACATATGACACCACTGGTATACCAGATGTAATCCTAAAACCTATGCAGTCAGATTTAGTATGTGGCAAGCGATTTTTAGGCCAAATTTCAGACTTATAGACCAATATTTGGTACTGGTTTGGGCTGATTTACATCTATTTTTGGCTATATTTAGAACACTATTTTGGTGAAATATTTTCTGGTTAGACATGTAATGCTCCAAATGTGCCTAAAATATCCTCATTAATTATTAGAATATGCATAAAATTAAATTTGGGCTTCAGATTGGCAATATTAGAATATAATTGACATCTTCCACCTGAGGGGTAACCTGGGGCCCCCCCACACCCCGGAAATTGAAATTTTTAATGTGGCCCTCGAGTATGCCAGCCTAATACAAATTCATTCTCTGATATAAACTGAGTTTCCTGTAAAAATTTCAGCCAGATTGACCAACTTTAAGGGGTGGTTTGGGCTGATCTGGCATTTTACCTATCCCTCGCCAACTACACTCCCTGAACCTGTACTTTGGGCTACATATGTATTTCTGAAGGAACACAATACTAAAATTCATTTCAGGGGCGACTCCTGTGTGATTCAATATGGTTTTCAACCTTGAATCTACCTTAATTGAGAATATATCAGCATTTCCTGATACAGCCATCTGAGGCTGTATTTTCGCCTTCCTGGATCACATATGACACATATGACACCACTGGTATACCAGATGTAATCCTAAAACCTATGCAGTCAGATTTAGTATGTGGCAAGCGATTTTTAGGCCAAATTTCAGACTTATAGACCAATATTTGGTACTGGTTTGGGCTGATTTACATCTATTTTTGGCTATATTTAGAACACTATTTTGGTGAAATATTTTCTGGTTAGACATGTAATGCTCCAAATGTGCCTAAAATATCCTCATTAATTATTAGAATATGCATAAAATTAAATTTGGGCTTCAGATTGGCAATATTAGAATATAATTGACATCTTCCACCTGAGGGGTAACCTGGGGCCCCCCCACACCCCGGAAATTGAAATTTTTAATGTGGCCCTCGAGTATGCCAGCCTAATACAAATTCATTCTCTAATATAAACTGAGTTTCCTGTAAAAATTTCAGCCAGATTGACCAACTTTAAGGGGTGGTTTGGGCTGATCTGGCATTTTACCTATCCCTCGCCAACTACACTCCCTGAACCTGTACTTTGGGCTACATATGTATTTCTGAAGGAACACAATACTAAAATTCATTTCAGGGGCGACTCCTGTGTGATTCAATATGGTTTTCAACCTTGAATCTACCTTAATTGAGAATATATCAGCATTTCCTGATACAGCCATCTGAGGCTGTATTTTCGCCTTCCTGGATCACATATGACACATATGACACCACTGGTATACCAGATGTAATCCTAAAACCTATGCAGTCAGATTTAGTATGTGGCAAGTGATTTTTAGGCCAAATTTCAGACTTATAGACCAATATTTGGTACTGGTTTGGGCTGATTTACATCTATTTTTGGCTATATTTAGAACACTATTTTGGTGAAATATTTTCTGGTTAGACATGTAATGCTCCAAATGTGCCTAAAATATCCTCATTAATTATTAGAATATGCATAAAATTAAATTTGGGCTTCAGATTGGCAATATTAGAATATAATTGACATCTTCCACCTGAGGGGTAACCTGGGGCCCCCCCACACCCCGGAAATTGAAATTTTTAATGTGGCCCTCGAGTATGCCAGCCTAATACAAATTCATTCTCTGATATAAACTGAGTTTCCTGTAAAAATTTCAGCCAGATTGACCAACTTTAAGGGGTGGTTTGGGCTGATCTGGCATTTTTCCTATCCCTCGCCAAATACACTCCCTGAACCTGTACTTTGGGCTACATATGTATTTCTGAAGGAACACAATACTAAAATTCATTTCAGGGGCGACTCCTGTGTGATTCAATATGGTTTTCAACCTTGAATCTACCTTAATTGAGAATATATCAGCATTTCCTGATACAGCCATCTGAGGCTGTATTTTCGCCTTCCTGGATCACATATGACACATATGACACCACTGGTATACCAGATGTAATCCTAAAACCTATGCAGTCAGATTTAGTATGTGGCAAGCGATTTTTAGGCCAAATTTCAGACTTATAGACCAATATTTGGTACTGGTTTGGGCTGATTTACATCTATTTTTGGCTATATTTAGAACACTATTTTGGTGAAATATTTTCTGGTTAGACATGTAATGCTCCAAATGTGCCTAAAATATCCTCATTAATTATTAGAATATGCATAAAATTAAATTTGGGCTTCAGATTGGCAATATTAGAATATAATTGACATCTTCCACCTGAGGGGTAACCTGGGGCCCCCCACACCCCGGAAATTGAAATTTTTAATGTGGCCCTCGAGTATGCCAGCCTAATACAAATTCATTCTCTGATATAAACTGAGTTTCCTGTAAAAATTTCAGCCAGATTGACCAACTTTAAGGGGTGGTTTGGGCTGATCTGGCATTTTTCCTATCCCTCGCCAAATACACTCCCTGAACCTGTACTTTGGGCTACATATGTATTTCTGAAGGAACACAATACTAAAATTCATTTCAGGGGCGACTCCTGTGTGATTCAATATGGTTTTCAACCTTGAATCTACCTTAATTGAGAATATATCAGCATTTCCTGATACAGCCATCTGAGGCTGTATTTTCGCCTTCCTGGATCACATATGACACATATGACACCACTGGTATACCAGATGTAATCCTAAAACCTATGCAGTCAGATTTAGTATGTGGCAAGCGATTTTTAGGCCAAATTTCAGACTTATAGACCAATATTTGGTACTGGTTTGGGCTGATTTACATCTATTTTTGGCTATATTTAGAACACTATTTTGGTGAAATATTTTCTGGTTAGACATGTAATGCTCCAAATGTGCCTAAAATATCCTCATTAATTATTAGAATATGCATAAAATTAAATTTGGGCTTCAGATTGGCAATATTAGAATATAATTGACATCTTCCACCTGAGGGGTAACCTGGGGCCCCCCCACACCCCGGAAATTGAAATTTTTAATGTGGCCCTCGAGTATGCCAGCCTAATACAAATTCATTCTCTGATATAAACTGAGTTTCCTGTAAAAATTTCAGCCAGATTGACCAACTTTAAGGGGTGGTTTGGGCTGATCTGGCATTTTACCTATCCCTCGCCAACTACACTCCCTGAACCTGTACTTTGGGCTACATATGTATTTCTGAAGGAACACAATACTAAAATTCATTTCAGGGGCGACTCCTGTGTGATTCAATATGGTTTTCAACCTTGAATCTACCTTAATTGAGAATATATCAGCATTTCCTGATACAGCCATCTGAGGCTGTATTTTCGCCTTCCTGGATCACATATGACACATATGACACCACTGGTATACCAGATGTAATCCTAAAACCTATGCAGTCAGATTTAGTATGTGGCAAGCGATTTTTAGGCCAAATTTCAGACTTATAGACCAATATTTGGTACTGGTTTGGGCTGATTTACATCTATTTTTGGCTATATTTAGAACACTATTTTGGTGAAATATTTTCTGGTTAGACATGTAATGCTCCAAATGTGCCTAAAATATCCTCATTAATTATTAGAATATGCATAAAATTAAATTTGGGCTTCAGATTGGCAATATTAGAATATAATTGACATCTTCCACCTGAGGGGTAACCTGGGCCCCCCCCACACCCCGGAAATTGAAATTTTTAATGTGGCCCTCGAGTATGCCAGCCTAATACAAATTCATTCTCTGATATAAACTGAGTTTCCTGTAAAAATTTCAGCCAGATTGACCAACTTTAAGGGGTGGTTTGGGCTGATCTGGCATTTTACCTATCCCTCGCCAACTACACTCCCTGAACCTGTACTTTGGGCTACATATGTATTTCTGAAGGAACACAATACTAAAATTCATTTCAGGGGCGACTCCTGTGTGATTCAATATGGTTTTCAACCTTGAATCTACCTTAATTGAGAATATATCAGCATTTCCTGATACAGCCATCTGAGGCTGTATTTTCGCCTTCCTGGATCACATATGACACATATGACACCACTGGTATACCAGATGTAATCCTAAAACCTATGCAGTCAGATTTAGTATGTGGCAAGCGATTTTTAGGCCAAATTTCAGACTTATAGACCAATATTTGGTACTGGTTTGGGCTGATTTACATCTATTTTTGGCTATATTTAGAACACTATTTTGGTGAAATATTTTCTGGTTAGACATGTAATGCTCCAAATGTGCCTAAAATATCCTCATTAATTATTAGAATATGCATAAAATTAAATTTGGGCTTCAGATTGGCAATATTAGAATATAATTGACATCTTCCACCTGAGGGGTAACCTGGGGCCCCCCCACACCCCGGAAATTGAAATTTTTAATGTGGCCCTCGAGTATGCCAGCCTAATACAAATTCATTCTCTGATATAAACTGAGTTTCCTGTAAAAATTTCAGCCAGATTGACCAACTTTAAGGGGTGGTTTGGGCTGATCTGGCATTTTACCTATCCCTCGCCAACTACACTCCCTGAACCTGTACTTTGGGCTACATATGTATTTCTGAAGGAACACAATACTAAAATTCATTTCAGGGGCGACTCCTGTGTGATTCAATATGGTTTTCAACCTTGAATCTACCTTAATTGAGAATATATCAGCATTTCCTGATACAGCCATCTGAGGCTGTATTTTCGCCTTCCTGGATCACATATGACACATATGACACCACTGGTATACCAGATGTAATCCTAAAACCTATGCAGTCAGATTTAGTATGTGGCAAGCGATTTTTAGGCCAAATTTCAGACTTATAGACCAATATTTGGTACTGGTTTGGGCTGATTTACATCTATTTTTGGCTATATTTAGAACACTATTTTGGTGAAATATTTTCTGGTTAGACATGTAATGCTCCAAATGTGCCTAAAATATCCTCATTAATTATTAGAATATGCATAAAATTAAATTTGGGCTTCAGATTGGCAATATTAGAATATAATTGACATCTTCCACCTGAGGGGTAACCTGGGGCCCCCCACACCCCGGAAATTGAAATTTTTAATGTGGCCCTCGAGTATGCCAGCCTAATACAAATTCATTCTCTGATATAAACTGAGTTTCCTGTAAAAATTTCAGCCAGATTGACCAACTTTAAGGGGTGGTTTGGGCTGATCTGGCATTTTACCTATCCCTCGCCAACTACACTCCCTGAACCTGTACTTTGGGCTACATATGTATTTCTGAAGGAACACAATACTAAAATTCATTTCAGGGGCGACTCCTGTGTGATTCAATATGGTTTTCAACCTTGAATCTACCTTAATTGAGAATATATCAGCATTTCCTGATACAGCCATCTGAGGCTGTATTTTCGCCTTCCTGGATCACATATGACACATATGACACCACTGGTATACCAGATGTAATCCTAAAACCTATGCAGTCAGATTTAGTATGTGGCAAGCGATTTTTAGGCCAAATTTCAGACTTATAGACCAATATTTGGTACTGGTTTGGGCTGATTTACATCTATTTTTGGCTATATTTAGAACACTATTTTGGTGAAATATTTTCTGGTTAGACATGTAATGCTCCAAATGTGCCTAAAATATCCTCATTAATTATTAGAATATGCATAAAATTAAATTTGGGCTTCAGATTGGCAATATTAGAATATAATTGACATCTTCCACCTGAGGGGTAACCTGGGGCCCCCCCACACCCCGGAAATTGAAATTTTTAATGTGGCCCTCGAGTATGCCAGCCTAATACAAATTCATTCTCTGATATAAACTGAGTTTCCTGTAAAAATTTCAGCCAGATTGACCAACTTTAAGGGGTGGTTTGGGCTGATCTGGCATTTTACCTATCCCTCGCCAACTACACTCCCTGAACCTGTACTTTGGGCTACATATGTATTTCTGAAGGAACACAATACTAAAATTCATTTCAGGGGCGACTCCTGTGTGATTCAATATGGTTTTCAACCTTGAATCTACCTTAATTGAGAATATATCAGCATTTCCTGATACAGCCATCTGAGGCTGTATTTTCGCCTTCCTGGATCACATATGACACATATGACACCACTGGTATACCAGATGTAATCCTAAAACCTATGCAGTCAGATTTAGTATGTGGCAAGCGATTTTTAGGCCAAATTTCAGACTTATAGACCAATATTTGGTACTGGTTTGGGCTGATTTACATCTATTTTTGGCTATATTTAGAACACTATTTTGGTGAAGTATTTTCTGGTTAGACATGTAATGCTCCAAATGTGCCTAAAATATCCTCATTAATTATTAGAATATGCATAAAATTAAATTTGGGCTTCAGATTGGCAATATTAGAATATAATTGACATCTTCCACCTGAGGGGTAACCTGGGGCCCCCCCACACCCCGGAAATTGAAATTTTTAATGTGGCCCTCGAGTATGCCAGCCTAATACAAATTCATTCTCTGATATAAACTGAGTTTCCTGTAAAAATTTCAGCCAGATTGACCAACTTTAAGGGGTGGTTTGGGCTGATCTGGCATTTTACCTATCCCTCGCCAACTACACTCCCTGAACCTGTACTTTGGGCTACATATGTATTTCTGAAGGAACACAATACTAAAATTCATTTCAGGGGCGACTCCTGTGTGATTCAATATGGTTTTCAACCTTGAATCTACCTTAATTGAGAATATATCAGCATTTCCTGATACAGCCATCTGAGGCTGTATTTTCGCCTTCCTGGATCACATATGACACATATGACACCACTGGTATACCAGATGTAATCCTAAAACCTATGCAGTCAGATTTAGTATGTGGCAAGCGATTTTTAGGCCAAATTTCAGACTTATAGACCAATATTTGGTACTGGTTTGGGCTGATTTACATCTATTTTTGGCTATATTTAGAACACTATTTTGGTGAAATATTTTCTGGTTAGACATGTAATGCTCCAAATGTGCCTAAAATATCCTCATTAATTATTAGAATATGCATAAAATTAAATTTGGGCTTCAGATTGGCAATATTAGAATATAATTGACATCTTCCACCTGAGGGGTAACCTGGGGCCCCCCACACCCCGGAAATTGAAATTTTTAATGTGGCCCTCGAGTATGCCAGCCTAATACAAATTCATTCTCTGATATAAACTGAGTTTCCTGTAAAAATTTCAGCCAGATTGACCAACTTTAAGGGGTGGTTTGGGCTGATCTGGCATTTTACCTATCCCTCGCCAACTACACTCCCTGAACCTGTACTTTGGGCTACATATGTATTTCTGAAGGAACACAATACTAAAATTCATTTCAGGGGCGACTCCTGTGTGATTCAATATGGTTTTCAACCTTGAATCTACCTTAATTGAGAATATATCAGCATTTCCTGATACAGCCATCTGAGGCTGTATTTTCGCCTTCCTGGATCACATATGACACATATGACACCACTGGTATACCAGATGTAATCCTAAAACCTATGCAGTCAGATTTAGTATGTGGCAAGCGATTTTTAGGCCAAATTTCAGACTTATAGACCAATATTTGGTACTGGTTTGGGCTGATTTACATCTATTTTTGGCTATATTTAGAACACTATTTTGGTGAAATATTTTCTGGTTAGACATGTAATGCTCCAAATGTGCCTAAAATATCCTCATTAATTATTAGAATATGCATAAAATTAAATTTGGGCTTCAGATTGGCAATATTAGAATATAATTGACATCTTCCACCTGAGGGGTAACCTGGGGCCCCCCCACACCCCGGAAATTGAAATTTTTAATGTGGCCCTCGAGTATGCCAGCCTAATACAAATTCATTCTCTGATATAAACTGAGTTTCCTGTAAAAATTTCAGCCAGATTGACCAACTTTAAGGGGTGGTTTGGGCTGATCTGGCATTTTACCTATCCCTCGCCAACTACACTCCCTGAACCTGTACTTTGGGCTACATATGTATTTCTGAAGGAACACAATACTAAAATTCATTTCAGGGGCGACTCCTGTGTGATTCAATATGGTTTTCAACCTTGAATCTACCTTAATTGAGAATATATCAGCATTTCCTGATACAGCCATCTGAGGCTGTATTTTCGCCTTCCTGGATCACATATGACACATATGACACCACTGGTATACCAGATGTAATCCTAAAACCTATGCAGTCAGATTTAGTATGTGGCAAGTGATTTTTAGGCCAAATTTCAGACTTATAGACCAATATTTGGTACTGGTTTGGGCTGATTTACATCTATTTTTGGCTATATTTAGAACACTATTTTGGTGAAATATTTTCTGGTTAGACATGTAATGCTCCAAATGTGCCTAAAATATCCTCATTAATTATTAGAATATGCATAAAATTAAATTTGGGCTTCAGATTGGCAATATTAGAATATAATTGACATCTTCCACCTGAGGGGTAACCTGGGGCCCCCCCACACCCCGGAAATTGAAATTTTTAATGTGGCCCTCGAGTATGCCAGCCTAATACAAATTCATTCTCTGATATAAACTGAGTTTCCTGTAAAAATTTCAGCCAGATTGACCAACTTTAAGGGGTGGTTTGGGCTGATCTGGCATTTTACCTATCCCTCGCCAACTACACTCCCTGAACCTGTACTTTGGGCTACATATGTATTTCTGAAGGAACACAATACTAAAATTCATTTCAGGGGCGACTCCTGTGTGATTCAATATGGTTTTCAACCTTGAATCTACCTTAATTGAGAATATATCAGCATTTCCTGATACAGCCATCTGAGGCTGTATTTTCGCCTTCCTGGATCACATATGACACATATGACACCACTGGTATACCAGATGTAATCCTAAAACCTATGCAGTCAGATTTAGTATGTGGCAAGTGATTTTTAGGCCAAATTTCAGACTTATAGACCAATATTTGGTACTGGTTTGGGCTGATTTACATCTATTTTTGGCTATATTTAGAACACTATTTTGGTGAAATATTTTCTGGTTAGACATGTAATGCTCCAAATGTGCCTAAAATATCCTCATTAATTATTAGAATATGCATAAAATTAAATTTGGGCTTCAGATTGGCAATATTAGAATATAATTGACATCTTCCACCTGAGGGGTAACCTGGGGCCCCCCCACACCCCGGAAATTGAAATTTTTAATGTGGCCCTCGAGTATGCCAGCCTAATACAAATTCATTCTCTGATATAAACTGAGTTTCCTGTAAAAATTTCAGCCAGATTGACCAACTTTAAGGGGTGGTTTGGGCTGATCTGGCATTTTTCCTATCCCTCGCCAAATACACTCCCTGAACCTGTACTTTGGGCTACATATGTATTTCTGAAGGAACACAATACTAAAATTCATTTCAGGGGCGACTCCTGTGTGATTCAATATGGTTTTCAACCTTGAATCTACCTTAATTGAGAATATATCAGCATTTCCTGATACAGCCATCTGAGGCTGTATTTTCGCCTTCCTGGATCACATATGACACATATGACACCACTGGTATACCAGATGTAATCCTAAAACCTATGCAGTCAGATTTAGTATGTGGCAAGCGATTTTTAGGCCAAATTTCAGACTTATAGACCAATATTTGGTACTGGTTTGGGCTGATTTACATCTATTTTTGGCTATATTTAGAACACTATTTTGGTGAAATATTTTCTGGTTAGACATGTAATGCTCCAAATGTGCCTAAAATATCCTCATTAATTATTAGAATATGCATAAAATTAAATTTGGGCTTCAGATTGGCAATATTAGAATATAATTGACATCTTCCACCTGAGGGGTAACCTGGGGCCCCCCCACACCCCGGAAATTGAAATTTTTAATGTGGCCCTCGAGTATGCCAGCCTAATACAAATTCATTCTCTGATATAAACTGAGTTTCCTGTAAAAATTTCAGCCAGATTGACCAACTTTAAGGGGTGGTTTGGGCTGATCTGGCATTTTACCTATCCCTCGCCAACTACACTCCCTGAACCTGTACTTTGGGCTACATATGTATTTCTGAAGGAACACAATACTAAAATTCATTTCAGGGGCGACTCCTGTGTGATTCAATATGGTTTTCAACCTTGAATCTACCTTAATTGAGAATATATCAGCATTTCCTGATACAGCCATCTGAGGCTGTATTTTCGCCTTCCTGGATCACATATGACACATATGACACCACTGGTATACCAGATGTAATCCTAAAACCTATGCAGTCAGATTTAGTATGTGGCAAGTGATTTTTAGGCCAAATTTCAGACTTATAGACCAATATTTGGTACTGGTTTGGGCTGATTTACATCTATTTTTGGCTATATTTAGAACACTATTTTGGTGAAATATTTTCTGGTTAGACATGTAATGCTCCAAATGTGCCTAAAATATCCTCATTAATTATTAGAATATGCATAAAATTAAATTTGGGCTTCAGATTGGCAATATTAGAATATAATTGACATCTTCCACCTGAGGGGTAACCTGGGGCCCCCCCACACCCCGGAAATTGAAATTTTTAATGTGGCCCTCGAGTATGCCAGCCTAATACAAATTCATTCTCTGATATAAACTGAGTTTCCTGTAAAAATTTCAGCCAGATTGACCAACTTTAAGGGGTGGTTTGGGCTGATCTGGCATTTTACCTATCCCTCGCCAACTACACTCCCTGAACCTGTACTTTGGGCTACATATGTATTTCTGAAGGAACACAATACTAAAATTCATTTCAGGGGCGACTCCTGTGTGATTCAATATGGTTTTCAACCTTGAATCTACCTTAATTGAGAATATATCAGCATTTCCTGATACAGCCATCTGAGGCTGTATTTTCGCCTTCCTGGATCACATATGACACATATGACACCACTGGTATACCAGATGTAATCCTAAAACCTATGCAGTCAGATTTAGTATGTGGCAAGTGATTTTTAGGCCAAATTTCAGACTTATAGACCAATATTTGGTACTGGTTTGGGCTGATTTACATCTATTTTTGGCTATATTTAGAACACTATTTTGGTGAAATATTTTCTGGTTAGACATGTAATGCTCCAAATGTGCCTAAAATATCCTCATTAATTATTAGAATATGCATAAAATTAAATTTGGGCTTCAGATTGGCAATATTAGAATATAATTGACATCTTCCACCTGAGGGGTAACCTGGGGCCCCCCCACACCCCGGAAATTGAAATTTTTAATGTGGCCCTCGAGTATGCCAGCCTAATACAAATTCATTCTCTGATATAAACTGAGTTTCCTGTAAAAATTTCAGCCAGATTGACCAACTTTAAGGGGTGGTTTGGGCTGATCTGGCATTTTACCTATCCCTCGCCAACTACACTCCCTGAACCTGTACTTTGGGCTACATATGTATTTCTGAAGGAACACAATACTAAAATTCATTTCAGGGGCGACTCCTGTGTGATTCAATATGGTTTTCAACCTTGAATCTACCTTAATTGAGAATATATCAGCATTTCCTGATACAGCCATCTGAGGCTGTATTTTCGCCTTCCTGGATCACATATGACACATATGACACCACTGGTATACCAGATGTAATCCTAAAACCTATGCAGTCAGATTTAGTATGTGGCAAGCGATTTTTAGGCCAAATTTCAGACTTATAGACCAATATTTGGTACTGGTTTGGGCTGATTTACATCTATTTTTGGCTATATTTAGAACACTATTTTGGTGAAATATTTTCTGGTTAGACATGTAATGCTCCAAATGTGCCTAAAATATCCTCATTAATTATTAGAATATGCATAAAATTAAATTTGGGCTTCAGATTGGCAATATTAGAATATAATTGACATCTTCCACCTGAGGGGTAACCTGGGGCCCCCCCACACCCCGGAAATTGAAATTTTTAATGTGGCCCTCGAGTATGCCAGCCTAATACAAATTCATTCTCTGATATAAACTGAGTTTCCTGTAAAAATTTCAGCCAGATTGACCAACTTTAAGGGGTGGTTTGGGCTGATCTGGCATTTTACCTATCCCTCGCCAACTACACTCCCTGAACCTGTACTTTGGGCTACATATGTATTTCTGAAGGAACACAATACTAAAATTCATTTCAGGGGCGACTCCTGTGTGATTCAATATGGTTTTCAACCTTGAATCTACCTTAATTGAGAATATATCAGCATTTCCTGATACAGCCATCTGAGGCTGTATTTTCGCCTTCCTGGATCACATATGACACATATGACACCACTGGTATACCAGATGTAATCCTAAAACCTATGCAGTCAGATTTAGTATGTGGCAAGCGATTTTTAGGCCAAATTTCAGACTTATAGACCAATATTTGGTACTGGTTTGGGCTGATTTACATCTATTTTTGGCTATATTTAGAACACTATTTTGGTGAAGTATTTTCTGGTTAGACATGTAATGCTCCAAATGTGCCTAAAATATCCTCATTAATTATTAGAATATGCATAAAATTAAATTTGGGCTTCAGATTGGCAATATTAGAATATAATTGACATCTTCCACCTGAGGGGTAACCTGGGGCCCCCCCACACCCCGGAAATTGAAATTTTTAATGTGGCCCTCGAGTATGCCAGCCTAATACAAATTCATTCTCTGATATAAACTGAGTTTCCTGTAAAAATTTCAGCCAGATTGACCAACTTTAAGGGGTGGTTTGGGCTGATCTGGCATTTTACCTATCCCTCGCCAACTACACTCCCTGAACCTGTACTTTGGGCTACATATGTATTTCTGAAGGAACACAATACTAAAATTCATTTCAGGGGCGACTCCTGTGTGATTCAATATGGTTTTCAACCTTGAATCTACCTTAATTGAGAATATATCAGCATTTCCTGATACAGCCATCTGAGGCTGTATTTTCGCCTTCCTGGATCACATATGACACATATGACACCACTGGTATACCAGATGTAATCCTAAAACCTATGCAGTCAGATTTAGTATGTGGCAAGCGATTTTTAGGCCAAATTTCAGACTTATAGACCAATATTTGGTACTGGTTTGGGCTGATTTACATCTATTTTTGGCTATATTTAGAACACTATTTTGGTGAAATATTTTCTGGTTAGACATGTAATGCTCCAAATGTGCCTAAAATATCCTCATTAATTATTAGAATATGCATAAAATTAAATTTGGGCTTCAGATTGGCAATATTAGAATATAATTGACATCTTCCACCTGAGGGGTAACCTGGGGCCCCCCACACCCCGGAAATTGAAATTTTTAATGTGGCCCTCGAGTATGCCAGCCTAATACAAATTCATTCTCTGATATAAACTGAGTTTCCTGTAAAAATTTCAGCCAGATTGACCAACTTTAAGGGGTGGTTTGGGCTGATCTGGCATTTTACCTATCCCTCGCCAACTACACTCCCTGAACCTGTACTTTGGGCTACATATGTATTTCTGAAGGAACACAATACTAAAATTCATTTCAGGGGCGACTCCTGTGTGATTCAATATGGTTTTCAACCTTGAATCTACCTTAATTGAGAATATATCAGCATTTCCTGATACAGCCATCTGAGGCTGTATTTTCGCCTTCCTGGATCACATATGACACATATGACACCACTGGTATACCAGATGTAATCCTAAAACCTATGCAGTCAGATTTAGTATGTGGCAAGCGATTTTTAGGCCAAATTTCAGACTTATAGACCAATATTTGGTACTGGTTTGGGCTGATTTACATCTATTTTTGGCTATATTTAGAACACTATTTTGGTGAAATATTTTCTGGTTAGACATGTAATGCTCCAAATGTGCCTAAAATATCCTCATTAATTGTTAGAATATGCATAAAATTAAATTTGGGCTTCAGATTGGCAATATTAGAATATAATTGACATCTTCCACCTGAGGGGTAACCTGGGGCCCCCCCACACCCCGGAAATTGAAATTTTTAATGTGGCCCTCGAGTATGCCAGCCTAATACAAATTCATTCTCTGATATAAACTGAGTTTCCTGTAAAAATTTCAGCCAGATTGACCAACTTTAAGGGGTGGTTTGGGCTGATCTGGCATTTTACCTATCCCTCGCCAACTACACTCCCTGAACCTGTACTTTGGGCTACATATGTATTTCTGAAGGAACACAATACTAAAATTCATTTCAGGGGCGACTCCTGTGTGATTCAATATGGTTTTCAACCTTGAATCTACCTTAATTGAGAATATATCAGCATTTCCTGATACAGCCATCTGAGGCTGTATTTTCGCCTTCCTGGATCACATATGACACATATGACACCACTGGTATACCAGATGTAATCCTAAAACCTATGCAGTCAGATTTAGTATGTGGCAAGTGATTTTTAGGCCAAATTTCAGACTTATAGACCAATATTTGGTACTGGTTTGGGCTGATTTACATCTATTTTTGGCTATATTTAGAACACTATTTTGGTGAAATATTTTCTGGTTAGACATGTAATGCTCCAAATGTGCCTAAAATATCCTCATTAATTATTAGAATATGCATAAAATTAAATTTGGGCTTCAGATTGGCAATATTAGAATATAATTGACATCTTCCACCTGAGGGGTAACCTGGGGCCCCCCCACACCCCGGAAATTGAAATTTTTAATGTGGCCCTCGAGTATGCCAGCCTAATACAAATTCATTCTCTGATATAAACTGAGTTTCCTGTAAAAATTTCAGCCAGATTGACCAACTTTAAGGGGTGGTTTGGGCTGATCTGGCATTTTACCTATCCCTCGCCAACTACACTCCCTGAACCTGTACTTTGGGCTACATATGTATTTCTGAAGGAACACAATACTAAAATTCATTTCAGGGGCGACTCCTGTGTGATTCAATATGGTTTTCAACCTTGAATCTACCTTAATTGAGAATATATCAGCATTTCCTGATACAGCCATCTGAGGCTGTATTTTCGCCTTCCTGGATCACATATGACACATATGACACCACTGGTATACCAGATGTAATCCTAAAACCTATGCAGTCAGATTTAGTATGTGGCAAGTGATTTTTAGGCCAAATTTCAGACTTATAGACCAATATTTGGTACTGGTTTGGGCTGATTTACATCTATTTTTGGCTATATTTAGAACACTATTTTGGTGAAATATTTTCTGGTTAGACATGTAATGCTCCAAATGTGCCTAAAATATCCTCATTAATTATTAGAATATGCATAAAATTAAATTTGGGCTTCAGATTGGCAATATTAGAATATAATTGACATCTTCCACCTGAGGGGTAACCTGGGGCCCCCCCACACCCCGGAAATTGAAATTTTTAATGTGGCCCTCGAGTATGCCAGCCTAATACAAATTCATTCTCTGATATAAACTGAGTTTCCTGTAAAAATTTCAGCCAGATTGACCAACTTTAAGGGGTGGTTTGGGCTGATCTGGCATTTTTCCTATCCCTCGCCAAATACACTCCCTGAACCTGTACTTTGGGCTACATATGTATTTCTGAAGGAACACAATACTAAAATTCATTTCAGGGGCGACTCCTGTGTGATTCAATATGGTTTTCAACCTTGAATCTACCTTAATTGAGAATATATCAGCATTTCCTGATACAGCCATCTGAGGCTGTATTTTCGCCTTCCTGGATCACATATGACACATATGACACCACTGGTATACCAGATGTAATCCTAAAACCTATGCAGTCAGATTTAGTATGTGGCAAGCGATTTTTAGGCCAAATTTCAGACTTATAGACCAATATTTGGTACTGGTTTGGGCTGATTTACATCTATTTTTGGCTATATTTAGAACACTATTTTGGTGAAATATTTTCTGGTTAGACATGTAATGCTCCAAATGTGCCTAAAATATCCTCATTAATTATTAGAATATGCATAAAATTAAATTTGGGCTTCAGATTGGCAATATTAGAATATAATTGACATCTTCCACCTGAGGGGTAACCTGGGGCCCCCCCACACCCCGGAAATTGAAATTTTTAATGTGGCCCTCGAGTATGCCAGCCTAATACAAATTCATTCTCTGATATAAACTGAGTTTCCTGTAAAAATTTCAGCCAGATTGACCAACTTTAAGGGGTGGTTTGGGCTGATCTGGCATTTTACCTATCCCTTGCCAACTACACTCCCTGAACCTGTACTTTGGGCTACATATGTATTTCTGAAGGAACACAATACTAAAATTCATTTCAGGGGCGACTCCTGTGTGATTCAATATGGTTTTCAACCTTGAATCTACCTTAATTGAGAATATATCAGCATTTCCTGATACAGCCATGTGAGGCTGTATTTTCGCCTTCCTGGATCACATATGACACATATGACACCACTGGTATACCAGATGTAATCCTAAAACCTATGCAGTCAGATTTAGTATGTGGCAAGTGATTTTTAGGCCAAATTTCAGACTTATAGACCAATATTTGGTACTGGTTTGGGCTGATTTACATCTATTTTTGGCTATATTTAGAACACTATTTTGGTGAAATATTTTCTGGTTAGACATGTAATGCTCCAAATGTGCCTAAAATATCCTCATTAATTATTAGAATATGCATAAAATTAAATTTGGGCTTCAGATTGGCAATATTAGAATATAATTGACATCTTCCACCTGAGGGGTAACCTGGGGCCCCCCCACACCCCGGAAATTGAAATTTTTAATGTGGCCCTCGAGTATGCCAGCCTAATACAAATTCATTCTCTGATATAAACTGAGTTTCCTGTAAAAATTTCAGCCAGATTGACCAACTTTAAGGGGTGGTTTGGGCTGATCTGGCATTTTACCTATCCCTCGCCAACTACACTCCCTGAACCTGTACTTTGGGCTACATATGTATTTCTGAAGGAACACAATACTAAAATTCATTTCAGGGGCGACTCCTGTGTGATTCAATATGGTTTTCAACCTTGAATCTACCTTAATTGAGAATATATCAGCATTTCCTGATACAGCCATCTGAGGCTGTATTTTCGCCTTCCTGGATCACATATGACACATATGACACCACTGGTATACCAGATGTAATCCTAAAACCTATGCAGTCAGATTTAGTATGTGGCAAGTGATTTTTAGGCCAAATTTCAGACTTATAGACCAATATTTGGTACTGGTTTGGGCTGATTTACATCTATTTTTGGCTATATTTAGAACACTATTTTGGTGAAATATTTTCTGGTTAGACATGTAATGCTCCAAATGTGCCTAAAATATCCTCATTAATTATTAGAATATGCATAAAATTAAATTTGGGCTTCAGATTGGCAATATTAGAATATAATTGACATCTTCCACCTGAGGGGTAACCTGGGGCCCCCCCACACCCCGGAAATTGAAATTTTTAATGTGGCCCTCGAGTATGCCAGCCTAATACAAATTCATTCTCTGATATAAACTGAGTTTCCTGTAAAAATTTCAGCCAGATTGACCAACTTTAAGGGGTGGTTTGGGCTGATCTGGCATTTTACCTATCCCTCGCCAACTACACTCCCTGAACCTGTACTTTGGGCTACATATGTATTTCTGAAGGAACACAATACTAAAATTCATTTCAGGGGCGACTCCTGTGTGATTCAATATGGTTTTCAACCTTGAATCTACCTTAATTGAGAATATATCAGCATTTCCTGATACAGCCATCTGAGGCTGTATTTTCGCCTTCCTGGATCACATATGACACATATGACACCACTGGTATACCAGATGTAATCCTAAAACCTATGCAGTCAGATTTAGTATGTGGCAAGTGATTTTTAGGCCAAATTTCAGACTTATAGACCAATATTTGGTACTGGTTTGGGCTGATTTACATCTATTTTTGGCTATATTTAGAACACTATTTTGGTGAAATATTTTCTGGTTAGACATGTAATGCTCCAAATGTGCCTAAAATATCCTCATTAATTATTAGAATATGCATAAAATTAAATTTGGGCTTCAGATTGGCAATATTAGAATATAATTGACATCTTCCACCTGAGGGGTAACCTGGGGCCCCCCCACACCCCGGAAATTGAAATTTTTAATGTGGCCCTCGAGTATGCCAGCCTAATACAAATTCATTCTCTGATATAAACTGAGTTTCCTGTAAAAATTTCAGCCAGATTGACCAACTTTAAGGGGTGGTTTGGGCTGATCTGGCATTTTACCTATCCCTCGCCAACTACACTCCCTGAACCTGTACTTTGGGCTACATATGTATTTCTGAAGGAACACAATACTAAAATTCATTTCAGGGGCGACTCCTGTGTGATTCAATATGGTTTTCAACCTTGAATCTACCTTAATTGAGAATATATCAGCATTTCCTGATACAGCCATCTGAGGCTGTATTTTCGCCTTCCTGGATCACATATGACACATATGACACCACTGGTATACCAGATGTAATCCTAAAACCTATGCAGTCAGATTTAGTATGTGGCAAGCGATTTTTAGGCCAAATTTCAGACTTATAGACCAATATTTGGTACTGGTTTGGGCTGATTTACATCTATTTTTGGCTATATTTAGAACACTATTTTGGTGAAATATTTTCTGGTTAGACATGTAATGCTCCAAATGTGCCTAAAATATCCTCATTAATTATTAGAATATGCATAAAATTAAATTTGGGCTTCAGATTGGCAATATTAGAATATAATTGACATCTTCCACCTGAGGGGTAACCTGGGGCCCCCCCACACCCCGGAAATTGAAATTTTTAATGTGGCCCTCGAGTATGCCAGCCTAATACAAATTCATTCTCTGATATAAACTGAGTTTCCTGTAAAAATTTCAGCCAGATTGACCAACTTTAAGGGGTGGTTTGGGCTGATCTGGCATTTTACCTATCCCTCGCCAACTACACTCCCTGAACCTGTACTTTGGGCTACATATGTATTTCTGAAGGAACACAATACTAAAATTCATTTCAGGGGCGACTCCTGTGTGATTCAATATGGTTTTCAACCTTGAATCTACCTTAATTGAGAATATATCAGCATTTCCTGATACAGCCATCTGAGGCTGTATTTTCGCCTTCCTGGATCACATATGACACATATGACACCACTGGTATACCAGATGTAATCCTAAAACCTATGCAGTCAGATTTAGTATGTGGCAAGTGATTTTTAGGCCAAATTTCAGACTTATAGACCAATATTTGGTACTGGTTTGGGCTGATTTACATCTATTTTTGGCTATATTTAGAACACTATTTTGGTGAAATATTTTCTGGTTAGACATGTAATGCTCCAAATGTGCCTAAAATATCCTCATTAATTATTAGAATATGCATAAAATTAAATTTGGGCTTCAGATTGGCAATATTAGAATATAATTGACATCTTCCACCTGAGGGGTAACCTGGGGCCCCCCCACACCCCGGAAATTGAAATTTTTAATGTGGCCCTCGAGTATGCCAGCCTAATACAAATTCATTCTCTGATATAAACTGAGTTTCCTGTAAAAATTTCAGCCAGATTGACCAACTTTAAGGGGTGGTTTGGGCTGATCTGGCATTTTACCTATCCCTCGCCAACTACACTCCCTGAACCTGTACTTTGGGCTACATATGTATTTCTGAAGGAACACAATACTAAAATTCATTTCAGGGGCGACTCCTGTGTGATTCAATATGGTTTTCAACCTTGAATCTACCTTAATTGAGAATATATCAGCATTTCCTGATACAGCCATCTGAGGCTGTATTTTCGCCTTCCTGGATCACATATGACACATATGACACCACTGGTATACCAGATGTAATCCTAAAACCTATGCAGTCAGATTTAGTATGTGGCAAGCGATTTTTAGGCCAAATTTCAGACTTATAGACCAATATTTGGTACTGGTTTGGGCTGATTTACATCTATTTTTGGCTATATTTAGAACACTATTTTGGTGAAATATTTTCTGGTTAGACATGTAATGCTCCAAATGTGCCTAAAATATCCTCATTAATTATTAGAATATGCATAAAATTAAATTTGGGCTTCAGATTGGCAATATTAGAATATAATTGACATCTTCCACCTGAGGGGTAACCTGGGGCCCCCCCCACACCCCGGAAATTGAAATTTTTAATGTGGCCCTCGAGTATGCCAGCCTAATACAAATTCATTCTCTGATATAAACTGAGTTTCCTGTAAAAATTTCAGCCAGATTGACCAACTTTAAGGGGTGGTTTGGGCTGATCTGGCATTTTACCTATCCCTCGCCAACTACACTCCCTGAACCTGTACTTTGGGCTACATATGTATTTCTGAAGGAACACAATACTAAAATTCATTTCAGGGGCGACTCCTGTGTGATTCAATATGGTTTTCAACCTTGAATCTACCTTAATTGAGAATATATCAGCATTTCCTGATACAGCCATCTGAGGCTGTATTTTCGCCTTCCTGGATCACATATGACACATATGACACCACTGGTATACCAGATGTAATCCTAAAACCTATGCAGTCAGATTTAGTATGTGGCAAGCGATTTTTAGGCCAAATTTCAGACTTATAGACCAATATTTGGTACTGGTTTGGGCTGATTTACATCTATTTTTGGCTATATTTAGAACACTATTTTGGTGAAATATTTTCTGGTTAGACATGTAATGCTCCAAATGTGCCTAAAATATCCTCATTAATTATTAGAATATGCATAAAATTAAATTTGGGCTTCAGATTGGCAATATTAGAATATAATTGACATCTTCCACCTGAGGGGTAACCTGGGGCCCCCCCACACCCCGGAAATTGAAATTTTTAATGTGGCCCTCGAGTATGCCAGCCTAATACAAATTCATTCTCTGATATAAACTGAGTTTCCTGTAAAAATTTCAGCCAGATTGACCAACTTTAAGGGGTGGTTTGGGCTGATCTGGCATTTTACCTATCCCTCGCCAACTACACTCCCTGAACCTGTACTTTGGGCTACATATGTATTTCTGAAGGAACACAATACTAAAATTCATTTCAGGGGCGACTCCTGTGTGATTCAATATGGTTTTCAACCTTGAATCTACCTTAATTGAGAATATATCAGCATTTCCTGATACAGCCATCTGAGGCTGTATTTTCGCCTTCCTGGATCACATATGACACATATGACACCACTGGTATACCAGATGTAATCCTAAAACCTATGCAGTCAGATTTAGTATGTGGCAAGCGATTTTTAGGCCAAATTTCAGACTTATAGACCAATATTTGGTACTGGTTTGGGCTGATTTACATCTATTTTTGGCTATATTTAGAACACTATTTTGGTGAAATATTTTCTGGTTAGACATGTAATGCTCCAAATGTGCCTAAAATATCCTCATTAATTATTAGAATATGCATAAAATTAAATTTGGGCTTCAGATTGGCAATATTAGAATATAATTGACATCTTCCACCTGAGGGGTAACCTGGGGCCCCCCCACACCCCGGAAATTGAAATTTTTAATGTGGCCCTCGAGTATGCCAGCCTAATACAAATTCATTCTCTGATATAAACTGAGTTTCCTGTAAAAATTTCAGCCAGATTGACCAACTTTAAGGGGTGGTTTGGGCTGATCTGGCATTTTACCTATCCCTCGCCAACTACACTCCCTGAACCTGTACTTTGGGCTACATATGTATTTCTGAAGGAACACAATACTAAAATTCATTTCAGGGGCGACTCCTGTGTGATTCAATATGGTTTTCAACCTTGAATCTACCTTAATTGAGAATATATCAGCATTTCCTGATACAGCCATCTGAGGCTGTATTTTCGCCTTCCTGGATCACATATGACACATATGACACCACTGGTATACCAGATGTAATCCTAAAACCTATGCAGTCAGATTTAGTATGTGGCAAGTGATTTTTAGGCCAAATTTCAGACTTATAGACCAATATTTGGTACTGGTTTGGGCTGATTTACATCTATTTTTGGCTATATTTAGAACACTATTTTGGTGAAATATTTTCTGGTTAGACATGTAATGCTCCAAATGTGCCTAAAATATCCTCATTAATTATTAGAATATGCATAAAATTAAATTTGGGCTTCAGATTGGCAATATTAGAATATAATTGACATCTTCCACCTGAGGGGTAACCTGGGGCCCCCCCACACCCCGGAAATTGAAATTTTTAATGTGGCCCTCGAGTATGCCAGCCTAATACAAATTCATTCTCTGATATAAACTGAGTTTCCTGTAAAAATTTCAGCCAGATTGACCAACTTTAAGGGGTGGTTTGGGCTGATCTGGCATTTTACCTATCCCTCGCCAACTACACTCCCTGAACCTGTACTTTGGGCTACATATGTATTTCTGAAGGAACACAATACTAAAATTCATTTCAGGGGCGACTCCTGTGTGATTCAATATGGTTTTCAACCTTGAATCTACCTTAATTGAGAATATATCAGCATTTCCTGATACAGCCATCTGAGGCTGTATTTTCGCCTTCCTGGATCACATATGACACATATGACACCACTGGTATACCAGATGTAATCCTAAAACCTATGCAGTCAGATTTAGTATGTGGCAAGCGATTTTTAGGCCAAATTTCAGACTTATAGACCAATATTTGGTACTGGTTTGGGCTGATTTACATCTATTTTTGGCTATATTTAGAACACTATTTTGGTGAAATATTTTCTGGTTAGACATGTAATGCTCCAAATGTGCCTAAAATATCCTCATTAATTATTAGAATATGCATAAAATTAAATTTGGGCTTCAGATTGGCAATATTAGAATATAATTGACATCTTCCACCTGAGGGGTAACCTGGGGCCCCCCCACACCCCGGAAATTGAAATTTTTAATGTGGCCCTCGAGTATGCCAGCCTAATACAAATTCATTCTCTGATATAAACTGAGTTTCCTGTAAAAATTTCAGCCAGATTGACCAACTTTAAGGGGTGGTTTGGGCTGATCTGGCATTTTACCTATCCCTCGCCAACTACACTCCCTGAACCTGTACTTTGGGCTACATATGTATTTCTGAAGGAACACAATACTAAAATTCATTTCAGGGGCGACTCCTGTGTGATTCAATATGGTTTTCAACCTTGAATCTACCTTAATTGAGAATATATCAGCATTTCCTGATACAGCCATCTGAGGCTGTATTTTCGCCTTCCTGGATCACATATGACACATATGACACCACTGGTATACCAGATGTAATCCTAAAACCTATGCAGTCAGATTTAGTATGTGGCAAGCGATTTTTAGGCCAAATTTCAGACTTATAGACCAATATTTGGTACTGGTTTGGGCTGATTTACATCTATTTTTGGCTATATTTAGAACACTATTTTGGTGAAATATTTTCTGGTTAGACATGTAATGCTCCAAATGTGCCTAAAATATCCTCATTAATTATTAGAATATGCATAAAATTAAATTTGGGCTTCAGATTGGCAATATTAGAATATAATTGACATCTTCCACCTGAGGGGTAACCTGGGGCCCCCCCACACCCCGGAAATTGAAATTTTTAATGTGGCCCTCGAGTATGCCAGCCTAATACAAATTCATTCTCTGATATAAACTGAGTTTCCTGTAAAAATTTCAGCCAGATTGACCAACTTTAAGGGGTGGTTTGGGCTGATCTGGCATTTTACCTATCCCTCGCCAACTACACTCCCTGAACCTGTACTTTGGGCTACATATGTATTTCTGAAGGAACACAATACTAAAATTCATTTCAGGGGCGACTCCTGTGTGATTCAATATGGTTTTCAACCTTGAATCTACCTTAATTGAGAATATATCAGCATTTCCTGATACAGCCATCTGAGGCTGTATTTTCGCCTTCCTGGATCACATATGACACATATGACACCACTGGTATACCAGATGTAATCCTAAAACCTATGCAGTCAGATTTAGTATGTGGCAAGCGATTTTTAGGCCAAATTTCAGACTTATAGACCAATATTTGGTACTGGTTTGGGCTGATTTACATCTATTTTTGGCTATATTTAGAACACTATTTTGGTGAAATATTTTCTGGTTAGACATGTAATGCTCCAAATGTGCCTAAAATATCCTCATTAATTATTAGAATATGCATAAAATTAAATTTGGGCTTCAGATTGGCAATATTAGAATATAATTGACATCTTCCACCTGAGGGGTAACCTGGGGCCCCCCCACACCCCGGAAATTGAAATTTTTAATGTGGCCCTCGAGTATGCCAGCCTAATACAAATTCATTCTCTGATATAAACTGAGTTTCCTGTAAAAATTTCAGCCAGATTGACCAACTTTAAGGGGTGGTTTGGGCTGATCTGGCATTTTACCTATCCCTCGCCAACTACACTCCCTGAACCTGTACTTTGGGCTACATATGTATTTCTGAAGGAACACAATACTAAAATTCATTTCAGGGGCGACTCCTGTGTGATTCAATATGGTTTTCAACCTTGAATCTACCTTAATTGAGAATATATCAGCATTTCCTGATACAGCCATCTGAGGCTGTATTTTCGCCTTCCTGGATCACATATGACACATATGACACCACTGGTATACCAGATGTAATCCTAAAACCTATGCAGTCAGATTTAGTATGTGGCAAGCGATTTTTAGGCCAAATTTCAGACTTATAGACCAATATTTGGTACTGGTTTGGGCTGATTTACATCTATTTTTGGCTATATTTAGAACACTATTTTGGTGAAATATTTTCTGGTTAGACATGTAATGCTCCAAATGTGCCTAAAATATCCTCATTAATTATTAGAATATGCATAAAATTAAATTTGGGCTTCAGATTGGCAATATTAGAATATAATTGACATCTTCCACCTGAGGGGTAACCTGGGGCCCCCCCACACCCCGGAAATTGAAATTTTTAATGTGGCCCTCGAGTATGCCAGCCTAATACAAATTCATTCTCTGATATAAACTGAGTTTCCTGTAAAAATTTCAGCCAGATTGACCAACTTTAAGGGGTGGTTTGGGCTGATCTGGCATTTTACCTATCCCTCGCCAACTACACTCCCTGAACCTGTACTTTGGGCTACATATGTATTTCTGAAGGAACACAATACTAAAATTCATTTCAGGGGCGACTCCTGTGTGATTCAATATGGTTTTCAACCTTGAATCTACCTTAATTGAGAATATATCAGCATTTCCTGATACAGCCATCTGAGGCTGTATTTTCGCCTTCCTGGATCACATATGACACATATGACACCACTGGTATACCAGATGTAATCCTAAAACCTATGCAGTCAGATTTAGTATGTGGCAAGCGATTTTTAGGCCAAATTTCAGACTTATAGACCAATATTTGGTACTGGTTTGGGCTGATTTACATCTATTTTTGGCTATATTTAGAACACTATTTTGGTGAAATATTTTCTGGTTAGACATGTAATGCTCCAAATGTGCCTAAAATATCCTCATTAATTATTAGAATATGCATAAAATTAAATTTGGGCTTCAGATTGGCAATATTAGAATATAATTGACATCTTCCACCTGAGGGGTAACCTGGGGCCCCCCCACACCCCGGAAATTGAAATTTTTAATGTGGCCCTCGAGTATGCCAGCCTAATACAAATTCATTCTCTGATATAAACTGAGTTTCCTGTAAAAATTTCAGCCAGATTGACCAACTTTAAGGGGTGGTTTGGGCTGATCTGGCATTTTACCTATCCCTCGCCAACTACACTCCCTGAACCTGTACTTTGGGCTACATATGTATTTCTGAAGGAACACAATACTAAAATTCATTTCAGGGGCGACTCCTGTGTGATTCAATATGGTTTTCAACCTTGAATCTACCTTAATTGAGAATATATCAGCATTTCCTGATACAGCCATCTGAGGCTGTATTTTCGCCTTCCTGGATCACATATGACACATATGACACCACTGGTATACCAGATGTAATCCTAAAACCTATGCAGTCAGATTTAGTATGTGGCAAGCGATTTTTAGGCCAAATTTCAGACTTATAGACCAATATTTGGTACTGGTTTGGGCTGATTTACATCTATTTTTGGCTATATTTAGAACACTATTTTGGTGAAATATTTTCTGGTTAGACATGTAATGCTCCAAATGTGCCTAAAATATCCTCATTAATTATTAGAATATGCATAAAATTAAATTTGGGCTTCAGATTGGCAATATTAGAATATAATTGACATCTTCCACCTGAGGGGTAACCTGGGGCCCCCCCACACCCCGGAAATTGAAATTTTTAATGTGGCCCTCGAGTATGCCAGCCTAATACAAATTCATTCTCTGATATAAACTGAGTTTCCTGTAAAAATTTCAGCCAGATTGACCAACTTTAAGGGGTGGTTTGGGCTGATCTGGCATTTTACCTATCCCTCGCCAACTACACTCCCTGAACCTGTACTTTGGGCTACATATGTATTTCTGAAGGAACACAATACTAAAATTCATTTCAGGGGCGACTCCTGTGTGATTCAATATGGTTTTCAACCTTGAATCTACCTTAATTGAGAATATATCAGCATTTCCTGATACAGCCATCTGAGGCTGTATTTTCGCCTTCCTGGATCACATATGACACATATGACACCACTGGTATACCAGATGTAATCCTAAAACCTATGCAGTCAGATTTAGTATGTGGCAAGCGATTTTTAGGCCAAATTTCAGACTTATAGACCAATATTTGGTACTGGTTTGGGCTGATTTACATCTATTTTTGGCTATATTTAGAACACTATTTTGGTGAAATATTTTCTGGTTAGACATGTAATGCTCCAAATGTGCCTAAAATATCCTCATTAATTATTAGAATATGCATAAAATTAAATTTGGGCTTCAGATTGGCAATATTAGAATATAATTGACATCTTCCACCTGAGGGGTAACCTGGGGCCCCCCCACACCCCGGAAATTGAAATTTTTAATGTGGCCCTCGAGTATGCCAGCCTAATACAAATTCATTCTCTGATATAAACTGAGTTTCCTGTAAAAATTTCAGCCAGATTGACCAACTTTAAGGGGTGGTTTGGGCTGATCTGGCATTTTACCTATCCCTCGCCAACTACACTCCCTGAACCTGTACTTTGGGCTACATATGTATTTCTGAAGGAACACAATACTAAAATTCATTTCAGGGGCGACTCCTGTGTGATTCAATATGGTTTTCAACCTTGAATCTACCTTAATTGAGAATATATCAGCATTTCCTGATACAGCCATCTGAGGCTGTATTTTCGCCTTCCTGGATCACATATGACACATATGACACCACTGGTATACCAGATGTAATCCTAAAACCTATGCAGTCAGATTTAGTATGTGGCAAGCGATTTTTAGGCCAAATTTCAGACTTATAGACCAATATTTGGTACTGGTTTGGGCTGATTTACATCTATTTTTGGCTATATTTAGAACACTATTTTGGTGAAATATTTTCTGGTTAGACATGTAATGCTCCAAATGTGCCTAAAATATCCTCATTAATTATTAGAATATGCATAAAATTAAATTTGGGCTTCAGATTGGCAATATTAGAATATAATTGACATCTTCCACCTGAGGGGTAACCTGGGGCCCCCCCACACCCCGGAAATTGAAATTTTTAATGTGGCCCTCGAGTATGCCAGCCTAATACAAATTCATTCTCTGATATAAACTGAGTTTCCTGTAAAAATTTCAGCCAGATTGACCAACTTTAAGGGGTGGTTTGGGCTGATCTGGCATTTTACCTATCCCTCGCCAACTACACTCCCTGAACCTGTACTTTGGGCTACATATGTATTTCTGAAGGAACACAATACTAAAATTCATTTCAGGGGCGACTCCTGTGTGATTCAATATGGTTTTCAACCTTGAATCTACCTTAATTGAGAATATATCAGCATTTCCTGATACAGCCATCTGAGGCTGTATTTTCGCCTTCCTGGATCACATATGACACATATGACACCACTGGTATACCAGATGTAATCCTAAAACCTATGCAGTCAGATTTAGTATGTGGCAAGCGATTTTTAGGCCAAATTTCAGACTTATAGACCAATATTTGGTACTGGTTTGGGCTGATTTACATCTATTTTTGGCTATATTTAGAACACTATTTTGGTGAAATATTTTCTGGTTAGACATGTAATGCTCCAAATGTGCCTAAAATATCCTCATTAATTATTAGAATATGCATAAAATTAAATTTGGGCTTCAGATTGGCAATATTAGAATATAATTGACATCTTCCACCTGAGGGGTAACCTGGGGCCCCCCCACACCCCGGAAATTGAAATTTTTAATGTGGCCCTCGAGTATGCCAGCCTAATACAAATTCATTCTCTGATATAAACTGAGTTTCCTGTAAAAATTTCAGCCAGATTGACCAACTTTAAGGGGTGGTTTGGGCTGATCTGGCATTTTACCTATCCCTCGCCAACTACACTCCCTGAACCTGTACTTTGGGCTACATATGTATTTCTGAAGGAACACAATACTAAAATTCATTTCAGGGGCGACTCCTGTGTGATTCAATATGGTTTTCAACCTTGAATCTACCTTAATTGAGAATATATCAGCATTTCCTGATACAGCCATCTGAGGCTGTATTTTCGCCTTCCTGGATCACATATGACACATATGACACCACTGGTATACCAATGCAGTCAGATTTAGTATGTGGCAAGCGATTTTTAGGCCAAATTTCAGACTTATAGACCAATATTTGGTACTGGTTTGGGCTGATTTACATCTATTTTTGGCTATATTTAGAACACTATTTTGGTGAAATATTTTCTGGTTAGACATGTAATGCTCCAAATGTGCCTAAAATATCCTCATTAATTATTAGAATATGCATAAAATTAAATTTGGGCTTCAGATTGGCAATATTAGAATATAATTGACATCTTCCACCTGAGGGGTAACCTGGGGCCCCCCCACACCCCGGAAATTGAAATTTTTAATGTGGCCCTCGAGTATGCCAGCCTAATACAAATTCATTCTCTGATATAAACTGAGTTTCCTGTAAAAATTTCAGCCAGATTGACCAACTTTAAGGGGTGGTTTGGGCTGATCTGGCATTTTACCTATCCCTCGCCAACTACACTCCCTGAACCTGTACTTTGGGCTACATATGTATTTCTGAAGGAACACAATACTAAAATTCATTTCAGGGGCGACTCCTGTGTGATTCAATATGGTTTTCAACCTTGAATCTACCTTAATTGAGAATATATCAGCATTTCCTGATACAGCCATCTGAGGCTTGTATTTTCGCCTTCCTGGATCACATATGACACATATGACACCACTGGTATACCAGATGTAATCCTAAAACCTATGCAGTCAGATTTAGTATGTGGCAAGTGATTTTTAGGCCAAATTTCAGACTTATAGACCAATATTTGGTACTGGTTTGGGCTGATTTACATCTATTTTTGGCTATATTTAGAACACTATTTTGGTGAAATATTTTCTGGTTAGACATGTAATGCTCCAAATGTGCCTAAAATATCCTCATTAATTATTAGAATATGCATAAAATTAAATTTGGGCTTCAGATTGGCAATATTAGAATATAATTGACATCTTCCACCTGAGGGGTAACCTGGGGCCCCCCCACACCCCGGAAATTGAAATTTTTAATGTGGCCCTCGAGTATGCCAGCCTAATACAAATTCATTCTCTGATATAAACTGAGTTTCCTGTAAAAATTTCAGCCAGATTGACCAACTTTAAGGGGTGGTTTGGGCTGATCTGGCATTTTACCTATCCCTCGCCAACTACACTCCCTGAACCTGTACTTTGGGCTACATATGTATTTCTGAAGGAACACAATACTAAAATTCATTTCAGGGGCGACTCCTGTGTGATTCAATATGGTTTTCAACCTTGAATCTACCTTAATTGAGAATATATCAGCATTTCCTGATACAGCCATCTGAGGCTGTATTTTCGCCTTCCTGGATCACATATGACACATATGACACCACTGGTATACCAGATGTAATCCTAAAACCTATGCAGTCAGATTTAGTATGTGGCAAGTGATTTTTAGGCCAAATTTCAGACTTATAGACCAATATTTGGTACTGGTTTGGGCTGATTTACATCTATTTTTGGCTATATTTAGAACACTATTTTGGTGAAATATTTTCTGGTTAGACATGTAATGCTCCAAATGTGCCTAAAATATCCTCATTAATTATTAGAATATGCATAAAATTAAATTTGGGCTTCAGATTGGCAATATTAGAATATAATTGACATCTTCCACCTGAGGGGTAACCTGGGGCCCCCCCACACCCCGGAAATTGAAATTTTTAATGTGGCCCTCGAGTATGCCAGCCTAATACAAATTCATTCTCTGATATAAACTGAGTTTCCTGTAAAAATTTCAGCCAGATTGACCAACTTTAAGGGGTGGTTTGGGCTGATCTGGCATTTTACCTATCCCTCGCCAACTACACTCCCTGAACCTGTACTTTGGGCTACATATGTATTTCTGAAGGAACACAATACTAAAATTCATTTCAGGGGCGACTCCTGTGTGATTCAATATGGTTTTCAACCTTGAATCTACCTTAATTGAGAATATATCAGCATTTCCTGATACAGCCATCTGAGGCTGTATTTTCGCCTTCCTGGATCACATATGACACATATGACACCACTGGTATACCAGATGTAATCCTAAAACCTATGCAGTCAGATTTAGTATGTGGCAAGTGATTTTTAGGCCAAATTTCAGACTTATAGACCAATATTTGGTACTGGTTTGGGCTGATTTACATCTATTTTTGGCTATATTTAGAACACTATTTTGGTGAAATATTTTCTGGTTAGACATGTAATGCTCCAAATGTGCCTAAAATATCCTCATTAATTATTAGAATATGCATAAAATTAAATTTGGGCTTCAGATTGGCAATATTAGAATATAATTGACATCTTCCACCTGAGGGGTAACCTGGGGCCCCCCCACACCCCGGAAATTGAAATTTTTAATGTGGCCCTCGAGTATGCCAGCCTAATACAAATTCATTCTCTGATATAAACTGAGTTTCCTGTAAAAATTTCAGCCAGATTGACCAACTTTAAGGGGTGGTTTGGGCTGATCTGGCATTTTACCTATCCCTCGCCAACTACACTCCCTGAACCTGTACTTTGGGCTACATATGTATTTCTGAAGGAACACAATACTAAAATTCATTTCAGGGGCGACTCCTGTGTGATTCAATATGGTTTTCAACCTTGAATCTACCTTAATTGAGAATATATCAGCATTTCCTGATACAGCCATCTGAGGCTGTATTTTCGCCTTCCTGGATCACATATGACACATATGACACCACTGGTATACCAGATGTAATCCTAAAACCTATGCAGTCAGATTTAGTATGTGGCAAGTGATTTTTAGGCCAAATTTCAGACTTATAGACCAATATTTGGTACTGGTTTGGGCTGATTTACATCTATTTTTGGCTATATTTAGAACACTATTTTGGTGAAATATTTTCTGGTTAGACATGTAATGCTCCAAATGTGCCTAAAATATCCTCATTAATTATTAGAATATGCATAAAATTAAATTTGGGCTTCAGATTGGCAATATTAGAATATAATTGACATCTTCCACCTGAGGGGTAACCTGGGGCCCCCCCACACCCCGGAAATTGAAATTTTTAATGTGGCCCTCGAGTATGCCAGCCTAATACAAATTCATTCTCTGATATAAACTGAGTTTCCTGTAAAAATTTCAGCCAGATTGACCAACTTTAAGGGGTGGTTTGGGCTGATCTGGCATTTTACCTATCCCTCGCCAACTACACTCCCTGAACCTGTACTTTGGGCTACATATGTATTTCTGAAGGAACACAATACTAAAATTCATTTCAGGGGCGACTCCTGTGTGATTCAATATGGTTTTCAACCTTGAATCTACCTTAATTGAGAATATATCAGCATTTCCTGATACAGCCATCTGAGGCTGTATTTTCGCCTTCCTGGATCACATATGACACATATGACACCACTGGTATACCAGATGTAATCCTAAAACCTATGCAGTCAGATTTAGTATGTGGCAAGTGATTTTTAGGCCAAATATCAGACTTATAGACCAATATTTGGTACTGGTTTGGGCTGATTTACATCTATTTTTGGCTATATTTAGAACACTATTTTGGTGAAATATTTTCTGGTTAGACATGTAATGCTCCAAATGTGCCTAAAATATCCTCATTAATTATTAGAATATGCATAAAATTAAATTTGGGCTTCAGATTGGCAATATTAGAATATAATTGACATCTTCCACCTGAGGGGTAACCTGGGGCCCCCCCACACCCCGGAAATTGAAATTTTTAATGTGGCCCTCGAGTATGCCAGCCTAATACAAATTCATTCTCTGATATAAACTGAGTTTCCTGTAAAAATTTCAGCCAGATTGACCAACTTTAAGGGGTGGTTTGGGCTGATCTGGCATTTTACCTATCCCTCGCCAACTACACTCCCTGAACCTGTACTTTGGGCTACATATGTATTTCTGAAGGAACACAATACTAAAATTCATTTCAGGGGCGACTCCTGTGTGATTCAATATGGTTTTCAACCTTGAATCTACCTTAATTGAGAATATATCAGCATTTCCTGATACAGCCATCTGAGGCTGTATTTTCGCCTTCCTGGATCACATATGACACATATGACACCACTGGTATACCAGATGTAATCCTAAAACCTATGCAGTCAGATTTAGTATGTGGCAAGTGATTTTTAGGCCAAATTTCAGACTTATAGACCAATATTTGGTACTGGTTTGGGCTGATTTACATCTATTTTTGGCTATATTTAGAACACTATTTTGGTGAAATATTTTCTGGTTAGACATGTAATGCTCCAAATGTGCCTAAAATATCCTCATTAATTATTAGAATATGCATAAAATTAAATTTGGGCTTCAGATTGGCAATATTAGAATATAATTGACATCTTCCACCTGAGGGGTAACCTGGGGCCCCCCACACCCCGGAAATTGAAATTTTTAATGTGGCCCTCGAGTATGCCAGCCTAATACAAATTCATTCTCTGATATAAACTGAGTTTCCTGTAAAAATTTCAGCCAGATTGACCAACTTTAAGGGGTGGTTTGGGCTGATCTGGCATTTTACCTATCCCTCGCCAACTACACTCCCTGAACCTGTACTTTGGGCTACATATGTATTTCTGAAGGAACACAATACTAAAATTCATTTCAGGGGCGACTCCTGTGTGATTCAATATGGTTTTCAACCTTGAATCTACCTTAATTGAGAATATATCAGCATTTCCTGATACAGCCATCTGAGGCTGTATTTTCGCCTTCCTGGATCACATATGACACATATGACACCACTGGTATACCAGATGTAATCCTAAAACCTATGCAGTCAGATTTAGTATGTGGCAAGTGATTTTTAGGCCAAATTTCAGACTTATAGACCAATATTTGGTACTGGTTTGGGCTGATTTACATCTATTTTTGGCTATATTTAGAACACTATTTTGGTGAAATATTTTCTGGTTAGACATGTAATGCTCCAAATGTGCCTAAAATATCCTCATTAATTATTAGAATATGCATAAAATTAAATTTGGGCTTCAGATTGGCAATATTAGAATATAATTGACATCTTCCACCTGAGGGGTAACCTGGGGCCCCCCCACACCCCGGAAATTGAAATTTTTAATGTGGCCCTCGAGTATGCCAGCCTAATACAAATTCATTCTCTGATATAAACTGAGTTTCCTGTAAAAATTTCAGCCAGATTGACCAACTTTAAGGGGTGGTTTGGGCTGATCTGGCATTTTACCTATCCCTCGCCAACTACACTCCCTGAACCTGTACTTTGGGCTACATATGTATTTCTGAAGGAACACAATACTAAAATTCATTTCAGGGGCGACTCCTGTGTGATTCAATATGGTTTTCAACCTTGAATCTACCTTAATTGAGAATATATCAGCATTTCCTGATACAGCCATCTGAGGCTGTATTTTCGCCTTCCTGGATCACATATGACACATATGACACCACTGGTATACCAGATGTAATCCTAAAACCTATGCAGTCAGATTTAGTATGTGGCAAGTGATTTTTAGGCCAAATTTCAGACTTATAGACCAATATTTGGTACTGGTTTGGGCTGATTTACATCTATTTTTGGCTATATTTAGAACACTATTTTGGTGAAATATTTTCTGGTTAGACATGTAATGCTCCAAATGTGCCTAAAATATCCTCATTAATTATTAGAATATGCATAAAATTAAATTTGGGCTTCAGATTGGCAATATTAGAATATAATTGACATCTTCCACCTGAGGGGTAACCTGGGGCCCCCCCACACCCCGGAAATTGAAATTTTTAATGTGGCCCTCGAGTATGCCAGCCTAATACAAATTCATTCTCTGATATAAACTGAGTTTCCTGTAAAAATTTCAGCCAGATTGACCAACTTTAAGGGGTGGTTTGGGCTGATCTGGCATTTTACCTATCCCTCGCCAACTACACTCCCTGAACCTGTACTTTGGGCTACATATGTATTTCTGAAGGAACACAATACTAAAATTCATTTCAGGGGCGACTCCTGTGTGATTCAATATGGTTTTCAACCTTGAATCTACCTTAATTGAGAATATATCAGCATTTCCTGATACAGCCATCTGAGGCTGTATTTTCGCCTTCCTGGATCACATATGACACATATGACACCACTGGTATACCAGATGTAATCCTAAAACCTATGCAGTCAGATTTAGTATGTGGCAAGTGATTTTTAGGCCAAATTTCAGACTTATAGACCAATATTTGGTACTGGTTTGGGCTGATTTACATCTATTTTTGGCTATATTTAGAACACTATTTTGGTGAAATATTTTCTGGTTAGACATGTAATGCTCCAAATGTGCCTAAAATATCCTCATTAATTATTAGAATATGCATAAAATTAAATTTGGGCTTCAGATTGGCAATATTAGAATATAATTGACATCTTCCACCTGAGGGGTAACCTGGGGCCCCCCCACACCCCGGAAATTGAAATTTTTAATGTGGCCCTCGAGTATGCCAGCCTAATACAAATTCATTCTCTGATATAAACTGAGTTTCCTGTAAAAATTTCAGCCAGATTGACCAACTTTAAGGGGTGGTTTGGGCTGATCTGGCATTTTACCTATCCCTCGCCAACTACACTCCCTGAACCTGTACTTTGGGCTACATATGTATTTCTGAAGGAACACAATACTAAAATTCATTTCAGGGGCGACTCCTGTGTGATTCAATGTGGTTTTCAACCTTGAATCTACCTTAATTGAGAATATATCAGCATTTCCTGATACAGCCATCTGAGGCTGTATTTTCGCCTTCCTGGATCACATATGACACATATGACACCACTGGTATACCAGATGTAATCCTAAAACCTATGCAGTCAGATTTAGTATGTGGCAAGTGATTTTTAGGCCAAATTTCAGACTTATAGACCAATATTTGGTACTGGTTTGGGCTGATTTACATCTATTTTTGGCTATATTTAGAACACTATTTTGGTGAAATATTTTCTGGTTAGACATGTAATGCTCCAAATGTGCCTAAAATATCCTCATTAATTATTAGAATATGCATAAAATTAAATTTGGGCTTCAGATTGGCAATATTAGAATATAATTGACATCTTCCACCTGAGGGGTAACCTGGGGCCCCCCCCACACCCCGGAAATTGAAATTTTTAATGTGGCCCTCGAGTATGCCAGCCTAATACAAATTCATTCTCTGATATAAACTGAGTTTCCTGTAAAAATTTCAGCCAGATTGACCAACTTTAAGGGGTGGTTTGGGCTGATCTGGCATTTTACCTATCCCTCGCCAACTACACTCCCTGAACCTGTACTTTGGGCTACATATGTATTTCTGAAGGAACACAATACTAAAATTCATTTCAGGGGCGACTCCTGTGTGATTCAATATGGTTTTCAACCTTGAATCTACCTTAATTGAGAATATATCAGCATTTCCTGATACAGCCATCTGAGGCTGTATTTTCGCCTTCCTGGATCACATATGACACATATGACACCACTGGTATACCAGATGTAATCCTAAAACCTATGCAGTCAGATTTAGTATGTGGCAAGTGATTTTTAGGCCAAATATCAGACTTATAGACCAATATTTGGTACTGGTTTGGGCTGATTTACATCTATTTTTGGCTATATTTAGAACACTATTTTGGTGAAATATTTTCTGGTTAGACATGTAATGCTCCAAATGTGCCTAAAATATCCTCATTAATTATTAGAATATGCATAAAATTAAATTTGGGCTTCAGATTGGCAATATTAGAATATAATTGACATCTTCCACCTGAGGGGTAACCTGGGGCCCCCCCACACCCCGGAAATTGAAATTTTTAATGTGGCCCTCGAGTATGCCAGCCTAATACAAATTCATTCTCTGATATAAACTGAGTTTCCTGTAAAAATTTCAGCCAGATTGACCAACTTTAAGGGGTGGTTTGGGCTGATCTGGCATTTTACCTATCCCTCGCCAACTACACTCCCTGAACCTGTACTTTGGGCTACATATGTATTTCTGAAGGAACACAATACTAAAATTCATTTCAGGGGCGACTCCTGTGTGATTCAATATGGTTTTCAACCTTGAATCTACCTTAATTGAGAATATATCAGCATTTCCTGATACAGCCATCTGAGGCTGTATTTTCGCCTTCCTGGATCACATATGACACATATGACACCACTGGTATACCAGATGTAATCCTAAAACCTATGCAGTCAGATTTAGTATGTGGCAAGTGATTTTTAGGCCAAATTTCAGACTTATAGACCAATATTTGGTACTGGTTTGGGCTGATTTACATCTATTTTTGGCTATATTTAGAACACTATTTTGGTGAAATATTTTCTGGTTAGACATGTAATGCTCCAAATGTGCCTAAAATATCCTCATTAATTATTAGAATATGCATAAAATTAAATTTGGGCTTCAGATTGGCAATATTAGAATATAATTGACATCTTCCACCTGAGGGGTAACCTGGGGCCCCCCCACACCCCGGAAATTGAAATTTTTAATGTGGCCCTCGAGTATGCCAGCCTAATACAAATTCATTCTCTGATATAAACTGAGTTTCCTGTAAAAATTTCAGCCAGATTGACCAACTTTAAGGGGTGGTTTGGGCTGATCTGGCATTTTACCTATCCCTCGCCAACTACACTCCCTGAACCTGTACTTTGGGCTACATATGTATTTCTGAAGGAACACAATACTAAAATTCATTTCAGGGGCGACTCCTGTGTGATTCAATATGGTTTTCAACCTTGAATCTACCTTAATTGAGAATATATCAGCATTTCCTGATACAGCCATCTGAGGCTGTATTTTCGCCTTCCTGGATCACATATGACACATATGACACCACTGGTATACCAGATGTAATCCTAAAACCTATGCAGTCAGATTTAGTATGTGGCAAGTGATTTTTAGGCCAAATTTCAGACTTATAGACCAATATTTGGTACTGGTTTGGGCTGATTTACATCTATTTTTGGCTATATTTAGAACACTATTTTGGTGAAATATTTTCTGGTTAGACATGTAATGCTCCAAATGTGCCTAAAATATCCTCATTAATTATTAGAATATGCATAAAATTAAATTTGGGCTTCAGATTGGCAATATTAGAATATAATTGACATCTTCCACCTGAGGGGTAACCTGGGGCCCCCCCACACCCCGGAAATTGAAATTTTTAATGTGGCCCTCGAGTATGCCAGCCTAATACAAATTCATTCTCTGATATAAACTGAGTTTCCTGTAAAAATTTCAGCCAGATTGACCAACTTTAAGGGGTGGTTTGGGCTGATCTGGCATTTTACCTATCCCTCGCCAACTACACTCCCTGAACCTGTACTTTGGGCTACATATGTATTTCTGAAGGAACACAATACTAAAATTCATTTCAGGGGCGACTCCTGTGTGATTCAATATGGTTTTCAACCTTGAATCTACCTTAATTGAGAATATATCAGCATTTCCTGATACAGCCATCTGAGGCTGTATTTTCGCCTTCCTGGATCACATATGACACATATGACACCACTGGTATACCAGATGTAATCCTAAAACCTATGCAGTCAGATTTAGTATGTGGCAAGTGATTTTTAGGCCAAATATCAGACTTATAGACCAATATTTGGTACTGGTTTGGGCTGATTTACATCTATTTTTGGCTATATTTAGAACACTATTTTGGTGAAATATTTTCTGGTTAGACATGTAATGCTCCAAATGTGCCTAAAATATCCTCATTAATTATTAGAATATGCATAAAATTAAATTTGGGCTTCAGATTGGCAATATTAGAATATAATTGACATCTTCCACCTGAGGGGTAACCTGGGGCCCCCCCACACCCCGGAAATTGAAATTTTTAATGTGGCCCTCGAGTATGCCAGCCTAATACAAATTCATTCTCTGATATAAACTGAGTTTCCTGTAAAAATTTCAGCCAGATTGACCAACTTTAAGGGGTGGTTTGGGCTGATCTGGCATTTTACCTATCCCTCGCCAACTACACTCCCTGAACCTGTACTTTGGGCTACATATGTATTTCTGAAGGAACACAATACTAAAATTCATTTCAGGGGCGACTCCTGTGTGATTCAATATGGTTTTCAACCTTGAATCTACCTTAATTGAGAATATATCAGCATTTCCTGATACAGCCATCTGAGGCTGTATTTTCGCCTTCCTGGATCACATATGACACATATGACACCACTGGTATACCAGATGTAATCCTAAAACCTATGCAGTCAGATTTAGTATGTGGCAAGTGATTTTTAGGCCAAATTTCAGACTTATAGACCAATATTTGGTACTGGTTTGGGCTGATTTACATCTATTTTTGGCTATATTTAGAACACTATTTTGGTGAAATATTTTCTGGTTAGACATGTAATGCTCCAAATGTGCCTAAAATATCCTCATTAATTATTAGAATATGCATAAAATTAAATTTGGGCTTCAGATTGGCAATATTAGAATATAATTGACATCTTCCACCTGAGGGGTAACCTGGGGCCCCCCCACACCCCGGAAATTGAAATTTTTAATGTGGCCCTCGAGTATGCCAGCCTAATACAAATTCATTCTCTGATATAAACTGAGTTTCCTGTAAAAATTTCAGCCAGATTGACCAACTTTAAGGGGTGGTTTGGGCTGATCTGGCATTTTACCTATCCCTCGCCAACTACACTCCCTGAACCTGTACTTTGGGCTACATATGTATTTCTGAAGGAACACAATACTAAAATTCATTTCAGGGGCGACTCCTGTGTGATTCAATATGGTTTTCAACCTTGAATCTACCTTAATTGAGAATATATCAGCATTTCCTGATACAGCCATCTGAGGCTGTATTTTCGCCTTCCTGGATCACATATGACACATATGACACCACTGGTATACCAGATGTAATCCTAAAACCTATGCAGTCAGATTTAGTATGTGGCAAGTGATTTTTAGGCCAAATATCAGACTTATAGACCAATATTTGGTACTGGTTTGGGCTGATTTACATCTATTTTTGGCTATATTTAGAACACTATTTTGGTGAAATATTTTCTGGTTAGACATGTAATGCTCCAAATGTGCCTAAAATATCCTCATTAATTATTAGAATATGCATAAAATTAAATTTGGGCTTCAGATTGGCAATATTAGAATATAATTGACATCTTCCACCTGAGGGGTAACCTGGGGCCCCCCCACACCCCGGAAATTGAAATTTTTAATGTGGCCCTCGAGTATGCCAGCCTAATACAAATTCATTCTCTGATATAAACTGAGTTTCCTGTAAAAATTTCAGCCAGATTGACCAACTTTAAGGGGTGGTTTGGGCTGATCTGGCATTTTACCTATCCCTCGCCAACTACACTCCCTGAACCTGTACTTTGGGCTACATATGTATTTCTGAAGGAACACAATACTAAAATTCATTTCAGGGGCGACTCCTGTGTGATTCAATATGGTTTTCAACCTTGAATCTACCTTAATTGAGAATATATCAGCATTTCCTGATACAGCCATCTGAGGCTGTATTTTCGCCTTCCTGGATCACATATGACACATATGACACCACTGGTATACCAGATGTAATCCTAAAACCTATGCAGTCAGATTTAGTATGTGGCAAGTGATTTTTAGGCCAAATTTCAGACTTATAGACCAATATTTGGTACTGGTTTGGGCTGATTTACATCTATTTTTGGCTATATTTAGAACACTATTTTGGTGAAATATTTTCTGGTTAGACATGTAATGCTCCAAATGTGCCTAAAATATCCTCATTAATTATTAGAATATGCATAAAATTAAATTTGGGCTTCAGATTGGCAATATTAGAATATAATTGACATCTTCCACCTGAGGGGTAACCTGGGGCCCCCCCACACCCCGGAAATTGAAATTTTTAATGTGGCCCTCGAGTATGCCAGCCTAATACAAATTCATTCTCTGATATAAACTGAGTTTCCTGTAAAAATTTCAGCCAGATTGACCAACTTTAAGGGGTGGTTTGGGCTGATCTGGCATTTTACCTATCCCTCGCCAACTACACTCCCTGAACCTGTACTTTGGGCTACATATGTATTTCTGAAGGAACACAATACTAAAATTCATTTCAGGGGCGACTCCTGTGTGATTCAATATGGTTTTCAACCTTGAATCTACCTTAATTGAGAATATATCAGCATTTCCTGATACAGCCATCTGAGGCTGTATTTTCGCCTTCCTGGATCACATATGACACATATGACACCACTGGTATACCAGATGTAATCCTAAAACCTATGCAGTCAGATTTAGTATGTGGCAAGTGATTTTTAGGCCAAATTTCAGACTTATAGACCAATATTTGGTACTGGTTTGGGCTGATTTACATCTATTTTTGGCTATATTTAGAACACTATTTTGGTGAAATATTTTCTGGTTAGACATGTAATGCTCCAAATGTGCCTAAAATATCCTCATTAATTATTAGAATATGCATAAAATTAAATTTGGGCTTCAGATTGGCAATATTAGAATATAATTGACATCTTCCACCTGAGGGGTAACCTGGGGCCCCCCCACACCCCGGAAATTGAAATTTTTAATGTGGCCCTCGAGTATGCCAGCCTAATACAAATTCATTCTCTGATATAAACTGAGTTTCCTGTAAAAATTTCAGCCAGATTGACCAACTTTAAGGGGTGGTTTGGGCTGATCTGGCATTTTACCTATCCCTCGCCAACTACACTCCCTGAACCTGTACTTTGGGCTACATATGTATTTCTGAAGGAACACAATACTAAAATTCATTTCAGGGGCGACTCCTGTGTGATTCAATATGGTTTTCAACCTTGAATCTACCTTAATTGAGAATATATCAGCATTTCCTGATACAGCCATCTGAGGCTGTATTTTCGCCTTCCTGGATCACATATGACACATATGACACCACTGGTATACCAGATGTAATCCTAAAACCTATGCAGTCAGATTTAGTATGTGGCAAGTGATTTTTAGGCCAAATATCAGACTTATAGACCAATATTTGGTACTGGTTTGGGCTGATTTACATCTATTTTTGGCTATATTTAGAACACTATTTTGGTGAAATATTTTCTGGTTAGACATGTAATGCTCCAAATGTGCCTAAAATATCCTCATTAATTATTAGAATATGCATAAAATTAAATTTGGGCTTCAGATTGGCAATATTAGAATATAATTGACATCTTCCACCTGAGGGGTAACCTGGGGCCCCCCCACACCCCGGAAATTGAAATTTTTAATGTGGCCCTCGAGTATGCCAGCCTAATACAAATTCATTCTCTGATATAAACTGAGTTTCCTGTAAAAATTTCAGCCAGATTGACCAACTTTAAGGGGTGGTTTGGGCTGATCTGGCATTTTACCTATCCCTCGCCAACTACACTCCCTGAACCTGTACTTTGGGCTACATATGTATTTCTGAAGGAACACAATACTAAAATTCATTTCAGGGGCGACTCCTGTGTGATTCAATATGGTTTTCAACCTTGAATCTACCTTAATTGAGAATATATCAGCATTTCCTGATACAGCCATCTGAGGCTGTATTTTCGCCTTCCTGGATCACATATGACACATATGACACCACTGGTATACCAGATGTAATCCTAAAACCTATGCAGTCAGATTTAGTATGTGGCAAGTGATTTTTAGGCCAAATTTCAGACTTATAGACCAATATTTGGTACTGGTTTGGGCTGATTTACATCTATTTTTGGCTATATTTAGAACACTATTTTGGTGAAATATTTTCTGGTTAGACATGTAATGCTCCAAATGTGCCTAAAATATCCTCATTAATTATTAGAATATGCATAAAATTAAATTTGGGCTTCAGATTGGCAATATTAGAATATAATTGACATCTTCCACCTGAGGGGTAACCTGGGGCCCCCCCACACCCCGGAAATTGAAATTTTTAATGTGGCCCTCGAGTATGCCAGCCTAATACAAATTCATTCTCTGATATAAACTGAGTTTCCTGTAAAAATTTCAGCCAGATTGACCAACTTTAAGGGGTGGTTTGGGCTGATCTGGCATTTTACCTATCCCTCGCCAACTACACTCCCTGAACCTGTACTTTGGGCTACATATGTATTTCTGAAGGAACACAATACTAAAATTCATTTCAGGGGCGACTCCTGTGTGATTCAATATGGTTTTCAACCTTGAATCTACCTTAATTGAGAATATATCAGCATTTCCTGATACAGCCATCTGAGGCTGTATTTTCGCCTTCCTGGATCACATATGACACATATGACACCACTGGTATACCAGATGTAATCCTAAAACCTATGCAGTCAGATTTAGTATGTGGCAAGTGATTTTTAGGCCAAATTTCAGACTTATAGACCAATATTTGGTACTGGTTTGGGCTGATTTACATCTATTTTTGGCTATATTTAGAACACTATTTTGGTGAAATATTTTCTGGTTAGACATGTAATGCTCCAAATGTGCCTAAAATATCCTCATTAATTATTAGAATATGCATAAAATTAAATTTGGGCTTCAGATTGGCAATATTAGAATATAATTGACATCTTCCACCTGAGGGGTAACCTGGGGCCCCCCCACACCCGGAAATTGAAATTTTTAATGTGGCCCTCGAGTATGCCAGCCTAATACAAATTCATTCTCTGATATAAACTGAGTTTCCTGTAAAAATTTCAGCCAGATTGACCAACTTTAAGGGGTGGTTTGGGCTGATCTGGCATTTTACCTATCCCTCGCCAACTACACTCCCTGAACCTGTACTTTGGGCTACATATGTATTTCTGAAGGAACACAATACTAAAATTCATTTCAGGGGCGACTCCTGTGTGATTCAATATGGTTTTCAACCTTGAATCTACCTTAATTGAGAATATATCAGCATTTCCTGATACAGCCATCTGAGGCTGTATTTTCGCCTTCCTGGATCACATATGACACATATGACACCACTGGTATACCAGATGTAATCCTAAAACCTATGCAGTCAGATTTAGTATGTGGCAAGTGATTTTTAGGCCAAATATCAGACTTATAGACCAATATTTGGTACTGGTTTGGGCTGATTTACATCTATTTTTGGCTATATTTAGAACACTATTTTGGTGAAATATTTTCTGGTTAGACATGTAATGCTCCAAATGTGCCTAAAATATCCTCATTAATTATTAGAATATGCATAAAATTAAATTTGGGCTTCAGATTGGCAATATTAGAATATAATTGACATCTTCCACCTGAGGGGTAACCTGGGGCCCCCCCACACCCCGGAAATTGAAATTTTTAATGTGGCCCTCGAGTATGCCAGCCTAATACAAATTCATTCTCTGATATAAACTGAGTTTCCTGTAAAAATTTCAGCCAGATTGACCAACTTTAAGGGGTGGTTTGGGCTGATCTGGCATTTTACCTATCCCTCGCCAACTACACTCCCTGAACCTGTACTTTGGGCTACATATGTATTTCTGAAGGAACACAATACTAAAATTCATTTCAGGGGCGACTCCTGTGTGATTCAATATGGTTTTCAACCTTGAATCTACCTTAATTGAGAATATATCAGCATTTCCTGATACAGCCATCTGAGGCTGTATTTTCGCCTTCCTGGATCACATATGACACATATGACACCACTGGTATACCAGATGTAATCCTAAAACCTATGCAGTCAGATTTAGTATGTGGCAAGTGATTTTTAGGCCAAATATCAGACTTATAGACCAATATTTGGTACTGGTTTGGGCTGATTTACATCTATTTTTGGCTATATTTAGAACACTATTTTGGTGAAATATTTTCTGGTTAGACATGTAATGCTCCAAATGTGCCTAAAATATCCTCATTAATTATTAGAATATGCATAAAATTAAATTTGGGCTTCAGATTGGCAATATTAGAATATAATTGACATCTTCCACCTGAGGGGTAACCTGGGGCCCCCCCACACCCCGGAAATTGAAATTTTTAATGTGGCCCTCGAGTATGCCAGCCTAATACAAATTCATTCTCTGATATAAACTGAGTTTCCTGTAAAAATTTCAGCCAGATTGACCAACTTTAAGGGGTGGTTTGGGCTGATCTGGCATTTTACCTATCCCTCGCCAACTACACTCCCTGAACCTGTACTTTGGGCTACATATGTATTTCTGAAGGAACACAATACTAAAATTCATTTCAGGGGCGACTCCTGTGTGATTCAATATGGTTTTCAACCTTGAATCTACCTTAATTGAGAATATATCAGCATTTCCTGATACAGCCATCTGAGGCTGTATTTTCGCCTTCCTGGATCACATATGACACATATGACACCACTGGTATACCAGATGTAATCCTAAAACCTATGCAGTCAGATTTAGTATGTGGCAAGTGATTTTTAGGCCAAATATCAGACTTATAGACCAATATTTGGTACTGGTTTGGGCTGATTTACATCTATTTTTGGCTATATTTAGAACACTATTTTGGTGAAATATTTTCTGGTTAGACATGTAATGCTCCAAATGTGCCTAAAATATCCTCATTAATTATTAGAATATGCATAAAATTAAATTTGGGCTTCAGATTGGCAATATTAGAATATAATTGACATCTTCCACCTGAGGGGTAACCTGGGGCCCCCCCACACCCCGGAAATTGAAATTTTTAATGTGGCCCTCGAGTATGCCAGCCTAATACAAATTCATTCTCTGATATAAACTGAGTTTCCTGTAAAAATTTCAGCCAGATTGACCAACTTTAAGGGGTGGTTTGGGCTGATCTGGCATTTTACCTATCCCTCGCCAACTACACTCCCTGAACCTGTACTTTGGGCTACATATGTATTTCTGAAGGAACACAATACTAAAATTCATTTCAGGGGCGACTCCTGTGTGATTCAATATGGTTTTCAACCTTGAATCTACCTTAATTGAGAATATATCAGCATTTCCTGATACAGCCATCTGAGGCTGTATTTTCGCCTTCCTGGATCACATATGACACATATGACACCACTGGTATACCAGATGTAATCCTAAAACCTATGCAGTCAGATTTAGTATGTGGCAAGTGATTTTTAGGCCAAATATCAGACTTATAGACCAATATTTGGTACTGGTTTGGGCTGATTTACATCTATTTTTGGCTATATTTAGAACACTATTTTGGTGAAATATTTTCTGGTTAGACATGTAATGCTCCAAATGTGCCTAAAATATCCTCATTAATTATTAGAATATGCATAAAATTAAATTTGGGCTTCAGATTGGCAATATTAGAATATAATTGACATCTTCCACCTGAGGGGTAACCTGGGGCCCCCCCACACCCCGGAAATTGAAATTTTTAATGTGGCCCTCGAGTATGCCAGCCTAATACAAATTCATTCTCTGATATAAACTGAGTTTCCTGTAAAAATTTCAGCCAGATTGACCAACTTTAAGGGGTGGTTTGGGCTGATCTGGCATTTTACCTATCCCTCGCCAACTACACTCCCTGAACCTGTACTTTGGGCTACATATGTATTTCTGAAGGAACACAATACTAAAATTCATTTCAGGGGCGACTCCTGTGTGATTCAATATGGTTTTCAACCTTGAATCTACCTTAATTGAGAATATATCAGCATTTCCTGATACAGCCATCTGAGGCTGTATTTTCGCCTTCCTGGATCACATATGACACATATGACACCACTGGTATACCAGATGTAATCCTAAAACCTATGCAGTCAGATTTAGTATGTGGCAAGTGATTTTTAGGCCAAATATCAGACTTATAGACCAATATTTGGTACTGGTTTGGGCTGATTTACATCTATTTTTGGCTATATTTAGAACACTATTTTGGTGAAATATTTTCTGGTTAGACATGTAATGCTCCAAATGTGCCTAAAATATCCTCATTAATTATTAGAATATGCATAAAATTAAATTTGGGCTTCAGATTGGCAATATTAGAATATAATTGACATCTTCCACCTGAGGGGTAACCTGGGGCCCCCCCACACCCCGGAAATTGAAATTTTTAATGTGGCCCTCGAGTATGCCAGCCTAATACAAATTCATTCTCTGATATAAACTGAGTTTCCTGTAAAAATTTCAGCCAGATTGACCAACTTTAAGGGGTGGTTTGGGCTGATCTGGCATTTTACCTATCCCTCGCCAACTACACTCCCTGAACCTGTACTTTGGGCTACATATGTATTTCTGAAGGAACACAATACTAAAATTCATTTCAGGGGCGACTCCTGTGTGATTCAATATGGTTTTCAACCTTGAATCTACCTTAATTGAGAATATATCAGCATTTCCTGATACAGCCATCTGAGGCTGTATTTTCGCCTTCCTGGATCACATATGACACATATGACACCACTGGTATACCAGATGTAATCCTAAAACCTATGCAGTCAGATTTAGTATGTGGCAAGTGATTTTTAGGCCAAATATCAGACTTATAGACCAATATTTGGTACTGGTTTGGGCTGATTTACATCTATTTTTGGCTATATTTAGAACACTATTTTGGTGAAATATTTTCTGGTTAGACATGTAATGCTCCAAATGTGCCTAAAATATCCTCATTAATTATTAGAATATGCATAAAATTAAATTTGGGCTTCAGATTGGCAATATTAGAATATAATTGACATCTTCCACCTGAGGGGTAACCTGGGGCCCCCCCACACCCCGGAAATTGAAATTTTTAATGTGGCCCTCGAGTATGCCAGCCTAATACAAATTCATTCTCTGATATAAACTGAGTTTCCTGTAAAAATTTCAGCCAGATTGACCAACTTTAAGGGGTGGTTTGGGCTGATCTGGCATTTTACCTATCCCTCGCCAACTACACTCCCTGAACCTGTACTTTGGGCTACATATGTATTTCTGAAGGAACACAATACTAAAATTCATTTCAGGGGCGACTCCTGTGTGATTCAATATGGTTTTCAACCTTGAATCTACCTTAATTGAGAATATATCAGCATTTCCTGATACAGCCATCTGAGGCTGTATTTTCGCCTTCCTGGATCACATATGACACATATGACACCACTGGTATACCAGATGTAATCCTAAAACCTATGCAGTCAGATTTAGTATGTGGCAAGTGATTTTTAGGCCAAATATCAGACTTATAGACCAATATTTGGTACTGGTTTGGGCTGATTTACATCTATTTTTGGCTATATTTAGAACACTATTTTGGTGAAATATTTTCTGGTTAGACATGTAATGCTCCAAATGTGCCTAAAATATCCTCATTAATTATTAGAATATGCATAAAATTAAATTTGGGCTTCAGATTGGCAATATTAGAATATAATTGACATCTTCCACCTGAGGGGTAACCTGGGGCCCCCCCACACCCCGGAAATTGAAATTTTTAATGTGGCCCTCGAGTATGCCAGCCTAATACAAATTCATTCTCTGATATAAACTGAGTTTCCTGTAAAAATTTCAGCCAGATTGACCAACTTTAAGGGGTGGTTTGGGCTGATCTGGCATTTTACCTATCCCTCGCCAACTACACTCCCTGAACCTGTACTTTGGGCTACATATGTATTTCTGAAGGAACACAATACTAAAATTCATTTCAGGGGCGACTCCTGTGTGATTCAATATGGTTTTCAACCTTGAATCTACCTTAATTGAGAATATATCAGCATTTCCTGATACAGCCATCTGAGGCTGTATTTTCGCCTTCCTGGATCACATATGACACATATGACACCACTGGTATACCAGATGTAATCCTAAAACCTATGCAGTCAGATTTAGTATGTGGCAAGTGATTTTTAGGCCAAATATCAGACTTATAGACCAATATTTGGTACTGGTTTGGGCTGATTTACATCTATTTTTGGCTATATTTAGAACACTATTTTGGTGAAATATTTTCTGGTTAGACATGTAATGCTCCAAATGTGCCTAAAATATCCTCATTAATTATTAGAATATGCATAAAATTAAATTTGGGCTTCAGATTGGCAATATTAGAATATAATTGACATCTTCCACCTGAGGGGTAACCTGGGGCCCCCCCCACACCCCGGAAATTGAAATTTTTAATGTGGCCCTCGAGTATGCCAGCCTAATACAAATTCATTCTCTGATATAAACTGAGTTTCCTGTAAAAATTTCAGCCAGATTGACCAACTTTAAGGGGTGGTTTGGGCTGATCTGGCATTTTACCTATCCCTCGCCAACTACACTCCCTGAACCTGTACTTTGGGCTACATATGTATTTCTGAAGGAACACAATACTAAAATTCATTTCAGGGGCGACTCCTGTGTGATTCAATATGGTTTTCAACCTTGAATCTACCTTAATTGAGAATATATCAGCATTTCCTGATACAGCCATCTGAGGCTGTATTTTCGCCTTCCTGGATCACATATGACACATATGACACCACTGGTATACCAGATGTAATCCTAAAACCTATGCAGTCAGATTTAGTATGTGGCAAGTGATTTTTAGGCCAAATATCAGACTTATAGACCAATATTTGGTACTGGTTTGGGCTGATTTACATCTATTTTTGGCTATATTTAGAACACTATTTTGGTGAAATATTTTCTGGTTAGACATGTAATGCTCCAAATGTGCCTAAAATATCCTCATTAATTATTAGAATATGCATAAAATTAAATTTGGGCTTCAGATTGGCAATATTAGAATATAATTGACATCTTCCACCTGAGGGGTAACCTGGGGCCCCCCCACACCCCGGAAATTGAAATTTTTAATGTGGCCCTCGAGTATGCCAGCCTAATACAAATTCATTCTCTGATATAAACTGAGTTTCCTGTAAAAATTTCAGCCAGATTGACCAACTTTAAGGGGTGGTTTGGGCTGATCTGGCATTTTACCTATCCCTCGCCAACTACACTCCCTGAACCTGTACTTTGGGCTACATATGTATTTCTGAAGGAACACAATACTAAAATTCATTTCAGGGGCGACTCCTGTGTGATTCAATATGGTTTTCAACCTTGAATCTACCTTAATTGAGAATATATCAGCATTTCCTGATACAGCCATCTGAGGCTGTATTTTCGCCTTCCTGGATCACATATGACACATATGACACCACTGGTATACCAGATGTAATCCTAAAACCTATGCAGTCAGATTTAGTATGTGGCAAGTGATTTTTAGGCCAAATATCAGACTTATAGACCAATATTTGGTACTGGTTTGGGCTGATTTACATCTATTTTTGGCTATATTTAGAACACTATTTTGGTGAAATATTTTCTGGTTAGACATGTAATGCTCCAAATGTGCCTAAAATATCCTCATTAATTATTAGAATATGCATAAAATTAAATTTGGGCTTCAGATTGGCAATATTAGAATATAATTGACATCTTCCACCTGAGGGGTAACCTGGGGCCCCCCCACACCCCGGAAATTGAAATTTTTAATGTGGCCCTCGAGTATGCCAGCCTAATACAAATTCATTCTCTGATATAAACTGAGTTTCCTGTAAAAATTTCAGCCAGATTGACCAACTTTAAGGGGTGGTTTGGGCTGATCTGGCATTTTACCTATCCCTCGCCAACTACACTCCCTGAACCTGTACTTTGGGCTACATATGTATTTCTGAAGGAACACAATACTAAAATTCATTTCAGGGGCGACTCCTGTGTGATTCAATATGGTTTTCAACCTTGAATCTACCTTAATTGAGAATATATCAGCATTTCCTGATACAGCCATCTGAGGCTGTATTTTCGCCTTCCTGGATCACATATGACACATATGACACCACTGGTATACCAGATGTAATCCTAAAACCTATGCAGTCAGATTTAGTATGTGGCAAGTGATTTTTAGGCCAAATATCAGACTTATAGACCAATATTTGGTACTGGTTTGGGCTGATTTACATCTATTTTTGGCTATATTTAGAACACTATTTTGGTGAAATATTTTCTGGTTAGACATGTAATGCTCCAAATGTGCCTAAAATATCCTCATTAATTATTAGAATATGCATAAAATTAAATTTGGGCTTCAGATTGGCAATATTAGAATATAATTGACATCTTCCACCTGAGGGGTAACCTGGGGCCCCCCCACACCCCGGAAATTGAAATTTTTAATGTGGCCCTCGAGTATGCCAGCCTAATACAAATTCATTCTCTGATATAAACTGAGTTTCCTGTAAAAATTTCAGCCAGATTGACCAACTTTAAGGGGTGGTTTGGGCTGATCTGGCATTTTACCTATCCCTCGCCAACTACACTCCCTGAACCTGTACTTTGGGCTACATATGTATTTCTGAAGGAACACAATACTAAAATTCATTTCAGGGGCGACTCCTGTGTGATTCAATATGGTTTTCAACCTTGAATCTACCTTAATTGAGAATATATCAGCATTTCCTGATACAGCCATCTGAGGCTGTATTTTCGCCTTCCTGGATCACATATGACACATATGACACCACTGGTATACCAGATGTAATCCTAAAACCTATGCAGTCAGATTTAGTATGTGGCAAGTGATTTTTAGGCCAAATATCAGACTTATAGACCAATATTTGGTACTGGTTTGGGCTGATTTACATCTATTTTTGGCTATATTTAGAACACTATTTTGGTGAAATATTTTCTGGTTAGACATGTAATGCTCCAAATGTGCCTAAAATATCCTCATTAATTATTAGAATATGCATAAAATTAAATTTGGGCTTCAGATTGGCAATATTAGAATATAATTGACATCTTCCACCTGAGGGGTAACCTGGGGCCCCCCCACACCCCGGAAATTGAAATTTTTAATGTGGCCCTCGAGTATGCCAGCCTAATACAAATTCATTCTCTGATATAAACTGAGTTTCCTGTAAAAATTTCAGCCAGATTGACCAACTTTAAGGGGTGGTTTGGGCTGATCTGGCATTTTACCTATCCCTCGCCAACTACACTCCCTGAACCTGTACTTTGGGCTACATATGTATTTCTGAAGGAACACAATACTAAAATTCATTTCAGGGGCGACTCCTGTGTGATTCAATATGGTTTTCAACCTTGAATCTACCTTAATTGAGAATATATCAGCATTTCCTGATACAGCCATCTGAGGCTGTATTTTCGCCTTCCTGGATCACATATGACACATATGACACCACTGGTATACCAGATGTAATCCTAAAACCTATGCAGTCAGATTTAGTATGTGGCAAGTGATTTTTAGGCCAAATATCAGACTTATAGACCAATATTTGGTACTGGTTTGGGCTGATTTACATCTATTTTTGGCTATATTTAGAACACTATTTTGGTGAAATATTTTCTGGTTAGACATGTAATGCTCCAAATGTGCCTAAAATATCCTCATTAATTATTAGAATATGCATAAAATTAAATTTGGGCTTCAGATTGGCAATATTAGAATATAATTGACATCTTCCACCTGAGGGGTAACCTGGGGCCCCCCCACACCCCGGAAATTAAAATTTTTAATGTGGCCCTCGAGTATGCCAGCCTAATACAAATTCATTCTCTGATATAAACTGAGTTTCCTGTAAAAATTTCAGCCAGATTGACCAACTTTAAGGGGTGGTTTGGGCTGATCTGGCATTTTACCTATCCCTCGCCAACTACACTCCCTGAACCTGTACTTTGGGCTACATATGTATTTCTGAAGGAACACAATACTAAAATTCATTTCAGGGGCGACTCCTGTGTGATTCAATATGGTTTTCAACCTTGAATCTACCTTAATTGAGAATATATCAGCATTTCCTGATACAGCCATCTGAGGCTGTATTTTCGCCTTCCTGGATCACATATGACACATATGACACCACTGGTATACCAGATGTAATCCTAAAACCTATGCAGTCAGATTTAGTATGTGGCAAGTGATTTTTAGGCCAAATATCAGACTTATAGACCAATATTTGGTACTGGTTTGGGCTGATTTACATCTATTTTTGGCTATATTTAGAACACTATTTTGGTGAAATATTTTCTGGTTAGACATGTAATGCTCCAAATGTGCCTAAAATATCCTCATTAATTATTAGAATATGCATAAAATTAAATTTGGGCTTCAGATTGGCAATATTAGAATATAATTGACATCTTCCACCTGAGGGGTAACCTGGGGCCCCCCCACACCCCGGAAATTGAAATTTTTAATGTGGCCCTCGAGTATGCCAGCCTAATACAAATTCATTCTCTGATATAAACTGAGTTTCCTGTAAAAATTTCAGCCAGATTGACCAACTTTAAGGGGTGGTTTGGGCTGATCTGGCATTTTACCTATCCCTCGCCAACTACACTCCCTGAACCTGTACTTTGGGCTACATATGTATTTCTGAAGGAACACAATACTAAAATTCATTTCAGGGGCGACTCCTGTGTGATTCAATATGGTTTTCAACCTTGAATCTACCTTAATTGAGAATATATCAGCATTTCCTGATACAGCCATCTGAGGCTGTATTTTCGCCTTCCTGGATCACATATGACACATATGACACCACTGGTATACCAGATGTAATCCTAAAACCTATGCAGTCAGATTTAGTATGTGGCAAGTGATTTTTAGGCCAAATATCAGACTTATAGACCAATATTTGGTACTGGTTTGGGCTGATTTACATCTATTTTTGGCTATATTTAGAACACTATTTTGGTGAAATATTTTCTGGTTAGACATGTAATGCTCCAAATGTGCCTAAAATATCCTCATTAATTATTAGAATATGCATAAAATTAAATTTGGGCTTCAGATTGGCAATATTAGAATATAATTGACATCTTCCACCTGAGGGGTAACCTGGGGCCCCCCCACACCCCGGAAATTGAAATTTTTAATGTGGCCCTCGAGTATGCCAGCCTAATACAAATTCATTCTCTGATATAAACTGAGTTTCCTGTAAAAATTTCAGCCAGATTGACCAACTTTAAGGGGTGGTTTGGGCTGATCTGGCATTTTACCTATCCCTCGCCAACTACACTCCCTGAACCTGTACTTTGGGCTACATATGTATTTCTGAAGGAACACAATACTAAAATTCATTTCAGGGGCGACTCCTGTGTGATTCAATATGGTTTTCAACCTTGAATCTACCTTAATTGAGAATATATCAGCATTTCCTGATACAGCCATCTGAGGCTGTATTTTCGCCTTCCTGGATCACATATGACACATATGACACCACTGGTATACCAGATGTAATCCTAAAACCTATGCAGTCAGATTTAGTATGTGGCAAGTGATTTTTAGGCCAAATATCAGACTTATAGACCAATATTTGGTACTGGTTTGGGCTGATTTACATCTATTTTTGGCTATATTTAGAACACTATTTTGGTGAAATATTTTCTGGTTAGACATGTAATGCTCCAAATGTGCCTAAAATATCCTCATTAATTATTAGAATATGCATAAAATTAAATTTGGGCTTCAGATTGGCAATATTAGAATATAATTGACATCTTCCACCTGAGGGGTAACCTGGGGCCCCCCCACACCCCGGAAATTGAAATTTTTAATGTGGCCCTCGAGTATGCCAGCCTAATACAAATTCATTCTCTGATATAAACTGAGTTTCCTGTAAAAATTTCAGCCAGATTGACCAACTTTAAGGGGTGGTTTGGGCTGATCTGGCATTTTACCTATCCCTCGCCAACTACACTCCCTGAACCTGTACTTTGGGCTACATATGTATTTCTGAAGGAACACAATACTAAAATTCATTTCAGGGGCGACTCCTGTGTGATTCAATATGGTTTTCAACCTTGAATCTACCTTAATTGAGAATATATCAGCATTTCCTGATACAGCCATCTGAGGCTGTATTTTCGCCTTCCTGGATCACATATGACACATATGACACCACTGGTATACCAGATGTAATCCTAAAACCTATGCAGTCAGATTTAGTATGTGGCAAGTGATTTTTAGGCCAAATATCAGACTTATAGACCAATATTTGGTACTGGTTTGGGCTGATTTACATCTATTTTTGGCTATATTTAGAACACTATTTTGGTGAAATATTTTCTGGTTAGACATGTAATGCTCCAAATGTGCCTAAAATATCCTCATTAATTATTAGAATATGCATAAAATTAAATTTGGGCTTCAGATTGGCAATATTAGAATATAATTGACATCTTCCACCTGAGGGGTAACCTGGGGCCCCCCCACACCCCGGAAATTGAAATTTTTAATGTGGCCCTCGAGTATGCCAGCCTAATACAAATTCATTCTCTGATATAAACTGAGTTTCCTGTAAAAATTTCAGCCAGATTGACCAACTTTAAGGGGTGGTTTGGGCTGATCTGGCATTTTACCTATCCCTCGCCAACTACACTCCCTGAACCTGTACTTTGGGCTACATATGTATTTCTGAAGGAACACAATACTAAAATTCATTTCAGGGGCGACTCCTGTGTGATTCAATATGGTTTTCAACCTTGAATCTACCTTAATTGAGAATATATCAGCATTTCCTGATACAGCCATCTGAGGCTGTATTTTCGCCTTCCTGGATCACATATGACACATATGACACCACTGGTATACCAGATGTAATCCTAAAACCTATGCAGTCAGATTTAGTATGTGGCAAGTGATTTTTAGGCCAAATATCAGACTTATAGACCAATATTTGGTACTGGTTTGGGCTGATTTACATCTATTTTTGGCTATATTTAGAACACTATTTTGGTGAAATATTTTCTGGTTAGACATGTAATGCTCCAAATGTGCCTAAAATATCCTCATTAATTATTAGAATATGCATAAAATTAAATTTGGGCTTCAGATTGGCAATATTAGAATATAATTGATATCTTCCACCTGAGGGGTAACCTGGGGCCCCCCCACACCCCGGAAATTGAAATTTTTAATGTGGCCCTCGAGTATGCCAGCCTAATACAAATTCATTCTCTGATATAAACTGAGTTTCCTGTAAAAATTTCAGCCAGATTGACCAACTTTAAGGGGTGGTTTGGGCTGATCTGGCATTTTACCTATCCCTCGCCAACTACACTCCCTGAACCTGTACTTTGGGCTACATATGTATTTCTGAAGGAACACAATACTAAAATTCATTTCAGGGGCGACTCCTGTGTGATTCAATATGGTTTTCAACCTTGAATCTACCTTAATTGAGAATATATCAGCATTTCCTGATACAGCCATCTGAGGCTGTATTTTCGCCTTCCTGGATCACATATGACACATATGACACCACTGGTATACCAGATGTAATCCTAAAACCTATGCAGTCAGATTTAGTATGTGGCAAGTGATTTTTAGGCCAAATATCAGACTTATAGACCAATATTTGGTACTGGTTTGGGCTGATTTACATCTATTTTTGGCTATATTTAGAACACTATTTTGGTGAAATATTTTCTGGTTAGACATGTAATGCTCCAAATGTGCCTAAAATATCCTCATTAATTATTAGAATATGCATAAAATTAAATTTGGGCTTCAGATTGGCAATATTAGAATATAATTGACATCTTCCACCTGAGGGGTAACCTGGGGCCCCCCCACACCCCGGAAATTGAAATTTTTAATGTGGCCCTCGAGTATGCCAGCCTAATACAAATTCATTCTCTGATATAAACTGAGTTTCCTGTAAAAATTTCAGCCAGATTGACCAACTTTAAGGGGTGGTTTGGGCTGATCTGGCATTTTACCTATCCCTCGCCAACTACACTCCCTGAACCTGTACTTTGGGCTACATATGTATTTCTGAAGGAACACAATACTAAAATTCATTTCAGGGGCGACTCCTGTGTGATTCAATATGGTTTTCAACCTTGAATCTACCTTAATTGAGAATATATCAGCATTTCCTGATACAGCCATCTGAGGCTGTATTTTCGCCTTCCTGGATCACATATGACACATATGACACCACTGGTATACCAGATGTAATCCTAAAACCTATGCAGTCAGATTTAGTATGTGGCAAGTGATTTTTAGGCCAAATATCAGACTTATAGACCAATATTTGGTACTGGTTTGGGCTGATTTACATCTATTTTTGGCTATATTTAGAACACTATTTTGGTGAAATATTTTCTGGTTAGACATGTAATGCTCCAAATGTGCCTAAAATATCCTCATTAATTATTAGAATATGCATAAAATTAAATTTGGGCTTCAGATTGGCAATATTAGAATATAATTGACATCTTCCACCTGAGGGGTAACCTGGGGCCCCCCCACACCCCGGAAATTGAAATTTTTAATGTGGCCCTCGAGTATGCCAGCCTAATACAAATTCATTCTCTGATATAAACTGAGTTTCCTGTAAAAATTTCAGCCAGATTGACCAACTTTAAGGGGTGGTTTGGGCTGATCTGGCATTTTACCTATCCCTCGCCAACTACACTCCCTGAACCTGTACTTTGGGCTACATATGTATTTCTGAAGGAACACAATACTAAAATTCATTTCAGGGGCGACTCCTGTGTGATTCAATATGGTTTTCAACCTTGAATCTACCTTAATTGAGAATATATCAGCATTTCCTGATACAGCCATCTGAGGCTGTATTTTCGCCTTCCTGGATCACATATGACACATATGACACCACTGGTATACCAGATGTAATCCTAAAACCTATGCAGTCAGATTTAGTATGTGGCAAGTGATTTTTAGGCCAAATATCAGACTTATAGACCAATATTTGGTACTGGTTTGGGCTGATTTACATCTATTTTTGGCTATATTTAGAACACTATTTTGGTGAAATATTTTCTGGTTAGACATGTAATGCTCCAAATGTGCCTAAAATATCCTCATTAATTATTAGAATATGCATAAAATTAAATTTGGGCTTCAGATTGGCAATATTAGAATATAATTGACATCTTCCACCTGAGGGGTAACCTGGGACCCCCCACACCCCGGAAATTGAAATTTTTAATGTGGCCCTCGAGTATGCCAGCCTAATACAAATTCATTCTCTGATATAAACTGAGTTTCCTGTAAAAATTTCAGCCAGATTGACCAACTTTAAGGGGTGGTTTGGGCTGATCTGGCATTTTACCTATCCCTCGCCAACTACACTCCCTGAACCTGTACTTTGGGCTACATATGTATTTCTGAAGGAACACAATACTAAAATTCATTTCAGGGGCGACTCCTGTGTGATTCAATATGGTTTTCAACCTTGAATCTACCTTAATTGAGAATATATCAGCATTTCCTGATACAGCCATCTGAGGCTGTATTTTCGCCTTCCTGGATCACATATGACACATATGACACCACTGGTATACCAGATGTAATCCTAAAACCTATGCAGTCAGATTTAGTATGTGGCAAGTGATTTTTAGGCCAAATATCAGACTTATAGACCAATATTTGGTACTGGTTTGGGCTGATTTACATCTATTTTTGGCTATATTTAGAACACTATTTTGGTGAAATATTTTCTGGTTAGACATGTAATGCTCCAAATGTGCCTAAAATATCCTCATTAATTATTAGAATATGCATAAAATTAAATTTGGGCTTCAGATTGGCAATATTAGAATATAATTGACATCTTCCACCTGAGGGGTAACCTGGGGCCCCCCCACACCCCGGAAATTGAAATTTTTAATGTGGCCCTCGAGTATGCCAGCCTAATACAAATTCATTCTCTGATATAAACTGAGTTTCCTGTAAAAATTTCAGCCAGATTGACCAACTTTAAGGGGTGGTTTGGGCTGATCTGGCATTTTACCTATCCCTCGCCAACTACACTCCCTGAACCTGTACTTTGGGCTACATATGTATTTCTGAAGGAACACAATACTAAAATTCATTTCAGGGGCGACTCCTGTGTGATTCAATATGGTTTTCAACCTTGAATCTACCTTAATTGAGAATATATCAGCATTTCCTGATACAGCCATCTGAGGCTGTATTTTCGCCTTCCTGGATCACATATGACACATATGACACCACTGGTATACCAGATGTAATCCTAAAACCTATGCAGTCAGATTTAGTATGTGGCAAGTGATTTTTAGGCCAAATATCAGACTTATAGACCAATATTTGGTACTGGTTTGGGCTGATTTACATCTATTTTTGGCTATATTTAGAACACTATTTTGGTGAAATATTTTCTGGTTAGACATGTAATGCTCCAAATGTGCCTAAAATATCCTCATTAATTATTAGAATATGCATAAAATTAAATTTGGGCTTCAGATTGGCAATATTAGAATATAATTGACATCTTCCACCTGAGGGGTAACCTGGGGCCCCCCCACACCCCGGAAATTGAAATTTTTAATGTGGCCCTCGAGTATGCCAGCCTAATACAAATTCATTCTCTGATATAAACTGAGTTTCCTGTAAAAATTTCAGCCAGATTGACCAACTTTAAGGGGTGGTTTGGGCTGATCTGGCATTTTACCTATCCCTCGCCAACTACACTCCCTGAACCTGTACTTTGGGCTACATATGTATTTCTGAAGGAACACAATACTAAAATTCATTTCAGGGGCGACTCCTGTGTGATTCAATATGGTTTTCAACCTTGAATCTACCTTAATTGAGAATATATCAGCATTTCCTGATACAGCCATCTGAGGCTGTATTTTCGCCTTCCTGGATCACATATGACACATATGACACCACTGGTATACCAGATGTAATCCTAAAACCTATGCAGTCAGATTTAGTATGTGGCAAGTGATTTTTAGGCCAAATATCAGACTTATAGACCAATATTTGGTACTGGTTTGGGCTGATTTACATCTATTTTTGGCTATATTTAGAACACTATTTTGGTGAAATATTTTCTGGTTAGACATGTAATGCTCCAAATGTGCCTAAAATATCCTCATTAATTATTAGAATATGCATAAAATTAAATTTGGGCTTCAGATTGGCAATATTAGAATATAATTGACATCTTCCACCTGAGGGGTAACCTGGGGCCCCCCCACACCCCGGAAATTGAAATTTTTAATGTGGCCCTCGAGTATGCCAGCCTAATACAAATTCATTCTCTGATATAAACTGAGTTTCCTGTAAAAATTTCAGCCAGATTGACCAACTTTAAGGGGTGGTTTGGGCTGATCTGGCATTTTACCTATCCCTCGCCAACTACACTCCCTGAACCTGTACTTTGGGCTACATATGTATTTCTGAAGGAACACAATACTAAAATTCATTTCAGGGGCGACTCCTGTGTGATTCAATATGGTTTTCAACCTTGAATCTACCTTAATTGAGAATATATCAGCATTTCCTGATACAGCCATCTGAGGCTGTATTTTCGCCTTCCTGGATCACATATGACACATATGACACCACTGGTATACCAGATGTAATCCTAAAACCTATGCAGTCAGATTTAGTATGTGGCAAGTGATTTTTAGGCCAAATATCAGACTTATAGACCAATATTTGGTACTGGTTTGGGCTGATTTACATCTATTTTTGGCTATATTTAGAACACTATTTTGGTGAAATATTTTCTGGTTAGACATGTAATGCTCCAAATGTGCCTAAAATATCCTCATTAATTATTAGAATATGCATAAAATTAAATTTGGGCTTCAGATTGGCAATATTAGAATATAATTGACATCTTCCACCTGAGGGGTAACCTGGGGCCCCCCCACACCCCGGAAATTGAAATTTTTAATGTGGCCCTCGAGTATGCCAGCCTAATACAAATTCATTCTCTGATATAAACTGAGTTTCCTGTAAAAATTTCAGCCAGATTGACCAACTTTAAGGGGTGGTTTGGGCTGATCTGGCATTTTACCTATCCCTCGCCAACTACACTCCCTGAACCTGTACTTTGGGCTACATATGTATTTCTGAAGGAACACAATACTAAAATTCATTTCAGGGGCGACTCCTGTGTGATTCAATATGGTTTTCAACCTTGAATCTACCTTAATTGAGAATATATCAGCATTTCCTGATACAGCCATCTGAGGCTGTATTTTCGCCTTCCTGGATCACATATGACACATATGACACCACTGGTATACCAGATGTAATCCTAAAACCTATGCAGTCAGATTTAGTATGTGGCAAGTGATTTTTAGGCCAAATATCAGACTTATAGACCAATATTTGGTACTGGTTTGGGCTGATTTACATCTATTTTTGGCTATATTTAGAACACTATTTTGGTGAAATATTTTCTGGTTAGACATGTAATGCTCCAAATGTGCCTAAAATATCCTCATTAATTATTAGAATATGCATAAAATTAAATTTGGGCTTCAGATTGGCAATATTAGAATATAATTGACATCTTCCACCTGAGGGGTAACCTGGGGCCCCCCCACACCCCGGAAATTGAAATTTTTAATGTGGCCCTCGAGTATGCCAGCCTAATACAAATTCATTCTCTGATATAAACTGAGTTTCCTGTAAAAATTTCAGCCAGATTGACCAACTTTAAGGGGTGGTTTGGGCTGATCTGGCATTTTACCTATCCCTCGCCAACTACACTCCCTGAACCTGTACTTTGGGCTACATATGTATTTCTGAAGGAACACAATACTAAAATTCATTTCAGGGGCGACTCCTGTGTGATTCAATATGGTTTTCAACCTTGAATCTACCTTAATTGAGAATATATCAGCATTTCCTGATACAGCCATCTGAGGCTGTATTTTCGCCTTCCTGGATCACATATGACACATATGACACCACTGGTATACCAGATGTAATCCTAAAACCTATGCAGTCAGATTTAGTATGTGGCAAGTGATTTTTAGGCCAAATATCAGACTTATAGACCAATATTTGGTACTGGTTTGGGCTGATTTACATCTATTTTTGGCTATATTTAGAACACTATTTTGGTGAAATATTTTCTGGTTAGACATGTAATGCTCCAAATGTGCCTAAAATATCTCATTAATTATTAGAATATGCATAAAATTAAATTTGGGCTTCAGATTGGCAATATTAGAATATAATTGACATCTTCCACCTGAGGGGTAACCTGGGGCCCCCCCACACCCCGGAAATTGAAATTTTTAATGTGGCCCTCGAGTATGCCAGCCTAATACAAATTCATTCTCTGATATAAACTGAGTTTCCTGTAAAAATTTCAGCCAGATTGACCAACTTTAAGGGGTGGTTTGGGCTGATCTGGCATTTTACCTATCCCTCGCCAACTACACTCCCTGAACCTGTACTTTGGGCTACATATGTATTTCTGAAGGAACACAATACTAAAATTCATTTCAGGGGCGACTCCTGTGTGATTCAATATGGTTTTCAACCTTGAATCTACCTTAATTGAGAATATATCAGCATTTCCTGATACAGCCATCTGAGGCTGTATTTTCGCCTTCCTGGATCACATATGACACATATGACACCACTGGTATACCAGATGTAATCCTAAAACCTATGCAGTCAGATTTAGTATGTGGCAAGTGATTTTTAGGCCAAATTTCAGACTTATAGACCAATATTTGGTACTGGTTTGGGCTGATTTACATCTATTTTTGGCTATATTTAGAACACTATTTTGGTGAAATATTTTCTGGTTAGACATGTAATGCTCCAAATGTGCCTAAAATATCCTCATTAATTATTAGAATATGCATAAAATTAAATTTGGGCTTCAGATTGGCAATATTAGAATATAATTGACATCTTCCACCTGAGGGGTAACCTGGGGCCCCCCCACACCCCGGAAATTGAAATTTTTAATGTGGCCCTCGAGTATGCCAGCCTAATACAAATTCATTCTCTGATATAAACTGAGTTTCCTGTAAAAATTTCAGCCAGATTGACCAACTTTAAGGGGTGGTTTGGGCTGATCTGGCATTTTACCTATCCCTCGCCAACTACACTCCCTGAACCTGTACTTTGGGCTACATATGTATTTCTGAAGGAACACAATACTAAAATTCATTTCAGGGGCGACTCCTGTGTGATTCAATATGGTTTTCAACCTTGAATCTACCTTAATTGAGAATATATCAGCATTTCCTGATACAGCCATCTGAGGCTGTATTTTCGCCTTCCTGGATCACATATGACACATATGACACCACTGGTATACCAGATGTAATCCTAAAACCTATGCAGTCAGATTTAGTATGTGGCAAGTGATTTTTAGGCCAAATTTCAGACTTATAGACCAATATTTGGTACTGGTTTGGGCTGATTTACATCTATTTTTGGCTATATTTAGAACACTATTTTGGTGAAATATTTTCTGGTTAGACATGTAATGCTCCAAATGTGCCTAAAATATCCTCATTAATTATTAGAATATGCATAAAATTAAATTTGGGCTTCAGATTGGCAATATTAGAATATAATTGACATCTTCCACCTGAGGGGTAACCTGGGGCCCCCCCACACCCCGGAAATTGAAATTTTTAATGTGGCCCTCGAGTATGCCAGCCTAATACAAATTCATTCTCTGATATAAACTGAGTTTCCTGTAAAAATTTCAGCCAGATTGACCAACTTTAAGGGGTGGTTTGGGCTGATCTGGCATTTTACCTATCCCTCGCCAACTACACTCCCTGAACCTGTACTTTGGGCTACATATGTATTTCTGAAGGAACACAATACTAAAATTCATTTCAGGGGCGACTCCTGTGTGATTCAATATGGTTTTCAACCTTGAATCTACCTTAATTGAGAATATATCAGCATTTCCTGATACAGCCATCTGAGGCTGTATTTTCGCCTTCCTGGATCACATATGACACATATGACACCACTGGTATACCAGATGTAATCCTAAAACCTATGCAGTCAGATTTAGTATGTGGCAAGTGATTTTTAGGCCAAATTTCAGACTTATAGACCAATATTTGGTACTGGTTTGGGCTGATTTACATCTATTTTTGGCTATATTTAGAACACTATTTTGGTGAAATATTTTCTGGTTAGACATGTAATGCTCCAAATGTGCCTAAAATATCCTCATTAATTATTAGAATATGCATAAAATTAAATTTGGGCTTCAGATTGGCAATATTAGAATATAATTGACATCTTCCACCTGAGGGGTAACCTGGGGCCCCCCCACACCCCGGAAATTGAAATTTTTAATGTGGCCCTCGAGTATGCCAGCCTAATACAAATTCATTCTCTGATATAAACTGAGTTTCCTGTAAAAATTTCAGCCAGATTGACCAACTTTAAGGGGTGGTTTGGGCTGATCTGGCATTTTACCTATCCCTCGCCAACTACACTCCCTGAACCTGTACTTTGGGCTACATATGTATTTCTGAAGGAACACAATACTAAAATTCATTTCAGGGGCGACTCCTGTGTGATTCAATATGGTTTTCAACCTTGAATCTACCTTAATTGAGAATATATCAGCATTTCCTGATACAGCCATCTGAGGCTGTATTTTCGCCTTCCTGGATCACATATGACACAATGACACCACTGGTATACCAGATGTAATCCTAAAACCTATGCAGTCAGATTTAGTATGTGGCAAGTGATTTTTAGGCCAAATTTCAGACTTATAGACCAATATTTGGTACTGGTTTGGGCTGATTTACATCTATTTTTGGCTATATTTAGAACACTATTTTGGTGAAATATTTTCTGGTTAGACATGTAATGCTCCAAATGTGCCTAAAATATCCTCATTAATTATTAGAATATGCATAAAATTAAATTTGGGCTTCAGATTGGCAATATTAGAATATAATTGACATCTTCCACCTGAGGGGTAACCTGGGGCCCCCCCACACCCCGGAAATTGAAATTTTTAATGTGGCCCTCGAGTATGCCAGCCTAATACAAATTCATTCTCTGATATAAACTGAGTTTCCTGTAAAAATTTCAGCCAGATTGACCAACTTTAAGGGGTGGTTTGGGCTGATCTGGCATTTTACCTATCCCTCGCCAACTACACTCCCTGAACCTGTACTTTGGGCTACATATGTATTTCTGAAGGAACACAATACTAAAATTCATTTCAGGGGCGACTCCTGTGTGATTCAATATGGTTTTCAACCTTGAATCTACCTTAATTGAGAATATATCAGCATTTCCTGATACAGCCATCTGAGGCTGTATTTTCGCCTTCCTGGATCACATATGACACATATGACACCACTGGTATACCAGATGTAATCCTAAAACCTATGCAGTCAGATTTAGTATGTGGCAAGTGATTTTTAGGCCAAATTTCAGACTTATAGACCAATATTTGGTACTGGTTTGGGCTGATTTACATCTATTTTTGGCTATATTTAGAACACTATTTTGGTGAAATATTTTCTGGTTAGACATGTAATGCTCCAAATGTGCCTAAAATATCCTCATTAATTATTAGAATATGCATAAAATTAAATTTGGGCTTCAGATTGGCAATATTAGAATATAATTGACATCTTCCACCTGAGGGGTAACCTGGGGCCCCCCCACACCCCGGAAATTGAAATTTTTAATGTGGCCCTCGAGTATGCCAGCCTAATACAAATTCATTCTCTGATATAAACTGAGTTTCCTGTAAAAATTTCAGCCAGATTGACCAACTTTAAGGGGTGGTTTGGGCTGATCTGGCATTTTACCTATCCCTCGCCAACTACACTCCCTGAACCTGTACTTTGGGCTACATATGTATTTCTGAAGGAACACAATACTAAAATTCATTTCAGGGGCGACTCCTGTGTGATTCAATATGGTTTTCAACCTTGAATCTACCTTAATTGAGAATATATCAGCATTTCCTGATACAGCCATCTGAGGCTGTATTTTCGCCTTCCTGGATCACATATGACACATATGACACCACTGGTATACCAGATGTAATCCTAAAACCTATGCAGTCAGATTTAGTATGTGGCAAGTGATTTTTAGGCCAAATTTCAGACTTATAGACCAATATTTGGTACTGGTTTGGGCTGATTTACATCTATTTTTGGCTATATTTAGAACACTATTTTGGTGAAATATTTTCTGGTTAGACATGTAATGCTCCAAATGTGCCTAAAATATCCTCATTAATTATTAGAATATGCATAAAATTAAATTTGGGCTTCAGATTGGCAATATTAGAATATAATTGACATCTTCCACCTGAGGGGTAACCTGGGGCCCCCCCACACCCCGGAAATTGAAATTTTTAATGTGGCCCTCGAGTATGCCAGCCTAATACAAATTCATTCTCTGATATAAACTGAGTTTCCTGTAAAAATTTCAGCCAGATTGACCAACTTTAAGGGGTGGTTTGGGCTGATCTGGCATTTTACCTATCCCTCGCCAACTACACTCCCTGAACCTGTACTTTGGGCTACATATGTATTTCTGAAGGAACACAATACTAAAATTCATTTCAGGGGCGACTCCTGTGTGATTCAATATGGTTTTCAACCTTGAATCTACCTTAATTGAGAATATATCAGCATTTCCTGATACAGCCATCTGAGGCTGTATTTTCGCCTTCCTGGATCACATATGACACATATGACACCACTGGTATACCAGATGTAATCCTAAAACCTATGCAGTCAGATTTAGTATGTGGCAAGTGATTTTTAGGCCAAATTTCAGACTTATAGACCAATATTTGGTACTGGTTTGGGCTGATTTACATCTATTTTTGGCTATATTTAGAACACTATTTTGGTGAAATATTTTCTGGTTAGACATGTAATGCTCCAAATGTGCCTAAAATATCCTCATTAATTATTAGAATATGCATAAAATTAAATTTGGGCTTCAGATTGGCAATATTAGAATATAATTGACATCTTCCACCTGAGGGGTAACCTGGGGCCCCCCCACACCCCGGAAATTGAAATTTTTAATGTGGCCCTCGAGTATGCCAGCCTAATACAAATTCATTCTCTGATATAAACTGAGTTTCCTGTAAAAATTTCAGCCAGATTGACCAACTTTAAGGGGTGGTTTGGGCTGATCTGGCATTTTACCTATCCCTCGCCAACTACACTCCCTGAACCTGTACTTTGGGCTACATATGTATTTCTGAAGGAACACAATACTAAAATTCATTTCAGGGGCGACTCCTGTGTGATTCAATATGGTTTTCAACCTTGAATCTACCTTAATTGAGAATATATCAGCATTTCCTGATACAGCCATCTGAGGCTGTATTTTCGCCTTCCTGGATCACATATGACACATATGACACCACTGGTATACCAGATGTAATCCTAAAACCTATGCAGTCAGATTTAGTATGTGGCAAGTGATTTTTAGGCCAAATTTCAGACTTATAGACCAATATTTGGTACTGGTTTGGGCTGATTTACATCTATTTTTGGCTATATTTAGAACACTATTTTGGTGAAATATTTTCTGGTTAGACATGTAATGCTCCAAATGTGCCTAAAATATCCTCATTAATTATTAGAATATGCATAAAATTAAATTTGGGCTTCAGATTGGCAATATTAGAATATAATTGACATCTTCCACCTGAGGGGTAACCTGGGGCCCCCCACACCCCGGAAATTGAAATTTTTAATGTGGCCCTCGAGTATGCCAGCCTAATACAAATTCATTCTCTGATATAAACTGAGTTTCCTGTAAAAATTTCAGCCAGATTGACCAACTTTAAGGGGTGGTTTGGGCTGATCTGGCATTTTACCTATCCCTCGCCAACTACACTCCCTGAACCTGTACTTTGGGCTACATATGTATTTCTGAAGGAACACAATACTAAAATTCATTTCAGGGGCGACTCCTGTGTGATTCAATATGGTTTTCAACCTTGAATCTACCTTAATTGAGAATATATCAGCATTTCCTGATACAGCCATCTGAGGCTGTATTTTCGCCTTCCTGGATCACATATGACACATATGACACCACTGGTATACCAGATGTAATCCTAAAACCTATGCAGTCAGATTTAGTATGTGGCAAGTGATTTTTAGGCCAAATTTCAGACTTATAGACCAATATTTGGTACTGGTTTGGGCTGATTTACATCTATTTTTGGCTATATTTAGAACACTATTTTGGTGAAATATTTTCTGGTTAGACATGTAATGCTCCAAATGTGCCTAAAATATCCTCATTAATTATTAGAATATGCATAAAATTAAATTTGGGCTTCAGATTGGCAATATTAGAATATAATTGACATCTTCCACCTGAGGGGTAACCTGGGGCCCCCCCACACCCCGGAAATTGAAATTTTTAATGTGGCCCTCGAGTATGCCAGCCTAATACAAATTCATTCTCTGATATAAACTGAGTTTCCTGTAAAAATTTCAGCCAGATTGACCAACTTTAAGGGGTGGTTTGGGCTGATCTGGCATTTTACCTATCCCTCGCCAACTACACTCCCTGAACCTGTACTTTGGGCTACATATGTATTTCTGAAGGAACACAATACTAAAATTCATTTCAGGGGCGACTCCTGTGTGATTCAATATGGTTTTCAACCTTGAATCTACCTTAATTGAGAATATATCAGCATTTCCTGATACAGCCATCTGAGGCTGTATTTTCGCCTTCCTGGATCACATATGACACATATGACACCACTGGTATACCAGATGTAATCCTAAAACCTATGCAGTCAGATTTAGTATGTGGCAAGTGATTTTTAGGCCAAATTTCAGACTTATAGACCAATATTTGGTACTGGTTTGGGCTGATTTACATCTATTTTTGGCTATATTTAGAACACTATTTTGGTGAAATATTTTCTGGTTAGACATGTAATGCTCCAAATGTGCCTAAAATATCCTCATTAATTATTAGAATATGCATAAAATTAAATTTGGGCTTCAGATTGGCAATATTAGAATATAATTGACATCTTCCACCTGAGGGGTAACCTGGGGCCCCCCCACACCCCGGAAATTGAAATTTTTAATGTGGCCCTCGAGTATGCCAGCCTAATACAAATTCATTCTCTGATATAAACTGAGTTTCCTGTAAAAATTTCAGCCAGATTGACCAACTTTAAGGGGTGGTTTGGGCTGATCTGGCATTTTACCTATCCCTCGCCAACTACACTCCCTGAACCTGTACTTTGGGCTACATATGTATTTCTGAAGGAACACAATACTAAAATTCATTTCAGGGGCGACTCCTGTGTGATTCAATATGGTTTTCAACCTTGAATCTACCTTAATTGAGAATATATCAGCATTTCCTGATACAGCCATCTGAGGCTGTATTTTCGCCTTCCTGGATCACATATGACACATATGACACCACTGGTATACCAGATGTAATCCTAAAACCTATGCAGTCAGATTTAGTATGTGGCAAGTGATTTTTAGGCCAAATTTCAGACTTATAGACCAATATTTGGTACTGGTTTGGGCTGATTTACATCTATTTTTGGCTATATTTAGAACACTATTTTGGTGAAATATTTTCTGGTTAGACATGTAATGCTCCAAATGTGCCTAAAATATCCTCATTAATTATTAGAATATGCATAAAATTAAATTTGGGCTTCAGATTGGCAATATTAGAATATAATTGACATCTTCCACCTGAGGGGTAACCTGGGGCCCCCCCACACCCCGGAAATTGAAATTTTTAATGTGGCCCTCGAGTATGCCAGCCTAATACAAATTCATTCTCTGATATAAACTGAGTTTCCTGTAAAAATTTCAGCCAGATTGACCAACTTTAAGGGGTGGTTTGGGCTGATCTGGCATTTTACCTATCCCTCGCCAACTACACTCCCTGAACCTGTACTTTGGGCTACATATGTATTTCTGAAGGAACACAATACTAAAATTCATTTCAGGGGCGACTCCTGTGTGATTCAATATGGTTTTCAACCTTGAATCTACC